>OW026368.1:97552626-98263888 GCA_932273885.2 Leucozona laternaria
AGCGAAGCGTATACACAACCATATTCGTTCAGCGGAAGGATAAAACTAATTATCTGTCAAATCAGACATGAGCTACGTGCTACCATTCACGAAATAAGCACTTGTTGAAAAAAAACATTAGGTGGCGGACCCTTTATTTTCGTCATGTGAATATTTTGCCAAAAACCTGAAACGCCGTTTTCTTGCAATAATCTTAGCCATTGCAGATACAAAGCTAAAAACAAATCGTTAGAACAATTTTTGAGAAAATTAGAAAAAAAAAAAAGATATTATATGGCAGCTCTATGTGTTCTAGATGAGCTTAAACAAAAATTCGAATTTCCCCTTTAGGAGTTCACATGATCACAATATCACAATGATCTGTACCGAACTTTAAGCATATCCATTTACCCTTTTAGGTTCTAGCTCAAACAGTGGGCTCACAGACACAGTGAGGCACAGACCGACACGGACGGTAGAACAAAACCTACTTTTTCGGACTTTTTCTGGATTGCAACCTCGAAATTTTATTTTAACACGAAACCAATACTTGCTCTTGAGACTAAGTAAAATCTACGTACCAGTGTTACCGCAGTCGAAATTATTTATTTGTCCCTCCGAATGAAAAAATGTGTCCTTTTGAAAATAAATATGTCCTTTTGAAAATAAATTCATAACATTTAAAAAAATACGAATGTAAGTAGGTATATAATACCTATCCAAAGGTTTTTTTTGTATTGTTTTCTAACAAGTTTATAAATAACCTTATTTATTACTTATTTTATCTTCGTTCTTTGTTTTTAAATAAATTTAAATTTTTCTGAGGTTAGATGATTGTGAAAAAATGTGTCCTTGAGCCACTAAAGAAAAAAGAGTACCCCGGGGACACTAAAACACGAAAACATGGACTTTTTCGACATCTCTTTAAGTTGAAAAAATCAGCCTTCATTTTCGTTCCACGTTCCACGAAAATTCTATCTTTCCTGTACTAATTTTCAAGAATAAAAAACTAAAACCTTCCTGTCGCAAGTTGATACTCCTAGAGCTAAAAACTTGAAATCATTGTCAATGGATTGAACTATAGATCTCACATTACTCACATACGCCTATGTTATCGATAAACGAAACATGAATATATTTTGTCAAAAGAAAATATTTTCTGTAGAAAATATATTTATATCACTAATCTCGTATCTATGAATCAATTGGCAATATTGGTGGTCTCACATAAAAGCCCTTCCAGCCTATTAATCACACCCAATCATCCCAATGTAAACACAACTTTTTTTAAAATACCTACACTCATATCTAAACCACCTTATATTCACAACTATACTAAAATAAACACAACAATGGCTGCAAAGAGGGCTATACGCATCATAAAACTAAAATTCGCGCATAGAATTTGTGGGTATTTCTTGCATGGAACACAATTCCTAACACTCATCCAACAATAGCTGATTCAACAACAGCGACTGCACAACAGAGCCCAGTCCAGTAGTCCAGTGTACGTATACTACGTAACGTATATACAGTTTGTAGTGAAAGAGCTATTATTGTTAAACTAACAATGGTGCAACTGTTTTTGCTAAAAACCACAATGGGTTATCGCCCAAACAAAACATATTGTACGGCGCTATACCGTTGTAACTCAACAACAACAAACATCAAGGTATATACACGCGACGGCATGGAAAATTAATTTTCAATTCAGGGATTCTCTCTCTCTGACCGGCCAACAACGCGACCCTTCACTCTGCCCACCCTTTACTCTGTATCTGAATCCTTTAAAGCGAAAGGAACATGGCACTGTTACAAACATTATAGCGAAATAACGTAAGGATTCATTGATTGGATTCAACGGGAAAATTCTGGACTTTGGGCTGAATTCATTATCTTGGTTACAAGTAGTAGCGCTTAAGTTCTGAAACATTTAGTGGCTGGTGCGGTGAAGGTGCTACTCCTGGCACACAACTCTCATCCAGCTAAAGGACATTATTTTAATGACCCATCGAAACACTGTTTTTCGTTCGGTTCGGTTCAGTTCTGTTCGGTTCGGGTGATTTATGACTGCGCGTGAAATTCCCCCCAAGAACATTATAAATGTCATGGGTCAAGCAATGTGTCGTGTTGTAGTGCTATCATTTGCAACAAATTAAATTCGAATAAATTTCAGTGCCACCGGCAGTTCGATGAACTGGAAAAAGACAAAATATAAAAATAAAAAGGACACATCAGGAGCGTCTCCCAGCACCGATTTACAATTATTTTGCATTAAATAGTATTTTGTGTCCGGAATATATAGAACCCACCACACGACGCCAAGTAATCCATTACTTTGTGCACTGACATCAGCTGCCATTACGGAAAGTTAAATTAAAACTTAATTAATTTATTAACATTCATTTAATTGTCAGAATCAGTCCAAAAGCAGGATTCATTTGCTTACTTTATACACGTTACTCTTGCTCGTGATGTTGCTGACTGCTTGCTACTTACTGACTGCTCCTGCTTGGTGGATGTTCGTTATTCGTATCAGCATCATATGGCCGGGACAAATGAAATTTTTGGAAAAATGTTCCCGTCTGTTTGCTGCAAAAAAAGGACTTTTTAATGACAAGAGTAGTACTATAAACAGAATTGCACTTAATTGGCAATTGGACATAATGCTTTTGTTTGAATATCAATTATGGTTAGCAGCTATCAATTTATTCGCTGAATGATTTATTTATTTTATTCAAAAAAAAAATTGCGAAATGGCTTTCAATTGCAAGAAATATTGTTTTATTGAAAATTGAGTTATTGGAATTAAATATGGACCGCGTATAAAATGGTAATCAGGATACTTTTGAAAAATAATATAATAATTATAGAGAAGATATAAATATATTATTTTGTATGCGGACTAGCACCATACTCGTTTGATGGTTGCTAGTGTGAAAGTGAGGTGTTATATGAATTCGACTCGTATTGTATAGTCAATGTGTTGGTATTAAATGCATTTCTGCAAATGAAATTAACATATTGCCAAAAACAGCTTTAAAATCTTTATTCTTGATAAATTCTCTCAAAAAGCCTTTTTTTTTAATTCTGTGGTGAAAAAAGCAAAAACCCATTAAGCAAAGTGGATTTTTTTCGTTTTTGTTCCCATTAGAAAGTTATTATGTGCATAATTTAGAATTTTGTGGAATTTTTTTTCTTTGGTGGTATTCCGAGAATTCTTGGTGGTATTCATCAAAAATGCTAATCATACGTGAAATTTTTAAGATTACTCTCGAAATTAAAATACTTGCAAATTTGAAGCTTATAGAGTGCGGCTACCCTTATTAAAGTGGTTTTATACTCTCGGTTAATGCTTAATAAGCTCCATTATATTTTGGTTTAAAATTTTGCATCTGATTTGTGCTCTCAATGTGGAGGCTAATTAATTTTCTTGTTCCGATGTGGATTTAATGATTTATTATTTGAAGATTTTTTTTTTTAAACAGGACATATTTCAAAATTGATTTAGAAAAGAGAACACTTCCAAAACAAAACAATTTTGATTTATTTTATTAAGGTGGAAATAGAAGTATTTTCCATTTGAAAGCAAATTAGTTTTTTAGTTTATGATAAGCGGAGGGGCATACATACATAATCACGTCAATTTTTTTCAATATTCTTACAGCCATTCTATAACAGTAAGGAAGATAAGAGGATGAAGAGTTACATTGATAACGCAAACTAATGATTATTATTATAAGTTAATAATTCAAATAAAATTAAAAATAAAATGAACGACTGGATCGAAAAATATTCTTGCTCTTATGTGTGATCGCAGGGTATTGTTCTTAAGTTTAAAATAATTTTGTTATGGGAGCCTATATTTTATTCATATAGGATAAGCTTTTAATTGTAATCGGTTAATCAGATAATGAAGCAGTCGAAAATAAAAAAAAAACCTTCTATGGGGGGTACTGTTGCGGTAATGGAACAATGTAAAATTTATTAATGTTAAACGGTAGATCGTATTATATTTTTAAGACATAAACAACAATTTTATCAAAATCGTAGTAGTCGTTTTTGAGCAAAATGAGATTTTTCTTAACACTTTTTAAACATACATATAATTACGGTGACCATCCGTCCCGGGTTTCCCGGGATTGTCTCGTATTTATATACCCTGTCCCGGTTTTTTTTTTTAAGAAACCCGGGACGTACAAGTGTCCCGTATTTAATAATTTGTCCCGTATCTGTCCCGTATTTGGACATTTTCTGATGTTTTTTTTTTTTTTAATTTCTATATTTTATAAAAAAAATGTTCTATAAATGTAGTTCTGTATGAAAGGGCAAATATCACTTATCAACTCACACAGAGGGAAATACTGCAATAGTAAAACACATTTTCATGCCCACTGAACGCATTCATTTAGCTTGCCAAACTTCACCTGTCTGTCAACGATTTGATTTACCGAAAGTCACTTATAAAACAAATTCTGCTAAATAATAAAAACTGTCTTCAAAATAAAAAAAGTGAGCATTTATTTTATTAGTTAGATATAACGGGTGATTTTTTGGCTGGTTTGGTTTTGGCAACACTGGTTTTGACAGCTGACGTGCGTTTAGTACCTTGTGTCACTGTCAAACAGCTTCAGTTTGGTTTGCAATTTAACCATGAATCGTCTTACAAATGAACAACGCTTGCAAATTATTGAATTTTACTATCCAAATTCGTGCTCGGTTCGAAATGTTCATCGCGCGCTGCTTGTGTTCAGCGATGAGGCTCATTTTTGGTTGAATGGGTACGTAAATAAGCAAAATTGCCGCATTTGGAGTGAAGATCAGCCAGAAGCATTGCAACAGCTACCAATGCATCCCGAAAAAGCCACTGTTTGGTGCGGTTTATGGGCCGGCGGCATTATTGGGCCTATTTCTTCAAAGATGATGCGAATCGCAGCGTTACTGTCAATGGTGAACGCTACCGAGCGATGATAACAAACTTTTTTTTGCCCGAAATGGAAGTTCTTGACTTGCATGATATGTGGTTTCAACAAGACGGTGCCACATGCCACACAGCACGCGAAACAATGGCGCAATTGCGAGGCGAGTTTGGTGAACAGTTAATTTCACGTTTCGGGCCGGTCAATTGGCCGCCTAGATCGTGCGATTTGACACCATTAGATTATTTTTTGTGGGGGTATGTCAAGGCTAATGTCTATAGGGACAAGCCCGCTTCGATTGACGCACTGGAAGCCAACATCCATGCATTCATTCGTGAGATACCGGCCGATATGTGTGAAAGAGTATGCCAAAATTGGACTCAGCGGATGGGCTACCTGAGACGCAGCCGCGGTCAACATTTGCATGAAATTATCTTTAAACATTAAATTGCAAGGTTCAAACTATCGATTGAAATAAATATTTCATTCATTTTTTCGAATTTTTTGTGTTTTTTTTTTTAAAAAGTTCTAAACCTCTTAAAAAATCACCCATTACATTAATAGTTTTTTTAAGTTAAGAAATTATTAGATAATGAACGGAAAACAAAAAGACAGTAGTTGAAAAATGGGTAGATATTTGTACGTATTTTTCAGATAAAAGCATTGGTTGCGCAAACCTTTTACAAATTGTAGAGTTGAGCTTGTGTTTGCCAGGTTCCAATGATCGCACAGGAAGGTTTTTTTTTTTAATAGTGAACAATATGTGGATGAGCAAAAAATTCTAGATAAATTTAAAAACTCTAAAATCCATGTTAATTGTTAAATATAATTACAATTTAAGCTGACATGAATTTAAAAAATTATTTAAAAGAAAACCATAAAATTGTAAAACAAATTCTTTATGCCAAGAAGTATTAAAGGAAAAGAAAAAAATTCTACGTTGTAAACTTGGCTTGGTGCATTTCGAAATGTTATGTTTTTTGTAGCTTTACAAAATGTATGTACATTTAACTTATATTATTTAAAGGTTTATTTGCTTTCTTAAGGAAGACTGAAATAAAACTCAAAATTATTAAAAATGTTTTTTTTGTTTTGTTACATTAAAATCTATTCTCTTGTTCCTCTCTTTTTAAGAATTTATATATAAAAATTAATGAAATGGCTAATATTTTTCAAATTTTAAAATTTTTCAATTTTTGTCCCGGGTTTTTCTCCCAGAAATATGGTAACCGTACATATAATGTACCTAAGGGAGTTTCCGTTATTTTTCGTCATAAAAATTACTTTTTTTTTATCTTTTAGATACTGTTTAAAAAACGGCTTCAGTCACTTTTAATAATAATCGACTGCGTCATTTTTGTAATATTGAATTTAAAAAACAAAATCTTTTTAAAATTCTTTTAAAAATTCATAAAGTATCTAATTTTAAAAACATAGTTACTCAATATCATTTAAAACAAATCAATCATTCTTCATAAAAAAAAAAATGATCAAAATCAGTTGAACCGTTTTAGAGAAAAGCGAAAATAAAAAATGGTAGATAGTAAGTACTCGGGGAGGTGGTAATAACTATTTTTCAAACAAAAATTTTAATGAAATGCATTTTATACCTATTAAAATTTCATTTTTACTTACTCATAGGGCATAAGTATTGGTTTCTTGTGAAAACAAATTTCGAGGTTGTACTCAAAACTTACACTACAATGATCGCCATGTCAGAAAAAGTGGATTTCGGCATGCCGTCCATCGGTCTGTGCGTCTGTAGGTCCACTTTAATTTGAGCTAGCTCCTAAACGGGTGCTCCGATTTGCAAGAAATTTAATACAGAGTATTTTTATGCAATTCCCTAGAGAAGAAATTCGAATTTTTGTTTTAGCTCACCTAAAACAGGTATAGCTGCCATACCAAAATTAAATTTTTTTTTTTTTTCAAATTTTTACAAAAACGGATTTTAAAATTTTCATTAAACTTCGTACCTGGAATAACCAAAGTATGAACATAATAATTGTAAGAGCCGATTTTTAGAAAAATAAGATTTTCCTTTTTGGCCATAAAATTCTGTATGACCAGGTACCGTTATTATTGGTCCTAAAAAATGAAAAAAACGTGACATTCCAAGAAACGCTATGTACCAAGTTTAAAGGAAATTGATTTTTGACAAAAATTGTTGTCGCTGTGAACCAGTGGAAACGTTCTTAATGCAAAAAACGATATGCATGTAAAAGTATTGCTGAAAATAGGGGTTGAAATTCACAAATTAAAAAAAGGTTTTTGTCCACCTAAGAGAATTTAATTTAACAACAAACGGCTTATATTCTTGTCCGCGTTCGCATATTATTTGAAAAACCATGTATACGACCTACAAAGTTATTGTCCCAATAAATCTTCACAAAAGGTGTAAAGCTAAATGCCAACAATAAAACAAATGAGTGCGTTTTAGGGCTCTCAAACATCACCTCAGCCGATTGTTCCTGTATGTCAAGAATGTGTTTAGAAATTTCGCAAGATCAAGGAATAGGTAATGCATGATGAAATGCAAATCCCAGTTCAAAGATATTGGACGTGCCCATTGCTAGAGTCTGAACATAATTATTACGCAATGTGTCATAAATACCTTATTTATTTTGTCTGTAAAAACGGAAACAATTTTGTAAAAAATGTTAACAAAATATAAGTTTTGAAAATCATGAATAGCGGTTTTATTACAATCTTTCTGGTAATCATAGGGTTTCGGCCGAAGAGAACTGCAGAACCAGCCGAATATATAGAGCTCACTGGTTACACGCTCCGGTCATCAAGCCTAAGCATACCCAATTCATTATTACCACCCTGAGTGGGTGATTTTGAACTAAGCACAACCCCAATAGTTCACCATATTGTAGAATTAAATTGAACCCTCTTTTTATTACAACCTTCTAAATCTTAATTAAATAAATACACCATGGCCTCAACTGGCCTGTAGGAATAAAAATAAAGTTCCAAATTCATAAACAATTTTTAAAAAATTATATATTCGTATACCTAAGCCAACTTCAACATCCATATGAAAAACTATAAAAAAAATTATGCTCCCCCCCAATCCATGGTCCATGGTTCATGCTTGAAAGCTATTCAATTAGGAACCACTATTCCGTAAAAAAGTTGACAACTCCACCGTGCAAAAGTCATTATTCAGCCTTTTAAATAATCGTTCTGTTTTCAATTTCCTGAAACGTAAAGGACATTCCAGGTCAAGTTGCAAAATGAAAAGATTTCAAGGCATACAAACAAAAAAAAAAAAAATTGCAAAAAAACCTGGGGTGGAAGACATTTGCTCAATGCCAAAGAGCAAAAAACGCCGGTAGCAATGCAACATTTTTTTCCCTTTGCAGATTTAACAGTACAACTTCCACAATCCCATAACCTCAACCCCAGCCATTGTCGTTTACCTAGTCGTCGTCGTTCTTTCATGTAGATATAATAGTTCAGCTCCTTCTCCAGCCCGCCCGGTGGCAATATAGGTACTCTCTCTCACTGCTTAAAACATATATTCGCCTTTGTTTTTTCACAGTCAATAAAACTAAAGGACATTGTAAACGTGGAACGATTTAAGAACACCAACAACTACTGCCAACCGAGGGAGAAAAAACTAACAGCAAAAAACTATCGCAGATATACTATACAGAAGAGGACAGAAACCACAAGACTGAGTGCAACTTGTATCGTCATCAGCCATACACAGCCGTAGGACCTTATAAGCTTTTTTTCACGAGCTCCAGCAATTGGTTCTTTTATAGTTGGTCCATATGTTTCAGCTGAAGGTAGCTATACTGAAACGCAACTAGAAGCCTCTAACAAAAAAACTGTCGAATAACTCGAATGTAATATCCTGCGATTTCGTGTGTGCCAGTCCAAGCTATCCGTGTATCTAAATCCGTACATATACACACCTCTATGCCTTCAAGGAGCACCGGCAACCATCTCTGCATCCTTGCGTTCAATATACAGATACAGAATGCATAAATGGAGTGGCCTGGAGCGCAAGGATATGTGCTGTCCTCCTGATCCTGGACCGTGTGTACTTGTGCTGGCTGCGTTTGTTGAGTGCACATGGTCCAACACAATGCTTCCATTAAGCCAAGTGGAAAATCTCGTTTGTCATCCATCGATATATCGGTGTCGCATTGTCAAATCCAGGACACGGCTGTCTCTGATGAGTTGACATTGTTGTAAAATATTCATCCCCCTTCATAACTTTTCTGCAGAGCCACTATATATGATGTGCCAGTGTCTATTAGATCCATCGGCTTTCTATCATCGAGATTGACTGCAGAACTTCTCGAGCACACTCACACTCGCACTCCTAGCCATCATCGCAATATAGACAATCGAAGAGCATCAGAGGCGGCGCACAAAGGATATACATATTGGGTGGCTTGAGTGATTAAGGTGGCAGAATCGATGCCCAAATGGTGTTCTCTTGTAAAGTGTCAGCCCATAAGATATGTGGACAATCTGAATGCAATGCTCGGTCAGCCATCAACAACATTCCTTTGTCCTTTCCCTTTATGGTTGTACCTACGTATTAAAAAAGGCTTTTCCATTATGTCCCGGTATCTCGGCTTACTTCATCATTGGTTCATCACTGTCGGAGTGGTTAATTTTTCACTGTGTCACCATGGCAGAGTGGATAAATCAAAGATCAAAATTAGTCGTTTTTCTTGTTTTTTTTTTGTTATTTTAATCTTTTTTTCTACTGCTTTCTGCAGTACTTTATCACATCTAACTTTTTTATGGGCGATTATCATTTCTCATGAGATACGAGACGAGAACGAGAGCCTCAGCATTTAAGTACTGTTTGCCTATAAACAGGTAAAAATCAAACCCCACTTTAGGTACATGTATCATCATTCAAAGAGGTTTTAATTTAAGGTGAATTTCACCAAAGGGTTTTGTTTGCGAAAAAACGAAGTACAATTGTCTAAGTCTTGCCAATCCACCATTTCTCATGAAAATATGGAAGATGTCTTATCACATTTATTTTTATGTTTGATCCGAAGGCTGACTTTTCAAAACTAACTACAGAGGTGTTGTCTTCAGGTTAAATTTTGTGTATTATTATTTTTGAGCGGTCAACAGACAAAGATGCGATGGAGAAAATCTATTAATTAGATAGGTAAATATCAAGTCTAAAAGCCAAACCGAGTTGAAGCACAACAAACTCAGTCACCCTTTTATGGGTTCGAAGATAATTTGACATCCAGGGAAAGGAAATGGCAGATAAACTGGCCAAAAACGCAGATAATGGCTTGAACCAATCAAAACCCTAACTCAAGAGTATAATTCACCAAAGATTCCTTAAAGCTGCAAACGACAGACACTTTTGCAGTTTCGATAAATCTATGGCTGGATCTTTTTGAGTTACAAATAGAATTTTTACTTAAAGTGTCCCCTGTTGGTTGAAATCCTATAACGGGTCACAACTCAATTGGAATCTAAATGAGGACAATATGCATCAGCACATTCGAATTTTAAAGAGGGTGTCAGACGAAAAGGTGGAAGAAGGCTAAACTCACTAAATGTAGATAGTTATCGATTGGATTATCGATTATAATCGATAGTTTCCACTCTAGAAATCATTCAATATTCTTCATTTACTATCAATAGTTTTTGAGTACTTACTAGAATTGTTCCTCTTTGGAAAAATTTAAAGGTCTTATCCGAAAAGTAAACTATAAAACTAATTTATTGATTAAACAACAACAATAAGGGCCAGTTTGTTCACAGTTGATCATCTTTAATAAAAAATTAGTGGAACTGGTAAGTCAGCGAATGTGCTGCATATTTGCAATTCAATGAGAACCTCTGAAATACATATATGGTACGAATCAAACCCACTGTGAACAAACATGGTCTTTAGGGTGGTATTCACCAACCGCCCATAAGCTACTCATCAAGCGATAAAATTGACAATTTTTAAGTCATGAACGCCCTCAATGAAAACTTTCGAAATAAACTAACATCAGTAATTTTAAGTCCACTTGACCACAGTTGTCACATTCCTTGAGTTTTTTTTTTTTGAATATTATTTTATAAGGTTAATTATTTTATAAAATGAAAATATGTAAGTGACAAAAATGATAATTGTTTGCAATGAAAAAGTTTAACGGCAGTGTAAGGCAAAAACGACCAAGGAAATAACGCCCAAATCGATTTGGAAATATCACCCAAAAATATTCTGAACAATTGTTGTTGTTTTTTTTTTCTCGATTTGGCCGTTATTTAAAATTTTTTTCATTTTTGTTTAAAGGAAAAAACGCCCAAAATAAAAATTTTAAAATTCAAATGGGAAAAAACGCCCCAAATGGCTGGGGATATGCAAAGTTTCTTTAAATCCAGATTCATTAAATGCAAAAGCGACTTTGCATAGACCCCGACTCGCACCTACCCCAAATCTTATAGTGTGCCCAAGCTAGGGGGTTGCAGCCGGGCAGCATGCCCCCTCATACACACTTCAATATTTATGCGCCGCAAAATATCGCCCCAAATTGAGGCAATAACGCTCAAATTTTACAAAAACAATTTACATTGAAAATATTTGGGCAACAAATATGACAAACATGAGTTTTGGAAAAATATGAATTTGGGCGATATTTCCATTTTTTTTTTTGGGCGATAAAAAAATTTGGGTGATATTTCCAAATTGATTTGGGCGTTATTTCTTTGGGAGTAGGTGCCTGTAAATGCTTTTTAGCCACTGCGAAAAGATATGAAATTTGTTTATTAAACAATTTTATATCACAGTTTTGGCATGCCTGGTTCATAGAGAGGGTGGGTTCAAAAAGTACTTTAGTGTGATCAGTTATAAGACTCTTAAACCTCAGAGCTGTATATGAGCACTTGGTGATTACAACGGAAAGGTTTAGGATAAAGAAAAGTTGGAAATGCTCAACAGGTGGCGTTGTAGGCGTACATTTCGTTTTTTAGTTCAATTCAATTACTGTTCATGTTCACCAGGTGCCGCTGTAAGCGGTTAGGAAATGTCTTTTCGGATATTTTTTTTCAACTTTTGTTATTTGTAGGGTGAAACCGGGTCAATGGAAATGGGGCAAAAATAAAAAAAATAGTCCGATTTAAGAAATTCGTTTTTTTTAAAGGTTTTTCTTAGGAATTGGGCTAAGGGATAGTTTTTTAAAATTTATAATATTTGTAAGGTGAAATGGGAAACAAATAAAAATCATCCGATTTCAATTATTTAAAAAAATGGTATTTAGCGAGTAAAATGCGATAAAAACAAAAAGTGGTTTTTGATTACAAACATTCTTTCTGTGTTGTGAAAAAATAAAAAGGATGGACTTAGCGGATCATGTTTTTACATATTTAGCCATTCATAATGTGAAGTAGGTTAAAGCCCAAAAAGGAGTACATATTTGATTGAAAAAATTAGCTTAGATATTTATTTATATTTTCTATAGTAATTTGTTTGCGAAGCTGGGTGGGCCAGCTAGTTTTGTTTAAAAATTAATCTCTTTCATCTTAAAGTTCTGAGCCAATTCATTTTGGTATAATGAAAAAACATTTAAATACATATACCGATAGTAATAATCATAGTTTGCCATCAACTTTCGGTAACTTACTACATGAAAGTTGCTTTTCCTGGATTTCAGCTTTCGATTAATAATATTTCGTTGCAAAAAAATGAAAATCCGTTTCTGACTATTTGTTTAGAAAATCGCGCTTCCCCGCCTTAATAGGGGCATCAGGCCCCTCATCACACCACTTTTTTTTGTAAAATAGGTCCAATAATTATTTATAGACATTGAAGTCGACAGTACACCTTTAGACTCAGGTGTATTTTTTTCGTTAAGCAAAATAATTGATTATATCTTATTTCCAATCTGAAATTCACCTGCAACCAACCTATCTTTCTTCTTCTTGTTATCAGAAAAGGAACTTTATGTGATTTTTTTTATAACTATATTTGCATACCAGTTCATGCGATGTCTCAGTGTTATACACTTCTCTTCACAAGCCAATATTTCTTGACACCTTTCAGCAATCGTTCTTTGTCGTATACTTCACCGACCTTCAAGTTAGATGACTGCTTCAATTTTCTGATGATTCCGGTAAATTTCATCAGAATTTTACGATAGATCTTAATGTTAAAGTGGAGGCGGTTGGTTAGAGACACATTTGTTGGGAAAAAAATGGGATTTTCAAGACTTCCTGGCAGTTCAAGTTAAGTCATATAACCAAATCTCATATACCTACATATAGGTATGTGTATAAGTTAGGTTCCCATACCCATGTAACTCATCTTATAATGGAATTGAATGGACGTATAAAGAAGATACAGGGAGCTCCATTCTCATCCATTTTGAGTCATCTTTCAGAAAGATGTACCGGTGCCGGAACACTTCGTAATGATTCATCTTCGTCATCGCAGGAACAAGCAACGAGTGATATCAACGTATTCGTGCGTTATATATTTATGTCCATAACCTACATATATCAACCACATGAGTATCTCAGGATTCGTATCATGGCAAAGATTGAATGGGATTTATAGCTATGGTTAAGGTAACCTTTTTCGAGATTTCAATGTAGCGTATATTTTTTTTTTGGCATTTTTCTGATGCTACGCGTTGACGTATCTGAATATTCAAGTAGGGAAAAGAGACTGCGGGTGATGAGAAAAAAAAAAAAAAAAGACCAGCAAGGCAGCAGTCTGAAGTTTAAGTGGCATTATTAAGCATTCGTTTGGAATTGAGGTTGTAATAAAATAAACCTGGTGAAAACCCCAGAGATCAGTGCTTGAATTACAATTTCATTTTTTTCTGTAAGCTTAGCTGGTTGTCTCTTAAAAATAACGAAAATAAATTTAGATTGGAGACTGCGGGATATGAAATTACTGATGGGATCGCACATAATTTCTGTTACGTTATTCTAACATAATATGTAGAGGAGGGTACGGGGGACTATAATTGTAGGCTGGAATTAACTACTCATACAACACATTTTCGACTTTAACTAATGCTGAAATATTTCAAGATTTACCGTTTATTTCTAGAACTTCCACATTTCAAAGTACAAACCTATCTACAGTAGGTACATACACTCGGGCGTATACGTACTTTTTTATTTTATTGAATTTTTTAATAAATGTTTCCCCATTTTCGTTATTGTGCGTCTTATTTCGATTTTGGGTCAGTTAAAATATTATTATTAAAAGTCAGATCATTTTCTTATTTCATATCATAATTTCGTCTCACACTAAAATGAGATCATCCTTTCTTATGAGTCGAAAATACTTGGTCAGCCGAAAATTTGGCAAAAGCTACCCGAAAACATGTTGTGTAAGCCAAAAAATTTCCCATAGGTGGTAATGTAATCAAGTTATTAATATTATTTTTGTATCTAAAAAGTAAAAAATAATAGAGCAAGACATAGACTAGGCCCTAATAAATGCTGAGTGATAAGGAGCAAACCCACCACCTACCGGAAAGGACAAAACAAATACGTCTGCCCATGGAGCTAATAATTATAAAATTTTCATCATTTCTTAAATTTGTGATTTTTAAGAACTACTCCTTAAAAAAAAAATAAACCACAAAACAGAACCTTGATTTTTTTTTTCAAAAATTCCACGTACCAAAAAAATTGTTTAATTTTTGTTAACACTATCTCAGTTAGGTAGGTATAGTATTAAAAAAAAATGCATAGCAGTAGATGGTGGCCTTGGAAAGCCAATAACTTAAGTTTTAATAGTCCTATCTACAAGGTTGATGTCTTAAAGTGAAGGTAATGTGTCAAGCTGTATGAACGTTTAAGTAAGGGAAAAGACAGATTCCGGAAAATTCTGTAGATTTATAATTAGAGATTTTCAAGGTCAAGGTCTTTAAATTAAGGTAAAAATATCATGTTGCGGATGTATTAACTCTGAGAAGCGACTCACATATCGACGGTTAAAGTGCAGAACCTTATAAGTCGATTTTCAGAAATAAAAAAGAAACTTTAAGATCAATTATTCAAAATTAAAAAAATAACAAATAAATTCATCAGAGTTATCGAATATTAATCTGAACAATATTGTTACGCTGAAAATGCCAAAAGTCGGCTCTGATTATTTTGATTTTTTCCATTTTTAATTTTTTTGTGAGTTTTTCGATTTACGAAACAAAATCAGCTTGTATTATCCATAGGTATACAAGGGGATTTTTAATTGGCGCGGGTAGATTTTGGCGTCCTATGGTGGCAATGATGTTTTGGTGCAATCTGCCAAGTGTTTTTTTTATTATTCAGTTACTGATGCCAAATCACCATGCCAATTTATACGATTGAATAGCACGTCCAAATGATAAAACTTCTTTAACAAAATCTCTTATGGCAATGATGCGTGCGTTGCGCCCATTTAACGGTTTATATGGTGGGCTCTCTTAGTCCACTATTCAACGTCGACCGATTCAATGATCAATCAGCCAAAACCCGTACTTCAACGAAACTCAAGATCTAATAAAAAAAAAAAAACAACGACTTCTTCGAAAACGACGATGGCATTTCCATCACCATCACCGGAAAAGCGCTACCGATCGATGATAAACAACTTATTTTAGCCCAAATTGGATTACATGCAATGTGAAGCAAACGCCACAATGGACATTCTGTATGAAATATTTGAGGGTAAGGCTAACTCTCGCGGAGGTGACGTGAATTGGCCACCAAGATCTTGAGATTTGACCCCGTTAGAATTTTTCTTGAGGGGTTTTCTGAAGTCGTAAGTCAATGCGAATAAGCCACAAACCACAGTGGCCCTCAAAGCAAACATAACCAATGCCATCGCTCAAATTTAGCCTGATTTATGCACCATCGAGTCATGGAAAATCGGACATTTTGAATGCGCGCCACCCACGAATACACAAAATTTCAATGATACCTCACACACACTTTATTTTATTTAAATTTAAAGATCGGAAGCGCTTAATGATTGACCCTGTATTTAACTTGATACTTGGATCTGTTGTGTGGTTTCAATAAAATTTTTAAATTCTTGAAATTTTCTGCAAATGAATTTATTACTCAATTTATTTCTGTCAGTATTCGTAATTGGAGTACCAAAATCGATCCGAAACTTGGCTTAACATTTCATTTGCCACTTGACACAAGTGTATACGTACTTGCAGCTCATACACGTGCTAAACCAAATGCCACCTACGCGACGCCACGCACATCTTTGTGTGTAACTTGCATATTTTTGTATATCGATACAATACATAATATCGACAAAGTATGATAAATCATGAAAATTCAATTTTTCGTCGAATATTGAATTTGGTTCCGATTTATTTTCCCATGTAACTTCCCTCCACACGTCCACATGTTTTCCAAAAGAGCCTTAATATCCAGCTGGTTGTAATAGTTTAACCTTTCGTTTGCAATTCATCTTTCATAAAGGTGCGTTATAAGTACCTACCTGCCTACATATGTATCGTTGGTATTATTTATATTTTTCTCTCGACATGGTATGGATTTCTCCTTTGAAAATATAAGTCCCTCCTCGAAGAAGCAGAAGGTAAGTTTAGGTAGGTACTTGAGAGCTTAGAAGATAGTGCCACTGAAAATCTCTATTTCTTCCTCTCTCGCTACAACATACATATATCACAAAGCTGCATCACTAAACTGGGCTGCTTATATCAGAACACAGACATGAAACTCCGGGAGTGGAGCCAACTGATACGAACCGTCGAAACCATATCTGTGTTTTTTTGTCGGCGAAATATCTTTTTCTTTTCTTCTGCATTTCTTTTTTGGTGAATGGGAGAAGAGGAAGGGATTTATGATTCCATATCACGTATTTTATTACGATATAGAAATTCATGACAGCTTACAGATATCAAGTAAACACAAAAACACACAAATAGATAAATGTGAGTAAAACACAAAACAAAAAGAAAATCGTTTGGATTCGTGTGTGTGTTGTGTGTATGTGGGTGATATTCATATTCGTTTATTTAGATCCTTTATACATGAATTATGCCAAAATGAGTACACCAAACAGAACAGGGATTAGAATGGATTGGGGAGACCTGTCAGTTATTTACAGTTAACCATTCCATTGAATGGAGGTAATGTCCTGCCATCCTGTAATTTGCTGGCAATGTCATTGATTACACTCAAATGCATGTAGGTATAGATATGTATGTATGTCTATGAAACGAGGCTGTTCTCGAATGTAATGAGGTTTATTATATTTTTTTTCGTTTGAGTTGATTTCAGGGGATGTATAATAAATTATGATAATGTTTTGATTATAATGAAATTCGTTGATTTTAGTGATTAAGCTACCTATACCTACTTGTATTTTCTTTTTTATTGAACTTGTGGTTTGAAATTTGATAAGCATTTTCCAATAAAATATTCACATATATTTCAAATTAGTGCGTATATTAAAATTGTAATTAAAATTTGTTGTTAAATTATTATAAACTTTAAAGAGTGTCGTATAGTTAGTTTGAAGTTCGTGGTTTAACCACGTTTATTAGATTTGTTTGTACTTCCTATATTGAGCAAACAAATGTTCCAATTACCACATATGCCTCCGCACACGATTAGAAAATATTGTAATTTTCACCGCATACGGCAATTAAGTGTCAAATAATTTCAACGCTGGTAAAAAAATACAGGTTTTAAAGCCTGAGTGTAAATCTGGTTTCAAAAATTCTTTTTGTGTTTGAAAGGTTATTTAAAAAAAATTGCCATTTATAGAGTGAAATGGGATGAAACCAAAAATGTGGTTTTTGATTACAAAAATTATTTCTGTGTTGGGAAATTATTGAAGCTTGGACTAAGAGGATCATGTTTTTACATATTAAGCCATTCATAACGTGAAGTGGGTTAAAACCCATAAATTAGTATTCGATTACGAAAATTAGCTTCAATATTTATTTATAAGCGTCTGTTTTATTTATTTATTTCCACGTATTAGTAGTGCCAAGTGTAACTTTTGAATATAAAAAAAATACATTTGGTGGTGCAATAGCTCGTGGAAAACCTCCCGATCCCTCAACTATTCTAATAGCTATGTGCGTGTTGTTTGTTTTTTTTTTGCAAGAATAGAGGGGAGCAGTGTTACCTCTGAAAATTTCCATAAAGTGTCAAAAAAGGTGTCCGAGAGGAAAAAAGGTGTCCATTAGAAATTTCAATAAAAACACAAGATTAAATTGAAATTTTAATGAACAAACATTTATATCCGAAATTGCGTAAAAAGTTTTAAAAAATTTAAAACTTAAATTAAATTTCATCACATTATTTCTTTAATATAGTTCTTAAGTTTCCAATTTCGAACCAAAACTGTTCTATATTTTTGATTTTAAAACAATTATCAAAATCAAAATCATAGGCTTTTAACTTCCATAGCTTTGTACTCTTTCTCGAGTTTATAATTATATTCATTTTTTAAATTCAGAAACCAAATCAAAATAGTTTAATTCTTTTCCCAATTTTATAATTTCTGTGTCCAAGAATCGTTCCATATTCTTTGATAATATCTCAAAATATTGGTTTTTATTAAAAGTATCTACTTCAGAGCTTTTAATTTGGGATTTAGAGTATGAAAGATAAAACAAGAAATAGATATGTGTGGTGTTGGTATTTTTATTTTTTGATTGATTGATAACGGGTTCCGTTCAATTTTTCGAACAAATTATATGTTTATTTTTTTCAAATAGTGTCCAAAGGGTTGCTAGATTTCAAAAAAGTGTCCAAAATCGTTGTATTTTTAAAAAGAGGTGTCCTGGTGTCCAGGTGCTGAAAACGTGTCAAAATGAAACTAAAGTGTCAACGAAGGTAACCCTGGAGGGGAGTTACAATTTTCTGTCAAATACAACCCTATAAGATGAGAGGCACTTATTCAAGAGATTATACTCTTGAAGGATTTGTCACTTGCTCGCAAGAGGCAGTAGCCGTATTTTTACTTGCTCTATAGGGCAAGTATTGGTTTCGTGTAAAAAATTTCGAGGTTATAATCAAAACTAACACTACGATAATCAAGAAGTCCGAAAAAGTGGGTTTCGTCATTCCGTCCGTCGGTCTGTGCGTATGTGCGTCTGTGCGTTTGTACGCCTGCGCGTCTGAGCGTCGGTGCGTCCACTGTTATTTGAGCTAGAGCCTAAAGGGGTAAACCGATTTGCATGAAATTTCGTACAAATAAATGGTCTTATTTTTGGGTTATTTGCGTATATCTTTGGCATCGATTTTGTTATAATTGCAAAAATTGCAATCTGGTGCTTCTCAATAATTTAAACAATAATGAATTTAAAAATTTTTAAAAACATGATTTTATAAAAATAAAAAAAAATAAAACGAAAAATCAATTTTTAGTGCTTTTGACTCTTTTAATATTTACTCGTTAAATATATACATCATGCATCTTCAATGTTGGGTTACATACAGTATTTAACCACAAGAGCAAGTTCGTCCGATCAAGTCGTGCATATTTGTTTGTTTTATAATAAGATAGACTAGGGTAGGAATCAAACCTATACCTCTGGCAGAACAGTCCTACGCACAAACCGTTACGCCACCGGCTACTATAAGTGCCTATCTTTTAAATACATGTATAAATACAAATACACCACGAAAAATTAGAAATTTCAACAAAGCTGAATTTTGGTGGACGGATTTATTTGGGTGTGTTAATCATTTCCTGAAAAGTAGGTACCTTAAATTTTTCGTCGATTGATGCTCATTCTATCAGTTTTATTTTGGAAGCAATGTTACGTATGGTACATCTTTTGCTCTTAGGAAAAACGTGTTGTAATCTTTTTTGTGTAAAATGTTATAACCTTCAATTTTTGCCATAATATAACTGTTTTTCCATAAAAAAAACTAAAACTGCTTTTTAGAAAATGCTTTGCATATGTTGTGTTTTTTATTAATAATTAACGTATTCAAGAAATTTATTTAAAAATAGTTAAATTCTAATGAACACAAAAATTATTTGAAACCAATAATTAATTCTGTCCAGCTGGAATCGTATTTTTTATCACTATGCTCCGCCACTTGCACACATTTTATTTTTTTTTTCTAGAGAGGGGGAGGGGAGGGAGGTCAGCTGTTTCGGATACTACCTTTATAGGAAATAATTTTGAATATCCGATGTTTTGATAAAACTTAATATCATGATCATGGAGAAGACCAAGAAAGTGGTTCTCGTCAAACCGTCCGTCGGTCTGCGCACCTGTGTATCTTTCTTAAGAAGATGGTATATGACTTTTTTCCCCTTCTCAACTGGTAACAATTTATAAGGCTTTTATAAACCCAAAGCTATAAAATACAATTTTAAAATTTGGTTTAGCGCATCTAAACATATTTGCACCTAACCACAATATAGAATTCAACAGATCAATTTTCATGGAAACATTTGTTTTGTTGAAACATTTTCAAAATGGCTCTTGCATACATAACTGTTTTATTTTTACTTTTCTAAAAGTATTCTAGTGAAAAAGTCAACTGCACACTCCCCCCCCACCCCCTTTTTCCCGACCCTCTTTAAATATTTTCACGGTAATACCCGCTTCACCAGGAATGCTTATCAGTTCACTTAGGAACTACCGTACAGAGATCCTTTCACTAGCCCTACTACACGAATGTGGGATTTCCATACTCAACTCTGTTTTTCCTACCCATTCCAATATGCAGACATTCAAGAAAAATGTATGTTCATCAATATCTCCTAATCAACCTTCCCTATGCTATTAAAAAAATTCCAGAAGACTTCAGAAGCTTCAGGAATCATAAATTTACCGGAGGAGTCATGGCGTCTTAATAATGAGCGGATTGATGTAGTGCGTGTTGTCTGATCAAAAATACTTCAACATTCAATACTCACTCGAAGTCATAGGTACAACTTTCAGAGCAAGGGTAGAAGTCCTAAGCCTTAACTTCATGCCTCCTAGACCCGACATACAACCGACTTGAAATCTATGTAACAGAAGATAATCCGAGGATGTCTTCCATTTTATAGCGGTTTGTTCTACTATAGAAAGCTTTTTGTCTTTAAATAACTTATATGAAATATGAAATGGCCATTGAGGCTGGTTAACTTTATAAAGGGTTTTTCAACAGGGACGCTACAAAAGTAGAACAACAGGGACAGTAAACGACGCCATACTCCTTGCCGGTCTTTTGACATTTCTCTTCAGTAAGGTTTGTCATTTCATTATGGAAAGATATACGAGCCAACAACGAGTCAAAATAATCAAAATTTACTACCGAAATTCGGGGTCAGTGGCCTCTATTTGTATAATATAAAAATATGTATAATTTTGATTGCACTTTTATTATTATATATTATATATTTCTTCTACCGATTTGCTATATCCGGCAGAAGGCAGAATCGCCATGTCAGTATTCCATATTAAAGAAATCTATATATCTACATATAAAAATAAATCGTGGTGGGTTCGGATGCTTAAAACTTAAGAACGACTGCACCAAATTGGGTACTTCCTTCTACGGGTTTGTTTTTAATTGTACCGCAAAGGTTTAGGAAAAAAGAAAATTTGAAAAAGTCTCAACAGGTGGCGCTGTAAGCGAAAATTTCGTTTTTCAGTTCAATTCAATTACCGTTCAACAAATGGTACTGTAGGCAGTTGGGAAATGGCTTTTGTGATATTCTTCTTCAAATTTTCTTATTTGTAGGGTGAAATGGGGTAAAAATAAAATAATTGTACGATTTAAGAAATTCTTTTTTGTGTTTGAAAGGTTTTTCTTAGAAAATGAGTTAAAGGATATTTTGTTTTTAATTTTTTATTTATAAAGTGAAATGGGGTAAACATTAAAAGTGTCCGATTAAACAAATTCGTTTTTGTTTGAAGATTTTTTCTTAGGAAATGGTTTGAGAGATATTTTTTTCAAATTTTATTTTTTTTGGGATGAAATGGAGTAAAAATAAAAAATTGTTCGTTTCGAGAAATTCTATTTTGATGTGTATCTGAGAATAATTAAAGATGATTCTCATTGGCTTTGTTGGTCGGGTCACAAATCGGACATTCGTTCGAAAAAAGTGGCCACTAACTGGACTTTTTGATGGTGTGGAGATCTTGGCAATGGAGAAACACACTTGAAAACGCTACACGTTAGAAACACTACACATAATCAATAGCAAGAACAACATGGACCTTAAACAAGACATACAAAACATCTCAGCAGTGTACTGCTCCTTTGTTTCCAACAGTAGATCCAAAACTTGAATGTACTTATTGGAATATTTTTCAAGTTTATGTAAGTGTATATCATGTCCGCCCTACATACATTTACACTTTTATGTAATTGCTTCTTTTTTATTAAATAAAAATCCACTGAAGAAGACGGCAACCACCGTCAAAACGTTGGGAAAAAGTGAATGAATTAATCTTTTATTTTACCATCATAACCACCAACAAAGTTGATGAGAATCATCTTTTTGTTCACAAAAATTGAAGAGGAGGATATTGGCAACATTTGGTAGCCGAAGCTACACTCGGTGTTTTGCGCCATTTTCAAAAAAGAAAAAGTTATGGCCCTAGGGATTTTTTTTCAGAATTTATAGAGTGAAATGGGGTAAAAATGAAAAGTGGCATCTGATTTCAAAAATTCTGTTTGTGTTGGAAAGGTTATTTTTAAAAATTTTATATATATAGAGTGAAATGAAAAAACCCAAAAAAGGGTTTTTGATTACAAAAATTCTTTCTGCGTTGGGAGAGTAATAAAGGTTGGACGAATTTCGCCATTCATAACGTGAAGTTTGTCAAAACTCAGTATAAGTATTATTCAATTACAAAATTTGTAATTTTATGTGAAGCTTAGGTTTGTCTACCCATGCTAAGCCGGGCGGGTCAGCTAGTATTGTTATATTAATGAAAAAATAAAGAAGAATCTATCTACAGCCATACTCTATCCACAGTCATAAAGTAAAAACCATGTCATTGGCCTAAAAATTATATTCTGAGAAGAGAATTTCGCTTCTTGATTTCAATTCAGAATCCACACAAGAACCACAAAATACTGATATTCTTTTTATGCGAATACCTCACAAATAAGGTTCTTAAAATCTCTGATAACCTTGAAAAACTTTAGCTATTGACTACAAATTTTGTATGGCAGACCACTTTCTGAAATTAGTTGACCTTTTATGACCAATTATTAAACTTTTAGATGGCTTACTTTTTTTCGAATATCTCACATAATGGGGTGCTAAGATATCGGAGCTCGAAAATTTGGATAATTAATTTGGCTGACACTATAAACAACTCGGCAAAAATCAGAACTACCAGACCTGACGCAAGTGCTCCCTCCTACAAGACGACAAGGTTACTCTCAAGTAGGGATATATTCTTTTCTGAAATGTTTGTTTAATTTTCCAATTTTATTTCAAATTAAAGCCAAACCTGATTTGTAGAGATTTTGTTAACAGGCACCTTGAAGTTGTTGTGTGCTAACCTGCTAACATTTTTCAACCCTTCACCATTTTCTTAATATTTCTATAAACTTTATGTCAAATTTTCTCACGCCAATATTTTAACAAGAATATTGTTCAAAGTTAACAATTTGGTATTATTAATAGAAATAGATTTTTGAGTGTTTATTGCGACTTTTATACGAAACACTCTACATACAAACACCCGTTATCCTTTTCTCAAAAGATTTTCCAAAGTGAACCCTCAAACGTCTTTAGTTCCAGTTCCAGCTCATGGCCAAAAAGAAGACTTAAAAATTTTGTTGTTTTTTTTGGAAAATGCTCAATCAAGAAATATAAAACTGAAATATAAAATCTGATTATGTTAATTCGTGAGTAAATATAGTATGTATAGTGGGTGCGGATACAAGTATAAACTTTTGCTTGAATTTATAATTTTATCCTTGATATCCTCGCTTGGGTGGATAAAAAAACGAAGTATGAACACTTAGGTATACCAAACGTTTCTATATACCGCAAGCATCATCGCAGTATGAAAATTCAGGGAACGTTTTCATCGAAGTTTGCGCGTCATTTTTTTCTGTGTCGCCGTAGCCGTTTTTATGTACGCCAGTGATGCTCATCCCTACTTTTGGATTTAACATTCACTATAGAATTTTTTGAGTTTGGTTTGCGTTTGGGTGTGGTGATGGTGATTGTGTGTCTGGATGTAGTATGTTTGGTTTGGCATCGTTTCACCACAAGAAGGTCATGATGCTGTGATCATCCCCGATTGAGCTTTGAGGATAGAGAAAGTTTTTCCATATACACTAACTTATACTTCATCTAGAAAATAATGCAGGGGTGGGGGGCAGATGGTAAGAGAAAATACCTCAAGGGTATGCAGGTAATATAGAGTCGTCGGTAGATAACACCCATATATATATATATTGGATGCTCTCTATACCTACACTTTCTGTTGGGATTAAAGTAAGCATGTGAGAGTACGTTTACCCTTGTTGTAACTGTGTGTCATGAACGCCAAAATAAATGTCATTAAAGAAGCAAAAATCACGTCATAATTTAGATAACACTTTGATAAAGTTTTATCCAGCTGAGGATCGTGACTTAAGGGGTGGCCTTTAAAAGGATTATAGAATAGTAGGTGTTCAAATAAAATATATGTTCTCCTTAAATGTGAACGTTGCAAGATGCCACTTCTTATACAAAATGACATTTAAGGTTGAAGAAAATTAAAAAAAGGAAAGAAAGATTTTTGTTTGGAGTTAGAGAAATTACTGTAAATTTATCATAATCATAAGGTCAACTGCTCTCTATAATGGCTTAAGGCTTTAGACAAAGGGTTGATAAGGTGATGTTAAGTTTACACAATTTTTTTCTTCAAAATTTAAATATTAATTCACCTACCCTTCTATTTATAAACGGCAAACAAGGGCGTGATAGAACTTACACATCTGTCAACTAATTCATATTAATAAATGTGGACTGATTTGTGACATGTGATTGCGAGCGGATAACTTTAACTCGACAAATTTCTTCTTAACACATACATACATTGCATACATCACTGCTATCATCTTAGTGCGGAGCGGATAATGTTTTTTTATATGTAAACATTATATTCCGGCTGTAGAGTGAAATAAAAACGTGGACTTTCCTCTGTGCGACGTTCCGAGGTCACACTTTACGGTGTAGCGCATTACGTTACGGAAGTCAGCATGTAGGATATTGGGTAAGTTCAGTGACAAAAATCTGAAGATCCCCTTCTAGCAAACGAGACCGTTTTGGATCCGTGCACGTAGTCAGCAACGTATATGGACGACTTCGCATATACGGATTCAAATATGGATTCTGAAAACTGCGCTAAAGCAAACGTTGATGTTTGCACATACATATAAACCGTGTTTCCTGGCACTCACACATTTTTTTTTAATAGGGCTGTAAGGCTTTTAAAAACCTTAACACAACATAGCTTAATACTACATAAACAAGAAGGCAGGAAGAAGGCAAAAAAGACCCTTTCGAAAAGTTGAAGGTTGATAGGAATATTGATTCTACATCATAAACTCTCTAAAATAGAAAAATAATAAAATAACCAGTTCAATAGAGCCTATAATTTCTTAGAGCTCTCATTTTTGTTTGTCTGAATGAATACCTAAATTATAAATGATTGATTGAGTGGGTTACAAAGATTTGAATTTAGAAAATTCAGTTTAAATGTGTATAACTCACTCACTCTAAATAGCATCTATAGATTTACATTCAATATTCAAAAAAAAACATTTTTGTTTATGTATTTTGTGTAAGCTAATTTTATGGTGACTGAGTTTCTTGAATTATTTGATTTTATTTCATTTAAAGTTTTGTCACACGTTAATGGACTTTTTGGAAGAAATCTTCCTTTCTTTGCGAATTATTTTGAATTAATCAAAATTTAAATGAAGTCTTCAGAGATTTTCATTTTCACTTGACCTTTTTACGGTCTCTGGTTAGGTAAGATTGTGTTTTGCTTCAATAATACAATTTGTTATGGTTATGGGAAGGAATTCATTTTTTTTTTCCGGATGATAAATGTTTTTGTTTTATTTTTAATAAAACGGACGGGATCAAGCAACTGAAAATTAATCTATTTTATAAAAATGGATGTACCTATGTTTTTATGCTTTCAATGGACTCCAAAACCCTCATATACCGATTGAGCTCAAAATTTCAGGAAATCTAAGGTGGAAGTCTGAGATTGTTTCTGATGTGTGTTTGGTCAAAATCGGTTAAGCAGTTTGCCAACAATCTGCAGTAGCCCATATACTTTCTACTTTCGAACTCTCCCAAGCAGCGACTCCTTCCGACTGGCAAATTAATAAAAATAAAAAATACATTCTAGATATTTTTGTTTCCCAAAATCTAAATTTTGCACTTTGTTTATCTAACTTTCTATACAGGAAAAAAGACTGTTTCCGGTTTTTCAATACTCCTCGCATGATAATTGTCTCGCATGTATGCCATTTTTATATGGCTATGACAACGGCGTACAGGTGGCGCCCAACGTGGGGCCCGATTCTTCCTAAATTTGTATCCTTTTTTTTATGTCATCTTTGGGGAAGTTTGATTAGGGATGCATTTGTGGTTGCTACACTTTTTTTCTCTCTTCGTTTAACTATTTGTTTGCTTCCGAACGTCCGGTAAAAGGGTTAGTCCACCCACATTTACGCAGTTGCGATTTTGTGAACCAATCAATTAATTCTGAACTATCAAATTCCATAAAGATTCAAAGCCTATAAGTTCGGATATTTTTTTTAGCTTCAGTTGTTTGACTTTATTTGGAAGTAGTTTTTCTCGTTTTTTTTTTTTTCTAGCAGTGTTTCGATGCTTGTCTGTCAGCTGGCTGGGAAAGCCAGCTGATCAAAGCAAGCACAATCCCTGCCGCACAATGACGTCCGGAGGCCGAGATACGATATTGTGGAAGCAGGGGGGGGGGGGGACTCAAGCCTACAAGTCACAATCAACTTGTTGTTTATCTAAGTTCTACAAGTGGAGATTATTTCTACAACACAAATTATTAAGTAAGATACAGAAGGTAATACCATGTTACAAAGTAAATTAAATTATTGATTTTTTCAATAAAATTAGCAGACATTCACGAAACTATTGCAAGTAAAATTTACATTCCCTTAAATTGGGATCAGATACAAAAATTTAATTTTTCGACTAAAAAGGTGGACAAAATTTGATTGATTGGAATGATTGATACATTATATTCAATTTTATGTTCTGCATCCTACATATCTTAGTTCACCTAATGGGTGATTTTTAAGCTGGTTTGGTTTTGGCAACACTGGTTTTGACAGCTGACGTGTGTTTAGTACCTTGTGTCACTGTCAAACAGCTTCAGTTTGGTTTGCAATTTAACCATGGATCGTCTTACAAATGAACAACGCTTGCAAATTATTGAATTTTACTATCAAAATTCGTGCTCGGTTCGAAATGTTCATCGCGCGCTGCTTGTATTCAGCGATGAGGCTCATTTTTGGTTGAATGGGTACGTAAATAAGCAAAATTGCCGCATTTGGAGTGAAGATCAGCCAGAAGCATTGCAACAGCTACCAATGCATCCCGAAAAAGCCACTGTTTGGTGCGGTTTATGGGCCGGCGGCATTATTGGGCCATATTTCTTCAAAGATGATGCGAATCGCTACCGAGCGATGATAATAAACTTTTTTTTGCCCGAAATGGAAGTTCTTGACTTGCATGATATGTGGTTTCAACAAGACGGTGCCACATGCCACACAGCACGCGAAACAATGGCGCAATTGCGAGGCGAGTTTGGTGAACAGTTAATTTCACGTTTCGGGCCGGTCAATTGGCCGCCTAGATCGTGCGATTTGACACCATTAGATTATTTTTTGTGGGGGTATGTCAAGGTTAATGTCTATAGGGACAAGCCCGCTTCGATTGACGCACTGGAAGCCAACATCCATGCATTCATTCGTGAGATACCGGCCGATATGTGTGAAAGAGTATGCCAAAATTGGACTCAGCGGATGGGCTACCTGAGACGCAGCCGCGTGTCCAATTTGCATGAAATTATCTTTAAACATTAAATTGCAAGGTTCAAACTATCGATTCAAATAAATATTTCATTCATTTTTTCGAATTTTTGTGTTTTTTTTTTTTTTTAAAAGTTCTAAACCTCTTAAAAAATCACCCGTTATAAGATTTAATCAACTATTCTACTAGTCTGAATTATTGATTTTCTACACTTGTTACAAAAATGGGAAAATACATAATTTCTCACTAACTTGTAGTATTTATGCACTTGTAGAACTTTCAGGCGACTACTAACTTTGTGTTACAAAAATTTGTTACACTTGTAGAAATTTAGCTACTTGTAATACAAGTACTTGTGGCATTGTGTTGCAGGCCCCTGGTGGGACAAGGTTACACTAGGGCAGTATGAAGTGGAAGTACAAGAAGTAGGACATCGCATAATTCTTGTTTTTGAAGATCTTCAGTGGACATTGATTTTGTTTTTTCCAAAGATTGTACAACAGCTCATCAGCTTCTCCAATAAAACTTTGTAAAGCCTTGCATAAGCTTTTGATTTTTCTTTGAATTCGTTTAGGTATGTTCATGCGCAACAGCCTTCCCCCTTTGCCCTGGTCTTATATTTATTGATACATCAATAGAAAAATAAGAATGAGAAGATAATAAGTAAGTTTAGTAATTTTTTGTACGACTTCGACAATTTTCGTTTAACGGTAAATCGCGTTAATTAATTTTTTCCTATACTCGTTTTCGTACGAAAAAGTCGATTTTTTTCAAAATATATTTTCCTTGTCCTGGGAAGGGTTGCAAGAGCTAAAGTCACTTTTTAGCCTCTGCTTGGATTTAATTCACAAGTTTGTGATTTATTAATTTAAAAAAAAATTATTTATTAGCTAGTTATTAACCAATGAATTAAAAGTTTTTATAATACATAAGTCACGAACTATAGCTTATGAATTAATTTTTTAATTCATGAGCCACTTACTAGCTTGTGATTTAATGTTTTTCGTATGCAAAACTTGCATCCCTGCGTTCTGAGACATGGGTTTTTAGTCAATTTAAAGCCTGAGTTATCCGCGAATTAACTTAATGAATTTAGTGATTAAACTCTGGACCTGCTGAACAGATATTTCTGACGGACGAGACCCAATTTAGTGTTTCGGTGTATATCAACACCAGAGGTTATGAATTATAAAGATTGGAAACGTCGGCTGTCATTTGGGTTTGCCTACAAGCTAAACAAAATGGCTGCCCGTAGCGAAGTAAGTAAGTTGCAATAGTATGCGTGTTTTAACTCATTCTAGTGCAACTTACTGATTTCCACCACGATATTTTGAAAACTTGATGAGTTTCAATGGACACGTTCAAAAACTAATAAAAATGGCGAAACGAACTATCAAGTGTTCACGACACCTAAAATCATTTGGTTTTAAAGTTGCATGTAGGATTTTGAACAATTATATTTAAAGGGTAGTAAAATAATAATCAAAAATGCAAATTGACAATAAATCATATCAATACATAATTAACGCAGTAAATAAATTTAATCAGTTAATGAGAGAACAGAATATTGCAAAAAGTCTTCTTTCCATTTCCTGTTGAAAGTGATGCTTTAGGAGTGTTCTTTGATTTTCTATTTCATTTAGAAATGCTGAACACTGATTTAACAAAAATGTACATAAATATAAAGCCTTTCATCGGATAACTCCTCAAAGTGATTTAAGCCATGGAACATACAATATTTTTGTATATTATTACTATTTCCTTCTCTTACACCGTTTGCATCATCTGATCCGATCTGTTCTAACATTTGTTTCTCTTATTAAATTGTATGTGTATTCTGTATCTACCACTCTTTCTTTGACATTTCGCCAAACCTCATCTACTACTTTTTAACTCTGTTTACCCTTACCCCTTTCAACGCACCGATGGCACTATAGTTTTCCACCAGAATTTATAACCGGTTGACACCGGATGAATTCAATATTCTTATGGAATATTTCCGCGCTGTAACCTAATTGTTCACTAATCTGTCAACGTCGACACATGACTCCACAACACACCAAACGAGAGTAGCGTGGTTTGGGCTTTAACTGTTGTATATGAAGGGTTTATAATACAAATTCTATATACTACTGAAATACATCAGCCAAGTAGAAGAGTTAGCACTATTTGTAGCAAAAAAAGCGTTTCTAGCATTTTTAAAATAAACTCAAAATATTCAAATTCAGCTCATCACAATCTTCGCCACAACATATAATGTATATTTAGTAAGATCTGTGTCGTTATAGAATCATCTGTATTACGATGCTTTGCATCATATTTTTATCACTTTCGATAATAACTAATTATTTCTGTTTGATAAAATTACCCAAAGGAAGCTGCAAGTGTCGATTTTTTTAAAAAAATATTAACTTAAAGCTCACTCGTGAATGGCCAGCTATAGATTTATGAACAATATGGGTGCACCCTTAATAATTCTGTTTGCACCATTGAATCTGTATTTTCCGAACACATCCCGATATCCCACCTAACGTCCACCATTTTCGTGGTGAAAAGCTGATGAGTTGAAATTTCTTTAAAGATGGCTGCGTTTTTTACACATAAAAAATGGTCGAACTGTCAAAACAGAACAAACCCACCCTGTTTAATTGTTGTTGTAATTCACATCTATTCATCGACACAAAATGAAATTACAAAAACAACAATGTACACAAATGGGTTTTGGAGGGTGAAACGTACAAAGGTTTCCAATCTTTATAACTCATAATCTCTGATCAACACGCTTCGCGCGACTTGAAAAAAAAACTACTAGCTCTGTGGAGTATAAACAGAGTTCCTTTAAATAAAACTGTCATGAATTGGAATTTCTGACTAATGTGTGTCAAAAATCCATTGATATCAAAGATTGACATTAATGGAAAAGACGATTGTTACAGTGGCGCCATATCGACAGTGAAAGTCAAAGAGCCGCACTTCGATTGTGGTAGATTTTTGAAGACTTTAAGTTAAAGTTAATAATCCACTGAAAAACTGCTTCTCATAGTTAACTAGGGTTCAATTTTTTTTTAGGATTAAACTAACTCTGGTTTACCTCTGAGTTAACACAGTACTCATAAACTGGCCCTAAGCCAATAAGTGTTTGATCGCCTGGCTGTGATCTGATTCAAAGCCACTTTCCAAAACATAAGCCTAATATGCACACACGCTCCTACCTGTGAAACACATTTGAAGGACAACCGACGTTATATTCCATATACATACTTAAACTGTCTTTCAAATAAAAAATGGAATAAGCGGCATATTCAAAGTTTATAAGAAAATGCGAGATGTTTGAAGACTTCCTTTATTAACGATTTTTTTTTTTTTAATTTAAGATAAATGTTATGCGAGAATAAGAAAAAATTTATTGATATTTCTCTTGAGTCTAAAATTTCTTTAATACATTTGAGTTGATTCATCGAATCATTTTCTTTTGGAAACCAGCAACTCATTCGAACTAATGTTCTCACAAGCAAAGCAAACAAAAAAAAAACGAATTAAAAAAAAAAAACTTATCAGAGATTGATTTTTTTTGCGACGGAATGAAATATGAGTAAGACATGAGTTGTAAGAATAAAAAAGCTTTAAAAAACATTGCCAAAATGACTTTGAAATAACTATAGTAATATTATCTAGTTTAATTAAATAATAGATACTCCATGACTTAGGTATAGTTTTTTTCATTTTAAATTGTTTTGCTGATGCTTTAAAGACCAACCTTAAAACCTTTTAAGAAAATCTCCCACTATGGCTCAAATACATGAAAAACACGTTTAAAGGACAAAATGATAATGGCTATCTGGGGATTGTGATACACGTCATCACCGAAAAGGGCAATCGTATGTTTTTTCTCTTTATACTTTTCTACCCTAACGGTGTGTAGGAGCATTACAATAGTTTCGTTCGGTTTGTAAATGAAAATTTATTACCTCAGACGTGTTTTGTTTACTTTTCCATCCACATACTATCTTTAATCTCACTCTCGGTGGCTGTGCGGTGGTTGTGTGTTTTTTCTCAAGTGCCTATTTAGGTCTTCTCGCCTTAATGGGTCCCACTCTCTTATGCTAGCTTATTTATGTACAAGTATCTACCTCTTAATATATTTAGGTGTATCTATATACTGATTTCTGCCTATGTCGTATCCATTAAGGGCTTTAAAAACCCGTTTTCTTATTAAAGTCCAATTTTCATTTCTGGCAACGATTGTGTATGACCAATATTAAGCAATATATTTATTATAAACCACGATACATTGGACTAAGGAGAAGGACCAAGAAATTAGTTGGCATCGGCTCACTCACTTTCTCCATCATATCTCCCTCTCAACTTGCGGAAATACTACGAAGGTCTCCTTTTAGTGTTTCTGGTGGGTTAAACCAATGGATTGGAAATCTTTCTACACCATTTAATATGCTTTGGCTCCATCCACCAGGAGAGGATAGAACGTCTGATGTGAGAGGAAGTTTTGTTCTCCCACCCTCAGCCTCAAGTCTGGAAATTCAATACAATAAATGGCATAATGTCCTTGTGAATGCCATAAAAGCGAAGGTGGGAGAGAGTGGTGACTGCAGAAGGGGAGGTTGGAATTGTGGGTTTGTTGGTATGAAATTGAAAATTTACATTGATTGTTAATTTATCGAAGTTGAACTATGTAATCGATAAATATGAGAATTTTCTTGTGCTGATGGAACAAGAGGCAAACAAAAACAAGCAAAAAAGTGGATGGCAGTGGCCTCAATCTTTGCGCAGCAAGATGCCAAACTCGGAGAAAGTTTCATCTATAAGAATAATTCACCATTTAGTTTATCCTAAAGAAGGATTGTATAACTATGTATATTGGTGATAAGGATAAGGAGTTATTGCGTTGTTGCTTTTGGCTTAATGTTGCTCTGATGGGTAAAAGGTCTTTGTGTGTTTGTTTCTTGTTACTGAAACTTTGATCATAATTTTATACGAAAGGATAATATTGAATGGAAATCCTAATGCATTTTATTGACTATTTAGTTCATATTTTGGTTGAAAATATAATATAAGGATGAACATCTGGAAGGTAAAAATAAAGAAAAGTCGATTCAAAAAGGTTTAATGCAAAGCATTTATATAATAGAGGGTCCGCCATCTAACGTTTTTTTTCAACTAATGATTATTTCGTGAATGGTAACACTTAGCTCATGTCTGATTTGACAGATAATTAGTTTTATCCTTCCGCTGAATGAATATGGTTGTGTATACGCTTCGCTAAGTGGGCCTGCGATCGACTTAGAGAAGATGCAGATTTTCCCAAAAAAATCATCTTTTCAGATGAAGCTCATTATGATCTTGGCGGGTAGTAAACAAGCAAAATTGACGCATTTGGAGCACAGAAAATCCGCACGCATACATTGAAAAGCCGATACACCCAAAACGAGTCACTGTTTGGTGCGAATTTTGGTCCAGAGGCATAATCTGGCCATTTTTCAAAAATGAGCAAGGAGTGGCCGTTACACTCAATGGCGATCGTTATCGGGCCATGTTGAAAGAATTTTTGTTCACAAAAATTGAAGAGGAGGATATTGGCAACATTTGGTTTCAACAGGACGGCGCTACGTGCCACACAGCCGAAGCTACACTCGATATTTTGCGCCATTTTCAAAAAATGGCGGACCCTTTATAAATACTTTGCATTAAACCTTTTTGGACTTGATCCATTTTTAAATATTTTTTTTGTTTCTACTTAACCTTACACATGTTTAATCAGCTTTAATGATTTATTCACTGGAATGGACCCTATCACGTTGCGATGCGTAGTGCATAAGCGTGTGAAGACGCTTGGTCTTTGTTCAATCCCCAGTGACGGAAAAAAAAACTAACGTAATAGAAAAAATATATTATTGAAACTAGGCCGATGATCGGGCTGGTAGACTTGAAATATGTCGCTTTTACTCCATCTTATAAATCTTAGGTTCAATTTTTCAGTGCGAGATTAAAGTTAAACCCGGGTTAAATAATCAAATTTGGTGAACAAACTCAGGATTAACTAAACAGAAGCTTTTGATGTTTTGTCCAGCGAGTTTGTTTAGCCGTTCCGCATGCATTCTCCACCAAAAAGCTACTCCCTCAGTTAACTGTGGGTTAATTTACTTTTAAAGGGTTAACTAACTCGGGTTTAACTCACCACTGAAAAACTTTGCTAGTTTATTTCAAGCTGAACTACCGGTAATTAGGGAAGCATGCATATTGCTCAAACAAAACCCTAACCAAAACCGAAATACTGCTATTCTGACAGACAGTCAGGCAGCTATTAAAGACATTGATTTGACCATATAATCCTCCAAATTTTTTCAGTAATGTTGTGATGAGCTGTCAAGCCTTAATGATAACCTCAGGGTCCTTGTTATCAGCGTTCCAGCTTCCAGGTCACTGTTATTGAGGGTTACAATCGGGCTGACGAACTGGCCAGGTGAGGCTCAGCCCCTCATAGCTCACTTGCGGAGAGAATTTACATATTCCACTCGGAGGGATTTGAAGGGCAACATTTTCTCAATTTCTTTTACTGAATCCAATAGTAGGTTGCGCAGTTTAACAAAACTGCGTTTTAACCTCATCTGGCTTATCTATAATAAATCCCGAACAACTGACTTGATACTTAGACCTAGGCGAGACATAGCCAGAGTCGTTGCGACCTGTTCTGGTCACTGGCCAATCGGAGAGCATGGGCCGAAACTTGGAATTCCTTACAATACTCATTAAGTCATTACCATAGATGTTTTGACCAGCAAGAAAAGGAAACAGTCGTTAATTTCCTCTGTAAATGCCCCACTATGGCCGGAATGAGAGAACAATCTTTTGGAAGGACTTTTTTTTGATGACCTCGACGAGCTTTCTCAGATGAAGATCAAAAATTTGATCTCTTTTTTGAACGCGACGAAGTGGATCTAGGACAAATTTCGGTTTAAACTCATGTATATTCGTAGGCCTCCTTTAGGCCCCGCCAAAGCGGAATTCGGTTTTCTAAGGATTTACCCATTTTATAACTGTAAAGGGGTATATCTTTCTATAAAAAAATCAATACAGGTGAATACGAGTCATGGGGTATCAAAACGGTGCACTCCAGCGCTTATTGTGTCACTGAGCTAGGTTGTTCTGGGCTGCCATTTCTACTTGCTTATCCACCTATACCTACCTAAAGCAAAACAAAAATTAAATTTTGCCTCTATTGGGAGTCACTAACATACCTTAAGCTCAAAATTTAAACAAAATCGCTACAGTGTCTTGGGATGGATGTCAAAATACAAGCAGACAGACAGATCGAATTCAGACCAGATTGGATTTAAATCCCACTTTCAGCTTCGTTAATCCAAAACTTGCCCTATTGTATAGGTATACCTATACCCACAGTATGAGTACATAAATCTAAGGTAGTAGCTACATATATTGGGCAGGTTGTCAAAATTAAAAGTGTCAGAAATTGAAAATGTCTGCTCGAGTGCTCCTAAAAACTGCACATCGCGTGAAAAGAAACAGCAACAAATATTGCCATTTTTACAACTAATGGGGCACTGCGATCCGCCAATTTTCCCAAATGCGCAGAACCGAAGAAAAATGAAAACGCCATTGATAATAACCTTTAATATGTGTACTATGGCACCTACCAACAAAGATATATCGCATGTTAAAATAAGGGAAATAAATATAAGGATTACTTTGCTTACTCCCTTAGTGATTTATTTTTAGGTACATATACGCTTCGCTGAAGCCCCATCAAATCCATTATTGACAATTATTTTGTAAAATTTATTTGTTTGGCCAATAAAAAAGGCCAGAATATCATTTTGTGTGTGCAACAAGTTATATTTTTTGGTTCCTATGCTGCCAATATTATTCGATATAATCGAATTCATAATTTAACGGCTTTTATTGACACCGGAAATACCTTGTATCTCATCAAAATGCCTATAATTCTTTTTTTATGTTCGATCTTCTTATATATGTTTATTTATTTTTTCAAATGCTGCCCAGATACCTTTGCCGTGATAAAATCTTTGGGCATAAAAATAGGAGTTCTTTTTTTTATATCCCTAAAGAGAAAACCCTCGTCACCAGGAAAAATAAAAAAAAAAAAAAATAAAAAAAGTCACCCATTCAAAATGGGCTCGAGATGGTGGTTCAAGGGTTCAACTGTACAAGAGAGTGCGAAGTGGATTTCACTTCATTTTTAACATAAAATTATCATACATCATTTTGCTATTATTTACTTTTTGCCATAAATTATACCCTTATTGCCTTTCGTGCCTCGCAATTGCCCATAGAAGTATAAATAATATAAATGGTTGTTATGCTGCCTGATGCCACTACCACCCTGGCATTTCCGAAGATACTTTATACAAAGAAGATGTATGCAATGTCATTTTTTATATTAGGTAAATACATGTATGTCTGGTCTGTGTGTGTGTGAGATATATGTATGTACATATATTTTGAACAAGTATCAAATGTGAAGAAGACATTATTACAAATTTTAATGTTATTAAATAAAAAGAAAGATTTTCAAAAATGTGAACACATATTTTATTTATAGCCGTTAGCCAGCTTGTCAGCTATTCTTTGTACCAAAGAGTGAATTCTGCTAACATTTTATGATGCAAAAGTACATACATAATTTAAAAAAAAAAATCGTAGTGCATATAATTATTTGGTGATATATTGGAGGAAGCCCTCTTCCAGAAGCAGAAACTTATAACTTTCGGGCGTCAAAAGTTCTATCTACGCCACCGCCTGCATCAGTCCATATTATAACCAAATTTTTTTTTTTCAAGAAAAAGGTAAACGAACATTTATCATAAATCACAGAATTATTCGTCGATTTGACAAAGCGTAATCAAGCAGGGTCGAAATGCTTTCAAATATTATCACCAAAACTTAAAAAAATAATTTTGATATAGGTTGACCTGACGTTGACTTGGGATTTGGATGTCAGTAGGTTCATTGGATATAAAATTATCAGAGATGGAAATTTGACTCCATTTTGAGAAAATTCACTGAATTTAAAGCATTCCATACACGGTTCAATTTGGTTTACAACTCAGTTGTCAAATAAATTGATGCCTCGCCACACACTACATAAACTTAGTTGAGAGACTTCTGCTTCAACTGTCAAAAACATTAAACGACAGCGGCCGACCGACACGAGACATGATCACAGACAACACTACAAGTAATTGAGACTATTAACTTCCTCAAATTGAATGGGGCATATTCATAGTCACTTTTAAACTCCAGTTTATCTTAGACTGGGGTCTATTCAAAGTTATTTAGATAGGATAAACCCAGTTCTAAGATAAACTGGAGTTTAAAAGTGACTATGAATTAATATGCCCCAATGAGGTTTGAAGTTAGGTTGGACTACACGCTCAAGTGCCTTTGGCTTGATAGTAAATCAAATAATTTGTCTTCACACAGGTCAAAAAAGTTGAAAACTTTCACATCAACTTGAAAAATTCAAAATCGCTTGATTTTCTTTCAACTCAACGTCAACCTTCAAATAAATCAAATGACAAGCCCACACACGAGTTGAATTGATGAACTTGAAATAAAATTGATAACGAAGTTGAACTGCGTATGGAGTGCTTAACGAAGTTACACCTTTTTGTCTATCCCCAAATCCCAGTTCAGCTGACATCGAGAAGTTACTTATGTATGCTTTACGTACAATACGCACATATCCCATAGTTTAAGGTGCCACCTATATTATGACGAGGTTCTAATTTAAACAAAATACAAGAAGTGACCGAGGTTGTAAACGAAAGTATGTGTCTTCTCGGTTCACACTAACTTATCACAGCTGAAATCATAAGGGGCAGCGGACAATTATTTCGAACATTGCCCCTCCCAGCTAAACGAGGTGGAATTGAAATAGACCCCCTCCCTTCCGCTCTATAATATTTTAAGTATTCCTAGTAATGAGTAATTAAGAGTTGAATTTCAAAAAAAAAACCACCACCAAGGTTTTTGAATAATCGAATTTAAATAAAAAAATATGTTTTTTTAAGAAATCCAAAAAATTAGTTTTTTTGAAAATTATGATACCCTATTTATGCAATTTTTTCGAATTCATTACAAGCTTCTGTACAAAAAATTTAATTCCGACAAGCTAAAATTTTTTTTATAAAAAATCGTAGGATCGTCTTTGAGCAAAATAAGATTTTCCTTAACCGTTTTTAAACATTTATACCGCTATTTTTGGTTATAAGAATAATAGCTGTTTAAAGTCTTGTAGATTTATGTTAAATAACTGTTTTTTTCCAAGTTTAATAAAATTCAACTTAATCGTTTTCGAAATGTTGATTTTTCAAAAAAAAAAAAGAAATTTCAATTTTTTTTAAAAAATCACAAAAATATTTTTTTTTTTTGAAAATATTGGGATACAATATTATTTGAAATGTCTTCATAAAAAAATTGATCAAAATCAGTAGTTGAATGTTTTTCGAGAAAAGTGAAACAAAATGGATGTCATTCAGGCATTATTTCACTGCCAGAGGCTTTGAGGCTTTTTTTTCCCCAAAAAGGTTTTTTTTTTTCATTTCATAAAACTACTTTTTTTTACATTTATTTTTGGTTTTCTTAGAGAAATTTAAATCTTGCCAACGACTTTACGAGAACTTATTTCCCAGTTTTGGAGGAAGGCATTTCTATTGGAAAAAGGAGATGGTTCTATAATATGTTTTCTTTTCTTGAAAAATTAGTATGCTTCCCTATTCCTCGATGACTCGCGGTTGAAAGGAATTAATTTAAACAACAAAGCTGAGAAATAGACCTAAGCCAGAAACTTTGAGTGGAAATCTTCACCCAAAGACAGTTTTTAAAAATAAAAATTGCTATGATCTTAAATTTCAGTAAAAACAATATATATGATTTTAAGGAACGGAACGATATCGATTAAAAATGTTCATATATTTTGTAATTTTAATAACTGATTTAATTAATATTCTGTTGCCAAGTTGCACCAGCCTATTCTTTTCCTTAATCCATTTTTAGCCTTCCTTTTTCGTAGCGGCTCCAAAATGCCGGTAGAGTACAGTTGAAACCTGGGTTCCATCAGCCAGAGTCCTGCTCTTAAGGTATCTTGGCAAAGGAACACAAATAGGTCTTCGTAGTTTAAGTTGTGTGACGGGCAGTCCACACTTGCTACTAATTATGTATTGTGTGACGGGCGGTCCAGAAAATAATTTGGTGGGCGACAGATTGTCAGATACAAATTTAATTGTGTGACAGACGGTCCACGAAATCATCTAGTGTGCGACAGATGGTCCACAAGAGGAGAAAACATGATGAACAAGACCCATGTTCAACGACACGTGTGACAACTATTTCACACCAACGTAAATTTAGTATGGCTAAAGTGTCTTGAACACGAAAGAAAAATCACTTTGCGACGTGTTTCCCTTCCCCTTTAAAATCTGCGCGGAGGTCTACGGGTTTAGCTTATTTTAACTTTCGCGAAAGGCAGTGAATCCTGTCTCCTCATTTGAGTTGGAAAAGGGGGGTGATCCCATCTGAAAACAAAATGTTTTCCTCCAACTTCGTAGTCTGGGCCGGTTTGGGTTGGGGCATTGTTCGCAATATAAGATAATTTTTCGTTTATCTTTTAGCTATGGAAATTGACGGGTGGGGACTGAACTTGTCCATTCAGCTACTTTTAGAAAGAGATCGCATGCGTGGCTCGATTCGATAACAGCGCACACTTCAGCTAATTGGCGGAGTGCTGCAGTTAGACTGTGACCGAATAACACACGGACAAGCGATCTGAAAGAGATAGCAATATATAGAATGGACGGCATGGACGAGCGAAGTCCGTCATTTTTGGTTGATTTTGAAAAAGATTACAAAAGCAAGTGGTTGACAAAAAAAAAAAGATTAAGTGCAAAATTATTTTCGGTTTTTTTAGCGATTTGTTTTTGAGAAGAAAATTGTTGTGAAAAATCCCAGTTCGGGGAATAAGAATTGAACAAAAAAATAGAGGAGCTATTTTTTTGTTGTTGGTGTAACGAGAGGAAAACTTTTTGTGTGAGGTGATCTAAGAAGGTTCCAGATTGGGGAACAGTGGAGGAGATAGGATTCCGCATAAAAAAAAGCTAAGTAAAGGGTCCGCCATCTAACGTTTTTTTTCAACTTGCTTATTTCGTGAATGGTAACACTTAGCTCATGTCGGATTTGACAGATAATTAGTTTTATCCTTCCGCTATGGTTGTGCATACGCTTCGCTAAGTGGGCCTGCGATCGACTTAGAGAAGATGCCGATTTTGCCAAAAAAATCATCTTTTCAGATGAAGCTCATTTTGATCTTGGCGGGTAGTAAACAAGCAAAGTTGTCGCATTTGGGGCACAGAAAACCCGCACGCATACATTGAAAAACCGATACACCCAAAACGAGTCACTGTTTGGTGCGGATTTTGGTCCAGAGGCATAATTGGGCGATTTTTCTTCGAAAATGAGCAAGGAGTGGCCGTTACAGTCAGTTACATGTTGAACGAATTTTTGTTCACAAAAATTGAAGAGGAGGATATTGGCAACATTTGGTTTCAACAGGACGGCGCTACTTGGCACACAGCTGAAGCTACACTCGATGTTTTGCGCCATTTTCAAAAAAAAAGAAAAGTTATTTGGCGGACCCTTTATTTGGTAGTTTGGTTTTGTCCAAAACTTAGTGTTTAAATAGTGAGTTTTTTTCGTTTAGTTTTGTGGCCAGAAAAATGGCAAAATTTTACCTCGGTTAGGCCTTCGTTTCGTTTCTTTTATTCTCCTGAAATTGCGAGACTCGCGACCGTTTCCCATACTGTAGTTCGTTCGGGAACTTTCCCACAGTGATTTTTCTTTGTGCACATTATGACACTCCGTTGTTATATTTTTATTTCATTTTATTTAAATTCAAACTTTTCTTCTTTCTTTTATTTGGAAAATTGGCCCTCTGCCAATCTCCAAAACAATTGTTTAACTTTTTTTGTGATAGAAAAAATTCTGGGTTTTCTGTATATGTATAAAAGTTTCCCAGATACATTTCAAACAAATTTTATAAACTTCCCATTGGGAATAAATACATTTTCGTTTATTTCAAATATTTGAAGACGAATTTCAGCTTCCCGGTTAAGGCAAACGACCCTCAACAGTTTCATGACGCCCACCCTGTAGCGTAAGTACGCCCCTGTATTTAACTACCTACATTTAATTAAATTCCCTTTTTTTTATCATCAAAAATTATTATCAAAATTAATTCGATTCAAATTGTTCACATTTCGTGTAACCATTATATTCTTTAATTCGACGAACCCACCCCCAGCTGACTAGCCGGTTGGCTGCATCGTTGTTGCAGTGTTGTTGCAATATTCGTGTCTTCTCACTTATCTCTTTTCTCTGGTTGATCGTTTGACAGTTCGTCAATTCGATATCTTTACCTTCGCGTGTGCCGGTCGCACAATTTCAATAATTAAATAAATTCGTTTGTGTTTACTAAATATTAATTGGATTCGTATTATCCTGAGTCGCGGTCTTTTAGTTTTTCCATCATCATAATCTTCTTTTAAATTCGCTAAATAATATTGCAACAATTCCTTAACAAGGTATATATTTTGATAAAGGATTGTTTCGTTATTTAAATAATATTTGTGTCTAATTTACAAAAAAAAAATTAGGTAAGGCTTTTTTTTTATTGAAAAAGGCATCTTTTTTCGCAAGTGAGGCATTATTTTGCCCAAAGTGGTTGTCAACGCTGGAGGTGCCATTAATAACCATTTCTTGGGACCATTTTTTACTGAAAGGCAGTCTATTTATAATAAATTTATTTTTTTTTTAATCTGTTGATCCAATTTTGAGAAAAATAAGATTCTCCTTTTTGGCCCAAAAAATTGAATGACAGGCAGGTACCGTTATTTTTGGTCCTAAACCAAAATAAAAGAAAAGTGTCGGGACAATGTTCAAAAAACTCTAGGTACCAAGTTTAAAGAAAATCGACCCATCCGTTAAGTCTGTAGCAAACAGACAGACGGATACGTTTTTCCGAGACCCACTTTTTTCGTCTCCCCGGAAACATCGTTATGTCAAGTTTGATCGAAATCTCAAAAGTCGATTTTTTTTTACGAATCCATAACTTGCAATTTATGTATGTAGTATCTACCTGCCTATGTGTATATCGCAAGTAAAAAAGCATCACACTTTATGAGTTATTCTTCACAAGTGACGTTTCCAAAAAATCGTAGTGTATCTACTTCTACATATGCGCTGCCACTGTCCCTTCAACAAATGAGTTACATAATATGTAAAGTGAAATTTGTTGGAATGATAAAATGATGTCATGTTATGACTTACATACTCGATTGCACTTTACATATTTTGTAACTAATTTGTTAAAGGTGCAGTGGCGGCGCATATTTTTTTCTAAAAAATGTCAACCTTTTTTTGGAGAAAATTTCGTATATCAAAATGAACTTACTTATTTGAACAAATATAGAAACTTTACCCAAAATAATTTGTGCATCGTATCCACTACTAAATACATGTTCTGGCTTGGTTCCTCAAAACCCCACTGTAGTTAAACAAAAAACCAAAATTGTCATTAAATATCATCTCAACCAAATCAAAGATTCGTTCAAGCAAATATTAACCCATCACTCCGTCCAGAAAATGCCTATACCTATATGAAGATTCTCTTTAAAACTGAGGCCAATATAGGTATAGGTAAAGTACCTACCTTATGCCAATGCTACTCAAATAAAGAAGAATAATACAGACAAAAAAAAAAAATAAAACATCAATATTCATTTTCGAGTCAGGTAAAGGTACCCTAGGTACATAATGTTAAACATTTTTGACTCTATTTAATTTTGTTTTTCAGTCGCTCCTCGTCCTCATGTCAATAATTCTCTTACCAACATACATGAAAGGTAAACGAAGAAAAATCGAAATCGAAATAGGAAAAGGTTGGCACTCTTGAATTATCCATCCAAGAGCGCAAAGAAGCACCATCTGGATCTGGATCCAATTCTCTACCATCAGAATGTTTTTCAATGTTTCTCCATATACACTCGTAGGTTGGGATACCTAACCTAACTCTGGTGGAGCTTTCAATTATTTTTTTGTCCAATGTTTACTTAGGACCTTTCGATGTTGTCCAACCATTCCGCAGTCATCCGTAATTTCCAGAGAAAGGTTGCCTCACTCTGAATTATAGATACCTACATATCCGGATCCCAACACCCAATCCCAAATGCTTGTCATTACTGCGGCGAAATGGAATTCCTTTTCAAGTTGACCATCGTTGTTAGCTTTTAACCAATTTGATGCACGACGTGGTACACCACACGTACACACTACAATACCTACATACATACATACTTATATGAAGCAATTGGATGAGTGTGGTTATTTTAATTGGCCTTGCTCTTGGAGCATAACACTTTGAACGGAAGGAGGGAAATGGTGATGGCCGGCGCGGCGGGCGGCGGTGGCTGGCGGTGACCAAATTATTTATACTCGTCATCAGGGGGCCAGACAGTTGAATGAAAGGTCATTAATATTTTTGTTTGTACTCGTAATTAAATATTCGATGGCTTCGGACAGGGAAATCACAAACACATTTGTATATATATACAAGTTAATCTGGATGCTTTCGGGAGCATCATTTGTCCAGCTAAAGCAGCAGCTGGTGCTGGTTCAGTAAATAAACGTTTGAATTTTAAATTAAGTTGAGGTTTTTTTTTAAGAATTTGCAAATCAGCTCTGTTTTGATTACAGCCACCCTTTCACTTCACAAAGCAATGAGACATCTGTCAGGAAAGAAACAGGAATGGGAATATGTACAGTAGTTCGTTATGGTATAGGAATTTTAAGCCTTGCATAACATTTGAGTTGATATTGACAGGAATTTTTTTTGTTTTTTTTTAAGGAGACTTTCTGCTTTTAGTTGAAGTGACTCTCGAAATGCCAATTATTACAGTTCTGGGTTGCAAAATACCAAAATACTGCGTTTATGCGGCTTCGCACGTCGGGCAGTTTTTATTAAGTCCGCGTTAACGTACCCCCACTTTAATGGATGAGACTATTTATAACAGTTATAACAGTTTTTCGTCATTAAAGGTGGGTGTGTGTATGCCCACCAGCGGATGGTCCTCATAAACAGTACTTTTATAAACCAAAACTGTTATAATTGGCATGTCTACAGTCATTTCCCACTTTTAATGGTGAAAAACTATTATAACTGTTATAAATTGGGATTTCTCTTGTCTCGTCTGTCTTTAATGTCCTAGGAAAATTATACTTCAATTCGCAAAATTTCGTTTTCTAAGTTTTCTGTAGATATTTGTTTTTATTCTAAGGATTTCCTGAAAATTAACTATTCTAAATTTTGACCAGGGATTTCGATTTTGTGGGGTTAAAGTGACCAAATTTAAATTTTTGTAAATTGCTAGAAAACTATAAGTTTTTTGGATGCAATATCGAGCTTATAAACTACTCCTCAAGAATTTTCATACACTTTATTTTGTAAGAGATAAATATTTTGAGAAAAACGCACCAATTTATAACAGTTTTGTTTTTTTGAAGTGCTATTATATAATGTTGCGTTCGTGCTTCGGATACTCATGGTAAAGCGCGTTGAAGACTTCATACTTCAAAAAAAAAACTGTTATAACTGTTATAAATTGGCATTTCTCTAGTCTCATTCTCAAAAAAAAAAACAACTCATATTGTATCCTTACAATATTACGGCATGGGCGTAAGTAGGATTTTTTTTAGTGGGGAGGGGGGGGGGGGTAGTGTCAAACTCACATTTAATTTTATTTTTACTTGCTCTATAGTGTAAGTATATAAGTTTCGTTTAAAAAAATTGGAGGTTGGAATAAAAACTATAATACAACGACAATCAAGAAGCCCGAAAAACAGGGTTTCGTCATGCCGTCCGTTGGCTTGTGCGACCACTGTAATTTGAGCCAATTCGTTTCACACTTGGTAAAGATCATTTTTATGTTTTATTATTTTATCTTATCTAGAACGGGATGGTGCCATCCACATTTTGTTTTTTTTTTCAAATTTCAAATTTTCTCGAAAACCACTCTCGCGACTTTGATTAAACTTCGTTCCAGCAATGAAAAAACTGCGTTTGAGGTTTTTGGCCAAAAAATTCATTTCACATTTTTTTGAGAAAATAGTCTTATATTTTAAGTTACTTGCTCAATGGGCAAATCTTTTCAATGATAATGCGGATTTTGTTATAATTTTGCAAGCTGATGCTTCTCAGCAGATTAAAAACCATTGCATCTCATAATTTTGAAAAAAAAATTTTTTTTAACCAAAGCAGAAAATACGGCTTTTATTTATTTTTGACTCTTTTAATATTTTTTTTTTTAGTTAAATATGTCATTCTATGCATCTTCAATATGTGGCGACATTACAGTTGTTGTTAACCGCAAGACCAAAATTCGTACGATCACGTTGTGAGTATTTTTTAAACAAGATTTCGGTATGTCCCTAAACTATTGGAAGTAATCCAGTTTGATGACGCCTTAAATAATTATTGCATTCCATTTTCAGTTACTATAAATATTTAAAAGAAAAAACTTAAAATGTCATATCATTCTGGTAGTTAGCCAAGAAGAAGATGGTTTAAAAAATAAAAAATACAATTTACATTGAAATGTATCCCTGAGAACTATGTCGGCTAAGAGTTTTCTAATCTCACACTTCAACTGAAGTGGACTTAGCTTTTATGAAAAGATTTGAAAAGCGATTTTGGGCGAAACACCCCTACATGCCACCTCCCCCATGCGAACACCCTGGTATAACATACAATGTACCTACTTCAAAGCAGCAAGAAACTTCAACCACTCGAAATAAAATACAAAACCCGAAATTCGAAAATTCAAAGAATACTAAAAGTTTAACTACCTTAATATTTTCAATCTTCATCAAATTCAAGTTTCTGTTGCTGGACGTTGATAAAAAGACTTTGGATCAGTAGTTTGGATCAGTATGGGGTCTTTAAAAAGAACAGTACCAGTATACTCAAGAAAGTTCTCAGAAACAAAAAAAAACAAAAAAAAATTATAACATATTTATCCTTGAAATTTGACTACCCTCCACTAAATGGGTTCTTTATATTATTGAGTTTTCCACAAATTTTAAGAATCGCAATAAGCTTATAGTTTCGCGACGCTTTTTTTTTTAATATATTTGTTATTTGAGTATTTTTGATGAACTATATTATAAACATTTGTTTTCGCCAAAAAATTACTTCTCAAGTTTTTATTGTTTTACTTTATATTTTCTTATTCGACAGCTGTTATGCATAATATTAATATATTCTCAAGTCTAGACCACTTATTCGTTATGCTATGCTGCATAAAATTGGTTTTATTACTTTTTCCATCATTATATGGCAAAACAAAAGTTATCAGCAGGGCTTGTGATGTATACAAACAATCAAGGAAAAGTGAGTTTGTTCATATTATTCATGAGTCTATATATATGGATTGTACAAGGCTTCCTTCAAGTCCCATTCTGCTTATCATTATCATCATTATCTGCTCACTTCATCATTTAATTCAAGCAAACAACAAATAATTCTTTATCTGGAGCAAAAGATAAAATCACAAATTTCATTCCATTAAGACGAGAACAGACTTCTGGGATCGATAAATTGCAAAACTTATGTCCTTAATGAGTTGAGTGTTGTTTGGCCATAACATCAGTATAAGCGCCAGAAGTGATTCCCAATTGCAAACGGTATATATACTTTGCTCGTACATACATATGTATATGCACACAGTGGGTCATAATACGCGGCTTGTTAGATGGAATATTACACGCGTGGGAGCAATATATTAAATGTTCTTCCCCACTTTTTTTTTTGTTCGTAAGATTTCCCAGGATTGTTTTCTGTGGAGTTAGCCAAAAAGTAGAAGCCGTCCATACAGCTATAGGTAAACCTCCTTTACACATAAACGGAAACTCTTGGATTTCGGATGTAAACCAAATTGGGTAAGTGCTAAAATTTTGCCCATCTTAACGTTTGTTCAAGGGATAATAAAGTTAGTTTGAATAAGCTTTAGTGCTGCCGTGACAATTTCATAATTTTGTTCCTAAGTCCACTCGACATGTTCTGTCGCATTTATGAGTCATGAAATCCTTAACTATTTTATTTTTCAGGAAAACAGAAGAATTAATTCAGCTTTTATCGAATTGAATTCACGTTATGACACAGACACATGGGGGAACGAAAAATATTCTCGAGGTGGAATTGAGTAGGTAATGTTTCGTGTCGTTTTAATTAATTAATATTCTGTCCTGGAATCAATATATTATAGAGGTATCACGTTGTTGAGTACCGCCTATAAGATACTCTCCTCTATCCTACAAGACGGGATAACCCCATACGCTATAAAACCATCATATCAGTGTGGTTTCATTCCAGGCAAATCAACAACTGATCAGATCTTTACCCTTAGGCAGGCGATGGAAAAATGTCTAGAATTTAACATCCCAACATACCATCTGTTTATAGACTTTAAGGCCGCCTACGATAGCATAGCCAGGGTAGAACTTTACGAAGCCATGAGAGAATTTGGCATCCCAAATAAATTGACACGACTATGCAGGTTGACCATGATCAACGTAACAAGCCAAGTAAAAATAGCCGGATTGCTATCCAAACCAATCAACATCTTTAATGGACTCCGACAAGGGGATGGTTTGGCCTGCCTCCTCTTCAACCTGGCGTTGGAGAAAGCAATCCGTGACTCTGGCACGGCAACAAGAGGGACCATCGTCAACAGGTCCAGCCAGATACTGGCTTACGCAGACGACATCAACATCATCGGAAGAACTGAGCAAGCTGTACATGATTCCTTCATCCAGATCGAGCAGGCGGCACAAAATCTGGGGCTGCACATTAGTGAAGGTAAAACAAAGTACATGGTGGCGTCGAATGCGAGAGGAACAGTTGGTCAAACAATCAAGGTAGCGGAGCACGAATTTGAAGTGGTACAATCCTATAAATACCTTGGGTCAATAGTAGCAGCCGATAACAATATAGAAGAAGAAATACGCGGGCGGCTTCTCAAATCCAACAGAGCCTACTATAGTCTGTCAAAGCTCTTCAAATCCAGAAATCTCACCATAACTTCAAAACTGCTGCTGTACAGGACCATGGTCCTGCCAGTACTCACATATGGATCCGAGACTTGGGTGCTTAGCAAAAGGCACTCCGACCTTTTAGCCGCGTTCGAGAGAAAAGTCTTAAGGAGAATTGTTGGCCCCATATGTGAGAAAGGACGATTCCGGAGACGGTACAATCATGAATTGTACGCAATCTACCTTGAAGCAGATATCGTGACAAAAATTAAGCTCGGTAGACTCCGGTGGGCAGGGCACCTAGCTCGCATGAGCGTAGAGGAACCTGCTTGGAAAGTTCTTGGTGGTACATTCTATGGTAAACGACAGCGTGGTAGACCATGCTTGCGCTGGAGAGATGGCGTAGACCAGGACGCCCGGAGCCTTGGGGTGCGCAACTGGATGGCGGCGGCTCGAGACCGGGATGGGTGGAGAGACTTGTTGAAGGAGGCCAGGACCGGACCCCGGTTGTCGAGCCGATGATGATGATGATGATGTCCTGGAATCAAAAGTATAAATGCACTTCACAAACTTGTTATTTGTATTTCATTTGGATTAAATGAGAAACGGACTTTTCTTTGGAGAAAAAAAATACTGCAGAACTCACAATTTTGAAAAAATTGCCTTCCGCGTTTGTTTGAAACATATAATAAATAAGGTCACAAAATGCTAGATTAATTGGTGGACGGATTTCTTTTCAATTAATATTCGTTTTCCAGGAAAAAGCTAATGTAGTCCTTCTTAAAGTCCTTTTGACTTATCACGCAGTTTTTATTTACGGATGCCACTAAATTTCCATTTTCATTTATTTGAAAAATTAAATTAAAAACAAAAACTCTCTCGTTCGACAAAAAATTATAAAAAATAACATAATAGCTAATTGGTTTAAGATTCATTTTTTTTTTTTTTTTTGATTGAATGGATCAATCAAAATTGTTCATTTTACTGAATTAATTAATAGCAATATAAAAGGACTTAGCCAGCAGCGGTGTGCTGGCTATATTGACTGATAAATATTTTATTTATTAACACATTTTAATTGAGGTTTATTTAAAATAAAATTTAAATGCACTGTTCATTTATTCATGTTTCATAAATCATCAGGACATAAGAATCAATAACTGTAACAATTGGTCCATTGTTTTTGGGAATTTATGGATAAATGTGTTATGATGAGAAGAAGAATGTAAAAGTAAAGTGACTGTAACAATTTAACAGATGAGTAAATGTTAAGAATGGCTCATTAAAAAAAAAGACCTGTAGTTGAACTTTTGCTCTGAATGTTTTTTTCGAAGAGTAGAAAAAAGGTTGAACATTTAACTCATTGCTCTAAAGAGTAAATATTGGTATCGTTATTGGTATTTGTGATACCAGCATTCGGTCTGTTTGTTCGTTCATGTCGTGCCTCAAGGTATATACATATATAGAACTGCAGATTTTAGTCAAACCTGAAAATACGATGATGGAGAAGTTCAAGTCCAACCAGTCCACCATGTACCGTCCGTCGCCGTGTCGGCCTCTGCATCTGTACGTCCTCGCTATATCGATTTGTTTGGATTTTTTTTTTTTAGACGTGTGGTCTATGGCCAAGAATTTAGCTTAATTATAAAGATAATGTTTTGCTATTATGTTTTAAAAATTGTTTCGGGCAAGTGGCCACCGCGGCTGGCTTGAAATTTTGCAGCAATTGGGGCCGTATGTCAGCAATAACGCGCCGAATATTATCTTCCAAGGCGTCAGTCGTCTCGGGCTTATCTGCGTAGACAAGCGACTTCACATAACCCCACAAAAAATAGTCCAGCGGTGTTAAATCGCACGATCTTGGAGGCCACGCCACAGGCCCACGACCGACCGACGCGAGATAACGCGCTCACCAAAAATTTTCTTCAATAAATTGATTGTTTCGTTGACTGTATGGCATGTAGCGCCGTCTTTTTGGAACCAAAGGTCGTCCACATCAACATCCTCTAATTCAGGCACGAAAAAGTCAAAAAGTGGCTCTAAAGCGTTCTCCATAGACTGTAACATTATTGACGGCTTTATTGTTGAGGAAATATGGACCAATGATTCCCTCTGCCCATAGAGCACACTAAACAGTGACTTTTTGAGGATGTAACGGCGGCGCGGCGTCTCAACAATGGCTTGTGGATTATTATCACTCCAAATACTACAATTTTGCTTATTAAGGTACACAGTCAACCAAAAATTAGCTTCATCGCTGAACAACATTTTCTTGTGAAAATCGAAATCGGTGGCCATCTCGTTTTGGGCTTATTCACCGAACGTGAGACGCGCTTGATGGTCGTTCGGCTTCAATTCTTGCATGAGTTGGATTTTGTAAGGCCTCAAACCAAGATTCTTCCGCTAAATCTTCCATAAAGTGTATGGGCACAGCTCCAATTGTTGTACGCGATGGCGGATTGACTCATTCGGGTATTCTTCGATACTCTGCTCCACAGCAGCAATAGCGTCTTGGGTGCGCACTGTACGGCGTCTCTGAGGATGCGCAATATCAATCAACTATAGTAAACGTGGTGAGAAACCGATCCGTGGTAGCTCGAATTACAGACACTGCTGGGCGATTATGTCGACCGAATATTGGACGCAGCGCGCGATGTGTCGTGCAAGCCCAACCATTATGTTGGTAATAAATTTGCACGATTTGCAAACGTTGTTCAGGAGTAAATCTATTCATTATAAAATATCAAACCAAATTGAGCATAAGTCAAGTGACAACTGTCAAAAAGACCGACTCCGAAAAAAGTATTGCCAGATTGAAAACCACACGTCTAAAAAAAAACACCCTTCATAAGGTCGATTTTTAAAATATGAAGAAAAAGAGAAATTCCTATTTTAAAAATCTTATTGTCACATACGGAACATTTATTTATTTATTTATTTTTATTTATTTTTTCATCTGAAAATTGTTGTTTTAAATTTTATAATAACAAAAAAAAATAATATAAAAAGTCACCTAAATTGTTTCTTGAATGAGTTTGCCCCCCCTCCCCCTCCTAAAAATCCAGCGTACGCCCTTGCCTGTTTAGGCTATCAAATTATAGTAGATGCAAAGACAGACGGACGGTATTACAAAACCAACTTTTTCGGACTTCTCGGTCTCCGAAGTGTTAGTTTTGATTAAGAGCTCGACATATTTTTTCACACGAAACCAATGCCTGCCCTTTAAAGAAAGCCGCTCCTACGATTTTTTAATTTTTATTTCATAAGTGCATATTTCTTAGTTCAAAAATTAAGGAACGAGATTCATTCTTTTTTCAATTTTCAATAAACTATGAGACCAAGTTCTTCGCAACTTAAACTTATGTACATCCAATTTTCTCACGTATTTATTTTTTCCAACTATACAGCGTAAGAAAAAAAAGCATATCAACGTGTAAAAGTTTGACATTTGTTGTCAGTAAATAAATTTACTGTCACGGGGTACATGGTCGTTTATTTTAAGCCGATGATTTTCAATGAATATTTCATTTTCACTTCAACTCTATAAGTAGGTACTGGGCTTAAAAAGCATTAACTTTTTTGTAAATATGTATTTATAAAAATGTCAATTTCAACTGCTGAAATGCGTGTTTCACTTTCTTTTTGGCAAATATACATAGATGATAAAAAAATTGACTTTCAAAAATAAGACACACTTAATCTCATGAAGTCTGGAATTCAAAGAGAGCACAGAGCAAGAGCCCTATACACATCAGGATGTGATGTTGAAAAATTTCGCCCATCAGTCACAAACGATTGCATCAGCTTTTAAACATAGATGTCAGTCAGTTAGTCTTGTATATTTATCTACATACATACATATGTACAGAAATACATGGCTGGCGTATATAATCTGAAGAAGAAGAATTAAAGTGTTAAATCTCTTACCCTTGTAAGGAACAAAGCTCATTGCTTGCTATACAACTTTCCACAAGAATTTTCGACAAATTCCCCTCTCGCACCGAATATCACAGTAACGGAACCATTAAAATAAATGAATATATCTTAATGAGGATCAGGCGCTGAACTGAACCGAGCTCTTATAGAAGAATCAGATTCTCCAAGCTGAGCTAATTTATTAGTACACATTGTCGTGATACATTATTTTCTCTTTCCTTTTGTAAAGCTTCGCCATCTGTTAACTCTTTCTGTGTTGTTCTTCTAACTCTAAATAATGCCATCAATTGCCCTTTAATTACTCACAGTCCTTTTCGCACCTTCAATTAAAAAGTCGGACACAGTGAAGAGTGAAGCGAAATAAAAGTTTTTTTTAACCCTCCCTCCCCCAAAAATACAGTGAAAAAGTTTTTACAGTGCTGTGCAAAGGCTGTTTTGGGTGGAATGCTTGTTTTGCTAGTGTTTAAGTCGAGGTTTAAATATCGTCGCCTTTCTGTCAAAACTTCGGAAGCCGAACATTAAAAATTATTCTGGAATAATAATATTAAATTCTTTAACCCTAGAAGTTGATATAGGAGAAATAATACACTAACGATGCATTAATATTCGAATCCACTGATTTCTTATCTGTCAGATACAATTAGCTATAAATGTCATTTTTGTACTTATGACGCTTTGTCAGAAAACCGTCGATATCAATGTATTCATGTATACTGAACACAAACATTTTTTTTTTTTAATTTTTGACAGAAATTATGACATTTTTTTCGAAAAATGTAGCTTAATGTTGGATTTACACGATTGAAAAATTGTCAGTATTTCTGTTAGTTAACTTGCAGAAGAATGGACAGGAAACTGCCAAATTGTCAAATGTATTGCAGAACTGTGACAATCTAAGGCAAATAGCAACCAACACTATTATACTCTGTCCAACAAAAATAGGCAGTACACTTCTTATGGGAAAGCTCTTTCAAAATCAGTAGCGTGCCATATTTTTCATCATCATCGTCGGCTCGACAACCGGGGTCCGGTCCTGGCCTCCTTCAACAAGTCTCTCCACTCATCCCGGTCTCGAGCCGCCGCCATCCAGTTGCGCACCCCAAGGCTCCGGGCGTTCTGGTCTACGCCATCTCTCCAGCGCAAGCATGGTCTACCACGCTGTCGTCTACCATAGGATGTACCACCAAGAACTTTTCGAGCAGGTTCCTCTTCGCTCATGCGAGCTAGGTGCCCTGCCCACCGGAGTCTACCGAGCTTAATTTTTGTCACGATATCTGCTTCAAGGTAGATTGCGTACAATTCATGATTGTACCGTCTCCGGAATCGTCCTTCCTCACATATGGGGCCAACAATTCTCCTTAAGACTTTTCTCTCGAACGCGGCAAAGAGGTCGGAGTGCCTTTTGCTAAGCACCCAAGTCTCGGATCCATATGTGAGTACTGGCAGGACCATGGTCCTGTACAGCAGCAGTTTTGAAGTTATGGTGAGATTTCTGGATTTGGTGCCATATTTTTGCACCATATTAAATTGAAATAACTCCTCCACAAAAAGTTGTTGCCCGCCCGTGAATTTCCTATAGCATCTGACACAGACTCAACGTCCTATTCAAGGCACATCTGAGTGTGCAGTGTGCACTGAATTACTGTGGCCAATAACGATTGACTGCTGCTTGATGTGCATTCAGAGTTACCCGTGTCCATTTTGTAATTCGTTCAGCTTTTTTTCCTCGAGTTTCTGTTAAGGTGCTTTTGATTTTCGAGCTTTCCGAAAAAGCTTTTAAAACATTCGCGTGAATATGCGACGACTGAATTATGTTCGAACATTCGCATCGCGCCAGTGTGGGTGCTCCCATTAATCTCCATGTAAATAAATTAAGACAGGCGAAAGTTTCTTCGTCGCTCCGAATGTTTCGCTTTGGTTTGGGAGAGCCTTTATCGTGTACACTACGACAATCCTGTGAAAGCTTTAATGACGCACAGATTTATGCAATCCACTCTGTAGCCAGAATGAGAGGCAAACGTCCTATTTTGCCTACACTGCCAATTTTTGTTGGACAGAGTATAGTGACATTTTAATAATTTCCATAAAAACTCAATATGGTTGCCTTACGAATTAGTCTATAACTTGAGTTTTCATAGTCCGATCTTTAAGGTTTATTTCTTTAAACGAAAATAAACTGTCAAGGTACCTATATATTTAAAAATATCAATTATAAGAATAGGCATAAAATTCATGCAAGGGGGGTGTTTGATTTTCACTTTTTCAAAATGTTAAAGTTGATGAAAATTTTGAACTTTGAAAAACTAAACTTTATAAAGCTTTATAGAGGTAATCGTTAACAGAATCGTCATTGATTCTACAGAGGTAAATGCAACAGGAGAGTAAGTAGGTTTAATTTATTCAAGTTTTAAATCAAAAAAATTCATTTTTATTAAAAAAAAAAAACAATCGACATTATTTCCAGGGGCGTAGCTACCGCTGTACCAGCCGTATCAATGATACGGGGCCCCTGATTGAAAGGGCCCTGACAATTAGAGGACCCGACATGTGTAGTAAAATTAATATTGAGTTAAATACGAAACACAATGTCAAATATTTGGAATGTATGTATAACCAAACTATTTGTGAATGTGTCTTGTGTCGATAGTTTTCCTTTCGTACTCTTTTTTCACTCCAATAACTTCTCCAAAAGCCTTCGTATGGCTGGTCCGAGTAATGATTCTGAACTGTACCCAATTGCATAAAGGAGTAGACGAGGAACACACGCATACATATACACTTTTTGTGGGATTACTTGCCAAAAGTGATAAATGCTTGAAGAAGCCATTTTGTTAAATAGTAACATTTGGTAGTGTGTGAAACCTTCAATCTCAATGGCAACCCTGTCATTAGAAATGTTCAGTCAGCTTACGCGTAGATTACAAACTCAGCAGCAATCACTTGTGACTATTGTTAGTGTGACGTCAGTCTATATGGGAAATTTGTTACCTTTTGAATGAGTTGCGAACCACTGCCGCATTCGCAAAATCACATTTGACTAAAAAATTTCAAACAACACTGTATATAATGAATAAATGACTATCCATATAACTCGCTGGTTATTTTAGCCATGTCATGTCGGGTAGATCGATTGGGATTTCTTTTTGCTATACTATCTATACTCTTTCAAGAACAGAACAGCACAGCACGATTAATGTCTTTTTATATCCTTTTTTTGTGTGCCTCAGCTAAAAATTGAAAACCACAGCTTGAATTCTAAGGATGGGCTATAAAAATGTCCATTTTGAAGAGCATTCAGCGCTCTCTCTTTATATGCTGGTATATATGTTATTCTATCCACCTTTTCCTATAGAGCTACCTACATACATACACACAAAGCTACATACATATATACGAAATGAATCGCGAGGTTTTGCTATTTTAGAAGGCGTGATGAAAAATCGAGTAATTTCTGGAATTTCTTTTTGTTTCTTGTTTAGAGTCCCTTCGTAGGGTTCTTACATTCGCGGGGAAGTGTACCCTAATATTGGGGTTTAATTAATGACTGTTAATTTGGGTGATTCCGGAAAATAGCTCAATCAACTGTAACGACCTTACACTCTGTATATAATAGTGTATTCCTCTGATGAATTTGCGATTTTAGTCACTCTATACTGAGTGTTAACGATTTTTATTTAAAACGAAAATAAACATGTCCCGCTTTTAATTCCGTCCAATTTAATTGGGACACAACGCGACGGTGATATTATTTGGAAAAGTTAATTAGTTTGTTGTCTTGGCCATTAAAGAGAAAAGTTGAATCTTATTCTTGCCACCGACCGACCGACGGCGACACACTCACATCAACATCTACTGTTGATTATAAAACATAGCAAAAAGACAACAATACACAATTTTCAACAAGACGACACAATGAATAACGGAAACAATGGAACAACAAGAGGAAATAAACTATGTCAACATTTGCAATTCCTCGTTTTCATGGAAGAAACACTTTTGCTACCTTTTCGTCATTTCGTCTTGGTTGCGAAATTTGAAAAGACGTGTAGAAAGATACATCTTGTAGCTGGAATCTCTCAAGAAAAGCATGTCTCTTATCCCTTTCTATATACCTAGTATAGCCAAGAAGATTTGCATTCGCCTTCGTCTCAAAGACAAAAGCCAACACTTTAAGACACACACAGCTGGAACCTTGTCAGCCCGTTGACGTCCCTGTGCCCGTTACATTTATAGCCTTAAAGCTAAATTAACTCTTTAAATCCATAGCTCGTTTTTCTTTGTAATGTCTTGCATGCTTTCGTACTGAAAATGTCATGACAGAAGAAATTCAAATCCCAACACGGAATTACAAAAGGCATCCGTACAATGAGGTGTTATGGTTGCCAGGTTTTTGTTAAGATAAAGCTGTTGGAATACTAATATGATGAATCTGTTCCTAAAGGTTAGACGGATAACTATTGCTTATTCTTAAAAGGAGCTATAGCTAGTTGACCCAAATTGCAATGCCGTGACTATGATTCAAAATAAGGAAACTTTGAAAATTGTAAATAAATAGATACAGCCGTTTTTGGGGTTAATGAGACGTTCATGTGGTCATGGAAGGGTCAAAAACTGGGCTGGAGTGGTACTAACATTCTCCACTTTCAAATAAATCACTTACTATAGTCCTCAGGAGTCCGAATTTGTAGATACTAATTATTTTTAAGATATTCAGTTTTTATAAATAATGAATGAGAAGTTTTTTTTTTGCGAAACTGGAGCTACAGACCATACCTCCTACATTTTCCAATCTGCCAAAATAAAGAATTTATCCTGGCTTATCTTTAAAATAATAACTAACTGAGCTAAAGTTTAAGAAATGTGTTGCTGGGTAAATGTAAATGAAATGAGTTATGGTAAAAAATTTAAAAACAATGGCGCAAAATTTGAATCGTGTTAGCATGGTACTTTTTCACAATTTACTAACTTAAAAGCTCTTAACTAAAATATTCTTAGTTTTAAACACTTTCTAGATATGTATCATACTTAACCTATCGATACTCAAGTTGAACGCGCGCCAAAAATTGACATTTCTCGCAAAAAAAGTATGCAAACATACCTTTTTGACATTTTTCATTGTCAAAGTGACATATGGATTTAGTATGACACTAAAAAGATAAAATAGCCATTTGGTGACCTTAACTTTAATAACACGTTTAAATGCTTCCATCGTCGGAAAATACCTCACCGACACCTTTGTTGTCAAAAATGGATTTAGACAAGGTGACGCGCTGTCATGCGACTTCTTTAACATTGTTCTTGAAAGAGTAGTGAAAAACTCTACCGTGACCACAAGAGGCACAATCTTTCAAAAGTCAATCGAATTACTCGCATACGCCGACGATATTGACGTTATTGGAAGAACACAGCGTGATGTCAGTAGCGCTTTTGTGAGTATTGAAGCAGAAATGAAGATAATAGGTTTGGCGGTCAGTGAGGGAAAGACCAAGTACCTATATGCAACACCATACGTCTTGGACAGAATAAAATATAACTTTGAAATAGTTAGGGACTTTTTCTACCTATAGACTCCGCTATCAACACACACAACGATATAACAGTGCTGAGATCAAACGAAAAATAACTCTTGCCAGTGGCTGCTTCTTCGGACTAAGAAGGCAATTGAGTGGCAAAGCCCTCCATCGAACAACTTAAGTGTTCCTGTCACCCCGGTCCTGCTATATGGTGTAGAGGAATGGACCTTATCGCAGGTGGATGAGAACACTTTAGGATGCCTTCTCCGGGTGATTTTTGGTCCCGCATCTGCATAAACGGAGAGTTGAGGAGAAGGTACAGCAAGGAACAGTGCGGGCTGTGCATACAGCGACACTGACCTAGTCGAAAGAGTAAAAAGACAACGACTGAGATGGCTGGGTCATAAAGAGCGATTGGACACCAAACCCGAAAAGTCTTTGCATCCAAACCTGAGGGTCGGCGCAGTAGAGGAAGACCACGATTCAGTTGGCGCACGCAAGTGGAAGATGACCTCAACCAGCTTGGCGTGAGAAACTAGAGACAGCTAGCTAGGGACCGAGCTGGCTAGAAGAAGCTTCTTGGTAGAGGCCCTGGTACTGGCCCACTTCGGACCGTAGCGCCACCTTAAGTACAAGTAAGTTAATAAAATGTTAAAAAGATAGATAGATAAATGATAAATGAAAAATGATTTAACATCTTACTTAATCGTCTACAATTCTGCGCCAAATCAAATTATTTGAAAAATGTACAATTTGTCACCAGATAAAAAGTAGGTTTTGATATTTTCACTTTGTGTGAAGATACTGAAGAAAGGACTGTCCTCTTTAAGAAAAACGATACCGAAGGACTTTCCTCTCAAACAGAGGATGGATACTAAACGTTGATCCAGAAGTTCGAAAAAGTAGGTTTCGACATACCATCCGTCGGTCTGTGCGTCTGTGTGTCCACTGTAACTATTTCGAGCTAGAGCCTAAACACGTTAAATTTGCTTCAAATTTAGAACAAAGCAATTTTATGTGATACCCTAGAAGAAAAATTCGAATTTTTGTTTCAGCTCATCTTGAACGGGTAGCTGGCCATACCAACATTTTATTTATTTTTTTAAAATTTTCTCGAAAAAGGTTACAACGATTTTGATGAGACTTCGTACCTTACCAAAGTAATGGGTGATTTTTTAAAAGGCTTAGAACTTTTTTTAAAAAAAAAACACAAAAAATTCGAAAAAATGAATGAAATATTTATTTGAATCGATAGTTTGAACCTTGCAATTTAATGTTTAAAGATAATTTCATGCAAATGTTGACCGCGGCTGCGTCTCAGGTAGCCCATCCGCTGAGTCCAATTTTGGCATACTCTTTCACACATATCGGCCGGTATCTCACGAATGAATGCATGGATGTTGGCTTCCAGTGCGTCAATCGAAGCGGGCTTGTCCCTATAGACATTAGCCTTGACAAACCCCCACAAAAAATAATCTAATGGTGTCAAATCGCACGATCTAGGCGGCCAATTGACCGGCCCGAAACGTGAAATTAACTGTTCACCAAACTCGCCTCGCAATTGCGCCATTGTTTCGCGTGCTGTGTGGCATGGGGCACCGTCTTGTTGAAACCACATATCATGCAAATCAAGAACTTCCATTTCGGGCAAGAAAAAGTTTGTTATCATCGCTCGGTAGCGTTCACCATTGACAGTAACGCTGCGATTCGCATCATCTTTGAAGAAATATGGCCCAATAATGCCGCCGGCCCATAAACCGCACCAAACAGTGGCTTTTTCGGGATGCATTGGTAGCTGTTGCAATGCTTCTGGCTGATCTTCACTCCAAATGCGGCAATTTTGCTTATTTACGTACCCATTCAACCAAAAATGAGCCTCATCGCTGAACACAATTTTTCGATAAACAAGCGGATCCTCGGCCAGCTTTCCAAGAGCCCATTCACCAAAAATCCAGCTAAAAAAAAACTGTTTAGGGTTTTGTCAAAAAATTCATATAACGGAAATAGGTAGATACCTATTCCACGTTTTTTGAGAAAATGGTCTTATCAAACTAAAAATCAATTTGTTTGTGCTTTTCACTCTTTTAATATTTACTCGTTGAAAATATTATAACATCATACACAAATATTCAATGTATGGCTACATATACATCAGTTGTTAACCACAAGAGCAAGTTCATGCAATCCCGTCGTGCGCCTCCTTAGGTAAAAACAAATAATAGGTATGTAAATATTATTCATACGTATGGAATAAAAAAATTAATTAAATTTTGTATCTCTTATATACTTACAAAGAAACAAAACTAACATCAGTTTTTTACACTCGGTAACCATTTTATTAATATCATGGAATAAAAATGTACGCAGCCTAGCTTGAGGACATTTGAGAAACTCCCTTTTGGATAATAATGAGTGTTTGAGGACGACGACGAGATTGAAAGAAGAATAACAAAAAAAATGGATAAAAGTCAACTGTACGGAATTATTATGTGAACCGCAATACGGATGTGTAAGTGACCCAAATTGCAAGCATTTATCATTTGTGTCGCCAGCGCCACCATCAGCCAAAGCCATAACATGTCCAACATGGAACTAACACAGTCCAACACCATCATCAGATGGTGTATTTACACATAGAGATATACAGATCCACAGTATATCGTTTAATTCCTTGCTGTGCTCAGATTTGGGGCTCGGTTTGGTGCTATGTTCAGACGGACGGATGTTATTTCCGTGCTTTACTTTATGGCGTAAGTGTGTGTTCGTGTGTAGTGTATGAGAGAGAGAGAGAGAGAGTTGAAATTTCTTTTCCTTCTTCATGATGCCCATTTAAATGAATGCAAGAATGCCACAGGGCAAGAACCCTTTTTGAACTATTTCACATCCTGGAATGTAGACAGCAGAGCAGCACTATAGAAGCAGCAGAGCACAAGGAACGTTCTAACTTCTAACACATAAAGCTCAAGATTGAAAGTGATGGTTAAGTTACAAGCTTTTATGTGCAAAAATTATTGTGAATGTTTATTTCGTCTTGTATTTATTTTTTTCTATATGGTATGGCATGGTTTGTGTGGTAATTTTCATTTCTTTGTATTTAAATGAGATGCTTTTTATTTTATTGCATTATAGTTTTCTCATGGCAGAATACAATTTGTGTTTTTATATAGAAAAAAAGCAATGAATATTTATCATTTAAGGGTTTTGAAAAAGGTTTTTTTTTTTAAAAGCAAAATATAAGTTTGATTTTTACGCACTTGAGTGGAGATTGAAAGTGATCCAAAATATCTCTTTTTTATACCGAAGAAAGAAGAAGTTTGAATAGTGAAATTGTTTCCTTCAAAAATTGACATTCCCCTTTCCATCGAAGAAGAAGCTATGTTATCGACTTAAAACGCGCCGCTTCAATGTGATTTCACCTTTGGTCTTTGCCTTTCCTCGCTGGTCGAATTCATTCGTAAACTTTTCGTATTTATGTATTTTTTTTTTTATATATATTTAGCGCGCACTAAAGGGGTTGTGACTACCCTTAAAATGATATACACAGCACGAGCGATTAGGTAGATTGGAAGGGATTGAAAAGGAGATACCGATGCACATTGGTGTTGAATGTCTGAAGATCGAAATGGGAGGGGAAAACCGGGCTGGGTAGAGCATTCCACATTCGTGTAGTGCGACTAAGGAAAGAATCTCTGTACTTAACAGTACGTCCGAAGTTCGGCTCAAGGGTAAACTGATGCGCATTCCTAGAAGCGCGAGTATTACGGTTGAATTGCTTAAGGGGAGGAATGCAACTGGCTATTTCACTAGAACACTGTTTATAGAAATAGCAGTAAAATAATGATAGACATGAAATATTGCGACGGAGCTCAAGAAATGTAAATGTTTCCATTATAGTTCTTTCACCTATCATTTTTAGAGCTCTCTTTTGTATTCTATCCAATAGTGGGTTTTTGGAGCACCTGCCCAAATATGGGAGTTGTACTCAAGTTTCGGACGAATAAAGGCTTTGTGGATCACAGCCAGATCAGAGGGGGAGAAAAATTTCTTGTATCGACGGAGAAAACCTAAACACTTAGCAGCGTTTTTGGCGATGTCAAATATGTGGTCGTTCCACAAAAGGTGGTCTGTGACACACATACCGAGTACTAAAAGCTATTCGGTTTCCTCTATGCAAGTGCCACTCATAGATAGCAGCATTGGGGGTGGGTTCCGCTTTAACGATAGGAGACAGCATTGAGTTTTAGAAGCATTAAATTCTACACGGTTTCTGATTCCCCATTGGACAATGCTGTCGAGATCAGAATTTAATGAGCTTATCATACGCTGCCGTTGAAGTTCCACATCTGAAGAACATGGATGTGAATCTAGAAACGAATATGAAAAGCTGAGAGTACTGTCGTCAGCAAAATAACAGGTCATTTATGAATATTAAGAAGAGGGTCGGAGACAAAACGGAGCCCTGGGGCACACCAGCATTTATTTTGTAGATGTCAGACTTGAAACCGTCCAATACAACTTGTATTGACCGGTCCGAAAGGTAATTTCTAATCCAACGAAGAAGAGATTCATCAAAACCAAATGCACGCATTTTCGATAAGAGAGCTTGATGCCAAACTCTATGAAATGCTTTTGAAATATCGAGTGCAATAATCTTACTTTTGCCAAAACGATGTAAAGATTTGTTCCACTGTTCGGTGAGATATACCATCAGATGACCAGTGGACCTATTGCTACGAAAGCCATACTGCCGGTCATTTAGAAGCTTTCGTTCTTCAAGATATTTCTTAAGTTGATGATTAATCAGCATTTCCATGACCTTGGAAAGAAGGGATGTAAGTGCAATTGGTCGATAGTTAGAGGGGGAAGAAAACACGCCATTTTTAGGGACAGGCTGGACAAAAGGTGTTTTCCATCCACCCGGAAAGAAAACAGTAGAGTAGGACAGATGGAAAAGCTTACGCAGTGGTTTTGCCAGAGTTGAAGAACACCTCTTCAGAACAATGGGAGGGAAACTATCTGGGCCAGCGGATTTGTGAATGTCAAGATCTTTCAGAACTCTAGCTACTGCACGAGTGCGAAAGAAGATTTTTCCCATAAAATCGTTTACCCTCTCAAGTACAGGTGCTGCAAGAAAATTGGCTCTATCGAGTGAGCTAACAAAAGGAGTATCGTTGAAGACGAGGACAAGGTGGTATTTCGTTTGTTTTTTACAAATGACCAAAAATTTTTACTGCCTTTGGGACATTGAAGTATTTTTTGCCGTAATTTTTGATCATATAAAAATTTGGTTCGTCGGATGTGAACGTTACAGGTCTTTCTAGCTTGTTTGAACTTATTCCGGTTTTCCTCAGTGGGGTTGGCCTTATAACTTCGGAAACTTACTTCTCTAACCCGGATAACCTCTTTACAGCTCGAATCAAACCATGATTTTTTTTTTTGGTTTGATAGATTTTACCCTATTCGGGATGAAATTTCTCATTCCACAAAGAATTAAGTTTGTAACCATATCTGCGCTGGAATCTACGTCACTATCGAGGAAGCATAGTGACCAGTTAAAGTTCCTGAAGAAAACATTAAGACCGTCCCAGTTGGCTTTCTCGTATTGCCAAACGGTTCTCTTACGAGTTTTTCTTTAACTTACTGAGTTTTGTTGACACGAGAAATTAGCAGATATGATACAATGGTCTGATGTGCCTAGATGCGATAATACACTAATAGTGTATTTAACAGGGTCAGAAGTAAGGAACAAGTCTAGAGTGTTGGCGGATGGACCTGCAACGTCAGGAATCCGAGTGGGCTCGTCGACAAGCTGAGTCAGGTTGTTTAACTCAGCAAAAATCTCGGCATACCTTTCTTCGAATTATGTACATTGAAATCGCCCGTAACAACGATTTCACTGTGCGGAAAATGGGAAAGAACCATTTATGTATTTATGCATTTGAATTCTTTCATTTACATTTCAATTTGCGTTGAGTTCTTTCATTCCGCATTAATTTAAAACGAACCCAGAAGCAGAGACCAAAGGTGAGAAAAATACGGAGAAAAAAATAAAACTATTTTTTAATGTAATTATTATTAGTTTCTTTAAGCGCCAAATAAACCTAAAATAAACGTGTTAAAGGAACGAATTGTTTATTGCTCAAAAGAGTGGTCTCCTGCCATTAGAAGAACTGAAATTGTTAAAAGAAAATAAGCTACGTAAATTAAGTTGTTTTCTGCAAAAAACAATTTTAAGTTTAAAATTTTATGCATATTCAATTTGTTATTACTCTAAAATGTTAATAGCTCTCGAGCAATAAATCGAACTGTTCCATCTCAGACTCACAAGCCGAGCAGTTTCGTTGTCAAGCATTATGCGAGAGTGTTCTTGGCGAGCACTCGTGAGAATGAGCAAAAATCAAAAATCACAGCTGATCACTCGTAAGCTACAGCTTCTTATAAGTTCTCACTCACGAGCATTTCCGTAGGTATACCCTGACCAAATCGACAACAGTTATAATGGTCAATGAAGTACCTTTGCTTAATTTTCATTAAAAATACTATCGTTTTAAACCAAAAAGCCACATATAATATTTGAAATAAGGTCACTACAAATCAGTCTGATTTATACTACATATACATCGTGGTCTACTCTTCAGATAGCAAGAATAAAATATTTTAGGCCAGTTTCAGCTAAAAAATTTATATTTTAAACATGACATCGGTTAAAGCCGAAAAATCCTCCTACAACAAACTCAGTTCGGTTGATTATAGAAATGATCGCTCGAACCAGCAGTTCGTTTCAAATAAAGAGTACTCTGTTCAAGGATTGGTCTATTGTTCAACACCTTCTATATAGTGCACTTTATCACTTACCTGCTTTTAAGATATAGACCACAGTTCCTATATGAAGTCGGACAAAACGTTATTTTCAAATATTCAATCAGTATACTCGCTACTCGTAGTCATCAATGTTGTTGATTCCAACAAAAATGTGTTTGTCCTAAAAGTTTAAATCAAACGCTTCACCATGGAGTTTCCGATATAGGTTTTACGCAATTTCAATGCTAATTTGCTAATGGAGTAGGTAGCTATAGGTACAGTGGTGGACACGAATTAAGCACAAAATAGTAGAAGTAGTAGATTATTTTAAATAATGGTTAATATGTAAATAAAAATAAAAATAAATAAAGCTACACTTTTTTAATATTTTGTATTTTATAATTAAATTAAATAATATTTTCATAACATTAAATAATATTTTCACTTAAAGTTACGCGTTTTGGATTAACCGTTAATTTTCATCTAAGTCACTGCAATCTATGTTAAGTTCAATCAGTGAATTGCTTCAAATTTCAGAAAAAAGAGACCATTGTAGGTTGTTTTAGTTGATTTAAAGCTGGACATAAATTTAACACATCTAAAAAATTTCTGAGTTTATTTTCAAAACTTGTGATTTTTTTTTAATATCGGAACAAAGTTTGAAGTAGTTGAATATTTCCTCGTTGGTTTGGATTGGTTGGTTTGAAATTGTTTGGTCCAAACAAAATATGGTGCCTGGTCCAAAATACACAATTTAAACAGTGGTTATGTGAAGGCACTGCTCCCATACAAAAAAATTGATTAAAAAAAAGCAGTGCGTAGTGCATATGACTCTGAAGACGTTTGGTCTAGGTCTAACTCCCAGCTGGGCAAAAAGTTTTTCAAATTAAAATTGAACGTAATAGACTAAGCACCACTAAAAGGAGTCTCATGATCGGCCTGGCAGCCGTGAAATAGGTATAACTCCAGCCTATAATAACTTGGTGGTAGCTCATTTAAGAGGTTGTTGTTTAATTCAAACCTTTAAAAATACAAAAAATTATTTACAATAAAATGAAAAATGATATATAGTTTCATTGTCCTCCTGCAAGTGTCCTTTTCTTGTGTCTTCTACTGTACACTCTTCTGATGGGTTAAATAAATTGCTTGCCAACAACATCGACTATGCAAATGATTGGGATATATCTCTTCATAAAATAGATGTAATTTCTCCAATCGATGCCCATTAAAAACTTTGAATGAACTTTATTTTCACAAAGAAATTGCAAAATTTCAACTTATATTTTACTTCTATCTTCTCAAATCAAATCAAATCAAATAATATAATATTGCGGTTCTATATTTGTATTTTTGTTGACTGATCAAAGTGAATTTCATTCTACGATTTACCAAAGCAACCATAGGAAATGAAGGCGTTCAATCTCCAGGGCAAAACTTAATTTTCCAAAATACCATGAGCACCAAAAGTTATGGCTTAATCTGAAATGGAAATCACAAATAATCTTAAATAGCATAGCTATAATTTTATCTCTCTCTCTCTCTCTCTTTGCCCTTTTAATTGAAGTGAGATAAACTGCCGCCACTATTTTTTAATGAAACGACCAACCATCCAAATAAATATCCTTTTAGCTGTGTATATAGTATAGAGGAACATAGAGCAAAAGGATATAGTGTAGATGGTCTTTCTGATAGTCGAATAAGCAATCAACCCTCATGAGTAATTCAAAGGCTTTATTGCAAATAAAGGGGCACGGCAACCACCCATGCCATCAAGTGCTTGAAAATGTCTTCATCCGTGGCCAGCAGTATTGACGCTAACGGGCCTAATTGCCAAACGAAGGGCTATAACCCATCAAACCGACACAAACCTTTGCTATACACTGCAACAACAACTGTACGTACAACCAGAATCGCACTCTCTGCTCCTCCGAACTTTCTTCGCTTCACATCAGAATCGTAGTCAATTAGGTACATTTTTCGATTGTCTATACTCTGTTTGGGTCTTTATGGCCGTCTCCCTCTCTTACACCCGGCCGTACATCAACACTTCGACGCAATTACAAATGGCAGTTTGATTGTCCGAATTGACAATTACAGCCACCGCAATTATGGCAACTTGGTAATTCGTGCCACATCCAAGGAGCAATAAAGTCCAACTTGTCCAATAACAATATCTCGTTGTGGCTTCTCTCCCAACGAGGAACAGTTCGAGCCGTGTCGGTCGTCGTCGTCCTTGTGATTCAACCTCTGCTTCTGCTGCTGCAGATGAGATGGCGATGGCGATGTCGGTGATGGGCGATATTTCACAACCTTTTAGAAGCAATTTTTATGCCTCACCGAGGTAATTAGCTGGCGCTTCGCTTCGCTTTGCTTCAACTGGACTCGAGTTGAGGAAGGTTGCGTTTTGGCCATCACCTTTCTTCTAGACTGTGCTCGGATTTGCGTGTAGTATGTAGTGATGGGTTGTAGTTCATGTATCGCAGGATGGTGTCGTGGATAATGTGGGTCAAATTTAATTGCCATCTGCTTTGCAACCGTTCGGCCTTGTGCCCGGCTGTCCGCCTGTCCGGTCCGTGCGTTATTCGCTCGCATTCGTATATTTATCTAGCGACATAACGATTTTTTTATCCATGTTCTTGCCCAGGTGAACATAGCACATGGAAATTGGGTGGTTGTGTTGGAAGCTCTGTGGTGTAGGTAGAATAGATTTTGTTCTATCTCGACCGGTGACACACACTCTGAGATTTATTGGTTGTTCATTGTTTTGCGTGGACAGGTTCCTGTTAACACAATGAATATGAATAAGGGCAAAAGAACATAGGGATTTTGGTCTTATTGTCTAACTAGGAAATGGAATTAAATTTATCTTTGGGGCACATTAGAAGCCTTTGCATATTGGTTTTTTTTTTAGAGGTATAGAACTTTGAAATGGAATAAAACAAAGATGATTTTTTTAAATTCACATGAAATTTACTTTATTAGAAAGATAAACTTCTAGCATTATAATTGAAATATGATTTCTGGCATATGACCGCCGCGGCCGGCGCGGAAGTAGTCTAATCAGTAAGTCCAATTTTTGATGACTTTTTCCAACATTTTCGGCCGTATATCGGCAATAACGCGGTTATTGATGTCCTCCAAGTGGTCAATCGTTTTGGGGTAATCGGCGTCGACTAGCGATTTATCACATATCCCCACAGAAAATAGTCAAGCGCCGTTTGATGGCATGATTTTGGAGGCCAATTCACGGGTCCGTAATGTGAAACTATGCTGTTACCAAACGTTTCCTTCAATAAATCAATTGTGGCACGAGCTGTGTGGCATGTTGCGCCATCTTGTTGAGACCAAAGCTCTTGTACATCATGGTTGTTCAATTGATGAACGAAAAAGTCAGTAATCAGGACTCTATAGCTGTCACCAATGAATGTAACGTTCTGGCCAGAATCGTTTTTAAAGAAGTACGGACCAATTATTCCACCAAACAGTCAGTTTATGTGGATGTGACGGTGTCTCAACATACACTTGAGGATTATCACCACTCCAGATATGGCAGTTTTGTTTATTGATGTATCCATTCAACCAAAAGTGAGCTTCATCGCTTTACAAAATTCGCTTATGAATATTGGGATCAACGGCAATCTTGTTTTGGGCCCATTTGGGCACAATTTAGAAGCGTTGTTCAGACGTCAGTCTATTCATGTTGAAATCCCAGACCAAACTCAAAATAAACCACTTGACAGCTGACAAAATGGCCGACAGTTAAAATAGTGTTGCCAACTTAAAGTTCTTTACCTCTGAAAAAAAACACTCTTTACTTTCTGAGTTTTAACCCACTTCAAGTAGTAAATGGCTAAATTTGTTGAACTACGATCCTCTAAGTCTAACCTTTATTACATCCCCAACACAGAATGAATTTTTTTATTACAAAACAACTATTTTATTTTTATCCCATTTCACTCCATAAATAGCATTTTTTTAGATAACCCCCCAATCACAAAAATATCTTTTGAAATCAGACAACACTTTTTTGGATTTACCCACTTCACCCTATCAATAGCAAATTAAAAAAATATCTCAAGCCATTCACTTGAAATAACTTTCAACCACAAAAAAAAAATTGAAATGTTATTTCAAAAAATCATGCATTCCCGGTAACAAACCATGGTTTACACCGCAGTTACGCGCCCTCATGTTAAGTCGAGACCTAGCGTATGAAAGGTGGAAACGATTTTTGCTTCGGAACAAGGTAGTTACAGAAATACGAGCTGCGAAACGTCAAATATATACAACTCGATTAAATACATCGCTTAGTGGAAAAGAGCTATGGAAAAATCTTCGTCAAATCGGAATCGCAAAAGGCAAAAAAAGCTGCTTTGATGAAATTGACACCGATGAATTTAAAAGGACAATTTGGTTCCCTTCCGGTTTCCCCATTATACAATAGTTACCCTGATACCTTAGCGTATGTAAACCACAATAACCACTCAAATTTTGCTTTTAGATCAGTAGATTATGGCGAAGTGTTAAGACCTTTGCTTTCGATAAAATCAAATGCTATGGGGATGGATGGAGTGCACCCACTATTCTTAAAAATAATTTTACCAGTAGTTCTACCTTTTATAACTAATATTTTGAATTCAATTTTTACAACAGGGATATATCCAACTCAATGGAAATTGGCCAAAATCATACCTATCCCAAAGAATTCTAAAGGTGACGAGTTCAGACCTATTGCAATATTACATTTTTTTGAACGAATAATACAAAGTCAAATTATGACACATCTCCATTCTTCAAACTTGCTAACAATCAATCAATTTGGTTTTCTAAAAGGGAATAGTTGCATTACAGCTCTACTAAAAGTTACTGAAGACATCCGACAGTCAATGGATAGAGAAAAAATAACTATTCTAGTATTATTGGACTATTCTAAGGCATTCGATTTGTTCGACCACTTTGTTTTGTGTCAAAAACTGTCATTTCAATTTCAATTTTCATCATGTGCTGTGAAGCTTTTGTCATCCTACCTCAGTGATCGTAGCAGGCCGTCCAGTTGAACTATGTTCTATCTAATCTCCTCTCCATCTCTCGTGGCTTCCCGCAAGGATCAATCCTAGGTCCTCTATTATTCTCTATGTCTGTAAATGAATTGCCGAACATTGTTAGACACTGCTGTATGTATGTATGTATGTATGCGGATGACGTACAACTATATTTTAGCTGTCCACTAGGCTCTTTGAATGATGCAGTAAGCTGTGTTAATGAGGATTTGGAAGATATTTTAAACTGGTCCCAGAAAAATGGTCTTTTGTTAAATCAAAAAAAAATCAAAGTCCCTTGTGATTTCGAGAAAAACTCTTAACATCTCCTGTTTGCCACCTATTATCCTGCATGATACTGCATTCCCATGCATATGTTGAAACTGCCAAGAACCTTGGAGTAGTGTTTAACCGCACTTTAACTTGATCCAATCATATCAATTCAGTTGTTGGAAAAACATATGGAACGCTTCGAACCTTGTTGTTAACTCAACATTTCACACCTATAAAAGTGCGTGTACTACTAGCAAAAACGCTGTTTATACCAATTTTAATTTATGGTTGTGAAATATAATCAAAATGTAGCTCAATGAGCAAAAGAAGACTTAATGTAGCATTTAATAGTATAACTCGCTACGTTTTCGGCCTTAAGAGATATGACCACATAAGTTATTACTGCAAACTTCTCCTTAACTCAACCTTTGGTAACTATTTAAAGTTCCGAACCCTCACTTTACTCTCAAACATTCTTCTAAGCCAACAACCTCAATACCTTTATGAAATGATTACCCCTTCATCCTCGCAAAGAACCCGAATGCTTGTTAATTCACGCTAGCTATTCCTCAGTTACATCCGAAAGTCAATTTTTTGTTCATTCAGTTAGATTATGGAATTCTCTACCACGATGTATTAGAGAAATTAATGATGTTTCAAGACTTAAAGATAAAATACGATTGCATTTCTCGGAATAAAAAGAATATTAGAATATAATTGCCTTAATTTTTCTTTTGTCTTCTTTTTTGTTCTCTTCATTTTTGTTGTTGTTTGTATTAAAATTTATTATTAATTATAAACTTTAATTTAATGTAATAATTACAAACTTGTCAAACACTAGCTTCCATATTGTTATTTAAGCTTATGTCTAAATTATAAGACAATCTGTCTTCTTGTAAAGGGTTTTCCAATAAGAGGTGTTATTTTGATATTCAAAGAAAAATGGCATTTTTTGAGATAAATGATCGGATGTTTATTTCATTATAAAGAAGAAGGTATGCCGTTAATAATGGAACACAACATCAGCCAAATGGCCGCCACGACCACGCTTACAGGACCATATCCTTTTCATGAAATTTTCCATAACCAAATCGCAAAGTGGCTGCCCTATGTCCTCGATAGCCTTACGAATTCCATCTTTGAGGTCTTGAATCGACGCTGGGCTGTTGGCGTAGACCTTATCTTTCACGTGGCCCCAAAGGAAGAAGTCGCAAGGTGTTAAATCACAAGATCTCGGTGGCCAATTGTGATCACCTCTTCGAGAGATAACACGGTCCGGAAACTTTTCCCGTAAAAGATCGATGGTTTCATTGCTTGTGTGGCACGTAGTGCCGTCTTGTTGAAAGTAAACGTTGTCCAGATCAATACCATCCAATTCCGGCCATAAAAAATCATTAATCATCTCTTGATAGCGCAATCCATTGACCGTAACTGTTGCTCCAGCCTCATTTTCGAAAAAGTAAGGTCCAATGACCCCGCCGAACCATAAACCGCACCAAACAGTCACGCGTTGAGGATGGAGAGGCTTTTCAACAATAACTCTTGGGTTTTCCGAGCCCCAGATGCGACAGTTTTGCTTGTTGACGTAGCCTCCGAGGTGGAAATGGGCCTCATCAGTCAAGATGATTTTTCGATGAAATTCCGGATCATTTTCATGCATTTCAAGGACCCAATCAGCAAAGACACGACGTTGTTGATGATCAGCTGGCTTGAGTTCTTGTGTTAACTGAACTTTATAAGCCTTAAGACCCAAGTCTTTATGCAAAATACGGTGTAATGACGTTTGTGGAATGCCTAATTCCAAAGAACGACGAGGAATGGACAAACCTGGGTTTTCTTCAACACTTTGGGCTACAACAGCAATAGCTATTCTCAGTTGTTATTGAGCGACGTGCACGGGTTTTATTCTTCACATCACTAACTTGTCCCAACAGCTCTAATTTGTCCACCAATTTCTGTATTGCGGTCCGACAAGGTGCTTCACGACGACCCAAAAATGTTTTAGTTTTACGAACCGTCTCTGCCAAATTTTCACCATTTTTATAGTGAATTTTAATAATTTCAATGCGTTGTTGAAGCGTGTATCGTTCCATTTTTATTAATGGCGTAGTTTCTACTTGTCAAATATCAAAAAATGACAGCTTCAAAAGTGACAGCTACCGAAATAGCACCTCTTATTGGAAAACCCTTTACATTAGAATAGAATAAATAAATAAAAAAATCCTTCATCTTCACGTGTGCAATAGTTTGCAACGCCCTCTTTTATCAACATTGAATTTATTAGTTATTTTAATCATCTTTGATAGTTTTTTTTTCTTTCGAGAATTTGTAAACAGGTGCCGCTGCGAAGAGTGGTACGTTTCAGTTAGTACCATAAAAAAATTATTTCTTGAAACCTATCTCTAAATTTTGTTTCCATAAGTAACTATAAGTATAGATTTATTAACAAAATCAGATGGGAAAATTCACCCTCAAACTATAGGTAAGTTAAGTTTTGTTTAAAAGCCAAATATTGTACCTCAAATTATGAATGTCGCCCTATACCAACGAGTACCTACTAATCCATTGTTTGGTTTATATGATACACAATTTTTGTTTTGGCTTAAATCTTATGTGTTTGTGTGCTGTGCTTTGATATCTAAAACAAGTTAATTGCTTTTCAATTGAAAATAAACATTTTATGTAACCTCCCCCCTATACAGCATCCCCCAAAGACGTTGAACTTAAAAATAATCTTCATTTGGGTTCGTATCCTAATCCTCTTCTTAGGTCGCCTTAGGTTTAAAAATAATAATAGTAATAAAGAAAAAAAAAAAAAACAACAACCCTGCTTATGAGTGTCCATGAACTTAACTAAGCATTTTGTTTGTTAAATTTCAGGAGTAGGTATACTTACCCAAAGTCTGCCTGTGTATTCCTGTGGGATAATCTTAAGATTGAATAAGTGTGTAGGTCTAGGTATATAGCCACACTCTCCAAAGGTGATGCTAACTTTTCTAAACTAGATTAAATATTTATTTTATTCGTGTGCAAAAAAAAAACCAAGATGATTTACATAATTTCGTTTTTATAAATATCTTCGCAAAACTTTGAGAATTCTGGGTTGGAAGTTGGAACATTTAAATGGGTATTATGCACAAAAGATTACCTTTGTTGTCAAGAAATATAATATAAAAGGCGAAGTGAAGTAAAGAAAATATGAACAGAAAAAAAAGCAATTGAAAATTCAATACACATCCAAGCATACGAAACAAAGTATTTACACTGCATTAACGCTCTCCATAAGCCCCCGCCTTGTTTCTTTTTGTTGGGCATAATGTAGCCTGCAGAACCAGAACCAGCACAAGGACGATATCGGTTGAATAAAAACGCTATAATACCATAGCAAATGGTAGGGACACGAATATTGTTTGAAAGCTTATTTATTCTTCGTCTCTTCTTGCTGATGGCAGTGGCAGTGGCAGTGGCAGAGAGAGTGTCGGCACCAAAAACACACCTGAAACTGAAATCACACGAACTTTTCTTCTTCAGTTTTCATTTTAGCACTTAAATGTAATTTCTGGGGAAAACATCATTTCCACTACCACGCCACGCCACGCCATCGCTATCGCCACGCCTCGTTTGTCTGTCTGTCTGTCTGTTTATTAAAATACACTTTACAATGATGCTATTTTTCTGACACTTGTATGTGTTGTGTAGGTACTTCCGGTAGACTTGTGTACTTGTAACTGTCTGTCTATTTGAAAACCGCATTTACGGTAAAGACTTTTCTTTTGCTGCTTCCTCACCATTACCGGAACCCCCAAGGATCTACTGGGGGTATCCGCACTCTTCAGTCTTCAACAGACATGCAATTTACTTCCACTATGGCAACAGACTTTAATCTAATCTTTGGTTAGAACGGATGTGGGTTAGGGTATTGGGGTGTTATTGATGTTGAAAACCAAAATCCCCAACTGTCGGCAGTCAATAGATATATACAAATTCGAAATTCTTCTCCTATTTGTTTCCTCTGTTTTCGTCCTGCTTCGAATTTATATATGATATTTTTTTTTTTTTTTTTGAACAAAAAAATGGAAAAACGTTCGGCATTTTGGCATCTGATTTGATTCCCCTCCCCCTTTATTGAAAAAAAAAAAAATAAATAAAAGGACTATTACTTTTTGATGAGCTTGACAGCAGCTGCTGTTGTTTGAATTGGGGGAATTGACCCCCATCGTCGATATTTGTTGGATACGTCATTTGAAATACGAAGACAATTGCAAAACAATTTGCAATGCAATATGTCAACGAATGATGATCAATTTGTGCAAATATTACCAAAGCTGGCTGCCAGAGAGTAAAGTGCTTTGGCGTGAAGGATTTCCTAGCAACCATCATATATTATCCCCGCTAGCTATTTGTCGCCATTTTTGGTGTGGGAAGAGATGTTTAACATTTTTTTTTAATAAAATAGCTGCAGTGTCAAAGTGGCCCTATACCACGTAGTTATATATTTATATTGTATTGCTGTTACCATGGAACCGATTTTAATACTTCTGCTGGGACATAGTAAATATATAGATAAAGTCACATGTACATATTTTTTTAAAGTTTCGAAATCGATGGAACATCGAATTGTAGGTATACCGTGTGGCAACAGTGAGGTACAGAGTCAACAAAATGGCTTTGGACGGATATTATGTGGAAGTGAGTATATGTGATGGAGGAGGAGTGTGATTTCGGTAACAACTGGAAGTCTCTTGCTGACATTTGAAATAAACGGGAACACAAATTAAACAAAAAATTGTAAACCGAGTGTTTACTTTGGGAGACTCCAATTCAATAAAACTCCTCCAATCGTTTTTTGTTCTCTGAGTTTTTATTTAAACATTCCGAACAAGCATTGTGAAAAAAAAAACAAATAATATTTATTGATCATAAATATGAAATCTCGAATAAAATTAATTGCGGTTCATTCGAAGTTAAATGTTGTCATCCAAATCGAACATTGATTTTTTCTGTAATTCTATAGAAATTAAATGGAAGAAGATAAAGGGACAGTATTGTTGATGAATTCAATAAAAACAATGTCCGGTTCATAGTTGTTTTTTTAGTCTAGGAGAGCCCACATAAAATTATTGGGTGTCAAAGAAATAGCTTATAAGTCGAAAGCTGTGGTAAACCATTACAGCAGTCATGTAGTCTGAAACCCCAAACAAATAAACAGTGGGCATTAGGATGTTATGTTAAGTCGTTTTCGAGAAATTTTGCAAAAAAAGTTTTATAAATGTCATAGATACTAAAAAAAAGTATTTATGTACATACTTTTCGATTTTTTTGTGATTGAAGGATATTTGTAAAGGGTTTTTCAATAAGGGCGGGTAGATGTTGAAATGGAATGAAACAATCTATACGTGAAGTTTATTAGGAGAGGCCCATATTTATGACATTGTGTATGGAATATGACATCGTTCAAATGCCCGCCTCGTGGCTTCTTACGGTATGGCACGGATCCGAATGATCCAATTTTCAATGACACTTCCGCATAGATACGGCTGAATTTGAGCGATAGCCTGTATTATGTTCACCTTAAAGGCATCGGTCGATTGTGGTATATATACTCATAGACCTGCGACTTCAGAAAACCCCACAAGAAAAAATCAAATTGCATGACCTTGGTGGCCTCTGCGAGAGACAGCTTTACCCTCAAATCGTTCTTGCAGAATGTCAATCGTGGCATCCGATGGGTGGCACGTAGCGCCGTCCTGCTGGAACCAAATGTCGTCTAGGTCCAGGTTTAAATTGAGCCATACAAAATTAGTTATCATCGTTCTGTAGCGCTCCCCATTAACGGTGACTGCCTCATCAACATCGTTTTCGAAAAAGTACGGACCAATGACGCCCGCCACACCAAACGGAAACTTTTTGGGGATACATTGTCACATGGTGAATATCGTGTGGGTTGGTGTCGTCCCATATACGGCAATTTTGCTTGTTAACATAGACAATCATCCGAAAATGCGGCTCATCGCTAAAGATGATTTTCCGGCCAAAATAAGGGTCCTCTTCCAAATGCTCCGAAGCCCAGACTTGGTCATAACATTAAATTATATGCGTTTTATTTCTTCTTGAAAACCACACGTCTAAAAAAAACACCCTTTAGTAGTACCTACATATATACCTATATCGCAAGTAAAAAAGAGTTTTTGAGCTAACTTAGGATAGGAGCGCAAATAGATAGACAATGATTCAGTTGTTGCATCAGAATTAAGACCTGTCATGTTCCACAAAAGGAGACTCAAGCCTTTAAGCTTATGAGTAAATTACTATTCTACTATTTTATCTTCCACAATATTTATCAAACTCTTATGTCCTTTTAACTTAAAATTTCTTAAATGAAAATATATTTATAAAACAAAGCATTTTAAATGCTCTTCAAAATGTTCTTATAATAAAAATGATTTAAGCTCAATAGAACTTGAAAACCATTAGGTACCATAAATATTTAAAACTTATAACTATATACGCATAGAAAACGACCCAAGTATAAGTAAAAAATATCTAAGAACATTTAAGTTCAATTTTATTTGACCTAAATACAAAAGTTATATGCAAACGAACATAAGTTTGTTTTATACTATGTTGATGGTATGGTACATGGACGATATGTAGACAAACGCAGGTTTGATAAGTCAGAAATTTAAAATGTACACCCATGGGAGCTATCTGAATGGGCAATGAAGTTTTTGATTCGTACTTTTATGAATTTTCTGCGTTACCAAATGGGTCTACAGGGTGTATAGACATGAAGATAAATCCCATGTATAAACTTCAGCTTGCCTCTCGAACATATCTTGCACATCTCGGTCTGGGTCAAAAAATTGCATAATCAATTGCAAGCACATCGGCCTTTGATTGAAATATTTATATATCTTTATCATGACATCATTACTTACCTCAGCTTACCGTTGTCGTCTATCGTCTGTCGTCGTCAGCATCTCTTCTCTTTCGATTTAATTGCTTTAAATAATCCACACTAAACCACAGACGTTATTGGAAACCTCATTAAAATCCCAAGCACAAGAAGAGTGTCCTTTGCCCCCTAGGGCCCGTTGTCGGTTGTAAATATATAATGTTTTTCACGCACCATTCCCTGCTAAGCAACATAATCCACACTCAATGGCATACTAAACCTGAGAAAGTTATTTGTATTCTCCCAGAGTAATCGTATATTGCCAATTTTTGTTTATTTTCCCAATTTAAATCCGATACGCATACACATCTATTCCATTAAATCAGAAAGGACTCTTGAAGTAAAAGCAGCAAATGCAGAGAGATAGGATATGAAATTTTCCTCACTCATATACAAGTTTATTGTTATGTTCATGTTGGTTCGTTTGATATCCTTCTGTGCGGTGCGGTGCGGTGCGTTGCGATGGTGTTCGTCCCCACAATATCAATCAAGGAATTAAATTTTACCATTCTCCAGCATGTTCGTTGAAGGAGCCCACACTCTGCTTCGGCTTCCGAAGGAAGATGTCTCCTCTGGAAATGGGAGGAGGCGTGCTGAGTTCTTTTTTTTTCTAAATCTTCATATTATTATATATATGTAATGTACCTACCTTCTCGCCCTTTTGTCCCTATAGACGCTTGATAAGGCAGTGCAAGACATTTAAGATACCCATCCACGATGTATGACTGTACCTAAACGTATATCTACCTATGTAGGTAGGTATATGTATTTGGTGTGGTGTGGAGAAAGCTGGAAATATCCCGAAAGACAAATTGCTGCTGTGCGTGCTTTAATTTATTTCCCGGGATTTACCTCCGCTTTATTTCCAAGGGGTGTTCCCTGTTTGCCATTTAAGTGTTCACAACGTTAATATGCCTGCGGCGAATGACTTATACCCATTATTACCACGACCATCGTGCCTTTCAGCTTCAAGACATTTGGTTTTCTGATTGCGTCCGCGCGCGAGGCCACCGCACCTTGTCAACTCAACTTCAATTGAGTTTACCTGAAAAGACTAGGGCGGTTTTTACTCATATTCTAAGGGAAGCGTTCATCACTGTTGCCAAATAAGGTGTTTTGATCTAATTTTATTTTCAATATATGAATATATAAAGTATTTAATCTATACTAAAAATTGAATATACGTTACGTTACGTTATGCTACGTTTTATTGCATTACGTTACGTTACGTTTTTTTTAAAATTTATTTTCTGAATAAACAGATTAAATTATATAAATCAGAACGAAAGCCCCCCTAACGACAAATTTAAAAAGAACTTCGTTGCTATCAGTTGTCAAAAATAATAATGAACATATCAAATTAAAAGGATAGAAATGAAAAAGAGAACCGACTGACAGCAGAGCATCTTTATTATCAGTATTCCAAAAAAAAACAAAAATAAAATAAAATGCTGTGGTATCACATGGTCATATTAATGGTGATACAATTTCCCAAGCAACTTCTGTTTATTTGTGCATTTTGGGGGTTTATACTCTCTCCGCCTTTATTCGGCTACAAACAATTCATCATCGGATTAATGTTGGAATTTGTCACTTGAGCTGTGTTCTATGTGAAATTGTCTGTGATAAATATTTCGTATGCGTGTCTTTGACTACAACTGTATCGTTATAAAAGTGTTGTAAGAAGTGCTGAAGGGTGAGACTGACTGAGAATGGTCTTCTTTTTTTTTTTTTTTTGTTGTTGCTGCCTTTCCATAATAGAATGTAATACATTTCAATTTCTCTCTTGCCAGCTGCTGTGGGTTACACTTATTTTCAGCATGGATGATTAATGTTATTCTAGATTTGCAGCAGAAAGAGAAATGAGCAGGAGTACCTAAGACTTCATCAGCCGGATGGATTATTTCATTGAATTCGAATTATAAAACGTTTGATTATACATAGTCAAATCAAGAGGCTCTTTAAGAGCTTCAGATTTTCGAATCTTCATCACATCTTTAGTGAATTATTAGAGGAAAATAAAACATTTTTTAAATTGTTTTTTTATTTTTTTTTTTCGTTGAAAGATTCAGGAAATAATTCCAAGGATTTAAAATTTTAATAAACGCTAACAAAACCTTATGAAAATAATAGGCATGAGACGAGATCAAAGTGGTTCATTAATACAATGCCTTAGTTATAAGGTAGATACAAGGATATCTAATTAAATTTATAGATGAGAGATCTCATACATTCTATTTTGTATTGGGCGCCATCCAAGAATCTTATATTCACGGTCTTATATGTTTGAAGTCGTTTTAACTTACCACCCCACGCAGAGATGATGGATTTCTAAAGTTGGAGTTTGATTAAATACATTTTTGATGAGCGGTGCACGATTCATTTGGATGTGAAGTGGATGTATGGACAGTGAATAGACTGTTGTGGAACGCAAACAGCCCGGAATATGATATTTATTGAAATTAAATTGCAATATTGCCAGAGTAAAATGTTTTTTTTTTAAATAATTTACCATTGTTGAAACAAAAGTATTTCAAGTATATTTTAACATTGAATCGATTAGAACCAACATCGACCAAATGTGCAAAATCATAGTTGATTTGTATTAATTTGTTCTTGATTTTACATTGTCTTTTTCTATATCAGCGATAGTTTACTGTTTCAAAGAATCATAAAGCTACGATTATAGATGATGGTTTACGAAAGTAGTCAAAGATTTCACTATTTAACGTTACCAAAAATATTGTTAATATAGAATATTGTGTCATCACATGAAGCATTGAGGTGACTACACGTATGTCAGTCTGTCAATGCTGTCCCAAAATGCATTGATGTGTTATCTGTGTCAATTTGTTTTTTTATTACCCTTCAGTGTCAATGCGTTGGCAGGCAAAACTAAGACGAGATCACACGAATGTTTTTGTATGTTTTCGAGTTAAAGATTACACGACATTAAGTCAATGTGACTTATTCCAACAAATATAGACGTTCAAGCTGTACTACTATCCATTCAATTTCCATTAAGAGATGACTACGATGCCGATGGATTAAAAACTCTAACAAATCTGAAAATGTTTTAGATTGATATAAAGTTCAATGCAGGCGAAGTCTACGTATAGATGTTTCAGAAAATTCTGCTGTGTGCAATGTTGATATACAGTCAACGCACTTACGATCAGTCTGTCAATGTGTCCTAAATGCATTGAAAGGGTGATAACACAATCACACTTAATAATAATTAACGCATTGACCTTTAAATTATTGCCAACTTGGAAGTTAAATCACCCATCAACGCATCAACTATATAGTAGCATCCCTTGTGTGGGATATATTCGCAAAAAGCATAAATAGGTTAGGTACCATCTGAAAGGTCTTAGACATAAGTTTTTGTGACATGTAACCATCTATGCCGGCGGCGGCGCGCGGCGGTAGAGTGGAATAAGAACGTGGACTTTCCTCTGTGCGACGTTACGAGGTCACACATTACGATGTAGCACGTTACATTACAAAAATCTGCATAGTAGAATATTGGGTTAATTCAATATAAACACATTTTAACCGTGCCGGGAACTCACCCATTGTTTAAAAAAAAAAAATTATGGTCACAATTCAATTCGTAAAACCAATCTATGGCTGACCATGACCAATTACTGAAACTAAGTTGGCCTATGAGGTCACTAACACCATTCCGGTGGTGTACTCTTTTTTTCGAAAATCCCGAATTTGAATTTGATTTGCCGTCAGAGAGTCAACGCGTTGACCATTTTCGTCAATCGAAGCTTAAGATACTTTGGCTTTCTTTGACACCGACCGGTACAAACTTTCAATATACCAAAAGCGAAGGCTAATGGCCAGTTTCACGAAGCACACTTACCAGAATAAGTGGCACTTAACTTTTCCATTTTGGGACTTAAGGCTCAGTGTCATAGCCTGAGTTAGTATGGCACTTAAGTGACCATAATATCGGAAACTGAAGTTCCACTTGTGCAGGTAAGTATGTGCGCTGTTATACTGCACCCTAATCTTCCATATCATAATTTGAATGAGCCATAATTTCGAGCTCATTCAAATTCAAAGCACATTTCAGGCGGCATCTCGGCCATTACTTAAGTAATGTTGGTTTTAAATACGTTTAGAATTCGGGAATAATTCGCGTAAGCACGGTCTTTTGCGTAGCCCCACAGAAAAAAATCTAACAGTGTTGCATTGCATGATCTTAGTGGCCAATTGACGTAGCCAAAACATGAATCTAAGCGACCAGGAAACTTCTCACGCAATAAAGCCATAATTGGTCGTGCTGTGTGGCTTTTTGTCCCATCTTGTTGAAATGAAACCACATATCGTTCAAGTCATGATCTTCAATAGCCGGCCAAAAAAAATCGGTTATCGATAATCAGTTATCGAAAATCGATAAATTCGGATTATCAGAAACACTTGCACTAGGAGCAGCAATATTTTCGACTGAGCGTCATAACGATAATGCACAGGCCTTACGACATCAGTAACGCTTCCACCCTCTTCAAATTTCTTCACAATTTTACCGATTGCTTGCGTAGTCGGTCGATTATGACGACCATTATCATCGCGTAATGCGCGAAAAGTGGGTGCGTTTGAATCACTACTTTTGTAGTAAGTTTTAATAATTTTAATGCTTTGTTCGACGAAATGAATGACCCTGGCGATTTGAACTGGCCAGCCAGATCCCTAAAACTGGATAGCGGCAGCGGCAGACTTCTTCCTTTTTTGAAAACTCGCGTTTATCAAAACATACCACAATCGTTGCAAGGCTTTTAGGCGAATATTGAAGAATAAACCATCGATTTTGAGGCCCATGTTTTCCGAGAAAATTCAAAATTCCACAAAACGGCAATACAAATGTGCATCGACTCAACTCAGTAGGTGACCATTTAACTGATTAAAATTTTTTCAATTTAATTTCATGATTTGTAAGCCTTCGTTAATTTTAAATCAGTGAAAACAGAAACAAATTTTGTTCATTTCTAACAAAATGACAGCCAATTCAAATTATGACATTACTTTTTCCCCACCTGGACCCATGTTCTGTAACTCTCGCATGGTTAAAAGCAGTCGAGAAACGATGAAAATTGAAACAAATCATATGAGTTTTGTTCCATTTCTCAATGTTCTCGACTGATTTTATCGATGCGAGAGTTACAGAACATGGGTCCTGGTATTTCTTGAAAAAAAAAAAGGATATAGGATGACGGCGACACTGGAATATAAAGAGAGTATAACTAAGCACAGACATATATGTATCCCTTCAACGACCGCGTGTAATTTCATTTACAAAAATGTCAAAGCTAATTTATAAAACTTTTCAGCAAACCAATATCACAAGTTAAAAGCGATTCAATAAAGGAAATCAAAAAGTGTTTCGTTTTCCTTATCCTTTCGAAATTCCTGAAAAATTAATCAAGCAAAATATTATGAATTAATACGAAAAATAAAAAGCAATACAAGAGAGTACATCATGTTTAACAATAAATATAACGATGCGAGTCAATTTAACTATCCATCATCACATACAATTTGAACAGAATTCATTTAACAATGGGAGTTTATGGGTTCATATAGTTATTATGGGCCAGGGTCAGAACCATCAGGATTTGTATAAACGGCGCACAGTGGTTCGGTTTGTATGGGAGAGCGGAAAAAAGTCTGTTTTATCTGAACGGTTCAACGGATTTAAATGAAATTTGGCAAACATGTTTATATTAGTCTTATACATGTTTGGTCAAAATTTGGTCCAGAAAAAATTATTAAAAAAAAAGTTATTGACATTTTTATAAAACTTGAGGGTTTTGATGTTATATTTAAATAAAAGTTTTTTTTAGTAAAGTCTTAAATTTTTATTTTGAATAAAATATTATTGTTAACTATGTATGTTATAAAATTAAATAAATAAATAGATAAATACATAAAAAAATAAATAAAAAACAATTATGAAGTAGTTTTTAGCGTCTGCGCTGATTGGAAGTATTTTCTTTTTTGCCTGTGGCCTTAAACCTGTTATTATTGGATCTGAGGAAATGAGTATATGATACCACACATCTTCATTCGTCGCAATTCGGCTGCATTTTCTCGAATGGAGCCTGTGGTAGGCTTTATAATCCTTATTTCTGCATTCTTGGGCTTCCTCGGAGAGCGATCCAACTCACTGTATATGTTTGTTATTATATTTCACTTCACTTATTGGTTGATCAAAGAGTAAAAATTTTTCTTACGCACCCTGCACAAATTCTCAATAACTCAATACTGACTTTTTTCATTAATCCTTTATATATATAGATTTAAGCCATAAGCCAATACACAACAAAAACAAAGCAATAAAACTTAAAAAAAACACCTTTTTTTATTTTTACCTGCCCTACTTTTTGCGAAAAATTTTCTTTATTTTGTATTAAGCTCTATCATATAATTCAAAATATCTGTATAAACTGTATTATTTTTCGTTGTTTTCAAGAAACTTGAGTTGAAAGTTGAAAAATTTTCCAGGCAGAAATAAATGGTTTTGCAAAAATCGAAATCCTCAGACCTGGGTCAATGTATTAATTTTGTTTTATTTTTAAAATAAAGTTTGACATTTTTTCTTAAAATAATGGGCTTAACCAGTTCATTCTGACAATTAATACCGAAGTAATCAAACTTTTTGGTAAACACCACCGTCAAGACGGAGTTTTTTGAAATCCGATTCAGTAAAACATTTTTGAGCATAACTTCCACATCTGCATGCATCTGCAGCTTATTTTGTCTGTGCTTTAACATGAATGTATGAAGCATATGCTGGCATACTTACTTTCTTGGTATCTTTTGGCGCTTTTTTTTTAAATCAAAAAGTTTAAAAAAAAACATTTTTTCTTAGTACTAAAGCTTCAGGCTACTTATAGAAGGTATCTTTTATAAATAATCAATATTTTTATTTTTTATTTTTAGATAATCGAAAATAGACCAATTAACTTATTTAAGAAGCTAGAGAATTTATTTAAAGGAACTTCGGAAAAAAACATCTCAAAGTTTGTTGAAAATACGGTTCGCGATTTGAGTAAAATTATTTTTCAATTTTGAGGGCTTGTAAATCAGAACATACAATATATATGTTAAAAAATACTTTTAAATCATACGCTCGGGTTATCTAAGAGTACTTAAACATAAAGTTAAAAAGGATGGATATGACTTTTTCAAAAGACTTTTTTCCGCTCTCGCACCACTGTGCGGCGGCGCGGCGTTATGTTGCCAGTGTGTGCGATGCATTGACTGCATGGAAACGGATATGGATTGAATATCATCAATAATTGCAATTCAAATTTCCAATATTCAATCATTGATATATGTAAATATAAGTGGATATACTTCCTGCGCTATTGTGTGGAAATAATTAAAATTATAAGGTAACGCATTTCCGAAATGATTGAAGTCGATTTAATTGGATCATTGTGTTCGTTTTTATACATGATTTTGTATATGCGATGGCACAACTTCAAGCTGATCAATGTTAGAGGAATATAATTTGTCAAAAATAAATGTGGCCTCAATTTTTAAATATGTACGTATCATTCAACAACAATAACGTACAATTGTACTTTAGCCAATAATAGGAGTAGGTACTTTATCGATATAGCCATTATAAAAATTGTGTTTGCACTTTAAATATGAACATAACAACAAATGTCTGCGGAAATATTATGGTGCGTAAATTTATGAAATGCTTTGCTTGAACATTAAAGTTAATTTAATTAATTTTAAATTAAATATAATTTTTAAAGCGTTAATTAATACAAATCGACTTTTGTTTACTTTATCCTCGGGTTCGCAATATATGTGTAGGCAACCACCATAAGACCTTTGGTTCGATGAAGAGCGCAGTTGGGGCTTATCAACGGCTGAAAGGGCCCATCCTCGATCCTCCGATATTCATGTAAATTATTCTCTATTGTGAACTGCACCACCTACAGAGGGATATAAGTTGATTGACCTCTTACAGTGTCATTTCATTATGTACCACGGAATTCAACCTTGAATTGAATTGAATTGAATAGAGTTGAATCATCCTACGCATTTGAAATATAAGATAATTGAAGTGATATTAAATTAACCAAAGATTTGTCGGTATTTTCGTGTTTTTATGAAACTCTTTGTTCTTCCAAAATTAAGTCAAGTGAGAAAATTGCCTGAAAATAATCTATTTCTTCATCCTGTAAATCATTTAACACAACAATAAAGCAATTCCAATAAATCATATCTCCTTCCGCTACATAAGTTCCCTCGAATATATACAGACACCCATATTTCAACAATGTATGAACCTTTCTTCACAATTGCAGTTAATTTCTTTGAAAATATTTGTACTTTTCCTTCACCATGTTGTACCTACAATAGATACAAACATAGGTATAGGTATAAAGGTACAATGAACACGAATATAAAAGGAGCCAAATGGACTTTATACATCACGCAATTCGCACTGCAAATAACACCCTATTATTATACTTATTTATACAATATATACCCCTTTTATATAAAACTCCATTTTCCTTGATTGCAATTTTAAATTCAAAAATATACACAATCTATTGTGGGTAAAGTGCTGCTGTTGCTGCTGCTGCTGCTGCACGCACATCAACATTCCCAACCCTATTATACGCCCTATCCTGATTCTCATCCACACCTCTTTTTCGGTCATATTTACAATTTTCCAAAGTTTATGGATAAGAACAGTGGGGAAAGGAGAAGGGGTGAGTATAGTTGGAGATTTCCCTCCAACCGGAACCAGAGTAATAAAGTTCTATAATAAATTTCTTTAAATGGGTTATGGGGTTAAATGATAGAAATATACAGAGGAAAAGGGTGAAAACTGTTTCCTTGTAAATTTGGGAGGTAGCGTTGCAAGTGATTTAGACATGATACGCTTGTTAACAAAATATAAGTTTCATTCAGAATTATCAGTTCTCATTTAGAAACAAAAATTCCTCGATAGATTTTTGAAATGAGATGTGATTTGAAAACCCTTGAAAGAAAAATATATATTTATATTTATATTTATATTTATATTTATATTTATATTTATATTTATATTTATATTTATATTTATATTTATATTTATATTTATATTTATATTTATATTTATATTTATATTTATATTTATATTTATATTTATATTTATATTTATATTTATATTTATATTTATATTTATATTTATATTTATATTTATATTTATATTTATATTTATATTTATATTTATATTTATATTTATATTTATATTTATATTTATATTTATATTTATATTTATATTTATATTTATATTTATATTTATATTTATATTTATATTTATATTTATATTTATATTTATATTTATATTTATATTTATATTTATATTTATATTTATATTTATATTTATATTTATATTTATATTTATATTTATATTTATATTTATATTTATATTTATATTTATATTTATATTTATATTTATATTTATATTTATATTTATATTTATATTTATATTTATATTTATATTTATATTTATATTTATATTTATATTTATATTTATATTTATATTTATATTTATATTTATATTTATATTTATATTTATATTTATATTTATATTTATATTTATATTTATATTTATATTTATATTTATATTTATATTTATATTTATATTTATATTTATATTTATATTTATATTTATATTTATATTTATATTTATATTTATATTTTTATTTATATTTATATTTATATTTATATTTATATTTATATTTATATTTATATTTATATTTATATTTATATTTATATTTATATTTATATTTATATTTATATTTATATTTATATTTATATTTATATTTATATTTATATTTATATTTATATTTATATTTATATTTAGTAGTATGTAGTAGTATCACTTATTCATATCACTTAATATAAATGCAACAATACCTTCTAGACTATTACTTTTAATAAACTCGCCATAGATAAACCATATACCTCAGTTTTAAAATGTAAGCCATCCATCCGGAGCACATCAATTGAGAAGCTGAAAAGTCCCCTCCGAAAACACTTTACCTATAATAATGAGCCACTAAAACCCGGTAAATTTCCTGGAATTACCATAAAATACGATTGAACGGCAGCGAGCACTAGGGTTGGGTTGGGTTGGTGGGTGTGGGTGTGGGTGGGTGGATTTGGGGTGGTAATGATTCCCAGATGACAAGTATGAGATAAATGCCACCGGCATAAAAGTATAATAATCATTTTTCATTTCAGTATCACTGAATTCAACCAAGACCCAAGACGCTCGTTGCTGCTCTCGCACAGTTCTTACATGTTTGTATCCAGATCCTGCATTTGCGAGTGCGTCCTTCATCCTCGGTGTCTGTTAAGTGGTAGCGAATTAATCAATGCGAAAGCAACGTTGTCGTCGATGGTGGCGACAACGACAACTAGAACGGCCATAAAATATGATCCAACTTGAGTGTGCACACGATTCAGGAATATCAGGATCCAAGATTCACGAGAGTGGAAAATTGAAGAATGTGAAGGATGCTCGCTCAGATTCATTCCCACGAAAAAAAAAGACACTCAAGGTGATGCTAACTTGTAATGAAATTGTTTGGTAAATTTGTCAAAAAGAGCAATTAGATTATTATTATCGTCGACCTGGGTCGTCCTCGTTATGTTGTATTGACAAAAAAAAATAGGATTTGATTAATTAGTAAGGATATTTTTGTTTGGTTCCGGTCAAATGCGGTAAATGAAGCAAGCTGTCGATTTGGTTTGCGGTCGAGGGCGCAAAGTTTTTGCTGGTTGGGTTTGAATATTTTAACATAAATAACTAGATTTATAAATAAAACCACAAAAACTTTCTAGGTAGTGCTGCGTGACGACGGCAAATAAATTAATATGCGGTCATTTAATCAGCATTTGCCATTGATTCAGTTTAATTTGTAAATGATTATATTATTTATAGAATCATTTTTTGTTCGTTTGCTTGTTTGTTTGTTTTTTGTTGGAAAAATTAAATTATTATAGAAGTCAATGTGTAGTGTATGTACATATATGTTTTTTTTTTGGTTGCCAAGGGATTATGAGGGGAAACTTTGTTTAGAATTAATTAATTGCAACTTTGGGATTAAACCAAACAGAGTTTTTACTTCGTCTGTGTTAGTATAGGTGTATAAGTGCAAGTTTGAAAAAGTATTCAAAATTTAAGTGGTTGTTGGGTTTGGGTTGCAGTTTCGTCGCAAACCTCTGCAGTGCATGGAGCATCAGTGCATACCCAACTAAAAATGTAAAAATCTTTCAGGTTATTGATTTTTTTTATAAACTTTTTGATATAAACTATTTTTGATCTGTAAACATCTATGCCGGCGGTAGTGTTAAATAAAAACGTGATATTTCCTATATGTGCGCCTTTATGAGGTAGCACGTTACGATGTAGCACGTTTCGTTTTGAAAATTGCATTGTCCCCGTTCGGGTGCTTATTTGTTTTTTTTTTTTTTTTTTGTGAGCGACCGAAAGCAAATTGTTTTTAACGTGACCGACGATTAGATTAATATTTTATCTCAACTATACTTGTTAATTATTGACTATTATGTATTTATCGGTACATTTTAACACTTATTTTTATATTTTATTCTTTAATTTTTAATATTTGCCCGAGCAAAACGAGACGCGACACTACACGGATAAAAATCTTGGACTACTTTTCAGTCGTACTAAAGTATAACAGCATATTTTCAATGCAAGCAGTATTAGATTTAATAATTCCCAAAATATTACACGTTTTATTAATACATTTTGTATTGTATATTCAAAGAAGTAATATATTTGAATTAAATGATTAATATTTCCCTGATTTATGACAAAAAAGAATAAAACACAACACATCGATATTATATTTGAAGATAAAGGTTCATAAAAAGCATTAGTGACAGGATTACTTGAAAATAAATTTCCCAAAAGTAATTCTATTGATTTTAAATTTTATTCCAATCCGTATTCAAAAGAAGAAATATTTTCAAAACAATACAAGTATTGGTTTAAATTTAATTACGGGACGGCTTATTTTAAATCAGAAATGAAACCAAGTTTAAATTGTTGTAGTTTGATGAGGTAAATTCATGATAATGACTCATAAAAAAGCATCATTAAAAAAATAATTCTCTAAAAGTAATACAACAAATTTTAAATTTTAATAAAGTCCGTATTTAAAAAGGAAAATATTTTCAATTCAATACAAAATAATATTAACTACTGGTTTAAATTTAAATACGGAACGATTTATTCTATGCCCACAAATTAAACTAAATCTAAAATGATATTTAATAATACATATATTGGGTTATACTACAACACAAATTGGTAAAAATTGTATTACACTCCCAGTTAAAAAAATGTAATATGCACAAGGTTTGTTCACCTTCTTCGTTTTACAGAAGTGTGTAACACATAAAGTATTATTTTTTAATATTCCATACCCATAAAACCTTTTTTGTAATAATTTTATATTACATTCTAAAAGTTTTGTATTAAAATTAATTTTTGTAACAATGAAAGGACTAGAATGTAATCCAAGTGATTCAAATATAATCCTGGAATATTAGAATGCCTTACCTGAAAATTAGAATCGAACTTTGCAAACTTTTATTTTAATAATCCGTATTTTTTCAATACATAAAAGTATTAAATTTTAATTTTTTGGATTTGTTTAAAAAAGGAAGCATCCTTTTTTAATCCAAGAATTTTAAAATACAATTCAAATTGTATCAAAAGAGCAAGGAAGCAAAATCAGCCATATTTAAATATGAACAAAATGATTTCTGTATATTTTAGGGTTACCATAACTAAAAAAATATGATTTTGACTAAATAACTAACATGCCTTTTCTATTGAGACCACGACTTAAAACATCTGTACGTTTAATATTTAATTCATATATTTTGCTTCTAATTTTTGATGAGATGACACTATTTCTTGTTTAAAAAGAAAGTATTTACCTACATAAAAATGTGGGGACCGATCGTTATATACAATTATTCGCTTTGCATCAGCAGCATAGTAGGCTTTAACTTTGAAAACAGTTAAACAACACCATCTGATTTCTTATATAAATCTAAATTTATGAGAAATTAAATTTGAAAATCGTAGGAGCGGTTTTAAAAATAATTAATTTTCTTATATATAAGATTTCGTTAACAATTTTGAGAAAAAAAAAAATTGGTACGCCAATTTCAAGTAATTATTAATGTTAAGTTAAAAATTGAACTTCACACAAAAATCTACTACCCGTTTTCGAAATATCGAATTTTCAAAAAATTATTTTTAATTTTTTTTATTTAAATCCAAAAATCATTTTTTAGAAAATTTTGCTACGCACTTTTATTTATATTTGTTACAAACTTCTGTATGAAAATTCTAATTTCATTCGATTGATCAGATATTTAAATAGTCGAAAACCAAAGAAACCGTTCTATGAGAGGTACTGTTAATAAACGTAAAATATAAAATTTAAAAATTTAAAATGTTGGATCGTACTAATTTTAACACACAAAAAAACTTTTATCAAAATCTTAGGAGTCGTTTTTGAGAAAAAAAATATATTTCTTAACGATTTTTAATTTTTGGATATTTAAATAATTTTTGTCAAAAATCTTCTAGATAACTTTAAAAAAAAACTGCTATTTACCAAGTTTAAGTTTTCAAAAAAAAAATTCAAACTATTTTTAAAAATCCAAAATATATTTTTTTGAAAATTTTGGTACACTCAATAATTCTTCATATAAAAATTGATCAGAATCAGTTGAACCGTTTTCAAGAAAAGCAAAAATCAAAAAAAATGGTTCTTTGGGAGGTAGATACCATTAATAATCATTTTTCGGAACCATTTTTTTATTAAACGGTAACTTATAACTATTTATATAATAATATAATAATATAATTTATTGAGTTCTTAAAAAAATATTCTGTAGCTCCGATTTTGTCAAAAATAAGATTTTACTTTTTGGCCAAGAAATTTTGTATCACAGTTACTGTTAGTTTTGGTCCTAAAAAAAAAGAGAAAAAAACGGGTGGGGGAATATCCAAAAAACGCTAGGTACCAAGTTTAAAGAAATTCGACCCATCCGTTTAGGCTGTAGTCGAACAGACAGACAGACAGAAGGACGTTTTTGCGAGACCAACTTTGTTCGTCTTCGCTATCATCGTAATGTCAAGTTTGATCAAGATCTCGAGTTCGATTTTTTGTACGAATTCATAACTTGCCATATAGTACCTACCTATATTCGCAAGTAAAAATGTGGCATAACTGTTCCTATCTTCCATATAGTACAGCGATATAAGACTTTTGCCGGGCTCCGCTATAGTTGTTTACAAATCAAAAACATTGTAAGTGCTTTTTTGAAGTCCCAAACTTCCATCTTATATAAGTTCTACAGAAAAGGACATGAAATTCAAAATTATATAACATATATGAAGATATCATGCCGCAAACACAAAACTCGAGTAACGATGTGTTAAAAAGAACCTTCATAAAATATCAGCATTCCAAATTTATTTTTGCTACAAAAATAATAAAATAGTTCAAACCTGTAAAAGTTTATACTATATACGAGAGTATGCTTAAAAAGAAAAAATAAACAAAAATCTGAAGTCTCAAGTACCTTTACCAACCAGTCCGTCACGAATTTATTTCTTATTTTTACTTTGTACTTTATAGTTGTTGTTGCCGACACAACTCACTTCCAGGAAGTAAGTACCAACGGAAATGTAAATATTTTCAAAAACTCATGTCCTTAGCGTACACCAGCCAAGACACACAATTCAAGACATGTTAATATAGAAAATAAAAATAAAATGTAAAAACACTCATCGTCGCCGTCGTCGTCGTCGTATAGCCATGTCTGTCTACCCACCACTAAAAGCAAATAAAATTTATTTATGCAAAATGCACACGTCTCCCCAAAAATAAAAAAAAAAAAAACCTCATGTTAACATTTCCTTTTTCCTTGAGAACATTTTTCGTATTTTCCATTGAAGGTTTTATTCTATAGTATCGTTATGGTGTACGCTACGCTCCGTTTATATGCGATGCAAAACGTAATGTCTGAATGTAATCTTTTTTGTAACGCCTATTGCCTAACGTATTGTTTGTTTGCTATCTCAATACTGGCAAATTGATACCGCACCATTGTGTGCTAGGCTTAGGCTTTTCAATGTATCTCTTATATCCTCCCGGATTCAAACAATATGTCGTCGAATCTTTTGTCTACCTGGTTCTGTTGATAGCGTGTATAGGACAGGCAACATCGCCCGCCGTAGCAGTGTGTGGTGTGGGGTGGGAGCAGGGTTAAGGTACTTTACTTGGCGTATCCTTGTGGCCTAACTTTCTGATTGCCCACGCCCTCTACTCCACCTTTATATTGTTGCAGAAGCGTGCGTAAACTGGGGTAAAAACAAATCTAGCTTATTTACGTTTTCCTTTGATTTGTTAATTTTTTTATATTCACAAAGCGAGTTACATACATATGTACCTACATTACATTTTTGAATCTTTTCATTGATGCAAATTTTGCATCCGTGCACATGCACTTACATATGTATTTATTTATAGGTACGAAACATATATTGTGAGATTGTTCTTTGTTTGTTGTTGTGCACCAAGGACTTTTTTGTAGAAAAACAAAAAAATACCTAGAAGCTTTACCTAGCAAAGAACACTTATTTAGCTCTCGAAATCACAAAACAATAAACCTGAGTGGTGGGGATGAAAAGCATCCTGGTGTGTGCACAAGCAGTTGTAATTAATTTGCTGCCTCCTCAGCAGCGTACATCAGGCAGACTTTGCTAGCTTAATTAAAATCTTGGAAAACTTATTAGCAAACATTCATCGTCGTATACGTAAGCGTCGTCGCCGCTACCTACGCGCTTCGTTGTCCTTGTCGTTCGTACCTATATGACACCGACGTTGCATCCTGACTTGAAAATGAAAAATATCGAACCAAGTGTACTGTAGTATGGGGAACATGGTTTTAAGCAAAGCTTGTTAACGCATCACATGCAACATGTTTTTATCATTTTCCTTCTCTGTTACTTTTACCAAAATTTTACATATAGGTAAATCCTCTAGATGTAGAGTGTGACAATTTGTTTGAATTTTAGTGTTAAATACATTAATATAGGTAGGCTGGTACTTTTATTTCACAGAACAATCTGTTGGAACTTTAAACAATATAAATGTAGGTGCGTCGTAGAAGCGCGTAATGTCGCACCTAAGAAATCATATCGTTTTAAATGATTTCCAAATTTACAAAATGTAAGTTCAAATTGTTGTTAAACTTTTTTCCAGTTAAAACGTTCATCTATGCTCAGTTGAAAAATATTCGGCATTTCATTTAAAGCACTACAATAATTAAATAAGTCAACAGATTAATGGTATGACCGGTCTTCGATTTAAATTTAGAGGAACATTTCTGAAAATACAAGTTTGCTTCATAACAAGGCGCAATGCAATCGCGGTAGAGCTGTGTCATTCGTGATTGATTCGGTCTTTTTGACCCGTTCACCAAAAAGAACGACTGATTGCAATCACAGTAAACCGAAACAATCAATCCCAGTATTAATCATTTCAGTTTTCAAATAAACGAGGTGACGCGAAGTATGTTTCGTTCATTACAATCGTTCTCAATCAATTCACAAAAAGAAAGAAAAACACAATAAAAAAAACAGAAGCGCATCAAAAGGTAAAGAAACTAATTTAAATGAATAAACAAAAACCCACGCCAGATACATACAATTATTTCTTCTCAGTTTAACTCCGTTTATATGTGTTTGTCGTTTCTTTCTCATATGGTTCAGTGTCTGTTTTGTACGTTGTACCCAGGGCTACCTTTCCAGATTTTGAGAAAGAGCCAATAAAAAGAGTATTTTAAGGAAAAAAGAGCCACTGCTGAAAACGTCCACAACATACAAAATATGCACGACTGGGTTGCACGAACTTGCTCTTACGTGCGACGTGCGATCACACTGTGGTTCTAAAGTCTGAAATAAATTAGTTATGGGAGCCTAAATTTTATGCATTTGCCAAAACTTAATAAAGTTGCAGGCAGTATTATGTCAGTATATACAAATTAACAATTAGCCCCGTGTTACGCATATGCAAGGAAATTATATTATTTTAACTGGAAAATTGTTTTAAATCAACAAAATTAGAAAGAAATTGATTAAAATACTTCTGAAACTTTTTTTTTTAAGGTTTTGATATGCAATATTGTTTAAATTTATTACAAGCTTGTGTGTACAAAATTTAGTTTTAATCGATAATCAGGTAATGAGAAAGTTGAAAATCAATAAAACCATCCTATGATACAGGTACTGTTAATAATAGTTCAATGTAAAATTTAATAATTTTAAATGGTAGAGCTTACTAATTTTGATACAAAAAGAATATATCAAAATCGTGGGTGTCGTTTTTGAGCAATAACAGATTTTACTTAACGGTATTTGCATGGGAGCTACCGTTATTTTTGATTACAAAAAAAAAAATTATCTAAAATCTTCTAGATAATGTAAAAAAAATCTTTTTGCAAAGTTTAATAAAAATCGATCAAGTCGTTTTTGAAATCTCGAGTTGTCAAAAAAAATATGTCAATCTTTTTCAAAATTGAAATAAAAAAATAACGAAAACTTACAAGAAAAAAACAGTTGCAAAAAAATAAATACAACAGCTCAACCATTTGTAATTTAAATCCAAAATATGCCACTTTCATCTCATTCTTTCTCTTTGCTACGTTCGGAAAATATTTATCCGAAAAGATAAAATGTAAGAAGTTGATTTTTTTAATGAAAATTAACGTGTTCCATTTCAGAGAATTTTTTACTCAGAGGAAAAATTTCAAACAATTTTTCGCAGAGTTTTTACTTAGAGGAAAATTGAAATATTATGAAAAAGGAACTTTAAGCAGATATATTATTCTGAAAAAGAGTAAAAAGAGCCACGAAAATCTCAAAAAGAGCCAATTTTGGATGATTTTAGAAAAGTGGAGCCAAAGAGCCACACCTGAAAAAAAGAGCCAAATTGGCTCTTTAGAGCCACGAAGGTAGCCCTGGTTGTACCTATCATTTGATTGAGAATGACTTGAAAGAACGAAACGTATATCGTTCATGTGAACGATTGAAATTTGGATACATTGGTGTACGGCACGGGTTACAACCCACAACACAATAACAAAGATCGAATCAATCTGACTCCAATGTGAACGATGCGATCTTTGTGCTTTAAAAAGTGCGTTACCAATAGAGGTATTATTTTTTTAATTTGTTAAATAGGTTTTTATCTACATATATCTTTGAATCGCAACCAAAAAAAAGAATGACATTTGAAAAGAACGAAGTGTTCCTATTTTACTGACGACAAAAACGAAACTGAAACCAAAATGATTGGAAAAATGAACGATTGAAAAGAACGAATCATTGAACTGAACGACAAATGAACGATTGAATCTTTTAAAATGAACGATTGACACACCTCTAAATCGCGGAATTATCAAGATTGGAGTTGACATATTAGTAAATTTTAGATTACCACAAGGTTCAGTTTTCGGAACTATATTATTCATCATACATAATAAAGTTTTATTACTATTTGCTCGCGTGATGTGTTTTTGTTTCATATTATGGTGCTACTTTAAATACCATGCAAATGATTTTTGCATCAAAAAATTATTATTTTACATTTTTACCCTTAACCTCAATAAAAAATTGTAAATTTAGCACTCTACGCCTATCTACGGGTTGCATACGCTAAAGTAAACACTTTTTGCATTGGATGGATGTTATACAATTTAATGCACGGAGTAGGTGGAAAACTATTTTGATAATTTATTTTTTTGCAGGGAAATTCTAAACTAGGCCGCCATTTTAAAAATTTCGTTTTAATCAATATCTCGAAACGGCTCATCGATCAAAAAAAAAGTGTATTTTTTTATATTTTTTGCGTTATAACTGTTTATATCTGACATCTGTTGCTAATATGAAAAAAAAAACATAATTTTTGGCCTCTTAGCTCTGAAAATAAAAAGTTCTTAAAGAAGTATTTTATGAAAAAAATCATGAAACGAGAAGAAATTAAATATATCTACTTATAAATAATTTTTTTTCAAAATTTTGAGTTTGAAAATTAATTTTTCAAAAACTATTCTATAAAAGATCTTTATTTAAAAACACATTAAAAGCAGAAATTTCTGGCATTATAAAAAGGTAAAAGGTAAAAGTGTAACCTTTGTTTTTTTTAATAATATTTTTTCTGTTTGCAGACAATTTTTAGAAAATTTCCTTTCCCGGCTAAACGGGAACCTATATGTATTTTGCGTTTTAAGCATAATTTTTATAAATGTTGGTATGTTTTCAGCGCCGTCTATCGGAAAACTTAAAATATTTTGATTTACATGTAATTCTCACTTCACAATAAATATATTCTGTAAGTTTCAGATCAATAAAATGGTCAGCATTTCAGTTTTATTTAATTTCTTTATTTCTTAATTCAGCGACATCTATCGTCAATCCTTTATTTAATAAAGAATATATTGCGAAAATTTTAGCTCATTTTGTTATTTTGGTGTTCACCACTAACTACTATAGACAAATTATAAACAAATTTTTATTTACGTGCACTTCACATTTCATTTTTTGTTTTGAGCGCCATCTATCAAAAAAAACATGAAAACTTTTTGTTTACGTATGGACTTTTTACGTAACAACAAATAATATTGTGTAAATTCCAGCTCAATCCGTTGGTCAGTTTTTTGAGTTATTAGTATTGTCGTGATGGTGAGTGGGTAGGTATAGGACTGCCAAGCCGGAGGTCTTGGTTCAGTTCCCAGCTTCTTTCTCTTAAAAAAATAAAAACAAAATAAGAACTATCTCTTTCGAGGAAGTGCCAAATCCTCCAAAATCATATCCCTTTTCATGAATAAGAGCCATCCTCACCTTCGCCTTTCGGGTTTAGCAGAAAATTGTAGGTCCACTCCGTTCTCGGAAACAAACAACACGCACACAGGAATGGTTGAGAGTGAAAGGCACTAGGCCTTGGCTCCCCACGAGCTGTCGCTTCACCAAATTGATTTTTTGTTCTACCATAAACGAACAGCTCATTTTTATATACAGTGGTAGTCCAGTATAACGATTGATTTATAGAATGTCTAGAGTGCATTCGTTATATGGAATACTTTTTTCTTACAAATCTTTAGGTAAATAGAAAGTAAAACTGTATTTTTATTTAAAATTTGAGCGTCTGTTTGCATAAACGAAGACGAATACGTTGGACACAAAAAAACAAACGAAAATTGGAAAATTGTGTATGTATCTTTTAATGTTATCATAAATGTACACAGATGATATTAACATATTTACAGTCAAGAGTTGCTTCACAATTTTTTTTTCTATATTCGTTATATAGAATACCTATGTATAATGGATTTGAAAAAAGTGTTCGTAACATCGAAAATTCGTTATACTGGACTTCCACTGTAAATATATAGAAAGATACCATATCTACATACTTCATGAGGAAAAAAAATACCTAATGTTAAAATGGTTTGGAGACTTTCCATTTTATCGTCAAAGCCTTAAAACAAAATTTAAATATAAACTATTTTTGTCCATCACGTTCACACTTTGACAACGTAGAATAAATGCCACATGCACAAAACACATAAGTACAAATGTCCTTTAAAACACACAAAATTCATTATTTCACCTATTGCTGATGACACATTTTAGGAACAAAAACCTGCCAAACATGCAAACGAGCTCGCAACTATAATTCATTCATTGTCCCTTAGAAAAACACGAACATTGTTGGCCCCTTGATTCATTGCTTTGATGTGTTGTTGGCATCGGTAATTCTCAAAGCTTCAATCTACCTACCTGTCATACGGAAATGCATGCATTCAAAAACATTGCATTTGTATACGTTTTATCGTTCATTTCAAATCCCTTTTCGCATTTCATCACTATTTTTCCAACTCGTTGATGTATGAGTATTAACGTAAAGTAGGTACAACAAATTTTCTATAGTTTTCTCTAGTTAAAACATCAAACAAATAAATGAGTTTTCCACCAAAAATACCGCAACGCCAAATTAAACTATCCCCAGGATAACGATCTCGATGCTCGAATACACAAAACGAAACGAAAAACCCACTTTTTCTGACTAACCTACATATAAGCCGATTTCCCACACTCGACCGTCACCATAATGTTGTATTCTCATATAAGTTGGAGGAAAAATTATTTTAGAAATTCACAGAGATAGATAGAGAGTAGTGTCTGCGATATAGCCATGGCCACAAACACAAATTCATTAGATACATATACACAGAGGTATGATTGGGGAAAGTTTGAAGTTTGGTGACCACAGAACACAGCACAATGGCAATAACCAATGTTTTAATTCCCGTTCAGAGGATAAACATGCCGAAAAACATCCCGGTCGGTCGTTTGGTCGGCTATTCAGTCGAAAATTTAGGATGTGCGCATTTACATCTTAAATATAGCCTATGTGAAACTACAATTTTTAGACCCTGCTCCACCCAGCAAATGTAATGCAATACGGTCGGTAGAGGTTACATTATGTGTTTTTTTGTAAAACAACCCCAAACCACCGAAGCTCGATTGAAACGCGAGCGATCAGCCAGTTCGGGACGAGGCGAGAGTTTAAAATTAAATTCAATGAACACGAACACAACAAGCTTAGGGCTGTTCCCTGTCCGAATCGACGACGACGCACGCACGATACATGGTGTCAGCCAGGGCTAAATAAATTTTCCTTATATAGAAGTACTTGTTTCCGTGTTGACATATTCCTAAAAACAATCACCAAACACGGATGGGAAAATTGGAACTCTCATCAGTGGCATTAACCACATGAACCTGCTCGCTGGCCTATTGGGTCCGATTAAATTGACATTGTCGGAATTTCACGCGGTCCAGGGTCCGCGCAAGAAAGATTGATGGATTCCGGTGTTGGAACTTCCGCACAATGCGGTTGATTCACAATTAGCCTATGAAATTCTGGGATAAACATTTTGGGGAGGGGGCGATGGTTGTTCCCCACCGTATCGGCCATTCACAATTTCACATCTCAAACTGTGTATTGTTGAGAAATTTGAATCGAACATTGTCTAACACATGGTTAACAGCAGATAATGCATAATGGGCTTTTGGCAGACATGAATGGCTGCTTATACGGACATTGGAGCGGTTTATTGGGACACACATCGGGATCAATCAACAATGACGTGGCTTTTTGAATGGGTGTTGCCGTAATCTCAGCATCTCTATATGAGCGAGCAAACAGTGCAATTTATCACCCCTTATCAAACTATCAATTTATAGTCCAGCTATTCAATTTGTCACTCAAGTTGTTACCTGCCATGTTAAGTACCTTCATTTCTTATCGACTCGTAAGTGAAAGTGAGTTTTAAGGGGTTTCGTGGAATAATCAACTGCACAAAATTTTAAAAGAAATTTACAAATGTTTATAAAAAGCTTAAAGAGGAATTACCTCTTTCAATTAATCCAAGAAGGTATATTGGAATGAATAAGAAAAAAAGTTTTAATCTTTTGGTAAGAGAGTACCTATATCTGTAGATTTTGAGAACCATACAGTGCTGATGTTTCTTATATTGTCTTATCTGTCGGTTTTTGATGAAAATGTTTTTATGAAATTGTGTACCATATCTCATTTCAATAACTTTGTATACCTCTTCTTCTACAGGCTCATTAATTTCGTGGTTTCAAGTTGGTAACGCTGGCATTTGACACCTGTCAAACTCAGCTATCATTATATTAGTTGAATGTTTTCCATTTACGATAGTGAATCGCTTAATAATCAAACAACGTGTTAAAATTATTAAAACTCACTACAAGTGATTCAAACGTAGCCACTTTTCTCGCATTACGCGATAATTATGGTCGTCATAATCGACCGACTACACAAGCAATTGGCAAAATTGTGAAGAAATTTGAAGAGAGTGGAAGCGTTACTGATGTCGTAAGGCCTGTGTATCATCGTAATGCGTGCAAAAATATTGCTGCTGCAAGTGCAAGTGTTTCTGATGATCTGAATTTATCGATAACTTACTATCGATAGCCGATTTTTTTTGGCCAGTAATTGAAGATCATGACTTGGATGATATGTGGTTTCAACAAGTCGGGGCAACAAGCCACACAACACGACCAATTGTGGATTTATTGCGTGAGATATTTCCAGTTCGCGTAACTTCACGTTTTGGCTACCTCAATTAGCCACCAAGATCATGCGATTTGCCACCGTTAGATTTTTTCTGTGGGGCTACGCAAAACACCGCGTGTTTACGCGAATAATCCCCGAACTCTAGACGAATTAAAAATCAACATTACTCAGGTTATGGCCGAGATACCACCCGAAATGTGCGAAAAAGTGGTTAAAAATTACCTCAAAAGAATCGCATCGCACTTTCGAAACCGATAAGTGAATGACCCTTTATATGCGCGGCGATTGTTAGGAAAACGTGCATTTTTCGGGAAACCATAGAAATATTACAAACTTTGTTTCAGATTTTCTCTGAATAGATTAAAAATAGACAGGATATGAAATTGCGTGTTTCCAACTTAGCTATGGATTTTTGGTAGCCACCGGAATTGGACTAAGACATTGAAATGTTTCCTTGTGCTTTTTCACACCGGAACTTTATTTTCAAGCACGCTTTTCTAAAACAAAACAAATGTCCTTAAAAACACTTTTCTTCAACAATAAGACATAAAACCCTGGGGAGGTGTCCTTTACAAAAAAAACCACAAAACACTAAAGTCCAAAAAGATTTAAAAAACAAACACAAAATAAAACAAAAAAAAACGATAGAAAATGAATGAGGCGGAAACATTTGCTTTTGCAAAGTTTGAACTCGGCGACCGGATGAACTATGTGGTGTTGATTCTCATTCTGGCAATCTAATGTATGGCCAAACGGAAAAAGTAAAGGATATCTTTCCCATTCCCACTGCAAGTGATATGGTGAAAGTGATGAAACATATCGTGCCTCTGGGCCCTGGAGGATATCACTTTGAAAAATGCAAGGAAGGATACACCAGTCACTGTGATTTATTTTAAGTTAACATTTTGGCATCATGCAAAGCTTTAAATACAAAAAAAATACATATAGGAAGTGGGTACGTTTGGAGGGTTCAATAAAAATAATAAAAAAAAAAACATAGTGGAATGCTCTTGAATATTAGCCTTTTATTTCAAAGAGGTGTTCATTTCCTTATTTGAAAACACTTTTCAAAGGTATCTATATACTATACTATACCAGTAGGTCTTAAGGCTTTTGAAAGATTTGATTTTTATTTCACAGACATGATAGTTTATAGTTCCCTTCGTTGAATAAAGGGGCTTAGAGTAGAGAGCTCTTGCAGTGAATTTTCTGTTCTTTTGTGCATACGAAGAAGTAAACAAAAGTAATCTTTGACTGACTCACTACTAGCGCAACTTCTAAACCAAAGAAAAGAAAAATAAAACCATTGGAACGCCGCGCGCGCCGCCGCGCTCGCCGCGCCCTGTTTGCCATTTTTATTTTCATCTTGTCTTACAACTGTTACATTAAGAAGATTAAAAAGCACATTGTGTGTACAGTTGTACACCACAGAAAAAGGATTTAATGCAGTTCTTCGAATTTGTAAATGTGCCAAGGATATAACTCCAGCAACGGGTATTTTCTAAAAAAAAAAAAAAACCTTGAAAGAAAATGGCGCCACCGCCATTGCACAGCTAAAGAAGACTCAATATTATTACTTGGAATTCTTTGATAGTTGTTGAGTCCTTTGACATTCGTATGTGCGAAAATAACACATTATTGTGTTGGACCTTGAGTAAATCGAAAAGTTTATTCGGATTACATTTTTGAAGGAACAGTTTAAAGCTGATAAATATGATCAGAGAGTGCGCGTGAAGTCAAAGGATACTTAATGCGTTCATTGGTTAAATTCTTGCACCTTCACTGTAGCGAGGCAACTGGAATATTCCTTTAGGTGTGCAACAATTTAAGTAACTCCTTAGATTAATATAATTTGCCGTGCTGTTGATTTTATTATAGATTCGGTAGCAATCGCCCAAAGTATTGCGTGACCATTCTGGGTTTTACAGTTATTTGAACTGGGTATACACTAGTGTTAATAAAACATCGATAGTTTAATCGATTAATCGATTGTTTTGAACTATTGGAACTATCGATAGTTTGGGAATAATGTCGATAGTCGTCCAGTTGATGTGTTTGTTTATGTCGTTAGGAAAAAAAATTTAGAAATGAGTTTGCAACTGAGAATTGTCCATAAATGACACAAATCTAAACTGAGCTGAAGTTCAGTTGGTTCTTGAACGTACCCTACTCAATTAACACTGTTCTGTTTTTGAAAGTTCAGTTTACCTAACCTTCACTGCTTTGCACATCGGAATTTCATTGCAATACAGTTTATTTATGTTTTGGATTTTTTTCAACAAAAAAGGGTAATTTTGCACATGCAATTTTTGTACCACTATCGATTGTTTATCGATTAATCGATTATTTCTTAAACAACAATCGATACTATCGAAAACTTTACCCATCGATGTTTTATTAACACTGGTATACACTTAAAAAAAAAAAAAACGGATTAACTGATGACTTCGAATGTTGGAAATTACTAAGCAAGCTGTCATAATTTGCTTAGAGCATGAAAGCAGGAGAAAATGTTAAATTCACTGACCTCATTTCTATTAGTTGTGAATTGTTATTATGTGGAGAATGTGCAGGCTTCATACTGGATATGGAAAGGTCTATTGCACTCAACCGCACTTAATCTCCGGCTTTGGTGAAAAGTAAAGCAAACTAATTTAAAAAAATAACACAAAACGAATAGTCACCACCATTCAAGTGCAAATGCATTATTCCTCTTCTTGTCTTATAACGGGTGTGGGCCATCTAGTGGTTTCTTTTTAAACCATAGGTTATTTTGACACTGACAGCTGTGTCCCGCAAGAAATCTTGACAGAAAGTCAGTATCATACCTCCGAGGAGCAAAATGAGTCGTTTTACGCTTGAACAACGTTGGGAAATATTGAAAACTTATATCCAAAGTGAGTGCCTTGTGTGTGTAGCCCGAAGAGTGCGTTTTTTGAAAATGTGAAAAATCATCTATTCTGACGAGGTGCATTTTCATCTCGGCGATTACGTAAACAAACAATATTGCCGCATCTGATGGGGCTCGGAAAACCCGCACGTTATTTTCGAGAAACCAATGAATCCACAGAGAGTGCCAGTTTGGTGAGGATTGTGGAGTGGTGGTATCATTGGACCATTTTTTTTCGAAAATGAGGCTGGGATCAACGTTTTGGTCAACGGTGGGCGTTAAAGAGCCATTTTAACCGACTTTTTTTTACTGAAATTGAAGACATGGATTTGGACGACTTGTGGTTCATGCAGTATGGCGCGCCATGCCACGCAGCCCATGCCACTATCGATCTTTTGAGCACCAAATTCCCAGATCGTGTTATCAGCCTTCTGGGCGATGTCAATTGGCCGCCTCGGAGATGCAATTTTACCCCTTTTTTGTGGGGAACCATGAAGGACCGATGTTATGCAAACAATCCGGAAACGATTCAAGCACTTAAGGCCAATTTCATCCAAGCAATCCGTGAGCTACAGCCCGAAACGATCAAAAAGGTCTTGGAAAATTGGAGTGACTGAATGCGCTATTGCGAAGCCAGCCGAGGCAGCCACTCGAACGACGCTGTGTTCCATAATTAATGGGAATGTTTGCATACATGGACAAAATTTAATAATGTTCATTTAATTGCATTTTTAAAAATAAACTTGTATTTGGCCCACCCTGTATATTGGGGCTACCCTATACCTGCAAGGTGATATGCCATGTAAAATCCATGACAGTATGTTCATATATCCTATAGCCCTTCACATCCAGCCAAACCGAAAACGCTGTCAGACAAACACACATCTTTTTGCACCTGCAATCTATTGATTGGATTTCTATTGAAAATCAGGAGGAAAACCTTGATAGGAACAACGAAGAGTTTCAGTAAATTTGGTTAAGTTCAAATTCGATGCATGTACTGTACGTATGCAGCGCATAGAGCTAGCTACCTTCCTGTGTGTTGATATTAGTCCACCTCAAATCGAATAGATACATACATGCATACACATTTTAGATTTGAATGGTCCCGATAGACAGTTCAAAAGCACGTAGTTAAGTCAACTATCAGAAATCTAACCAATTGATGCTGTGGAATATGAACATAAAGGGCTAGACCATTAAAAGCTTTATGCGAACCTGAAATATTTGAAACTATTACCTACTCCATGAGGACAACCAATTCAGTTGATATTTTTGAACAAGTTTCAATCATTATTATTGAATTAACAAAAGCGTTGAAAACTTTTGACAACATAATGCAATGATTTTTGAAGTTCTATAGCAATGAAATTTCATCAAATTATATCTACCAATCGTAAATAAACTAAAAGGAAGTTATTTGGAAGTTATTGGAAGTTTGTATACGTGGTAAAGACAACAGACTGCGTTCGAAAATTCTTGAAAACTTATTCAACCAGGATTGCGTCAGCAGTCAATTATTGGTTTTTAAGATGTCAAATATCAAACAATTCAAAAGTATATTATTGTACTGGGGCACCAAGATTTCTCACAACAATATCATTCAAATAGCCGCCTCGGGAAGATTCGCAGCATATGCAATTCTTTTGAGGTAATTTTTAACCACTTTTTCGCACATTTTGGAAGGTATCTCGGCCAAAATTTGAGTAATGTTAGTTGTCAATGTGTCTAGAGTTCGGAAGTTATTCACGTAAGCACGGTCTTATGTGTATTCTCACAGTAAACAACCTAAAGGTGTTAATCGCCGGCCAAACAATCCGTTATCGATAATCAGTTATCGAAAATCGATAAATTCGGATCATCAGAAACACTTTCACTTGCAGCAGCAATATTTTCCACTGAGCATACATAACGATGATGCACAATTGCACAGGCCTGACGACATCAGTAACGCTTCGACTCTCTTCGAATTTCCTCACAATTTTACCTATTGCTTGCGTAGTCTGTCGATTATGACGACCATAATTATCCCGTAATACGCGAAAAGTGCTGCTACGTTTGAATCACCTTTTTTGTATAGTAAGTTTTAATAATTTCAACGCTTTGTTCGATTGTTGAGCGATCTATTATCGGTGAATGGGAAACATTCAAATAATATTATGAAACTTCAAATGACAGCTGAGTTTGACAGGTGTCAAATTCCAGCGGTACCAACTTGCAACCACGAAATGAATGACCCTGTATGATTTTGTAAGTTACTTCTTTAGAATGTTATAATATTAAGAAATTTAGAAATATTTCAAAAAATATTTTTTTGATTTAGAAAAAAAAATTGATTATATTTTAAGAACCCTATCAGTAGTTCAAAAACCGTTTTGTAATTTTTATTTTAAAATTGAATTTTTAATTGCACATTAATAAATATAGATATAGGTACTTAAAATAAGCTCACAAAAATGTTATCTTTAAAATGTTTGCAAAATTGTATATATTGTATATTTTTTTATAAACCACTTTAACGACTTTAAAATTGTAATCCTAATAGTTTCGTTTAATTAGATAAGTTTTTGCCCTTTAAAAAATGTTCAATTTTAATTTTATTTTAATTTTGTACCTGTACCTGTTTTTCAGTCAGTTCAGTACCTGTGCTACAGATTATAAAGCCCCCTATTGCAAAGCGTTTACACGTCTATATTTTAATATTTTACTGTACAAGTGCAGTCCTTAAATTGTAAATTATTACACGTACACAATTACGTTATTATAATTAATTCAAGGTATTTCGACTAACCTGCTTATTCATGACCCTCATGGATATATATCAAGTCAAAAGTTATACAGGTAGGTAAGGTACCTTTACCTATACCTATTACACACGTCCTGCTAAAATTGTGAAATTATTTAACTCTGATAGAATTTTTCATCAACAACATGGCTTCTTCATGCTGCCATCATGGCCAATGTCAATACAAATATATATAAATATAAAAATAAAAATAAAGCAACTTATCAATGTGAAAACGTGCCAGCTTACCGCTTCCATATATATTTTGCTGCTATACAGCGTAAATTGATTTTACACACATATTGTACTGAAATACAATATCATGAATACAGAATACATCTTACAAGAAAACAAAAAAAAAAAAACTCAATTGAAATCGCACCTTGAATGTAAATTGCAAGAAATCAAATTCCAAACACCACTTTTGTGGCGTATAAAAATCAATATCAAGGATCCTTTGACAACACCAACAACATTCAATACACAACACCCTTTGTCTGATGAATCTGTGGGAATACTTCACCTTCGGTGCGGATCAATGTAGACCTGATTCTATTTATTGTGTGTTATATAGCTGCATACATATATGTATGTAGACCTTATCCAGCATCACCCCCCCCCCCCTTGTCCTCACAATCGAGGTGCAATTTTTAATCGAATCAAAAAAAAAACCAACACACATTCTTGTTTCCCTTTTGATTTTCCTCATCCGGGTCCGGGACCGGGACCGGGACCGGGACGATGTGTTATGTTATGGGCTGTGTGTGGGTGTGTGTTGGTGTGTACGTATAACGATGCTTATCCTTTTTCTCGCTCACTAATAACAGACCATTCTTCTACTTCACTTTCCGGGAGATATAAATTGATATGGAATCTAATAGAGAACACGTGTTGGATATGGGTTGAAGTTGAAGCTCTGTAGCCATTCCAGGCATGCCCTCAATGGAGCACTTTTAAAATGGCCCCTGGGATCAGGTTGAAGTTGAACCTGATTCTAACTGAGGCGGCAGCTGGCTGGCGCGGTGTGTTGGTAGTATTGGCAGGGCAGAACTCCAACTCATAGGTATTGCATTTCAACTTCTTCCGCCTTGACTATGGGCTTTCGTTCCATGGTTGGTGATTGTGATGGTGTTGGTCATCCCTTGGCACTTCGACGGGCATCCTGTTTGTTTTGTATTCAAAGCAAACCACAATATTTGGGTAGCAATCAAATCAATGCCTTGATTGTTTCGGTCCGGAATCACAAGTGTATAGGTGTTTTTTTTTTGTTGTTGTTCTAAATTTATGACCAGTTGGGGATACAGCTCTTTGTCGAGAATTGGCGCCTATTTCATCACCGAGGGAGATGGACGTCATGAATGGCAATCAGAATTGGGAACTATAGTTATTTGCCTGATTTCCCTTGAACCTATGTTCACATATTTTCAAGGCGAAAATCGGTTTCTCCCTGGGGCTAGCTGGCCTCTGTTTTCAGGTGTTTATGGTGTTAATTTGAGTAGTTGAGTTCGGGTGCCGAGGCCGAATCCAAGTCCGAGGCTGACCCCCATATACTCAAAGGAAAGTTGAGGACTTTCATTGTTCATTGGTTGAGACTTCGGACGACAGCAACAGCAGCGCCAGTCGTTTGTATTGTTTCAATAAGGCTGATTTTCCTTTCGATAAGTCCAAAGTGGACGACTCAAGGAAATTCCCTTTGTTTTTTTTTTTTTTTTTTTTTTTTTCTTTATTTGGATCTATCTGTGTTTGTTTATATTGTATACATGTATGTATGTGGGTCGACTAAGCTCCGCTAAATAAACTGTAGGAGTCGTGCCTTGTTCTCTGCAATAGCAACAACAACAAAAACACAAAAAGGCAATGAAAATGAAAATAAATCGTTTGTACTCTGAGACAGAAGGATAATTGAAATTTTTAATCAAAAGAAAATCCTTTGAAAGTCTTCAGGGCCTTGAATAAGAGTGGACTAGGGAAGAAAAAAAAATATAAAAATAAAATCAAGGAAACAACAATATTTCTTGCTAAAATGGAGGAGGTTATTTTATTTCAGAAAATATTGTTAAGCCTGACGAGGATACGCGAGAGACACGCACACCCGCACACACCCATATACCAATATGGAAGACCTTGAAAAAGAAAACTGTCATGAGGTTTAAATTAAATAAATGAAAACTAAAAAGTACAATTTGATTTGAGCTTTTTTTGACTTTGTCAGTTGGAAGTGAAAAAAAAACTTTGGTTATTTAAAAAAAGTAATAAATTTATTTATAAAATTACTTAAAATTGTCTACTTATAAATATATGTTTTTAATAGCTTTTAATCCATAACTTATATAGGTTTGACCGATTTAATTTGGGGCTTTTACGATAGATAAATTGGAGGGTTGATTTTGTTGCGAATTCTAAGATTTTAAAAATCGTTGGAGCGGATTTTATATAAAATATTATTTTGTTTAAATAAAATTTTTAAATATTTTTAAGGAAACAATTGATACGCGTAGTGTTCATGGGTTTCGTCATGCCGTCCGTTGGTCTTTTCGTCTGTGCGCCCACTGTAATTTGAGCTAGAGCCTAAACGGGTTAACTGATTTGCATTAAATTTGGTACAGAGCATTTTTATGCAATTTCCTAGAGAGGAAATTTAAATTTTTCTTTTAGCTCATCTAGAACGAGTAGCTGCTATAAAAATATTTTGGTTTCTTCAAATTTTCTCGAAAACGGCTCTAACGATTTTGATTAAATTTCGTACCTGTAATAACCAAGTCAATTTTAAGAAAACTGCATTTCAGGTTTTACTCAAAAAATACACATTACAGAATTAGGAACTCCAGATTTTTGATGTGTAAACATCTATACTGGCGGTAGAGTGAAAAAAAAAAATATGTGAGTGCCGGGACTCACTGTTAAACATGTGTAAACATCAACGTTTGTCCAAGTGCCTGATTTTTGTTACTGAACGTCATCAAAAGAAACATATTGAATAATTAACACTACATTACCTATCTGTAGGCAGTGCTTAAAAAGCTTAGTGTTGAAAGAACGGCAGTGAAATAACCAGTGGGGGAACCGCTGTAACGAAATTTCCAAGCACTAAAAGGCTGGTGGTGAAGTTTCCAACGAACGGTGAAGGTTCGGTACTGAAAGGTCCTGCTTCGTAGTTCATTTCAACTTTAAGATTACTTCACATTACACATGGTTATTGTTTATGGTAACCAATCCCTCAGCATCGACAAACAACAACTGTCAGCGGAGAGCACTAAAACCGTAATTTCAATTAAATGACACCGTACCCAAATTCCAAAGGAACTTAATAGTTTGACTGACAGGGGCCGAATTTAAATATCCAGTTAGAACTGTCAACGAACTTGCAACCCTTATGAAACTCCATCTTTCCATCGAGTAAAACTTACAAAAAGTTCAGTCTTAATTTTATACTGAACGAACCTCAAATGAATGTCACTACGAGATAGCCGGCGAATTATATATCTTGAGTTTTTAGAATATTTAGTTGCAGTTGTTGTCAGTGGAAATCACTAAAATCGCAGTTTCAATAGATTGACACCATCAATCGCCTATGGACGCTGTGATTTTTAATGAATGTTAACTTCGTGCAAGTACAAAAGTAGCTGATAACTCTGCAATTTGTTCAACCTCAGCTATTTTGTATATCCCAGCCACCTACGTCCCTCGCCTACGTGCCTAAAAATTGCAAGAAGAAATTGCATCGTTTAAAAGCAGTATAATGTAAACGTAGAATTTAAGTTCAGATTTGTATCACTGAACGCACCCGATATCCTACCATACCTACAGCCATTGACCTACCATACCTACAGTCAATTGTCAATCCCTACAGCTGACTATTATTATTTTTGTTTTGATTTGATTTTGTTTTCTTTTTAATTACTTGTGTCGCGTCCATTTTGTTCGGGGAATAATTAAAAATTAAAGAAAAAAATATAAAAATATAAGTGTTGAAATGATAAAATCGTCGGTCGCGCTAAAAACAATTTGCTTTCATCGTTGGCAAAAACAATATAAATGAGTGGTCGCGATAAAGTATAATCTAATTGTCGGTCGCGTTAAAATCAATTTGCTTTGGTCGGAGCAAATCAGATTTCGTAACGTAACGTGCTACAACGTAAAGTGCACGACGTAACGTTGCACACGAACGTTAACGTTTTTTTTTCAATCTACCGCCAGCATAGACGTTTACACATCAAAAACGTGAACGTTCGTGTGCAACGTTACGTCGTGCAACGTTACGGTGTGCAACGTTACGATCTGCATACTAGGATGGGTGCGTTCAGTGAAAAAAGTCTTAAGATTCCCTTCAAGCAAAAACAAGTCCGTTTTGGATCCGCGCACACTGATGTTTACACATATTAATCGTGAGTCCCGGCACTCACACATTTTTTTTTGAGAAAATGGTCTTATTTTTGGGTTATTCGCAAATATCTTTGCCACGGTTAAACCGATTTCGTTCTAATTTTGCAATCTGATGTTTGCCAATAGTTTAAACAATAATGAATTTAAGCATTTTTGAAAACATTTTTTTAAAAACAAAAAAAAATATTTAACCACAAGAGCAAGTTTGTGCGTTCAAGTCGTGCATTTTTTTTTTAAGTTGCAAATAAACGGAGTCGACTGTATATATTATTTACTACTTAAAAATGGCAAACTAATTTTTTTTTCTAGGTTCAAGAAATGTTATATAAAAAAAAATATTTTTTAGAAAACCGCTTCAACGATTTTTGAAATTTTTGTTTCCATAAATTATTTGTTTTCTATAATTTAGACGACGTTCTTCATTTTGTGATTGTTTCAATTTAAAGGAGTTGTTTTAGAAATTTAAAGAATCAGTGTCATGATTCTTTTCTATTTTTCCATAAAAAATAAATAAACATAAAACAATTATTATTATTAATAAATAACATATATGTAAGTATAAATATATAATATAATATTTATAATCTTTAAAGTTCCATGCAACTTGAACTACAAAAACAAGTCGCACATTTTTTTCTCCTTAATAATATCGAAAAAGTTCCTTACAAACATATTTAACTCACTTTAACTATTAATTTATTTGTTTAAACAAAAATATTTTGCATTCAAATAATAAGGAATATTATTACCAACAATTTTGTGTTTCAATTTATTTTGTGTGATATACTGGAGCCGAGATATTTTTAAAAAAGAAACTACAAAATGTCAAAAATTATATTTTCGCGAATATCTTTGGTAAAAAAAGTTGCTGGGTAGTTCAAATTTGGTATTAAGCTTTTTAGATAAGGAAACTAAAACAGACAATGCCTTTGTCTGCTCGCAAGGATAGTAACCCGAAAAAGTTGGTTTCGTCATAGCTACCGTCCGTCAATCAAATCTGTGAGTCCATTGTAATTGGAGCTAGTGTCTAAACTAGCAGGGCACTTAACTTAAATTTTGGTATGGAGCATTATAATGTGATTGCCTAGAGAAAAAAACATTTTGTTTTAACTCTTTTTATTTAGAGGATGGTAGCTGCCATATGCAACGATTTCGACTTTTTCAAATTTTCTCGACAACGACTCTTAAGATTTTGAATAAACTTCGTATCTGTAATGAACAAAGTGATTGTAAAAAAAATGCATTTCAGTTTTTTGGGAAACAAAATTCACATTTTGGAAATAGGAATTCTACGTCTTGGTCTTGTTTTCGGGTTATTCACGTAGGTATATCTTTTCAATGATTACATCGATTTTATTTTAATAGTTCATTTTGAAACCAAAATTTTTTTAAACAAACAAGAATAAATTTGTTTTAGTACTTTTGACTTCTTACCTTAGCCCATTAACGCCCGGCGATGCCAAATGGCATCGCTGGAGAAGGAATAACATATCCGTTATTTTTGCGAATACTTTTGACTGTGCTGTTTTTATTCCGTTATTTTTTCATCGACTGATTGTGTAAGTAGTATTATTTCGGGCAGTAGTGCTTTTAAAGCAATTCAGTTAAGTTTTAAGTGTTTTTAAAAATGGAACAATTTGTGGACCTCGAGTATTTGTGAAAGTCACTGGCGTAAATTACCAATATTTGTATCTTTTGTAACTATTTTCATTGTGTTACCATAAAAACATGTTATTTTGTCAATAACAAACAACAAAGACCAAGTTTACAAAATTTTGTGTTATTGGGATAGGCGTAAATATGAGTGATGCCATATGGCATCGAGGAAGATGAGGTCCAAGATATTCGTCATTTGCCCGGGAAACAATTATTGGCCCCAGCGGAAATACTTGTTGGGAACCAAAGACTTGGTCAAACGGATGAAAACGATCAATTAGAATCTCAAGCTGCACCATCAACATCAGTTCAGTCTGATCCCCCTGACTCGATTGCCTTGTGGTTTCAAACGCGATTGAAGAAAAAGGAAATGGGAGAGACTTCTTCTTGGAATGCAGGTGATTTTCAAAATGCAGAAGACGTAGAATTTCCGCAGCCTAATTATTCAAGTTCTAAGGATAAAACACCCACTGAACTTTTTGAGGAGTTTTTCAATGAAGAAGTATGGGAGTATTTACGAAAAGAAACTCAGATATACATGGGCCAAAAAAATGTAACTGATGTTACTCCAATCACGGTGGAAGAACTCAAATGTTTTGTGGGGATTCTTGTCCTAAGCGGCTATAATGTTTTACCTTCCTCTCGTCATTATTGGGATTAGAAGGCCGACATGTAACGGGTGATTTTTTAGCTGGTTTGGTTTTGGCAACACTGGTTTTGACAGCTGACGTGTGTTTAGTACCTTGTGTCACTGTCAAACAGCTTCAGTTTGGTTTGCAATTTAACCATGGATCGTCTTACAAATGAACAACGCTTGCAAATTATTGAATTTTACTATCAAAATTCGTGCTCGGTTCGAAATGTTCATCGCGCGCTGCTTGTGTTCAGCGATGAGGCTCATTTTTGGTTGAATGGGTACGTAAATAAGCAAAATTGCCGCATTTGGAGTGAAGATCAGCCAGAAGCATTGCAACAGCTACCAATGCATCCCGAAAAAGAGACTGTTTGGTGCGGTTTATGGGCCGGCGGCATTATTGGGCCATATTTCTTCAAAGATGATGCGAATCGCAGCGTTACTGTCAATGGTGAACGCTACCGAGCGATGATAACAAACTTTTTTTTGCCCGAAATGGAAGTTCTTGACTTGCATGATATGTGGTTTCAACAAAACGGTGCCACATGCCACACAGCACGCGAAACAATGGCGCAATTGCGAGGCGAGTTTGGTGAACAGTTAATTTCACGTTTCGGGCCGGTCAATTGGCCGCCTAGATCGTGCGATTTGACACCATTAGATTATTTTTTGTGGGGGTATGTCAAGGCTAATGTCTATAGGGACAAGCCCGCTTCGATTGACGCACTGGAAGCCAACATCCATGCATTCATTCGTGAGATACCGGCCGATATGTGTGAAAGAGTATGCCAAAATTGGACTCAGCGGATGGGCTACCTGAGACGCAGCCGCGGTCAACATTTGCATGAAGTTATCTTTAAACATTAAATTGCAAGGTTCAAACTATCGATTCAAATAAATATTTCATTCATTTTTTTCGAATTTTTTGTGTTTTTTTTTTTTTTAAAAGTTCTAAACCTCTTAAAAAATCACCCATTATATTGAGAATAAAGAAATCTACTTAAAAAATCGAACTCTCTTCTCAACTGAATAAAACGAATTCTATCTTCAGATTTTTCCGATGCTTTATACCTTTTGAAAGTTTTGTTTTTAACATTTTTTAAATTATTAAGCCTTTTATTGAACCAGGGAGATTTAAATGACGCTCTCTTTCGAACCATAGGGACATATTTTTGAACACCCTAAAATATTTTTTTTTTAAAAGTCGTATACATTTGATCCAAAGATTGATTAGCTGTAACACATTCGCAACTTATAGAATTATAAAAATTATTTAATGAAATGAAGTCGGCTATCTTATAATTAAAAAAGTAACAATTGTCAGAATTAATAGGTTGAAAGTTATAAAATTCTAAAATTACACAAATTGCTTTATGGTGAATTTGGTTTTTTACTAAACGAAAGTCTGATTCTAAAACTTTAAATTTAATATCCTTTAAAATGAAGACAAGATCAAGAAATCTATTTCAACTGTTTTTTACATGGTTGATTTGAATTAATCCTAACGAAAAGAAATTGTCAACCAATTCAATTTCCACATCCTTTGAAACATTAAATGGAATTCATGACAATGATACTCTTGGATGATTTGTCATTTCCTCGAAAGAGGCAGGTAGCCCATTTTTTTCTTCGTTTTTGGGTGGGCGAGGCTGGGAATTGAACTCAGACTTCCCGCAGAACAGTCCTACGCACTAACCACCACCTCACCACACCAGTATTTCTAAAGTATACATATTAAAATATACATACATAAATGTGTATGCCTCTTATAAAATAACACTTTCGATTTTTCTATGAATCCTTATCACATGAAAAATAATAGCTTTTATTGTAAATAATGTATATGTATGTACTTATGGATTTACATTTATTTATATATTCCAAATAAGATTTATCATTCAAAATATACGAATTCAAACACAAAGCATCTGCCTATGTATACAAAGAAAAAAATATGCTTTAACAAAATCTTAATGTATCAACATAACATAACATAACATAATAATTGTTATTTGTTCCCTTGAAACAAATATATTTACAACACACACATATAATATGTACTCTTATTGTTTAGGGTCACTTTGAAAATAACCATTAATATATCTAATGACATCAAATACAATACTTTTTCCATTTCTATGTGACAGCAAAAACCCAAACAAATGTAAATATAAAATCCATAAAAGCAGATTTAACTTGACAATGAAACGAAAAACGCTTTCACCATCAGCGCCCCAGCCCCACACGCATACAAACCCAAATAACGATTTGATTATGCTAACGAAAATGTATATCCTTTTGATTACTATGCGTGTAGCACATCAAGGAAGAAAAAAAAAAAATAACAGAGAAAAAAAGAAGAAGCAATAAGCTCATGCAAATTTTATGAAAATTTCCTTCAAGTGTCCTTGCACACTTTGTAGATATACATAAATACTCGTGAACCGATAATGATTAGAAAGCAAAGCCCCAAAGAAAACAAACAAAACAAAACGAAAATCAAAAAAACAAAAAAAAATTATGTCCTTTGTTAGGTTTTATCCTTACCGACACAGTCGACAACGAAATCGAAAACGACCAAGCAGTAAGGGCGCGAAGCCATTCCAATGTCGAAATCCATTGTTTATATTGAAAACGATAAATCGAATGTTGTTGACTCAGGGGTTGAGTCTTGGACATTTAAAGGATCTACTCACATCTACCCAAGTCCTTTAAGTTGGTGGTATATGTGCTATATCCTCCCGCACGTGTATATAATAGAAAGAATATCAACGAGGACGCATTTCATGATTTCCATAAAACCATTCACTAAAATTTAATGATTCCCCTATTTTGCTACCCCATTTTCACATAATTCTCTCTCTGATATTATCAAGTTTTCCACAGTTAATAACTCACGCTTTACGTGCACACTTCGCTTAACACTTAATAATATTAGCCAGAAACTCATTACCTTACAAGACTACTCCTCAATAAATCTGCCGACTTACATCACAGAGAATATACTTATACCTACCATACAACAAAAACAAAATCAAAAAAAAATCTATGAAAACTTGGGGGTAGATCATACCGCCGCGCGCGCCGCCGCCACGTTTCGGATGTTCAAAATGCATGAAATTAAGTTCCCGCCATGCATAAACTAAAAAAAAAAATTATTTCAAATAATTTAAGGTTATACGAAGTGAACTCATAGCAAAGGAGCATGCGGTTAGCCCTTGCGTAGTGTTTTTCTTTTTTTTATTTTGTGAACGTATAAGATAAAGGTGTGGTGACCATATTTTTGGAGGCAAAATAAATAACAAAAAAGTGGGTCAAATCGAAATTTCTTTTTTTAGGGGGCACAGGACCTGGGCGGATTTTGACAGGCGCAGTAGTACGGGGCATTGAGACTTTAGCTGGGAAATAAATCCGGAACGCATTTTGACTTCGATATTCGAAAGAGTATCAGTAAACTAGCCGTTTATCGGATTTTTCACAATTGCACCTGGTGTCGATTGGCCACCATCTTGTTTTGAACGGTTATTTTGATGATTGCACGTTACGTCCTTATTGTTGACCATAGAATACAAATTGTACCGCAAACTTGTAGCAAACTTAATTTCCTACGAAATTTTTTAAGTAGATTTTTTTCAAAATTCACTTTCGTTTAAAAGTTGTGTGGATTTTGTTGAAAAAAAGTAGGAGTAGATTTTTGTAATCGTCATATTTTTTTTGTAACTAAAATTGAGTTACAAAATTTGTAGGTCTGTCAATCATCTATAGTTTTTGCTCTTGTAATTTTTCTATACGAACTACGGTTCTCGCCCTTCAGCGCATTCTAATCGACTAACACCAAGACGAATTTGGGCTCCGTTTTTTTTTTTCGATTTGTCGAAATGGTATCACTACACGAGCTGAGTAACACATTCTACACAGTTCTTCGATGTGCAGGGTGGGCCAAATGTCATCTACCAGTGTTAAACACAAATATCTTCTTATTTATAGATATTTTTGAATAATTTTTTTATTATGATTTAAAGACATAAAGATTGCAAGATTTAATAGTGGAATACTACACGATCGCACAGCGAACAAAAGCTATGCAATTATTTTTGGAAAATGGAAGGTCAATAACTTACACAAATTAAGACATTTTATGGTGTTCAAAACGCTCCAAACAGCTGCGACAATTCGTCCTGATGTGGTGAACAAATTTGAGCGATGTTGGAACGTTAGAGATATGAGAAGTATACGGGCAGACCTCGTTATAGACGAACGGCCGAAAACATTCAGGTCGTTCGTGAAAGTTTTGCAGCTGGTCCTGAAACATCGACACAACACGACGGACGTTCGAAACAGTTGGTTATACCGCTTGAAACGATTTGGAAAGAAAATCTGCACTTGTAGGTATACCTTAAAAAAATTCAAGTTCGTTCAAAAGCTCAATCATGTGCCTTCGTTCTGTAACTCTCGTATGGATAAAATTGGTCGAGAAACGATGAGAAATGGAACAAAACTAATTGGATTTGTTTCAATTTTCATCGTTTCTCGACTGATTTCATCGATGCGAGAGTTGCAGAATATATTAGCACTGGATGATACAAAATATCATCAAAAGTAATTCAGAGCTGTTAACATTTATAGTGCAAGGTCTAATTTGGCCCACCCTGTAGTTTAAAATCCATCAATTTGTTTTCCAGGTTTATTTTAAGTATTTTGCACTCGAGTCTGTTGTAGAAGGTGTTTTAGATTTTATACAACAAAATTCATTTTACAGATTTGTACAAATTTAATTCCTTATCTATTTAAGACTATTTAAGAGATTGTTTTAAGCAATGTTGTGTTATAACGGTATAAAATTATCTTATACAAAAAGAAAGAAACAACAACAAAAAAAAATGAAAACTGTAATTTTGTTGTTTTTGAAAAAAAAGGTGGACTTTCCTCTGTGTGACGTTACGAGGTCACACTTTACGGTGTAGCACGTTACGTTACGGAAGTCAGCATAGCAGGATATTGGGTACGTTCAGTGAAAAAAATCTGAAGATCCCCTTCAAGCAAACTAGTCCGTTTTGGATCGGTGCAGTAGTCAACAACGTATGGACGTATTCGCATACGGATCCAAATATAAATCCTCAAGACTGCGCTTCGACAAACGTTTATGTTTAGACATATTAACCGTGAGTCCCGGCACTCACACATTTTTTTTTTAATTTAGAAATCTTTGTTATATGTTGTTTTTAATAAAAAAAATATTTAAAAAATATCTTGAATTTCGTATTGTAACAATATTTTAATACGATTGGGTGACCTTATGCTTTTGAGATGCAATTTTTTGCACAAAAATTTGTCGTTTTTTAAAAGATAGAAAACAAAAAAGTGATTTGATTTGACGGAAGTGATTTGAATTCGAACTTAGAGTTTCTTAGGTCCAGTTTTTTCAGTGGTGAGTTAAACCAGAGTTAGTTGATTGTAGAAGTAAATTAACCCCCATACAACTGAGGAAGCAGTTTTTTGATGAAGAATGCATGCGGAACGACTAAACAAACTTAGTGGATGAAACATCAAAAGCATTTGTTCACTTAATCCTGAGTTAACTCACCAATTTTGAAGAGTTAACTCGGGTTTAACTTAAATCTCGCACTGAAAAAATGCATCTTAGTGATTCCCTAGAAGGAAAATTGTTTCTTGTTTGGCGTTTAAGAAATAACGGTACCAATCGTTATGAAAAAAAATAATTTTTCGCAGAAACGTCTCTAACGATTTCCATATAAATTTTTGTGTGCACTAATCCTAGGTAAAGTATGCATTTTGTTAAAAAAAAAAATTTTACCAAAAACTGTTATTCAAAAAAACTTTTAAATGGGGATTCCATTTTTGTTAATGTCCAAGAAATTTTAAATATATACGGATTTAAATTTTTTTTTTTTATAAATTAACTTTTTTTTCAAAATTTCTGACGTTCGTCGTTGATTAAAACATTTTTAGGAGTTATATTAGCAACTTAAGGAAAGAGTTACAAGATTGTTTTCTATTTTCTCACATAAATAAATAAAAATAAGAATTATTATTCTTAATTACAAAATTAATGTATATAAATGTTAAATATACAATCTTTGAAATTCCAAGCAACTTGAACTTGAACCACAAGAGCATAAGTTCATGCAATCTAGTCTTGCATATTTTTTCATATTTCTTTCAAAGAAAACAACGCCTTCGATATGTTTTACACAATAGGGTGGTTCTTATTTTATTTTATTTTTCCTGAAAATCATTCGATTTCTACTTAAAACCAAAACCAATTTTAACAACTTCGTTTCTATTTCGAAAAAGTAATTTTTTTTTTTAAATGCATATTATGTAAATTTATTTTAGTTTGCAGCATAAGGTACTTGAAATTTTGATATAATCGTACTTATTGACAAAATAAAAATAAAATGGTCAGCTCAGTTTTGAGAGAATTTCTAAAAGTGTTCAAAAAACGTCATAAGCTCATTAATTTATGTTTGCATTTATTGCAATATTTTGAAATTCTATATTATTTCAACCACTTCATGTGTCTATTTGCAAAACTTCAACAAGCTCGGTCGAGCCCTATGAGAATAGACGAAAGTAACCCAAAAAATATTTCCTGTGTACCAAGTGAAGAATTATACTTAAACTCCGGGAAATTTTAAAGATAGAAAACTTGAAAAAAAAATTGAATTGTTTTTTTTTACTAGTTCAAAGCACCAATATTTTTTGTTTGTATTTAAGAACCACCCTCATAAATGTAATGTACATAGTTCAAAATGAAAGGAAATAAAAAATTAAACTGTTGTGGTAAAATTAAATATATAAATACCGTCGTTGCCAGCATCGTCATATTCTATAATCCGCCTTGCTGCCATACCCAAGGATCAAGGAGTTATCTTCTTTTTTTGTCGATTCCCATCATAAAATATACCAAAGTCCTTTAATTTGAATATCACTTACTTTGATGCTGTAGTTTTATGTTAACGAAGGAACTTTAAGGGAATTTCAATGTTGTTGTTTTTTTTTTTCTTAATTCCTTTTTGTGGTAAAAGTTCAATGGTTTAACGGAAGATAGTTTTTGAAAGTTAAGAGAAAACTTCTGGGTCTTTAGGAAAAAAAATAACATTCCTTTTTTTCACTCGATAAGTTTCTTTTAAGCCATCAAAGATGCACTTGAAAGAGCTAAGAAATAACTACCTACACTCAAGATAAGCACGATAGATCTCAAAACCAAAGGTCTATTGTGTCAAAGTAAAGTGATAGAATTGTAAAGAAGATCAGAAAAGTTAAGCAGCAATTTCCTTTGCCTTTTTTTAATTAGGAGGAAAGAATTACCGATAATGTTTTGATTTTAATGTAAGCAGAAATTATTTTGATATTATAAGCATTTAAAAATTAAGTTTTTCTATGGTTTAAATATAAAGATAAAATTATTTTAATAGAACAGATTTGTTTTATTTTGCAAAGAGCAAGGAAAAACAAACAATTTAAAGTATTTAATTACAACTTGAAGCCCAAGATAGACTTTCAGTTAGAAAAAATTCAAACAAAGCTGAATTTTGGTGGAGTGGTTTATTGGTGGGTGTTCAGCATTTTCTAGAAAGTACTCTTAATTTGAATAGATGAAAAATGTTTGTATATAATTTTTAAAATTCAGTAGAAAGAAAGAAAAAAAATAAAAGAAGAAAAACGAAAACAATAGAAATTCAATGTTTTTGTTTTATTGCGGACTGAATTGAATTCGATTGAAATTTTTTTTGCGATCTTAAGTCCAAATGCGTTTTGCCCAGGTACAAGAGTTGGGCTCATCAGTTAGATGTTGTCGTACACTTTTGCCCAAAATCAATGCCAATACCTCGTTTTTTTTTAAAATAGGTGTGTTAGACCAACACAAACCTTTTCTGACAAAGCCCCGAAAATGTTCACCTTTTGCGGGATTCAACAGCGTTGTTCAGAACAACTTAAAAATAAGTACAAACTTGAACAATATTCAAAAATATTATATACAAAAAAGGGATATGTTTCAAGGAGCCGATTGCATTTAACGCGAATAAATTTTTATAATCTTTTTCGAGCATTTTTTTGGAAGTAATTAATAGCGTAATGGTTGGTGCTGCTATGCCAAAGGTCTGGGTTCGATTCCCAGCCTCTTACACCTAAAACCAAAAATGTTTTTTTTTTCACGGCTACTGCGTCTTGCGAGGAAATAATAAATCTTGTATAGGATTAAATCTTGTCATAAGGTATAATTGTATCTCAACCTTAGCCGCTTGGATTCGGCAGAAAATTGTAGGTCCTCTCCGTTCCTGCCAACATAACATGCACACTTTTGAGAGGTTGAGTGTTGTAAGCCACTAAGCTTTGGTTCCACACGAGCTATTGCACCATAAAATTTATTTTTATTTTATATTTCAAATTAAACAATTAATTATTTAAAAAAAGTGGTCAATCATTGATGTGTTACATCTTAGCACCCTTGTAGCATGATTGTGCAATGTATAAGAACTGGGTAGATATGTGCAAAAGATGATAGGTAATAATTCGTTCATGTAAGAATCTTTGGAAACACGCTAAATTTAGAAAACAATTAACAGGGTTAATTATTTGATTTTTTTGTGGTTTTCACTTTTATTTGTTTATGTGGTTGATTAAGTAATCTGAAGTTTTAAAGGTTATATTGTATGAGACTTTTCGAGAAATGGAAACTCTCAGTTTACAATTTTGCAGTGCTTAAAATGAGTTTATGCGAAACCTTCGAAAACAGCCAATGTCAAGACTTTTTATAACTTTTAACTGAAGTTTAAACGGTCGAGACTTCAAGATTAAGGTCTTTAAATTTAGAAAAATGACAGATTAATCATGCATTTGGGTGCAAGGATTCTGGGTGGACGAAGTACAAATTAGATCTTACACATAACTGGCAAATGCTATAAGACTATCTAGTTTCGTTTATTTCAATATTACTTGTGTTTTGTGTGTTCAGTGCTAGGGGATAATGGAAACAAATTTCCTTCTTCTTGAAAATCGCAAACCTCAAAGGGGACAAAGGGTAAACCGACTTATTTCGTGAGAATCTCATTTTTATACAATATAAACCGGAAACAGATGACCATTGAATAATCGCAATCGATTGTTGTAGAATCATTGGAAAAAAAAATAAACTAAGATTAAAGAAATTTCATAGTTATATCTTTGAAAATTGCATAAGACCACATTAAATATTACACAATAATATTTACGAAGACAAAGAAGATGAATATACTTATAGTATCAGCGACGGCATTTTTGGAAAATATATTCTGAATTAATCAACGATAATTCAAATATTGACGTGTTTATGAAACAGCTCTTAATGAAATGAAAAAAAAATATGCTCTCAAGGCTCCTTCACTTGGCCACATTTGCTGAAACGAATCTTAAATATTTAAGTTCAACATATAGGAGAATTCATCTTATGTAACAGTTACAATGAGGGAAAAGTATAGAATAAAAGCGTTTAAGCTGAACATAAATACTTAAGTTTCTCTTAAAGAGCAACAGTTTCACTTATACCTAGACTTTTGAAATAAAATTTAAAATTAGGTTTTGTTGTTTTTTTATTGAATCACATTTACTTTCTTAGAAATTAAATTTATTAAAAAAATGTAAAATCAATTCAAACATACATGTGTACAAATGTCACACTTAATGACATTGTTTTGATTTTTTGTGGGAATTAAAAAGGGAAAGAAATTGTGAGATGAAAAGGGAATTTTTGTCACTGGTTGAAGGGATTTCTCTTAAAAATCACCCCCATCAACACTGCTCCACCATCGTCATTTTGGATGCAATTAAAACATCAGAGTTCATCCCAATGAAGTTTCAATAAAAAAAGACCTAAATTACCGATTCGCCTTTACTTTAAATTGTTAAAAAGTGTACACATTTGAGATATATAGTCTCGTGATCAAAAAAAAGGGAAAAAAAACCAGCACAAATGGAACATTTAGCTTTTTACTATAAAAACAAAAAAAAGCCGTCTGCTATATAAATGTATATGAACCATATGGCACCGACAACACAATGTGATTTAAAGCTCTAAATTTATTTATAATGTCTTAATTCATCCTCCCACATGCCAATTAAATATAAATCATAATAGAAACCTCCCTGGTTTCAAGAAGAAGTTTAGCGTCCATTAGAGTCTTGAAGCTCATAATATCGATAAAGCCATTAAGGAAACATTAATGTCTTTAGAATAAAGCCCTCAGAGAATTTAGTTTTGCAGAAAATTATGAATTCAACAAGCAAAATCAACAACAATTAACAATCATCATTATTATTATATTATACTATTTCCGTTTTGCTATTGCGGATCATAAAAAATTCATTGTGAATAAATTATAGGCCATCGCGCACAAAATAAAACGGGATTTGCCTATAAATGGGTAATCTATCTTCCACTATTACTAAAAGCAGCTATTTCCTTCCTGTCGGTCATCATGAAGTTTTTCACTCCAATCAACTCCAGAGGAGAACAACTAAAATCTGCCCTATTTTGGCTATTCAAACTGAGCTGGGTTTGGCCAATGGCTCCTGATTGTTCGGGCTATCAGACTATTGTTGTTAATTGTTTGGCTTTGTTGTTTCTTAGTTGTTTTTTTGGTACTGTTTATGCAGAATATTTGTTCATCACTGAAAATGGAGGAGATATTGCTAAGATAGCAGAGTGCCTGTGCACAACTTTTGTTGGGACACAGCTTATTATAAGGATTCTACATTTGATTTTACGCCGCAATCAAATGAGAGATGTTTTGGGGAAATTCTACAAGGAAATCTATTTGCTTAAGTGAGTGAAGAAAATGGGGTGGATTTACGCCAATTATCTACTTGGAGGTTGATAGAGGAGTGCTATCAAACGTTTTCTTTTTATAAATATTATGGAACTGACAAGACTTTTGCACTCAAAAGAGTGTAACAGCTAACAGACACCATTCCGGTATGAAATGGGTGTCCCTAAGCCTTCAAATTTGTTTCGACATATAACTTAAAAGCTATTTTAAAATTGCCTTAACAGTGTGAATTTTGAAGAGCTATTTTTGTGACAGTTGTTTACAAGTAAATCTTTAATTTTATTTCATTCCCTTCAAATTTACAGAACCGAAAATGAAAAACGTCACAACGACTGCGAAAGCGACCTGCGATTGGTTTATTTTATGTCCATCACATTCTTTCTGACTTTGTTCTTCATGTACCTAAGTGTGGCAATTGTCGTAGCCAGAGATCCAAGTTCTAGTTCAAAGCCGTACTTATATCAAATGCAGTTCTCCTATGACTCACAATTGCCTTGGAATTATGCATTTACCACACTCTACACAGGATGGGTTGGAATTTCAACGGTTACAATTATTTCAGCTGAAGATTGTTTGATTGGAATAACGCTGAGGTATTGTGAGGTGCGCTATGCCATGTTGCATGAAGATTTAGATGAATTATATGAAACTTCGATGAAATCCTTGACCAAAAAACCAAAACCTCATAAAACAAATGATTTGTATAAGATTTTTAATCGCAATTTGAAAGTGATCATTGGAAAACAGCAAGCCATAGATAGGTGAGTGCTGAGTTGAGTTGAGTGAAAGATCTGTAAGAATACCAAAATGAGTAAATGCTCGATTAGTCAAGGAGCTAATATCGAGATAAGTTTGTGTTAAATTTATTTTATTTTTAAACATTTCTTCTGTGTTTCGAGGTCATGTTTGGATACTTCTCGATGATATACACATGAGATGTATAGAGTTTAATTGAAAAATGTACTTGAAAATTGAGAATGTACTCATTTTATTATTCAGATTGTCTATAGTTCTTAAGAATTTCATGTATATAGTGAAATACTTGAATTATTTCAGATTCTTTAATGAACTTCAGGCATTTCTTAGCATCCCGATATTTTTTGTGGTTTCATTTGGAGTGTTTCTTCTTTGCACAGTCGCTTTTCAATTGCAAAAGGTAAGTATGTACTTGTTAGCAGAGCAGTAATGTTCTCAAGTAAGTTTGTTACATTGACGCCTATTACACGATGACTCGTTGTTCCTGACGCATTTTTAAATTAAATTAGTGCGGTCAGGAAATCAGATCAATCAAGACATAAGGAGTCACCGTGTAATAACGGACTTATCAGTAAAACATTCTTCACAAAAAATTAAAAATGAGAAGGAATTGAAAGGAGGTACCGTTCATATTATTTTTGAATTTCTTAATTTTTTCAATGGGAAGAAGAAAAAAAACGGGCTAATTTTTCTACTTGATTGAAGTTCTATATTAGTAAAGGGTGGTTTTTTAAGAGGTTTAGAACTTTTTTTAAAAAAAAAACACAAAAAATTCGAAAAAATGAATGAAATATTTATTTGAATCGATATTTTGAACCTTGCAATTTAATGTTTAAAGATAATTTCATGCAAATGTTGACCGCGGCTGCGTCTCAGGTAGCCCATCCGCTGAGTCCAATTTTGGCATACTCTTTCACACATATCGGCCGGTATCTCACGAATGAATGCATGGATGTTGGCTTCCAGTGCGTCAATCGAAGCGGGCTTGTCCCTATAGACATTAGCCTTGACATACCCCCACAAAAAATAATCTAATGGTGTCAAATCGCACGATCTAGGCGGCCAATTGACCGGCCCGAAACGTGAAATTAACTGTTCACCAAACTCGCCTCGCAATTGCGCCATTGTTTCGCGTGCTGTGTGGTATGTGGCACCGTCTTGTTGAAACCACATATCATGCAAGTCAAGAACTTCCATTTCGGGCAAAAAAAAGTTTGTTATCATAGCGCGGTAGCGTTCACCATTGACAGTAACGCTGCGATTCGCATCATCTTTGAAGAAATAGGCCCAATAATGCCGCCGGCCCATAAACCGCACCAAACAGTGGCTTTTTCGGGATCCATTGGTAGCTGTTGCAATGCTTCTGGCTGATCTTCACTCCAAATGCGGCAATTTTGCTTATTTACGTACCCATTCAACCAAAAATGAGCCTCATCGCTGAACACAAGCAGCGCGCGATGAACATTTCGAACCGAGCACGAATTTTGATAGTAAAATTCAATAATTTGCAAGCGTTGTTCATTTGTAAGACGATCCATGGTTAAATTGCAAACCAAACTGAAGCTGTTTGACAGTGACACAAGGTACTAAACACACGTCAGCTGTCAAAACCAGTGTTGCCAAAATCAAACCAGCTTAAAAATCACCCGTTATTAAGGGAAGGGCAAACTAATGAGCAGTCCTAGAACACGAAGTATTTCGATAGAGTTGTTTGGCACGAGTACGATAACTACGGCGGTAAAAATTGATAATGGTTTTGTTAATAGGGGCAAAAAACATACATTTTTTACTATGAGAGGGAGGTGATCTTCCCCCGTTTAGACAAGAGGAACAATTTTCTAAAAAAAAAGAATACTAAAAATAAAAAAAAAATATTTAAAAACAACGCCAGCCGAAGTTATCACAATGCACCCGGGCATTGACCTAAAAATGAAATAGCGAATCATATATGATTCGCTGTGTCATCTTTTCATGACTGAACCTGTTCCCACAGTCCCGGTGCAATAAGATCACACTACGCAAACGCCGTCGCCGATATACCTGCATATACCTGCATTGGTATATTTGACGAATCAGCAGTTTGCACCGTGGGACCAATGCCCCAGCCGAATATCATGGGAAGAAGAGGTACCTAACGGGGAACTTGGATTCCGTTAGTCAGTTCTAATTGGACATCGTGCCCTGAACATCGTGAACGATATACGAAGATATTTGAATATACTAAGACAAAAGAGAATAACACCGTAAGTCGAACAGTTAGGCCAGCCCTTCGGGGTTGGCATTCGCATTTTTTTCACTATCAAGGATAGCATATCCTTAACTCCCATACACAAAATTTCAGTGCGTATTTTGATAGCCACAGGTGCATTCGATTGTTTGATATTTAAGTCAAGTGTTTTCTATAGATATTTTTTGAAAAAAATTGCTTTCAAAATTTGCTTTTAATTTATTTTTTTTTCTCAAAACTGTGAAACTAAGTACTAAAATGGCTTTAAATATTTACTGTCCCTATTAACTTTGTATTGAAAACTCAAAACCAAATGGTTTTATCTTCTCTAGTTTTTTTAGTATGAAAATCATTTTTTTATTTGATTTTTTTGTGTGGTATTTACGTAAACATACTTTGAAATTAATATTTGAATATAAATAAATCCTTACGGAAACAGGCGCTTATGTCAAAAGTTTTCTTAATGAACAACTGTAACTTGGGAGTTCGTTTTGCGGGTTTAAAGGATTTTAACTCTCATTTTCTGATGCTCACGCCAGACTGGTGCCAATGTCAACAGTGCAAAACTTACGGGCAACAGTACCTTGGTTGGGCCGCTTTGCCGGGTCCAAGGATTTTAACTCCCTTTTTCGAGTTCTCATCCCGCGACGTTCACACAACTCAGTTGCTCCGCTAAGGGTATGTGCAGTTGCAAGGCAGGCGCTAATGAAAACAGTTTCTTTGGAAAACAGAACTTGGGTAGTTTTACGGGTTCAAAGGGTTCATTTATTCTAAAGGGTCCGCCATCTTTTTTTTTCAACTAGTGCTTATTTCGTGAATGGTAACAGTTAGCTCATGTCTGATTTGACAGATAATTAGTTTTATCCTTCCGCTGAACAAATATGGTTGTGTATACGCTTGGATAAGTGGGCCTGCGATCGACTTAGAGAAGATGCCGATTTTGCCAAAAAAAATGAAGCTCATTTTGATCTTGGCGGGTAGTAAACAAGCAAAATTGTTGCATTTGGGGCACAGAAAACCCGAACGCATACATTGAAAAGCCGTTACACCCAAAACGAGTCACTGTTTGGTGCGGATTTTGGTCCAGAGGCATAATTGGGCCATTTTTCGAAAATGAGCAAGGAGTGGCCGTTACAGTCAATGGCGATCGTTATCGGGCCATGTTGAACGAATTTTTGTTCACAAAAATTGAAGAGGAGGATATTGGCAACATTTGGTTTCAACAGGACGGCGCTACGTGCCACACAGCCGAAGCTACACTCGATGTTTTGCGCCATTTTCAAAAAAAAAAAAAGTTATTTGGCGGACCCTTTACATCAAATACAGAGAATAGAAAGCTGTTCAATGCTCATTTGTATATGTGTTAACATCTACGCCGCTATACGTTAATCTAAAACCAGGCCCTCACGTGTGTAACGTTACCCATAAGGCCTCTTATGACGAAGATTTTGTATTAAGATGTTCACAAAGAGCCCATGCCGTATCGTGTTTTTTTTTTTTCCTGTAAAGATACCAAAAGAATTTGTCATTCGATAAATTTATATTCTTATGAATCTCGCATTGACTTAATCAAATACATATTGCGGTTTATTTCGTTGTTTTTCACTTCGCATTGATCATTTTGCAATTTATTGTTTCCCAATTTTGTCATTTCGCCTTAATTTGTTTCGCAAACTTTATATTACGTTATTGTTATTGTTTCGCAAAATTAATATTTCGCAAGATAATAATCATTTCAAAAATTTCATATCGAATTCTTAATCTGCATTTCATTATTTCGCATTACATTAATTCGCTTATTATTATTATATGGCATTTCATTATTTTGCATTAAATTATTTTAAATTATTCAATTTCACATTTCGATACTTTGCATTTGATAATTTCGCATTGCCTATTATAATTCGAGTGAAATTCAGTAACATGTACCTAAAATTTCGAAAAGCAAATCTATTTAAAAACTATACATATTTAAAATATTATGAAAAATTATAAATACAACAGGAAATAATTAAAAGCGAAATAATAAACAGTGAAATTTATATTAATGCGAAATAATGATTCGCAAAATATCGAAATGCATTAAATCTAATATAAGTGGAATTGAACCATGCGAAATAATCATCTAGCATTTAATTATTTCGCAAAATATTAATTCGCAAATTATTAAATAATTAATTGCGAGATGACAAAGTTTTAAAATAAAAACATGTGAAATGATCATTGCAAAGTGAAAACCAGTTAAAAATTATATACAATTTGGCTTAGTTTTTCTATTTAAAATACAAAATCTAGAGTTTTTTCTATAATATTTTTACTTTTACAAACAATTTAGTTCTAATAAATTCCTTTTAATTTTGAAAATGTTATTAAGATTTTTATTTCCTTATTTATTTGATCATAAATATTTTTTTTTTCATTCCTATATCAGAACGACCTCAGTGTGGAAACTCTAAAATACTTCTTTTGGCTGGTTTCGCAATGTTTGGAGTTCTTGGTGATTGGTTTCTTTGGCCAAAGATGCACCGATGCTGTAAGCTTCTATACAAAAGTTAAAAAATCAAAAATTTCATAATATTAATTGGATGTTTAATCAGGCTGCACAAATGGCCGACTCATACTACATGTGCAACTGGGAGTCCCTTTTGGCCCACAACGATAGCAAGACCAATGCTAAACTTATCAAAGACATAACATTTGCAATTTATCGATCGCAGAAATCCGTTCATCTGCATGGAATGAATTTCATGGTTTTATCTCTCGACAGCATTGGTTCGGTAAGTGAATATGTAGTGTAAGATATGCGTCTAGAAAGAAGTTATAATAATAATGAAAATGATTATACGACGAAGATAAAACCAATATGCAAAAGGAAAGCCAAACGACAAAACAAAACAAAAGGACTCTTACCAACATGGATGTACTGATAATGACAAACAAATTCACTAAATAAGTTCTTGTTACTTTGTGTTTTCTTTCCGTTAAGTTTTTTTTTTTTTTTTTTTTTGACTTTGTTTTTGTTCGCTTATCCTCGTTTCAGGCAATGAGCTCATCGGTGTCGTATTTTATGTTCCTTAATACGATGGAGGATATCTCAAATAAAAAGAACGCCAATAAGTAGATTGGCCTGAGAAATCGCACATCTGGGTCTGAGGGGCGGGAGGTTATGACGATGATGATGAGCTTTTAAAAACAACACCGCCAAGGAACATAAACCCATTATTTTGCGAAGACGACAAAAAATGGCAGCATAATAAGCTCTTCTAAAACACTTAGCATTCGCACTTTTTTTCGTTTTCTTTTTTTGCACAGCACGTTCAAATTTTAAATTAGGTGTGCGGTACCAGTTTTAATAATCAATACCACATCCTTCCATCATACAAAATAGAGGGATTTTTTTTCTGTTCTGCGTGTGGGAAGATTTAAAATATAATATTTTTTTATACTGGATGGTTTTAACTTTGAAAAGATGAAGGTAAAGTTTAAAACTGTGGCTTTGGGTGGCAGCATTTGCTTTCACCAATGAAAATTTCTTTTAAAAATGTGAAAAAAATTATAAAAAAAATAGAAATCCAATAGATATTCTCATTTTATATTAAATCTTCATTTTTGATAAAAGAAAGTCTTACAAAAAATGTGTGTCTATAAAAAGCCACAAAATTAATTTTGCAATCAGAAGCCCATATCAAAAGCCTTCATTCAGACTTCAAAGACATTTTCGATGTTTTTGTAAAATAATTCTATAAAGAAAAAAAGATACAAAAAATGCAACAAAAGAAAGATAGAATAATGTTTCAAAAACACGTAGGTAGAATTAGTTTCACAATAGTCGTTAGCCGCAAAATTAAATTTTGTATATATATTTTTGTCTACTGGGCTCTTTAGTTTGATATACAAATGTATATACAGAAGCCATACAAATCTGGATACTTTAGATTTTGTTCCCCAAAACATAAAGGAATTATCATACCAATTTTACCTAAGATTGTAATGTAATATCAGGAACCTGGATATTTTCGAGCCCCGGGGTGTTTTCAGGATTTTAGTCATTGATTAAATAAACAAAAATTGAGAAAAATTCAAAGTCTGCTTGGGAAGTTCGACTAGAGTCCAAGCTTGACACGTCTGGAATAGTCTCAACATGGCGTTAGGCAATAACGCCCAAGCCGTTTTTAGAAATGACGATCAAGCGAATTTCGAACAGTTGTGGTTGTAGTTTTGTTCGGCATTTTGAGTTGTTTTTAAAACAGGATATGAAGCCCAAAATAAAGAGTAGATGTGAAAGGGAAATAATGTACAAAGTAGGAAATATCACCCAAAAACTATTAAGTAAGGCAAAATGAAACAACGCCCAAAAAAAGGAATACCTACACCCAAAAGCCAATATTTTTTTAGTATTTTGTATTCGTTATGAATGGCTCTGGGAAATAACTCCCAATGAAATAGCTACCAACAAAATAGCCCCCAAACTGTAAAAGACATAGTTTCCCGCATAACTTCTTATTTAAAATAAGAATTTTAAATAAACCCAAAAATATGGAAATAACATCCAAAATTAGGGAAATATCACCCAAAATAAAAAAAAAAAAAACAAAACAATTTCCATTGAAATTTTTGGGCGATATTTCCCCTTTATAATTTGGGTAATATGGAGTTTTGGGCGTTAAGAAAGTTTGTTTGGGCTTTTCGGAGTTAGAGATTATTTTGGGCGTTATTTCAAAAAGCAACTTCGGCGTTATTTCCTTGGGCATTTTTATATTGCCTAGCGCCTTCTCAACTTATGGAATATCAAATTTTGAGTCAGCCAACTTCGAGTAAATAAATGTAATCTCTAAAGTTGGCAACAAAAATCCCAACACAACATTGTGTTCAACTTTGACTGATTAAAATGGGCCTTAATTTAACAAAATTTGAAATTTGCTGACAGTGAATAAAAGTGATAAACTCGGCTAAATAAGGTTGAATTGACTGCTAGCAAAAAGATTTGTGATCTTGTAATTCGGAGGATATTTTTCTTAGATATTCCTGAGTATTCTCAGAACATTACGGGTAAGTTTGTTTGTTTGTGTAAACATTTATGCCAGCGCACGCGCGCCGCACTGTCGTCCAAAATGACTTTTTTCGTGGCAAAAATCATAATTTTTGCATGCATAAGATATCACTACAATTTTCTTCCAAATGCAAATTTCCAAGGCTATAATTAGTGATTTGTAAGAAAATTGCTGGACAGGGTGAAGTAAGATTTTCGTAGAAAAAGGAATTAAAAGATAAAGGAAACGAAAAAAAAAATATGCAAAACTGGGTCGCACGAACTTGCTCTTATGTGCGATCACATTGTGGTTCTGTAATCTGAAATAGATTAGCTATGGGAGTCTATATATTATCCATTTGCTAAAACTTAGTTTAGTTGCAGGTAGTATTATGTGAGTATACAAAAATTAACAATATAGCCCAGTGTTGCACATTATGTATATGCAAGGAAATTATATTTTTTAACTGGAAAATTGTTTTAAATCAACAAAATAAGAAATAAATTGATTAAAATTCTTCTGAAAATGTTTTGAATCGAATGCGATGTACCCCACCTGATTTCTTATATAAATCTTAATTTATTAGAAAAAAAAAATTTTAAGATCGTAGGAGGGCTTTTAAAAACAATTATTTTTTTATATATAAAATTTCGTTAACATTTTTATGAAATAAAATTGGTATGTCAATTATAAGAATTTATCAATGTGGAGTTGAAAACTTAATTTAAAAAAAAATCTTTCACCCGTTTTCGATATATCGAATTTTCAACAAATAATTTTAAATTTTAAATTTAAAAATCTTAAACTTACTTTTTTGAAAATGTTTATATGCAATATTATTTAAACTTATTACAAGCTTCTGTTTAAAAATATTAGTTTTGATCGGTATATCAGATAATGAGATGGTCGAAAATTAATAGAACCGTTCTATGGGAGGTGCTGTTATTAATTGTTCAATGTGAATTTTGATAATTTTTAATGCTAGACCTTACAAATCAAAATTGTAAAAGTCGTCTTTGGGAAAAAAAAAGTTTTTAAACATTTGTACGATTATTTTTAATTATAGGAATAATTTTTATCTAAAACCTTTTAGATATTTGTTAAAAATGCTTTTTGCCAAGCTTAATAAAAATCCGCCGTTTTTAAAATATTGAGTTTTCAAAAAAAAAATCAAACTTTTTTTTAAAAATTCAAATAATATTTTTTTTTGAAAATTTCGGTACACAATTTTATTTTAAATGCATTTTTTCTTCTTTATAAAAAAAATCATCAAAATCTGTTGAACCGTATTCGAGAAAAGCGAAAATAAAAAAATGGTTCTTTGGGAGGTGCCTTTAGTAAACATTTTTTTTAATTTAACGGCAACTTATAACTATTTAAATTCATTGAGTTTTTAAAAAACAATTCCATTGTGCCGATTTTGATAAAAATAAGTTTTTTCTTTTTGTATCACAGCTACTGTTAGTTTTGGTCCTTAAAAAAAAAAAAAAAGAACGGGTTTAAAGAAAATCGACCCATCCGTTTAGGCTGTAGTCGAACAAACAGACAGACTTCTTCTATCATCGTAATGTCAAGTTTGATCATAACCTCGAGTTCGATTTTTTTGTACGAATTCATAACTTGCCATATTTATACGTAGTACCTATATTCGCAAGTAAAAACAGTTAAAATTTTGTGAATTTTGTAAAAAAAAAGTCTGCGGCTATTTAATTGTTCACAGGATGTTCCAAAATCAAACTTTTCACAACATTCGATGCATAAAATTAACAAACCAATTTTTGATGTTTTTAGCAAATATTAAAACAGTACTTACTGTTTCAGTGACCAATTGTATGTGAAACAGTATAGAAAAAAAGTAAACGCACCAAAATTTTAATAAATAACTTTGTTTTTATTTATTGTTTTAGAAAATAAAATAGAATAGCTACATGGTTCTTCTTTTTTAAATTAATAATAGATTTTTATTTTCAGAAAAAAAAATCACCCATAGTAAACTATACATTTACACATAATATTATATACAAGGATTATTTTACCTTTTACCCAATGCACATTCCTATTAGAAATAAAAAAAAAAACAATAAAGAAAACATCAGATTTTGTATTTTTGCCACGACTTTTGGCTTTTTGGCCCGCAGTGCGGCCGGCGTAGGAGTATGCACTTAAAACGTACACGTTACGTGTAAAACGTTTTGTGTAGCACGTTACGTTTAATACGTTACAATACCGTTACATTTTGTATATTGGGTTTGTTTGATAACAAAAATCCGGCTTTAGGACGAATGATGATATTTACATATCTTAACCGGGAATCCCGGCACTTACACATTTATATTCAATCCAAGATGTCTGAAATAAAAGGGAAGTACTCAATGCTTACATTTAAGGGCTTCTAATTAAAATGTTCATACAAAATATAATATAATCCTGAAAAAGAATATTAAAGTGATTTTTTTTCTGTTCACCAAAATTGTACAGGAAATACGTACTTTACCATTAATTCGATTGTTATTTCTCCAGATAGTTTGTTCATAAAACACCTCGTTAGCATATACCTCTATCTATATAACAGTTTCCCTAATACCCGCAAATAATCCATCTATCTATCCATACATGAATTATAAATTAAATCACACAGACTTCGGGTCGGTCGTGTCCCCTGGATTTAATGGTCATTTGGCTTTTGGACAAATTTTCCATTCAAATGCATGCATTTATTAATTAAGCATTTATGAGCCCAAAAAACGGCCATCGTGGGTTAATCCATTTTACCAATAATAATAATTTATTTGAAATCCATAAAACGAAAAACAATTAACAATTTTAATTCTCTTTTTCGTGCAACCATTAAAAATTCATTTCGGCCATTTCTAATAAATTAAGACTGAAAAAGTGCACAGCATAAATACGAGTATAAAGGCTTGATACCCAACACAAATTTCCGTATTTTGATTTTCTGTTGGTGTTGTTGGGAGAGAGAGAGAGAGATTGTCCACCCTGATGAATCTTTTTATTCCTGTCACCGCCAAAGGCGACGAAATAAAATCATTTCAGTTTTGGTTTTTCAAATTCAGCTGGGTTTGGCCGTTGGCTTCGGATAGTCGATTATATCAAAAAGTTTTAGTTAATTTCTTAGCTTTGGTATTTCTGTCGTGCTTTTTGGGAACGGTTTATGCTGAATTTCTATTCATATACGACCACGAAGGTGATGTCGCCAAGATAGCTGAGTGTCTTTGTACAACATTTATAGGATCACAATTCATTATAAGGATTCTCCATTTGATATTTCATCGTCATCAGATGAAGGATGTCCTGCAGAAGTTTTATAAAAATATCTATGTTCATAAGTAAGTACAACTTTAAGGCTATCATAGTTATAGACTTTCACCATACAAATTTAGGACCGAAAACGAGGAACTTCACAACGCATGTGAGAAGAGCTTAAGACTGGTTTATCTAATGTCCTTTACCTTCTTCGTTACGCTTGCCTTAATGTTCATTGGAGTTGCCCTATTGGTGATACGAGATCCTTATTCTCGATCGAAGCCGTATCTTTATAAGATGAGCTTTGCATATGATTCACAAGATCCATGGAATTATGCCTTCACCACATTTTACACAGGTTGGGTTGGATTTGCTTCAGTGACTCTTATTGCCGCCCAGGACTGTTTCATTGGAACAACACTGACTTATTGTGCTGTGCGCTACGATATGTTGCAGAATGATTTGGACACATTGTTTGAAAGATCGATACAAAGTGGAGCTTATAATTCAAATTCTTATCAACAGAATAACTTACATAAAATATTTCAGCGAAAATTGAGAGTCATTATACAAAAACAACAAACTTTAGATAGGTAAGTATTATATGTACAACGATTGATCTAAAAGTTCATTTACCTCACATTAAAATATATTACATTAAAATCGTTTAATGGTTTTATGAAAAATTGGTGTGTGTGTCGGGACTCATCAATGTTCGTCTGAGTACCGAAGTTTTGTTACTGAACGTACCCAATAGACAATATACTTAATGTAAACTATCGTAACGTGAACGTGTGACACGTGATATATGAAGTGTTATAAGTGACAAGGGACGTATTACACGTAAGGCCTACGTTTTAAGTTAACCCGATAGGTTGCATTATGTAAGTACCTTGGGTATGTTCATTAACGAAAATCTGTATTTTATTCTGCGTTGATATGCAGGATTGAAAGGTCGAGTTGGTTTAGGGTTGGAAGTTGGTTGACCATTCACATTTGTTTTTGTTGCTTTCTCTTTCTTTTTCTGTTTCTATGCATCGAATTTTGACGTTGTATTAGAATTTGAAGTTGTTTGACAGTTCGAACAGTTTGACAGAAAGTTCCCCTATCTGTCAAACAATTAAGTGTTAACATCTATAGGGAATCTGCGATTGGCTAGAGTGTGAATGTAATAAAACATCGATCTTAGTACTTTTCACCAAATTAATTAATCTGCCAAAATCGGTGAGTTTAAGTTGCAGAACCACGGGTAAAACTTAAACCACGCTTGTTCAACTGGTACCTAGATAAATATCACTTTTTTAAGTACGTGTGAAAATTTGTGTAAATCTTTCAAAAAATTGACATTCAAACAAGAAAAAACACAAAATCTCCACGGTCGACGACTTGAAAAGAATTTTTTGGTTTTCCTTTTCACATAAAACGTATTAGGGTGCGTAAATCAAGAGACTTTAAAAGGAGATTGCAAAAAAAAAATCTCCACCAACTTCGTCTTCCTATGAAAAGCGTCTTGGACACTTCATGGTTTGACAGAAAAGACACAGACTTTATTTTGACGTTTAAAGAATATTGAATTCCAACTGTCTGTGGATGTGATAGTTATGGCATTTTCGATTGTTGTCAGAATGACAGTTCTTTTTCGGAAAAGAAGAGAAGTTTGCTTCTGGAGTTGTTTTCAGAATTTTTCCAGAAGTGTTCACACCTATCAAATTGTTCTTCCGGATTACCAAATGAAAAAGGACATTAAAGAACATGGGTCCAAATGGTTTTGCTAATATGAACGTTTAATATGTTCGAAAATTTTTATGTCAGTACCGACACACCGACAAACGAAGATATAGGAAAATAGGTCAATAATGCCACCCTCCAAAAAACACACTCTAGTTAGAATATTCTCTGTTGAGTGCATAAGACGAACACGGCATTTTGTTCGGTTATGAAGTAACAGTTGTTGCATCTTTTCAACCGAAATTTGTATTCAAAATTTGCGCTGTTTCGTCAATAACACACTATTCACTTTGGTACTAACTTTTCAAAAAGTGGCGACGTTGTTTAAGCGTAAGTGGATCTACTTCTTACTGTGGAAATATAATACTGACCTTTTGTCAATTTGTTGAGCGCATAAGAGCTGTTAGTGTTAATTTAAAACGAAACCAACAAATGGCTCACGATCCAAATTTCCCTCTATTCCAATTTGGTCCTTCCTTGTTTCTAGTCTACATGTACTCAGAAGTGGGATATTCATTGTCTTAAGCTCTTAATATTCTCCTTTCATTTTGTTCTGTTCTTAGATTTTTGCCGGACCTGCAATCATTTTTGAGTGTGACACTTTTCGTTCTAATTTCATTTGGAGTTTTTCTTCTTTGCGTGTTAGCATTTCAACTAGCAAAGGTCAGAATATTTAATCGTCATTAAATACTTCAAATAATTTCCTTTATTTTTTTTCAAACTCCTCCTAGAATGATATAAGCATAGAAACATTTAAATATTTCATCTGGTTAGTGTCACAATGTTTGGAATTTCTTGTCGTTGGTTCATTCGGACAGCGTTGTACAGATGCGGTAAGCTTTAAACAAAACCAAAACCGATTTATTTCATTAAAGTCTTTTCGTCCTTAGGCTGCAAAAATGGCCAATTCCTATTACATGTGCAATTGGGAATCACTGCTAGCCTTTGGGGATGTTAAGGCCAACGCTCAACTTATAAGAGACATAAGCTTTGCAATTTATCGATCTCAGAAATCTGTTCATCTTAATGGAATGAAATTTGTGATTTTATCTCTCAGCAGTATTGGTTCGGTAAGTGAATAAAGAGGGCGATGGAACGTGAGCAGATAATGATGACAATGATATGGAGACAGTTCGGGGATGGGAATGGAGATGAAGACGTAGATTGTGTTTAACTAGAATGGATGTACCTACTGATAAGAACCTACTCCATACAAACATATATTACTATATGAACATGAACAAATTCATTGAATGAATTGTTTTTTTCCATTTCAGTGTCCTTATTGTTTTTGTCTGTCTGAATTTGTCTTCTTTTTTTTTTTTTTTTTTTTTTTTTTTTTCTCTCTCTACTCAGGCTCTGAGATCTTCGGTGTCGTACTTTATGTTCCTTAATACAATGGAGGATATTTCAACTAAAAGGAATGGCAATAAGCAGTAGTAGTATTGAGAAAAAGCACAGCTGTTGTCGGAGATAATGGACAACTTAAAGAATTGAAGCAAAGCACTGTATACAACAAGGATCCGTTATAAATTAGAAAAAAAAAAATAAAAAGATATAATAAAAATTTAAGACTAAACCTATACAAGCACGCCAATAAATAACTTCTGATGAATGCGAGTACAACCAAAATTATGTACTAAGATTAGTTGTGTTTTCAAGGATATTTTTATGAACGACATTAATTTATTATTTTTTGTTTTTGTTTTCATATTGTAGGTACCTAGCCTACTGTAACTTATATTAATGCTTGAAATTTTTGTAGGTATGGCACTTGAGTTAAGTAGCCTATTAACCACAGACCCCTAAAAGTGATTTATTTGTTCGTGATTCTTATGACTTAACGGCTGATATCTGAGAAAGATTTATTTTTCATATAACTATACAAATACATGCAAATAAATTCATCACGACTGAATAAAATTGATATGTTGACATACATTGATTGTTTCCCAGTACTGGGGTTAAAATTAATATTTACCGTGAATAATGTAGGAAACTCTTGAAACTCTTTTAGTCTTTTTGTATAGTATACCTTAACCCAACCGTGAATTAATTAGCCCAGGAGATATACATAATGTAGAAATGATAGGTATTTTTTCAAGCCTAATTTATGACATTCTAGTTATTGCCTTAGTTTTTCAGCTTAACTTGAGTTGAAAATATGAAAAATAATTTAAAGTTATGGCCAAGAATTTAGCTTTCTTATTAAGATAAGGGTTTGCCATTATGTTTTAAAAATGATTTCGGGCAAGTGGCCACCGCGGCTGGCTCGAATAAATTCCAGCCGAGAGACCCAATTTTCGACCAGTTTTTGCAGCAGTTGGGGCCGTATGTCAGCAATATTGTGCCGAATATTATCTCCCAAGGCGTCAATCGTCTCGGGCTTATCTGCCTAAACAAGCGATTTCAAATAACCCCACAAAAAATAGTCCAGCGGTGTTAAATCGCACGATCTTGGAGGCCCACTACGCGAGATAATGCGCTCACCAAAAGTTTCCTTCAATAAATTGATTGTTTCTTTGGTTGTATGGCATGTAGCGCCGTCTTGTTGGAACCAAAGGTCGTCCACATCAACATCCTCCACTTCAGGCACGAAAAAGTCATTAATCATGGCTCTATAGCGTTCCCCATTGACTGTAACATTATGGCCGGCTTCATTTTTGAAGAAATATGGACCAATGATTCCCTCTGCCCATAGAGCACACCAAACAGTGACTTTTTTGAGGATACAACGGCATCTCAACAATTTATTGTGGATTATGATCATTCCAACTAGGACAATTTTGCTTATTAACGTACCCATTCAACCAAAAATGAGCTTCATCGCTGAACAAAATTTTCTTGTGAAAATCGGGATCAACAACGTTTTCGTTCCGAGCCCATTTTGCACAATTTGCATGCGTTGTTCAGGCATCAGTCGATTCATTATAAAATGGCAAACCAAACCGAGCATAAATTAAGTAACAGCTGTCAAAAAGACTTACTCCGAAAAAAGTATTGCTAGATTGAAAACAACACCTCTAAAAAAAAACACCCTGTATTATTAACATTATAGCATGAACTTGAGAATGTGATTGATGTGGTTATGAATGAAAAGCAGTACGTCAAGACAAATATTTTAATTATATAGTTCTTGTAGTCTGCATTTTCCTTGAAAATATTTTTCGAATTAATGAAATGTATTGGTCAGAAGTCAGAAAACATGTTTATTCAACTTTAATTAAAATTTAATTTTACGTATAACCCTTTTTTTTTTTTTTTGCTTGAGATTTTTGACTTTGAATGAAAAAATAGACTTTTAACTTTGGTCATAAAAATCACGAAAACAAAACTTGAAGTTCAAAATTTCAAGAACATTGCTTCAGTGAAGCTTTTCTATTAGGTTTACTTTCTATAAGGCAAACTGTATTATGTTACTCATCATTACTAATGATGGAGCTCATGATAAGTCTGAGCAAGTTTTTGAAATAATAATCTCCTCAAAATTTATCGGAATTCAGTATCAAGTTTTTACGATAAGCTCGGTTACAAATTATCGCATTTATATTATTAACTAGTTGAGATGATCCTGCCAGTCACTTCCCTGACATAATTCTACATGTATTCAAATATTTAACCTACATTTTTAGACCTCAATCTTGATTATCTGATCATTTAAACTCAAGTTATAAATCCATCAGATTTGAACATGTCAATAAGCCCACTGATTTTATTCTTGATGTAGCCTGATATTTAACCTTAATTTAAAGACCTTAACATTCAAGTTCTGACCATTTATTTTTCAAGTAATAAATTAAGACAATTTGCCTATGTCTTCTCTGACTTAATGCACGGTTAAGCCCGATATTTTCCATTAATTATACAACATAAACCTTGAAAATCCAACCACTAAAACTTAATTTATAAATTTATAAAATAGCATTATTTGAAGTACCCTGATTTTTAAATATTTGTTTCTATTTTAATTTGCTTTAGCGTTTACGTGTGTGAGTTTCATTGAAACCGCTAGAAGACCAACGAAAATGGCATTTTTTTAAAAACTCTGAAATCGCTTAACAGCTTGCTGAAATTGCTGTTTTTTAACCGCCTCGATTTAAAAATGTCTTATTAATTAAGTTTCAGATCACATCCCAGCTCGAGCACTTTTTAAAAATTAAAGTTTGTTATATAAATTGTTTCAATACAAAAAAAATTATCCATCTACTCTTGTTATGCCCGGAAAACATCGGTACTCGGGTACCAGGCTTCCCGATATTGCGTGTATTACCCGGTCGAATTTAAGAGCTCTAATACTTTAGGGTTTCCATTTCCAGAACATCTCTTTTAAAGAGAACATGTTCTCTATTTTGACTCTGATCTTTCTTATTCTTTCTTTTTTCATCAAATTCTTTTTTTGTACCTTTTTTATTTATATTCTCTTTTTTTTGTCTCTTTTTTCTTTTTTCTAAATTTTGACGTCTGAAAAAAATGCATTTGACTCACTTTTCATTAATATACTTTTATATTGTCCCCTAAAATATACTAGTAACAAACTGAAATATGAATCTACCTAGTCGGGAACCATCCCCGAGCAAATTCACTGACGCAGCTTTGTCGGTCTTTCTTGGATCATTGCATCCGCCATCTAACGTTTTTTTTCAACTAGTGCTTATTTCGTGAATGGTTACACTTAGCTCATGTCTGATTTGACAGATAATTAGTTTTATCCTTCCGCTGAACGAATATGGTTGTGTATACGCTTCGCTAAGTGGGCCTGCGATCGACTTAGAGAAGATGCCGATTTTGTCAAAAAAATCATCTTTTCAGATGAAGCTCATTTTGATCTTGGCGGGTAGTAAAAAAGCAAAATTGTCGCATTTGGGGCACAGAAAACCCGCACGCATACATTGAAAAGCCGACTCACCCAAAACGAGTCACTGTTTGGTGCGGATTTTGTTCCAGAGGCATAATTGGGCCATTTTTCGAAAATGAGCAAGGAGTGGCCGTTACATAGTCAATGGCGATCGTTATCGTTGAACGAATTTTTGTTCACAAACATTGAAGAGGAGGATATTGGCAACATTTGGTTTCAACAGGAGGGTGCTACGTGCCACACAGCCGAAGCTACACTCGATGTTTTGCGCCATTTTCAAAAAAAAAAAGAAAAAGTTATTTGGTTGACCCTTTACTTATAGCTTGATATTTTGCCGAAATTTAAAGACTAGCCAATTTTGTCATGTCAATCTAATTTTTTAATGTAGCTTGGCATTTTACCTACATTTTAAGACCTCAATGGGACAGTTCAGTTTATTAAAACCCAAGTAATTGGACTTTAAATGCACGCACCATCGACTTGCCTTCGATTTGAAAAATTCTTATTTTTACTAACTTAACCTTATCGCAAACATATACTTTTTTCCGAAATAAATAAAGGTGTTCCACCGTGAGAAAGACCACCTATCGCCTAATGGTTACAATAACACTTACCATTGACCAAACCAACAGACCAATTTGATATTTCTTTTGGATTTTTGGTTTCTTCTGTGATGAAATCACGTCATTTTCGGCGATTGAAATTGATAGTAAAAACCAGTATACCATTTTGTGCACTTTTTCAATAATTCTGATGGACAATTTTAGCCTAACATTAAACATAAACACTATACCAGTGGCGTAACTAGGGGGGGGGGGGGCAAAGGGGGCAATTCCCCTCCCCCCCAGAACGATACACAATATCATTCAAATGTATGATATTAAGCTCATTTTGAGAAATTTCTCCGAATAAACATGTTAAAAGAATAGAGCTGCAAATATGACACCACCTTATAATAAACTGCGAAAAAACTTCTCCATTACGTAATCCTAATAACTAGCCTGTGAAATTTTTGTGAAATTAATTTGATTTTTTTTTCTACCTCCGTTTTTACTATTCAATTGTCTGATCAATTCAAAGTCAAACACTGAAAACTTTTTCTTTCTTTTATTTTATTTTTAAATAAAGTTGTTTTAGGGAACAGTTTCTGAAAAATTAATTTTCAATTTCAAAACTTTGAAAAAAAATTTCTATCTAATTTTTTTTAAAATTTTATGTAATTAACTACTATTTTTGTGTTACAATTTCAATGATTTTATACATTTTTAGTCAAACACAGAAAACCGAATGCTTGAATGTCTTGTATAGGTATACCTACTTTTTGAGAAAATTGAAAACACCTAAATCTACTTTATACCTACGTAGTAGAAATAAGAAATTAATAAGAGCATTGAATATTAAAAACAAAACTATAACTTAATAATAAATTCTGGATATTTAAAATTTTTTTTCTTCAAAATTTTTAGTTTGGAAATTATTTTTTCAAATCTGTATTTTGTTCCTTGTATCGACTCAACCTTCATACACGCTCTACCTTTTTGTCACATCTTATGCGAATCACCCTGTATAATGTTTTGTCCATCTAAAACAAGTGTTTATTTTTCAATTTTCAACTTTTAAACGATTACAATTCTGGCTGTGGATTTTTTAGAATTTGATAAACATCCAAAACTTTCTACAATTTTAAATAACTATTGATTAAAAAAAAAATCAACACTCTATCATTTCGTGTTTAGAATAAAGTTTTTTTTACCCTTATCCAATAAAACCCTATTTTACCCTACTTATAATTGTATTTTCAAAAAAATTACGTCTAAGTGCAGCTCTAGTTAAATAAGCATGATGGATCAGATGAATGAATGAATCAGTGAGTGGTTAGCAACTATTTCTTTTATAATTATTGTTAATAAATTCTAAAATACAATCTTCAATCATCCCGAGTAGAGTAGGCTTCGAAAACTAGATTTAGACCTAATCAGCGTAAAGGGATACAGAAACATAACGACAAAACTTCAGCTAAGTCATTGATAAAAAAAAATAATGAGAAAAGAAGCGGTCCAAGAATCGGCCCTTGAGGACACCGATATTTAAAGGAAAAAAACCACACTCATTAGATATCGCTTAGAAAAATCGTCAAGCAGTTCGCCGACTTCCACTAGAACCAGATTATGTTTGTAATTTTTTGACAAACTAACTTACTCTTGCCCATCAATCAAATCAAAAGAAAAAGTACGATGGCATTGTTTTCGTCAAATTTAACCTAAATATTATCTAAAGTATTGACTATTGCAGTCAAAGAACTTTGCTTACTCCGAAAACCAGATTGGCTTGTGAAAAACCAGGTCTTGGTGACTTACAACAATTCTCGACTAATCCTGTGTGCATTTTGGTAGGAATGGAGGGTTAATAAGCCTTAGATGCACTCAATTCAATATCTCTGCAACTGCATTATCTGTGCTATTAGTGAAGTTTTATTTTTAGAATTGAATTGTTTTCTGATCTAATTGTAAAACGTTTGACTGATAAAATTATTTTAAAATTCCTCTGAAAACCTATTAATTAACACATTCCTAGAATTGTTGATATCACTTTTTCCATCGATAACTCTTCTGTAGCTTTTTATCATAAAGAATTCGTGCAAACAATTTAATTTCAATATTGACCAATTATTTACTAAATCATTCTATTCAAACCCCATTAACGCGCGCCGACTTTCATACCCACACAACGACATTCCAATTTTTCAATCGCAATTGCAAATTAAAAATGCATTTCCATTTTGCAACGAGTACCATAGCATCGGCTTTAAATGAAAGAGGTTATTTTCTTCTTTTCCTTCTGCCTCTTCATCGCCTCGGTCTATGACTTTTTTTTTTTTTTTTGTTAAAGCACTTGATTCGACTGTCGTCCAATTTCTTAAAGTGGCCAAAGGATCAGGAGACTTAAATTTTAAATTGAATCCTATAACAGAACTCTTGCAAATAGAGCTTGTGTGATGGTGGCGCTAAAAAAGAAAATACTCACTTTAATGTCCATCAAGGAAGAATACCTACTGTTCCTGTCACAACAAAAGAGAAGAAAGAAACTAGAATGAAAAAAAAGGAAATTGAATAGTAAAAAAAGCATCACGTACAAAAGCCAAAGGAAAGAAGATTTGAAATGCAATCAAATGAAAATAAAAGTTAGCCCAGTGCTGTTGCTGTTGCTGCCTTAGCTTCAGCTCTGCTCTATCCACCTCCGATTTAATTCTCATGACTTTGCTTTAACTCTGTCACTCGGCGGGCAAAGGATCTATCTCGGCATAAGATATAGAATTCCGTTGAGGATAACCCAGCAAATGGCAGCAATATACAGCAATAGCATCAGGAACAATTTGTATCCAGGGCTCACTAAATCAAGGTCCTGGAACTGGAAGTGTGTAATGGAATGCATTAGGAAAATTAAATTCGCACAACAGCGTTTGCGGTGTATGTGTATATGTGTGTGTGTGTGCCTTGCGTATGTATTGGTGTTGACTGTTGAGTGTGGACGAAGCCACCCACTTGAGGGTTTTACTCAGGCTGACGGCAAGAATTCTTTAGAATTTTTTGGGCCAGGATTTATTTATTATTTTTTTTATTTCTTTTTGACTGGTTATTTTATTTTCTTCCAGTTTTTTTTTTTTGTTTTTATTTGGGAGAGAAAGGATTGGGATTTTGAAGGTCCCTTGTATACAACCAACTTGCGAATGGGGCAAAGCTAAAAGGATTTAACATTGCCGATTGAAGAATGAAAATATTTAAAGAAAAAAGCCTCTTTGGTTCTTTGTTAGTTTGTTAGTGAAGAAGAAAAAAGAAGTTTCATTCAATTATTGTTGCAATCGCAGTTGGCAGATTTTATAAACCCTTTTCATTGGATGAAGTGGCCTATTCATTTTTCAACAACAAGAACAAAATAAAAAGTTAATTCAAAAGCTAAAGCATTTAATTAAGAATAAGGTCAGTTTTGTTTAAAATATAGATACTTGTTGTAAAAAGTTTAAGGCCAAAAGTTTTGGGATGCTCTTGAAAGCTAAACAAATTATATCATCCCGAGATTTTCACTTTGTCTTTAAGATTAAGAATTAAATTAATTTTTATTTAACCCAAATGACTCAAGGGATTTCATTCAACTTTAAGCGACTCACAGAAACTTTTTTTTTTTTACATTTGGCTGAAACAGATTTTTAAATGCAAAAGGTTTTTATAAAGGGTCCGCCATCTAACGTTTTTTTTTCAACTAGTGCTTATTTCGTGAATGGTAACACTTAGCTCATGTCTGATTTGACAGATAATTAGTTTAATCCTTCCGCTGAACGAATATGGTTGTGTATACGCTTCGCTAAGTGGGCCTGCGATCGACTTAGAGAAGATGCTGATTTTGCCAAAAAAATAATCTTTTCAGATGAAGCCCATTTTGATCTTGGCGGGTAGTAAACAAGCAAAATTGTTGCATTTGGGGCACAGAAAACCCGCACGCATATATTGAAAAGCAGATACACCCAAAACGAGTCACTGTTTGGTGCGGATTTTGGTCCAGAGGCATATTTGGGCCATTTTTCGAAAATGAGCAAGGATTGGCCGTTACAGTCAATGGCGATCGTTATCGGGCCATGTTGAACGAATTTTTGTTCACAAAAATTGAAGAGGAGGATATTGGCAAAATTTGGTTTCAACTGGACGGCCGGCGCTACGTGCCACACAGCCGAAAAAAAAAAAGTTATTTGGCGGACCCTTTATAAGATAATTTGAATTTACATGATGTCCAGTAAATAAATATACAGCTTAATGTATAGGAGGCCTTACGACCTTTCAGAAAAAAATACTTACAAAAATATATTCCTCAGAAATGCTCAAACTATAGTGAAAATCTTATAAGGAAAATGTCTTACATAATTACAGTCCACAAGGCTGTGGTCCGAAGCAAGGTGTAACAAAGTATCGACCAATTTGTAAACTTTCCGTTATTCCGAAACTTTTTGAAACAATCGTTTATAAGAAACTATCTTTCCTTCTGAAAGAAATAATTTCACCTCATCAACACGGTTTCCTTACTGGGAAATCTACCTCAAGACATCTTATGATTTTCTGTTATAGTGTTGTTCATTCCCTTGAAAGTGGATCTTAATGTGATGTTATCTACACAGATTTTGACAAAGCTTTTGATAGAGTTAACCACTATATTTTGATTAACAAGTTAAAAGATTTGGATTTCCACTCTAGTATTCTGGAATGGTTCAAGTTATGCTTGTGTGATCGTATTCAATTTGTCCATATAAATAATTTTAACTCCTATCAAATCAATGTTTCCTCCGGTGTTCCTCAAGGAAGCCACCTAGGTCCTCTCCTGTTCTTAATTCTTATAAATGATATTCCGCTCCATATTTGGTGTTCTGGTAAACTTTTTTTTTGCTGATGACTTAAAAATCTACTGTAAAATAAATCCCCATCTGATTGCATTCTCCTTCAAGAAGACCTTTTCCGTCTTGTTGATTGGTGTAAGCAAAATTGTCTTTTTCTTAATGTATCTATCAGAATGCCAAGTTTTGTCATTCTATCGTAACTAGTCTCTTGGGTTTTACACTTATAAGATTGATGACACATCCCTTGCTAGGATTACAGATAAGAAAGATCTTGGCGTCATAGTTGATCAAAAATTAAGCTTTGGACTACATTGTAGCTAAATCTAACTCCATGCTGGGTTTTATATCGTGAAATTCTAAGGAGTTCACTGACCCATATACACTCAAATTACTTTTTAATTCCTTTTTACGATCCGTACTGGAATACTCTTCGGTAATATGAAGCCCTTTTTATAATATTTCTTCTGAAAGGATTGAAAATATTCAAAAAGATTTTACAAAAATTGTAATTCATCGTTTACATTGGAATATTCGAATGCCCTCGTACGTTGTCAACTTACTAGTTCACTTAAGCACAAAGCCCATCGTAAATATTTATCGGTCATGTTTGTGACGGATATCTTAAATAACCATATCAATTGCCCCTTTTTTTTGTATTTGGTTGAAATGTATGCTCCTTCGAGGTGTCTGCGATCCAGAAGCTTATTCGTGGAACCTTTCCATAGAACGAATTATGGACTTAATGAGCCTTTAACAAGATGTTTAAGAGAAGCTAACGATATTTGTACCTATAATGATTTTTTTCATTCTAGTAGTAGAGATATATTTAAGCAGCAATTATTATATATTGTAGGTCAATTAAGTGGGACTTAAAAGTTGTAACAAGTAATCTTAAGGAAAATAATTATGTGATAATGTTTTCTCTGTTTGATGAAATAAAAAAAATAAATATAGTGAAAATAAATGTTTTTTCTTTGTCGTGTAGTCTCTATGTTGTGTAGGAATTAAAAATTGTGTGAGCGCAGGGACTCACGGTTAATATGTGTAAACATCAACGTGCGCGGATCCAAAACGGACTTGTTTTTGCTTGAAGGGGATCTTAAGATTTTTTTTTCACTCAACGCACCCATCCTAGTATGCAGATCGTAACGTTGCACACCGTAATAGGGCCCATACACCACACATGCCTGCATGGCCAAATAAAAGAATGCACAATCACGCTTCAACACACAAACTGTACAATATTTAGTCGTGTGTTCATCGCTGAGTTGACAACTTCTTAATATTTCAAGCTTTACTGAGCAAATGTAGCACACACACCACACATGCTTGCATGCACAAACAAGAAAATATCAAAATTTTTTGAAATCACTCATGCCGCATGCACAACCACACATTCAACACCATACACTCGCAGTTTGCATGCGCAATCACTCTATTGCGCATGCAGGCATGTGTGATGTATGGGCCCTATAACGTTGCACGACGTAACGTTGCACACGAACGTTCACGTTTTTTTTTCACTCTACCGCCAGCATAGATGTTTACACATCAATTATTAATTATATTTTAGTAGGTACGGTAACATATTTCACGTCATCTATATATTAAATACAGTCTAAAGAGCTACTGTAACCGTTTGAAACGTCATCCATTATATGTAAACAAGATGGCAGATATTTACAAAATGTTGTATTGATTAAAATATGCTGGCAATGCCATTTAACTATTCTTTTATTAGAGGTACTGTTGATGGCTGCTTTTGATAAATAGATAAAGTTAATACTAATTGTATTACTAATTTTTATTCAAATTTAAGGATCTGTTTTTGAAAAAAAGTAAAGTTTTTCTTAACGGCCTTGTACAACAGTTTTATGTAAGGTACCGTTATCTTCGATTTGATTAATAATAATTTTTACTTGTTCTATATGGCAACTTGTTCAATATTTAAGGTATGGTCTAATTTTTCAAAAATTATTATTTCCAAAAACTTCGTATAACGGTATAGGTACCTACAGTTACTTCTGATGGAACTTTTTTTTTAATTTGGAATACTTGTAATGATTTCGATCAATTTATTTTTGTAGTGCTAGAAATTTTCAATACCGTTGAGATTTTTCAAAAAATATTTTTTTCAAATTTAGAAAAAGTGTATTCTGTTTTTATCCAAATCCAAATCTATTTTTCGAAAACGACTTAGTGACGATATTCTGGGATATTTGCAAAAAGTATGCCATTTAAAGGGTCAGTAATTGGTCAAAAGAGTTCAACTAGTTTTAGAAATTGGTCAGCCATAAAACATTTCTTATCAATGGCTTAGGTAAAGTTTTAATAACTGGTCAGCCATGGATTCTTTTACGGTTTTTTCAAGGTCGTATAGATTGTGACTTTGCATTTTTTTTTTTTCTTTAAATCATTTAAAAAAAACCTATGGCCGACCAATCACTGACAGTAATTGACCTTTTATGAGATCAATAAAACTATTCACATAGTATCCTTTTTGCAAATATCCCACAAATAAAGTGCAAGAAATGACCCTAAAAAGCTTTAACTATTGATTTAAAATTTTCTATGGCTGACCAATTTTTGAAACTAGTTGACGTTTTATGACCAATTACTGAAATTTGAGATGACATAATTTTTTTTCTAATAATGCAAATCCGATTTTACTAGATTCGTCCGCGAATTAATCAGCTTCGGCTGCGATTTACTAGCTTTGGCTGCGATTTTACCGGATTTTATCAGGGCGTGACCATAGTATCCGAACCAGAGATACCAGACAACATATTTAAGTTCATGAAATTGTATATTAAACAAAATTTGGATTTAAATAAAAGAAAATAAAGACTTAAATCTGAAGTTTGTATACTTCTTTAGATCGAACCCAGGTAGACTGGAGAGCGTAACCTCAGCCTTAGATAAAATGTACATTACAAATTGGCAAGGACATAATTTTATGTGACTCAATCTTTTGTACTTTTTTGGCTTAACTTAAGTTTAAGTCATTTATCAGTTCTTTTGGACGTACTTACAAACATTTTTATTTCACCCAATAGCGACCAAATATTCTCCAGATTTTCACTCTAATTTCGCAGAAGAGTATTATAAATTTGCCAAGCTTCCACTAATCCCCTAAAAGGATTATGATTACGATTTTTCGCCCAATAGAACATTATCCAATTGCTTTTTCTACAAGTACAGGACATACACATCTACCATTGTACATATGTAGGTTTTTCTACAGAACAGAAATCTCCAAGCTACGCTACTTAAAGGTCCGTAGATTTATACATATATCTAAAGGGATATCATTAATATTCACAGAATTTTCTTTTCCAATTCTTTCTTTTCTATGTTGCTCTTGTTTATTTTTTTTTTTCGAATTCTTGACTTCAAATAAAATGATTTTATGTATTTCTTGTTCGTTTTCGTTTGTGCACCCAAAGTAAAGATCTGCATCGTAGCTCTCGTCGTCGTAGTCTTTAGTCCTTATATACAAAACCTACGAGAACACACAAACAAACAACTGCGAACAGAATAACAACAAAAAGAAACCCCCTTTTCTAAACATACATTTAGTATGCAAACTGAGAACAAGAAATGCATCTTATGATAAGGAAAATTCCTTGCTAAACTAAATGCAAAGAAAAATAGGAATCCTTCCAACTTTTAACAATAAATCGCAAAAGTTATTCCTTTCACCACTATAAACGAACAAAACTCTCTAGCATCGTAGTCGTAGATACTCGTATATGGAAGTTAAAAAAATGCTTCCATTTGACTAAACGTACGTAAACAAGAGTACGTTACGTATCTATATCCTTTTCTCACAAGAGTCATATAAACTATAGGGTGAAAGTTAAGGTTAAAGAATTTGTATTTAAACTAAAGAAAAAGAAAACAATTTTTTTTTATCATATCTCGGTGCGAAACATACATATGTCGTTCCTGGAAACTTTCGCATCATCTTTCATACTAAAGTCGTTGAGTGTGTTTGCGCTCGGCTGCACGTAGAAACATTTATTGTGAAAGTAACTCGTTGCACACATTAATAGCCCAATTGCGAGCGTTTATTCAGAAAAAAGATACTCGCGTGGTGCTTTTGCAACTATACCTACGTATAGACGTACATCTACAATTATAGTACATACATATATAACGGCAAGTTAATGCATATCCTTTGCACTTACCCCATTTGCTCTGCCATTTTTCATTAATTAACGGAAATCATTTGTTTCCTTTTCGAGCGAGAGAGTGTATGATGATGATGATGCACTCGTCGTGAATCCATGATATGGCAGCGCAGCGTAGCGACGGCGGCGACATATTTCGATGGCGTGGTAAGCCCCCATTTCCATACTACTTCGTAGGGGTATATGCAGCTTGTCACAGGATATTTGTAGAAGGCTTTAATTAAATTCACCCTGAAATGGAGAACGGCGCTGAATTAATTGCACACCTGCCCACACCCACCCGCACACATTGCAGCACAGCGGCAGGATATTTGAAGCTTAAAATTGACATTATGCCAATGAAACTGCAGAAAGTGTACCCTGCTTGCTGCTTATGTGTTGGGTAAGGAAGTTAGGTGAGGAAATGGAATGGGACATCATTGCTGTGCGCTCGAGCGCACGAAAGCAATTGCAAACAGCTGAAGAAGGGGATTTCTACGTGCGGTAAATACGTCATTCATATCATCGGTTTTTTTCAACAACCAAAGCAAATGACGATAACAGACGTTTACATTCAAAAATAAAAAAGAAGCTGAACGGAGGACGGAGGACGCTGCTCCCACTGTTTAGAAAAGATTTCAATTCAAATTTTATTTTTCCTTTGTTCTCTCTATCTCTCTCCTTCTACGGGATAAGTATTTGTGCCACAAAACTTCCATAATCCACAACTGATACACGTTGAACCAAAAATTAATTTAAGTTCCATAAATTGGACAATTCCATGCGATACTCAAATAAACGTCAAAAAACCCACCCGTAGCAGGATTCTACTTCTGCTTTTATTGGCAGTAATCCTACTGTGGATGGTGTTTCTAACTCTTGTTAAATACTACTTTATTGGCTATAGTAGGTACTAGGTGTGTTTGCACACGTTTTTTTTCAAAATTCACTACTCTTACGAAAAAAAAGTCTGAACAACAATTTTTAATTTCACATTTTTTTTTTGTGGTATGTACATGCGCGGAGTAAGGGGGGGCACAGGTGTGGGCAAATTGAACACATAATCACAGAATATCATTTTTGTTAAGTTAAATCGGGCTTTTTTGGTCACTTCCTTTTATATGCAAATAAAACTTTATTTCATACTTTTCCCTACGTTTCGTCGTAATTTCTCGACTTCATCAGGGGTAGTTTATTAAATCTGTATATAGAAACTTACGATTACCAAAACATATCACTAATGCTACTTCAAATATCAAAAATAATTTCACAACAACTTCCATAAACCAAAAACTGCAAAAAATAGAATACAAATTCCATAAACAAATATTAAACTTAGAAATAAAGCAAACTAACACCAACATTAACTCAGTCAAGAAAAATCTCTTTCACATCGATATTAAAATAAAGTCAGTTCTTAATGCTATAGAATATAATAATTTTACATCAAAACAAAAACATAGGTATGACCAAATCAGTCAAGGTATCAGACAAACATATTCATTGAAAATACAGAAATTAAAAGACACACAGCTAGACAAGTTAGGAGTAGTTTTCAATGACACATGGTTTGTAAACAAAACTAACATCTCTTTTCCGAAAGAGGTTAAATGGTTACTCTCTTTAGGAGAAAAGTTTACAATCCCTGTGACACGCGAGAATTTCTCACCGATACATGTAATTGCTGACATCGAGCAAAGCATTAGAACTTTTGAAGATGAGAGGGAAAAGGAAATAACCAGATCTAGAGTTACCAACCGCATTTTACAACACAATAGAAGAATAAAAAATACAACAATAGAAAAATTCATACTTAAAATACATAAAGATACGCAAAAATTCCTCAGACAGTACAAAAACGAAATTGTTGTGACCAAGGCAGATAAGGGCAATAAAACTGTTATTATGTACAATTCTGATTACTTTAACAAAATGTCAATACTACTCGAAGATAAAAATATTTACAAAACAGTTAGAACCGATCCAACACCAAAACTCCAAAAAACCAATAACAGCTTAGTAAATGAACTTTTCAAAAATAATTACATCGACCAATGGCAAAAGCATATAATGTACTCTTCATCATCAACAGCACCGAGATTATATGGCTTGCCAAAAATACACAAGCCAGATCTACAACTGAGACCTATTTCCTCTTCGACAAACGTTCCATGCTATCAACTATCAAAACACATATTACAAATTTTGAAAAACATAGTAAACGAAAATCTTAACATTAAGAACTCATTTCAACTAAAAACTCAATTAGAAGGCATTGTTTTAGAGGAAGATGATTTTCTAGTTTCTTTTGACGCTGTTTCACTCTTCAAGAACATTCCGACTTACCTCGCTATAAAAATAATAATGAAGAAGTGGGACACAATAAAAAACTTAACAAAAATACCAAAAACACAGTTTTTAAGAATTCTAGAATTTTGTCTGAAAGATAACAACTACTTCAAATTCCAAGATAAAATATACAACCAGACTTTTGGTATGCCCATGGGAAATCCCCTCTCCCCCACAATAGCTGACATCATTTTGGACGATTTAATAGAAAAAACAATAGAAGAACTTAAAAATGAAAAACAAATTAACATCAAATTCATCACCAAGTACGTAGACGACGTGTTTGCTATCATTAAAGAAAAAGATAAGGACGAGATCTTGAATTACCTGAACCATTACCACACAAAACTTAAATTCACAGTTGAAATAGAACAAAACCAAAGCTTACCCTACCTAGACATCAGAATTTACAGAACAAGAAACAAAATTAAATTTAACTGGTATTCTAAAATTACAGCATCTGGTAGAATGATTAATTTCCTCTCTACTCAACCCTTACAACAAAAAATTAACACTGCAAACAATTTTATCAACAAAATAATAAATATAAGCGATACAGAATCCAAAGAAGAAAACATAAAAACAATAAAAACAATTTTACACATGAACAATTTTCCACATTACTTAATAAATAATTTAATTAACAAGAATATCAATAGACCTAACGAAAACAAAAATTCTGAACAAAATCCAGAAGTTGGTAACACTATGAGGTACTATGGTATTGCATATATTCCAAATCTTACTGATAAGAGAAACTTAAATAAAATAATAAATAAAGAAAATGTGACATTCGCTCACAAATCAAACTCAACAATAAGACAACTATTCACCAACACAAAAACCAAAATAGAAAAAGAACAACAACATGACATCATTTATAAAATTGGGTGCAATGGCAAGGAAGGGAAGACGTGCAATCTGATCTACATTGGAACAACTAAGAGATCACTGGAGACGAGATTAATCGAACACAAAGCGGATATTCGGAACAAAAGAGAATCCACTGGGTTATCACAGCACATACTAGAAACTGGACACTCCGCAGACTTTGATAACACAGTAATAATGGACAAGGAAAACAGCTCTTAAGTGCAAAATTGGTATCTATATTCAATTTTCACATCTAAGCAACGTTATCTACTTTGTTTATTTTTTTTTTTTTTGATCTGCAGACTTATGACTGCAGGTCTTTTAAAGGTCTTTTAACTTAAACGCCATCCACTGCGTTTAAAGGTTACTCAAACTTATCTTAAATATATTTTGTCATCTGGAAAGATTTATTTTTTTTGTATTCATTAGAGAAATGTTTTCAGTTTTTTTATTTAAATTGAAAGCGATTTGTGAGTTCTAATAAAAATTGTTTCGATGCTTTATTAATATTATACAAAGTCGTTTTAGTTACAACACTTACACAACTCAAGAATGACTTCACCGATTTTATTGATCTCTGATTTGTTTAATTTGTCTCCGCTTCTAATAGCAGAATAACTATTAAAATATCGAAAAAATTTTGTATTTTTGTATGCTTATTTTGGCAATCCGGAAGTGTGTATTATGCAAGAGAAAAGCTGACAAACTTTAATCCACATTCCTCGAAAAAAAAACATACATTACTTTTCCAAAAGTTTTTGATGCACCTTATTCAAATCTGACTTCGAAAATGCTCCATAACGTCGGGCTTAATTGTCAAAGTAAATGAAATGTGAATAAAAAGAATAAATATAGAATAAATAGAGCCTCGATTAGGATAAAACATCTCTGTTTAAATAGCACATTTTGTAGTTTTAACTAAAACTGATTTTAAGTTAAATTAGCAATTTGTTAAGTTAAAAGTGCTAAATATTGTTTTATAAATTAAATATTTTTAATGGCTGTTTTAAATTTAATGGAGAGTGAATATATTAATTTTTTTTGATTTTTTATTAAACAATAAATCAAATTATTAGGTGAACACTAAGAGGCTTGTATCACCTCTCCTGTGTTGTAAATATCCCTGAAGGTACAATGTATGACACTTTTGTAGAAATATTTTGGTAAATAACGTTGAGGAATATATTTTTCATCAACTTCTGAATTTAGAATGACAAGAATCGAATTCAATTGTTTCTCTTTTTCGTTTTTAGGATGAAAAGGGGGCCACACTCTTTAAACACAAATATGTAGCCTAGCCTGACATTTTATTTTTGAAAGTGACTCTAGACATGCTTGTTTTGTAAATTTGTTTGTGATAACTGTTATTGATTGGCATTTCTGTTTTCTCCTCCCTTATTTTAAGCAAAGACTTTTAAGAAAATAGCTTTACTCAAATGTGTCCTTGTAATTGACAAAAATATAGTTAAAACGTACTTTTCATCCCAGACTTATTTGGTTTAAGCTTAATTTATAGTAAATTAATCATCTTAATCTTTGTTTGTGTTTGTCTTAGGATATTCAGCCATTTGATGCGACAAATACAGCCATAAGCTTAAGATTCTTTTTATTGAAAACCACAAAAGCATTCACCCGTCATTTTTCAAAAAACTGAAAAACTTAACATGCTCCTATTGTAATGGAAAACAAAGGATTGATCGAGCGACCTACGTTTTAACGCTGGCAAGACTTCTTCTATACCCATACCTTTTCTTGTTCCCCATAGCAGGTACGAGTAGGTGATATACCTAGTAGTATACCTATAAGGAACACTGCTGCGTTCAATAGCTTTTGAATCCTTTATAGAAGCTGCTATTTCCGCCCGCCATCGCCATGCCATTTCATGTCATGCACATGTGTTTTCTTCCCTTGAAGGGATTTAAATGAGTGACGTTTTTTGCTTTCCTCACACTGCTCGCCCTCTCATGTTGTTTTCATCATTTTCAAAATCCGTGCGTTGCGTTGGGTTGGGTTGAATTGGGTCGTGTCGTTGCCGTAAACTGAACTGAACTGAGTCCTGACGTCCTTCGCTCGACGTTTACGGGCTTACGTCTTTTAGTCGAGTAGCATTATATGTAATGTTCTCTTTGATATTGTTGTTTTTGTGTTGTTATTGTGTTTGATGCCGCAGATTTATTTTGTTCGTTGCGCAATTTATTGTGCACGCTGTTGACAGATTTAAGCATATGACAAAATTTGATATTTATGTAAATTGAACAGTAATGCCTGCAGGTAAGAACCCGGTAGAATTGTTGATAGATGGGGATAATTGGCTTTCGTGTGTGTGGGTATAGAGGGATAACCCAAATGTTCCTGGAAATGTAAAATGTGAAACTAATAGCTTGTGGTGTTTAGAGCCTGCAGGATGAATGCCATTGATTTACAGGACATGCTCCAGGATGTGAAAGTTTATGGTGTGTATGGGTGAGCGGGTATAGAGCAGTCATATGGGGCTTTAAGATAGGTCCTGTGGACTGCGTGCCGTTAAAAAGGAATGTTTACATGTATTTTTTTTCCTTATTTTTTCTCAAAAATAATGTCTACATATAAATCTAAAAGCAGGTGACTTAATGACAACAACTTCAAGCTCTAGACGTGTTGAATTTTTATTCCATAAACCCAAACGGACAAGAAGGAGTGACATTTTTCTTTAAATAGATTAGCTTCACATTTACCTCACAGCTTGATGCTGTCCTGAATCTTAAATGTGGCATTCTCCTTTTTAACCGTTTTATGACGACGACAACGACGATGTACGTTTAGTCCTATACTTAATTCTCTTATGGTACAGCATGAATACAATGACGTATTAGGCAGTCGCCGTCGTACGTCGTCGTCGTCGTCGTCTCGTCGTGGGTTTCTTATGATGATTGAAGTTTCTTTATCGTGGAAATCTTAAAAGTCACATAAAACATATTTGGCCAGTTTATAATTCCGAGCACACACATTTTTCTTCATCACTTTTAAAGAGCAGGAGCATTTACATTTATACCTACACAAATGCTTTTCTTGACAACAAAAATGGGAATTTTTTGTGTGGAATCGTGTTTAGAATCGTGTAAGAAATTTTATTTTTTAACCATTTGTAATAGTACCATATATGAAGCTTAAATCCGCATTTTCGACCATTGATTACTTGCAGGGTTACCACCATCTTGATGTTAAGTGTTGGTGGAAGAGAATTATCGTTTAACAGAGAATTTTCAAAAATATGAAACACCGTAATGGCAAAGAATGTGAAGCGTTTGGGGGATACAATTCCACAGAAAAAAAAAATTATTAAAAAAACAACGGTTAATCTCACAACATTATAACAAACCTATACGTTTTTGTAAAGCCAGAAATATCTTCTTTTATTTTAATAAAAATTAATTTTCAAACTCAAAAGTTTGCAAAATAAAATTTAAGCTATTTTTTTTTCAAAATTCTACGTAATTAAGTACTAATTTTGTTTTCAAAATTCAATGCTCTTATTAGTTTTTAGTCAAAAGCAGAAAACTAGATGCTCAGATGTCTTGTACTTTCTGAGAAAACTGGAAATAACTAAAAGCCATATTATTGACTTGTTTCAAAACTAGTTTCAGGGCAGAACTAGTACCTTGTGTCACTGTCAAACAGCTTCAGTTTGGTTTGCAATTTAACCATGGATCGTCTTACAAATGAACAACGCTTGCAAATTATTGAATTTTACTATCAAAATTCGTGCTCGGTTCGAAATGTTCATCGCGCGCTGCTTCCATTTTATGATCGGCATTCTCGACCTTCTGAGCAGTCTATTCGGAAGATTGTGACCAAATTTCGCACCAAATTTACTTTGTTGGACATTAAACCACCAACACGTTTACGTACTGTGCGTAGTGAAGAAAATATTGCGGCCGTATCAGCTAGTGTGACAGAAGACCGCGAAATGTCGATTCGGCGCCGTTCCCAGCAGTTAGGCCTTTGTTACAGCACTACGTGGAAAATTTTGCGGAAGGATTTGGGCGTAAAGCCTTTTAAGATACAGCTGGTGCAAGAACTAAAGCCAGCCGACCTACCACAACGCCGAATTTTTGGTGAATGGGCTCTTGGAATGCTGGCCGAGGATCCGCTTTTTTATCGAAAAATTGTGTTCAGCGATGAGGCTCATTTTTGGTTGAATGGGTACGTAAATAAGCAAAACTGCCGCATTTGGAGTGAAGATCAGCCAGAAGCATTGCAACAGCTACCAATGCATCCCGAAAAAGCCACTGTTTGGTGCGGTTTATGGGCCGGCGGCATTATTGGGCCATATTTCTTCAAAGATGATGCGAATCGCAGCGTTACTGTCAATGGTGAACGCTACCGAGCGATGATAACAAACTTTTTTTTGCCCGAAATGGAAGTTCTTGACTTGCATGATATGTGGTTTCAACAAGACGGTGCCACATGCCACACAGCACGCGAAACAATGGCGCAATTGCGAGGCGAGTTTGGTGAACAGTTAATTTCACGTTTCGGGCCGGTCAATTGGCCGCCTAGATCGTGCGATTTGACACCATTAGATTATTTTTTGTGGGGGTATGCCAAGGCTAATGTCTATAGGGACAAGCCCGCTTCGATTGACGCATTGGAAGCCAACATCCATGCATTCATTCGTGAGATACCGGCTGATATGTGTGAAAGAGTATGCCAAAATTGGACTCAGCGGATGGGCTACCTGAGACGCAGCCGCGGTCAACATTTGCATGAAATTATCTTTAAACATTAAATTGCAAGGTTCAAACTATCGATTCAAATATATATTTCATTAATTTTTTCGAATTTTTTGTGTTTTTTTTTTTAAAAAGTTCTAAGCCTCTTAAAAAATCACCCATTAGAATATTTTGACACCTAAAACTCGAAAACTTAAAACTAGTTTTGGATAAAACTCTAAATTCATAAAACCGTGGTAAATTTGGGACTCCAAACTTTTATAAAACTAGTTTTGCTATTAAACTATTTAGTTTTGGAACAAGTCAATAATATGGCTGTAAGCAACGCATTGGAGTAAAATTAAGAGAATATTAGCCGTGTTTTTTGCAAGCCCCAAGGAAATCGATCGAAAAAAACAACGTCTTGTCCTGCAATTTACATGTTAAATGCAACAACAACAAATCCTCTTTGGGCTTAGCTAAGCGCGGAGAATTCTCGTTGCTTAACTTAGGCCCCAATTATAGCTATCATTGAAAACCATCATTGAAAACTTTAATGATTAGTTTTGAAACATTTAGGAAGTGAAGTCCGAAATTATTTTGATACAAAAATAAGGCTGATGGCTTAAATTATAATTTTTGTGAAAAAAAAAATTATTCGGGCCCAAACTTCGCCATAAAATGAAGTTTAATTTTTCAATGATCATTGGTAAGGTAGTTCATTCATTGAAATAATAAAAGTCATTTTATGTGGACGGTTGGGCCAAAACGAAATTTTTTTTTTGGCAAAAATTAATAATTAAGTCACCGCCTTCATATTGGCATCAAAATATGCACTGATTTAGCTTTTTAAGTCCCTCAAAACCAATCATTAAAGTTTTCAATGATGGTTTTCAATGATAGCTATAACTGGGGCCTTAAGCACGGAGAAAAACTGTGTTACTGGCGTGAATTGCATACTTGTTATCCATAGTTTGTATGGAAACTCCATTTTGTTTCTGTAATGGCGTCACTAATCCCCGATGTCGTTTTTTTTTGTCAACCAAATCTCCCCGGGCTTGCAGAAAAACACGGCTATTATTTCTATATTATTATCAATTTTCTAAATAACTAGAAGAGATTTTAACATCTGGATTTTAGTATTTGACTAAAAATTAATAAGAGCATTGAATGTTAAAATCAAAAATACAACTTAATAATGTAAAATTTTTAACAACAATTTTTTTAAATTTTTTTTTTTCAACATTTTGAGAAAACAGCCCTATTTAAAAAAAGGATAAAAGAAGAGGTTTCTGGCTTTACAAAAGGGTATGTATCATTACATTGTGAGTATAGTCGCTGTTTTTAATAATTTTTTTTCTGTTTAAAGTCATTTTTTTAGAATATTTCCCATCCCGGCTAAGCAGAGGGGAATAGCCCCCCCTCTTATATGCTTTTTTTTTTGTCTCAACCAAACTTACACGCTCTAGCTTTTTGGCACACATTACGCAATTTACCCTGCATACATACATACATATGTACATACGTAAATAGATAGGTAGTGAAAATGAAAATTCAAACGTGGTCGATATTGCTTGCTTGAAGGAACCAATAACTTTGGTTTTAATAGTCTGATCCGTAAAGCTGACATTTTAAAATAATGGTAAAATGTGAAGCTATTTATAAAAATAAATAAGATGAAAGGTAGAAATTCAACATTGGAATTCACCTTTAGCTACATTCCATTGTATTTAGTTTAGCCGGTGAGCGATGCGTGATTTGTCATTATCGTTATTTGTGAGTAAGCACTATAGTGAAATGTGTGTATGTAGTGGTTAAGTAATGGCTTCTGACAGGTGTTCGCAAGTGAGATGGTGTGCATTCAGAAAAATTCATAAGTTGATCATTTCTTTCATTTCTAATTTAACGTCAAGGCACGAGTACGATAACTAGGGTGCCGCAAAATAATAACAGATTTTTGGAGAAGGGTAAAATAAAAGCATTTTTCACTATGGGAGAGGGTCTATCTCCCTCCGTTTAGGCTGGAGGGGCAATTTTCCAAAAAAATGACTTAAAGTTAAAAAAAAAAAACAGATTTAAAAACAACGGCAACACTTACAAATTATATGTTTTCTGAAAGCCAGAAACTTGTTCTTTTATTATTTGTTTCAACCTAGTTATTTGTGTTAATAGTTTTTGAAAAAAATGCTTTCAAACTCAAAATTTATCCAAAAAAAAAACATTACAAAATTTTTTTACAGTTTTTTATTTAAAGTTGTGAAATTAAGTACTGAATTGGCTTTAATTATTCGATGTCCTTATAAATTCTTAATCAAAAACTGAAAACTATATGGTTTTATGTCTTCTAGTTAAATTTGGGTGATTTTGTTGAATGAGTTTTTGTCATCATAAAATCATCAAGTCTACGCATTATTTGACAGATGAACGTAAATTTTCTCCATACGAGTTCAAATCTAATAAACTCACCCACAAAATATACTAAGACCTAAATGTTTACGAGAAGAAAAAGAAATGCCTTAGCAAATAAAAATCTCAGCCGTTATGCAATTTATTCTTTCGTTTTTATTTGCTATATATGTACCTATACATATGTGGGTACTATTCCTACATATATGGCAAATAATGGATTCGTAAAAAAAAATCGAACTCGAGATTTTGATCAAACTTGATATTATACGATGATGGGGAAGACGAAAAAAGTGGGTCTCCAAAAACCATCCGTCTGTCTGTCTAATAGGCTACAACCTAAGCGGATGGGTCAATTTTCTTCAAACTTAGTAAATAGCATTTTTTGGACTTACAGAAATCATATTTTTCTCAAAATCGGCTCCACAGAAGTTAAGAAAAAAATCATTAAATTTTATGAGTCATAAAGCTGCCGTTTAGTGAAAAATAGTTCACAAAAATTATTATTAATGGCACTTCCCAAAGAAACATTTTTTTATTTTCGATTTTCTTGAAAACGGTTCAATTGATTTTCAAAATTCTAAATTATTTTTTTTTTTGATTTTTAAAAAAATTTAAAAAAAAAATCAATATTTCGAAAACAAAGTAGTCGATTTTTATTAAACTTGGCAATAAAGTTTTTTAACATTATCTAGAGGATTTTTAACAAAAATTATTTCAGAATCTTGTAATATGTTCAAATAATATTGCAAACAAAACCTTCAAAAAAAAATTATTCAAAATTATTTTTTGAAAATTTGATATTTCGAAAACGGGTGGAAGACTTTTTTGTAAAATTCAATTTTTAACACCACGTTAATAAATACTTAAAATTGGCGTACCAATTTTTTTCTTATAAATGTTAACGAAATTTTATAAATAAAAAATAATTATTTTTAAAACCGCTACTACGGTTTTTGAATTCGGTTCAAAACAATGTCAGAAGTATTTTAATTAATTTATTTTTAATTTTGTTTATTTAAAACAATTTTCTAGCTTAAATAATATAATTTCCATGCCTGCATTATATGCAACTTGCCAGAAGCCACATTGTTAATTTTTCTATACTCACATAGATAATGTTTCGATACAACATAAGCTCCCATAACCAATTTAATTCAGACTTTAGAACCACATTGTGATCGCACATAAGAGCAAGTTCATGCGACCCAGTCGTGCATATTTTTTGTATCTAAGCACAAAGAAAAGTTTATTTTTTTTGTTTGTTTATTTGTTTGCGAACACAAAGTTTTGCTGTAGACATATTTTCCACTTCTATATTGCTGACAAAATTAAGTTTCATGTTCTCCATATTCTCTATATTCGGAGTGTTTTTACAAAGAAAAAACAAAAATGAGAGAAAACTTTTTCTTCTCACACGCTGAGTTGACTTCCTGACAAGGGTTCAGCCTTGGAATGTATTCTTAATATAATTTCCACATTCCTGTCCTGTCAGAGTCACCCTTTTCTATCCTAGTATCCCTATGCCGAAGTGAAATTTCAAGCCCCTAAGTCAATTAAGTTCATACTTTATGCAGGCGCTCCCATCATGACATGACCAGACAAAACATTCTCACTGACCTGACAAGGACCAGGACCAGGACCACACAACAATTCAGTGTACACCTTAGCACATACCTAGCCCAAAGTGATTTATACATTTCTTTGGCTCTCTTCGTTATAGTTTGCCGGATTGTTGGTTCGTTAAAAGGTGAACAACAACTGGTCCATGATGGTAAACTGGTTCCGAGTTATATGGCTATTTTAATTTGCTTATCAAAAAGTTCCACAACATAAGTGCTGGTTCCGACAGTACTTCTACCACTACCACTGCCATGCCATATACCTATCGTATCTTCCTTAAACCAACGCAAAAAAGGTAAAGGCAAAAGCTTTCTTATCACATTGTTTGGTAGCATTTTGAGGTTAGGTACATAAATACAACATTAAATTTCTATTCAAATACTGGACATTAAAATGTAAACTTTTTGCCGGATCATTGCGGAGCTGGGGTTAAGGGATAATGTTGGGAATAATAAGGTACATCGCCATCACCATTCACCAAGCCTCCAAATTCAACATTGGGGTTGGTTTTGGCAAAACTTTAGTTATAGCCAAAGTTGTCGTATAATGTTGGTTCAACTTGAGCAGCCGAAAACCAATAAAGTTAAATGGAAAATCCTAAAACTATAAATCATGGCTTTAAGTCCATTTCCTTGGTTGTCGATTTTGCATCCTTTCATCCGGACCAAAGGCGATTTATTTGAATTTTTCCTTCCCATCAGCTTGGGGGCTGCACTATATACCATCAGTAGTAACAGTAGTATAAGGGTGAAAAAGTATTATTCTTGGCCAGGGCCAGTGTCAGTATATAGGGTTCTTGTGCTGGGTGCTGCAGGAGCACGATTGACGTGGTTGAGTATGAAAAAAAGAAATAATAATGAAAACACAAATGGCAAAGTCTAAGAGATTTACTCGGATAGTTGCTTAGAAGAACTACATAGAGAATGAAGTTAGGTCTCTGTAGCGGGTGGAATGAATGAAGGAATGAATGAATGAATCTAAAAGCCAACGCGCAGTATTGGGAGGCAAGGGAATAAGCCAAGGCAAGGATTCTGATCTGAAGATGTAAAATTGAATGTCTTTCCATTTCAATTGGTTATTTATTGTGTGGTTTTTTTGAATACATCGTAACTTGATGGTAAACAAAATTTAATACAAAGAAGAACAAGGAATTGAGAAAAGATTGAGAAGATTTTATTTTAAAAAACATAAACAAGGACAACATGATAGCTGATAAAAACAGATTGTTACATAAAATCGAAATACAACGATACTCTTTGTGATGAAGAGATTTACAATTTAGGAGAACATCTGCGTTTCTGTGTGGAAGGAGTTTCTTTTTTTATAAATTAACTGGGGGGCGTTTGTGGTGGAGTTATGGGCTTAAATATTTTATAACAAAGGTTTATGTATATTGATGGGGATGCAAATGTATGAATAGGATGCAACTGTAAGAATACCTATCCCATCTTGGATTTTGAAAAACTAGTCAACAATATCCGATAGATTCAGGTAAAACTCTTGGTCGGATAACTTTTTTCAGCCACTTTTAGTTGCATTTTTGACTAAGGGATTTCTATAAAAGGGGTATCAAATGAAATCTTTTAAAACGAAGTTATCCAATCACTTTCATGAAATCGATCTCAAGATTTTGATCAAACTTTACATTACGATAATAGAAATGACGAAAAAAGTGGGTCTCGCAAGAACGTCCGTCTATCTGTTTGTCTGTTCGGTTACAGCCTAAACGGATGGGTCGATTTTTTTTAAACTTGGTACTTAGCGTTTTTTGGACATTCCCCCCGAACGTTTTATTCATTTTTTTATCACCAAAAATAACGGTACCTACCTGTCATACAAATTTATATTGTTAATTTTTGTATACTCACATAATACTGCCTGCAACTTAACTAAGATTTGACAAATGTATAAAATACAACTAATTTATTTTAGACTTAAGAACCACAGTGTGATCGCACATAAGAGCAAGTTGGTGCGAGCCAGTCGTACAAATTTTTTTTAATAAATACCGCATTGTATACTAGGCAGGAAAATAAGAATACAAAAAGCCAAAATTCGGACAAACCTAAATTTTGGTGAAAAACTTTATTGGTATGTCCCAAACATTTCCTTAAAAATCCTTAATACAAGAGCGGGAGAGAGGGGGGGGGGTGAAATTCAAATATATTTCAAACTATCAGATTTTTTTAAAAAGTTTGATGTTACTTATGCGATTCTACAGATGTAAGTTAGTGTTTATTTAAGGTTTTTCTTAGTACTAACTGGTTTCGCATTTGAGCACGTTTTTCTTAAAATCTTTCGCTCTTAGGAAAAAAAAAATTGAAGTGTTTTGTGTAGATTTTTCAAAAATAAATTTGAAAAAAATTCTGACACTGTACAAGTCTTGACTTTAATTTTGAAATTTTGTACCGAATTCAGACCTAATTTTTGAAGCCCACATTTTGAAAAGAAACAAACATGCACTGGATGTTGGCCTTATCGTCTTCAAATTATAAATTTTATAAAATTTTAATAGCCATATTATTGACATGTTTTAAAACTAGTTTAATAGCAAAACTAGTTTTATAGAAGTTTGGAGTCCCAATATTGACACGGTTTTATGAAATAGGAGATTCATCCAAGGCTAGATTAATGTTTTTGAGTTTTAGGTGTCAAAATACTTTTGAATAAGACCAATTTGGGCACCTTGAAACATCTCTAGAACTAGTTTTGTCGTGAAACTAGTTTTGAAAAAAGTCAATAATATGGCTGTAATAATTTTCGTCTACAACTTTCGTTTTTTTTTCAAGAAATGGTATTTCGCAAGAATTATGGAGTTTCGGCAAGAAATGTCGTTTCTTAAAAATGTGGAATTTCGTCACAAAATGTTTTTTGTCGCCAACATTTCGTTTGGATTTTCATTTGGTGTTTTTTTTTTGCTAGGCCCACAACAGGCGCATCCAAAGGCACAACTTCCTTCACATTTTTTAAGGCTATATTTTTGGTAATCCCACAAAATATGTCCAATTTCAAGTATCTAAATATGTGAATACGGAAAAAATTAATTCGATTTAAGTCTGGAGTCTCTGTTGTAATTATTTATTTTAATAAGTGGCCGGCAGCGGCGTGGCGGGAGTGGTTTTTTATGCATTTTTTTTTTACCGTAGACCCATACAAAAACATACTTTTTAAGCTTCATAGCTCTTTTTTATTATAAACAACTTTAATTCTACCGTAAACAAAATATGTACTTTAAATGGAAAAAAATGTTCAACAGTAAAATACCTTTTTGTGACATCATTGCAATTTAAGTTTTGATAAACTCAGAGTAGAATTCAAAAGCTGTAAATATTTATGGTTACTATTTAATTAAATAAAAAAATAAAAAAAAAAAACAACTGAAAAAAAACATATAAATAAAGTACGTATACGCCCGAGTGCATATGTACAAAAAAGTTTCCAATATAATTTTTAATCAAAACAAATTATGCTTCGGTCAAACGATTGGGTAATAACTTTAACATGAATGTATAAATAAAATTTAATTGTCCACTGCATCAATCCACAGAATTAATATTATCATCAAGTTTGTTTTACAAACTCAATACAAATACAAATGTCAACAAATTCGTCTGCCTATGTATGTGTGATGTATATATGTGTGCCTACATGTATTGCGCAGTTTACGATTGTGGCCAAAGTAAAACAGAAATTAATTACATACTGGCTACTGTCCAAGAGTATCCTTTAGCCAAAAGATTTCGGCCAAAGAAAATCCGCATAAATTTACCCTAGAACCACATCCGTACGCCAGAATTTCAATCTCGTCGACTGCGGCGATTTTTTTTGTTTTATTTTTTTTTTTTTGTTAAATACTCTTTGGGTCTGGTGATGGGCTGGAGTTTTGCATTCCTTCGGCTTTTTATTTATACAATATCTCTTCATTTTGTTTTATTTTTTTGCTCGTAAAGTTGGAGCTTGATTTAAATAAAAATTAATTTGTCTGGACTTATCGTTATTGCTGCTTCTTTGCGATTGTAATTTAAAAATAGCTTCGCCACTGCACCAAGTGTTTGGCTGTTTTGCTTTTTTTTCGAAAATTTATTTTTCACTTAAGGATATTTTTAAAACACACACTTTCCATGAGTTTGCAAATGTTGGAATTAATTAAATTCTCGTTGCTTTTGATTAATTTAATTTTTTGTACCTATTTTCTTTTTTTTTTTTTTCTTTTGTGGGTATAGAAATAACTACATAAAGTATAAGTAGCGTACCGCATCGGTCGTCATCTTGGCACACTCCTCAAAAATGTATACCTTCACTTATACAGAGAGAGAAAGAGAGAGAGAGAGACTCAACCAATCATTGAAATAGATTGTGGCAGGAATCAACCAACCTAAATGAATTGTATTATTTTAGGATCAGAGGTTCAATTAAATTTCCAATTCAATTACAGACCTCATCTACAGTGAAAGAGGTGAACCGGAGATATATGCACAGAAACGAACTCATATACATATACAAATACATCACTGAAATAGAAGGAAGCCATAATTGAATATCCTGGTGGCGAGTTTGGTATTTACTGAATTTATAATTGGAAATTGGTATCTCGTTTCTTATTCATTTTTGATCAAATCTCTCTGGGTCTATAGGGCATCATCATTTGGACTATAAAATCGAGGCAATGAAGCAAACCCTTATGTGTTTTGAAATTTAATTGATTTTCCCCACAGGAAAGATAAAAAGTTGTAAATTTAATATTTCTAGCAGGTACCTACCTTCATATACATATGGACATAAGTATAGAAATATTGGTTAAAGAAGCCTCTCTCTCTCGAATGAAATTGAATATGGGACTTGAATTTTACTACAAATATGTTTGGTATTTGTATTAAATGATAATAACTCTTTTTGATTATATAAGAATTCTGAAAAGTATAATTTCTATAATTGCAATAGTATTTTATGTGCCTAAATATTAAAACAAATTTAACTATGAATCTTATGTCGTGTGGCACTTATTTGTCTTCAAAGGCTATAGTTAGACTCGTTATAGTTCCTTTATCACAGTTTCAAATTGAAGAAGCTCGAGAATGTAAGAATGGATTTTTACTTGAGGCCACTTATTCCTTGGAGTACAAAAATCGAGGTTTTCATTAAACCCAAGAAGTTAAAAAGGTATATGGCAACCATTCCATTGCGTTAAAAGGTACTTCATGTTGTTAGATCCTGTACCTCCATTTGTAGGTAGGTAAAGTGGATATGGATAAAAGGTTAAGTTAGGTTATGTAATAAAACGGCAAGCCGCATCACCTCAACCAGATCTCATTGAATCCATTGGGCTCCCATATAAAGACGGGTAAGAACATGGGATGCCTCGCTCTGAACTATCTTGAATTCTGAATGAATTTTAAGATGATTCTCAGTGGCAAAAACGATTTGTCGCTCATTTAATCGAAAGGAATTCTTTTCTTTCTAGGCTGGAGCACTAACAAAGGAAGCTAGAGAACCCCTCTTCTGCCTCTTCATCCTGAGACTCTCTGCATAATTCATATGTGCTGTTGTCCATTCTGATCACTTGGGTTCCCATTGAGTTGTTACCCGTTATAATTATTACCAAGAGGGACAGTTGCGAGGTATGCTTAGTTCGAGTAGAAAGTCTAAGAGAGACCCGATCATAAATATTCAGATTGCTTATTTATTTACTTATCGGATCATTTGCGGCTTTGACAAAATTCTGCCAGAGGATTTCGCTCTGCCATTTTTGTTTCATTAATATATTTATCAAGGTGTCTTGGGACCCATCGAAGTGTAACTGTGTTTGTTGCATTAAGTAATCTTAAATTGTTGCGGTAACGGTCCACAGGTTAGACTTTATGATGACTTTCAATGAACACTTCGATATTTCTGTCTTCTAGTTCAAGTGTGGCTAGATTTTTTCTGCGGTCTCACAAATCGAAATCAATTACGCTTGAAAATAAACTTGATCGCACGAACATGCTTTTGTGGTTCAAGCTTCATGGAATGTCAGCAAAATTTTTTCACCATTTAAAAAAAATAAATATTTTGGATACCATTTGTTACTATTTAATAATATACGTACCTCTTAAGTCGTTTTTTTAAAAAAAATTCACTAACCCCCTTTTAAATCATTGATTTTTCAACAACTTCTTGGGCGCCATTTTGTGGTGTGCTTTTTGTCATAGGCTGAGGTATGCTCGTCTCGGGTCCAGGCTACAGGATTTTATTAAATATGTACCTCTATATTATCCAAATCCATATATTCTTAAACCTAGGTTTATAATAATTCAAATGTATACCAGATTCCCCTAACTTACTGACTGAGCATAGTAGACGTCACTAAATCACAGACAGACGTTTCTTTATTACAGTCTGAGATAGCAGACCTTTCTAAATCACAGTAGGAGAAAGCAGACGTCACTATAACTAACTACTTAAAACATGCGCTTCTACTGTCACTATGGGACGAACCTTTCTGTCTTTCAAAAGCGGGACTCACCGAGTACTCTTGATTCGTACTATTCTTACTATGGCAGAGCCCAAGTTTCTTGTGCTCATCCATAGTCTCTTATCCATAATTCTGTCCAAACCGAGTGTGAACTATAGTTTCACAGAAAAACTTATATTAATATAAGCTCTTTTCTAGATTCATTGCTAGAGGTAATTCAGGATTGCTTTGAATGGAATTTAATAAACGGTGGCGGTGAAAACGGGGTGTAATTCATCGTTACAAGCTTTACTATGCTCATCTATTTAAGGATGAGCTATCGAAAAGATGCCTTACCCTAACCCTTCACCCGCCTTGCAGCTATCCGTAAAAATCACGACTAGATCAGCGCTGTTTATAACTCAGTTACCCACCCAGAAGTCCCTTGTAGGGACTTTAGGGCCATTGGATTGAAATCAATGTGTGGTGTAGTAAAATCTGTTTGAATGTCTTAGTCCGTAAAGTTCATAATGGTTCTATGCCCGAAATGGCTTACCTTCCAGTTATTGCACTATTTAAGTCATAAAGCCACTATTTTTTCCGTAAATAAATCGAATGGGTCTAGTGAAAGAAACGTGCCCAGAGCATGCGGCTTTTGGAGTCTTCATAACAGTCGTTGTACCAATATAAGCCAGTCTTTGAATTTTAGTCATGCTTTTAAGATTGGTTGCTTTATCTAGGGCTGTAGAACCTGTGCATGTAGCACACGTCAAAATTAGCCTCGGACACCAAACCTTTTTCCAAAAATTCGTATGCAGGTGAAAAATGTTATCGAAGATTTTTAATGTTTTCTTTCCAGTTTATTTCACGATCTTTTTATCAAACCAACATTACGACAGTGATGTGGAATGGTGTCCTCACTTAAAATTAGGCCTCGACATATAATTATAACAGCAAAACCCGATCCAGTTTTGATATGTTAAGTTTATAAGTTTATTTATTATCGCAGTGTTTTCGAAAAAATAGTTCCCATTAAAGCCATAGTAAAAATGTTAACTAATAAATTCCTTAAAAAAGTCCCATGAATTTCACATTAAAGTTCCGTTAAAAAAAAAAAAAAAAAAAACTATCTCTAAATACAAAGAGAGTTGATAACAACAAGACATAAATCTACCCCACACACAATCATTTGAATTTTTAATAAATTGTCTAGACGCTATAAATTATTTTTTTATAAAAATAGAATGGAAATTTAAAAAAATAAATCCAAAAAAATAAAAACACTCGCCCCATTTATCATAAAAGGTTTGGGCCCAACTTGGCACTTCTTGTTTGAAGGATACCTCTCAATCGTCACCTCACGACACAACGATGAGGTGGGGCGGCATTCTAAAAAAAAAAGTGTAAATTATGCACATCGAAGCAAAAGCACCAGAGAAGAGATACTAAACGCCACCATTAACAAAGTTAACGGTCCCTGTACAATTTGATTTTATTATTCTCTGCCATAAGCTTAACAACAACAACAACAACAGCTACAGAAAAAAAATCACTTAAAATATTGAAAGACTAAAAATATTAAATGTTTAACGCGCGTTTCGCCTCCAAATTATCACCCTGCCATAGCAGCGAGTTACTTCATTTATTTATAATGACTTAAATAAAATCTCATTGAGAGAGGAAACATTTATCATTTCCGTTTTTGAAGCTGTATAAAGTTAAGGTACACGAAAGGAGAAACATCCTTTGAAAATACACAAACAATAACACATAAACACACAATTCTATACAAAAGGGATACCTCAAGTGAAATGTTTATAAGAGAGAAGGTAAGTTAAGGTACTTTAAAGTTTTCATAGCAGGCCGGGCGGGCTGGCTGTGCGCCTGTAAAATATATGGCAACTGTCTGTTTACATTCTATTAATGGAAAGCTGATATCTTAAAGGGTTCAACTGTAGAAATTTGTCTTCCAGGTGTAATCTTTTGGTAAATATGAATGAAAACCTCTTTATGGAAGGATGTAATAATGGTTTTGAGACCTAAGGCATATTGCTGCCTTTCCTTCATCATAAAGATGATAAATTGCCAGACCCTCTGAGCTGTGTGCACCTTTATATTGATTCGTTGAAAAGGCGTACAGATATTATTACTTGTTCGTTTAGTAGGGTATTGGTGTTGGTTTTGGTGTTGGTGTTGGCATGATGGCACACAGCTCAAGCTTCATCCCCAAAGACTCCATCTAATACATCACTTAGTGTCAGATTTCGAAATCAGTTAAGGCAAACAATGTGGTCTTGGTCTTGGTCTTCGGTTTGCTGATGCTCATACTTACTTTCATAAATTTAAAATGAAAACGCAATAATCCCGAACTTGTTGAAATTTAAGACGAACGTAACAAGAATCCTCAAAGGGATGAAGTCGTTAAAGAAGCGCACATTGGATGAATGAGCAAAAAAAAAAAAAAAAAAGAAGACAAGCAGCGCGAGAACGTACAACACCATCAAAAGCTTCGTTTATCTTTCGAATAAATCTCCACTTGCATCACACATAAATCCTTGCAAAGATCTCTAAACTGTTATGGAGCCCTTCTGTACCCCATGGCAAGTTTGTCCGATATCTCTCTTCACTGTTCGTAGAGTGAAGTGAAGGAATTACACGACAACGACGCGACGGCGCGGCGGCGGGGATGAACAAAACGAAAAAAAAATGGAGAAAATTAGATGACACCAAAAGCTCTTAATTATCCAATCTCGCCCCCCGAAAATGAGGGTACAAAAAATGTAAGAATAAAACCCTTTTTGCACACAGGCTCTGCGCTCCTCTGCAGAAGGTAGGATAGTCCCTTAATCGTTGGCAATTAGTCACCGAGCCGACCAGGCCAAAAAGAAAACAGTCAGGACACAAAACGAGAAGAAACGAGTAGATACCGAAGCTTCATACAGACAGCGTTCGCTTAATGTCTCCTTTATAGGGAGAAATTTATCTTTGCAATTTATATACATACATATAGCTGGCAAGATATCATCCACAGTTTAGCAGGATGTTTTCATTGCACAGATTAACACACGAGGTAGGGCGATATATTAGATTGTCTAGCTGAAATATTTTTTTTTTTTTCCCCCTTTTTCGGAGAGTTTGCTGCAGACGGCCGAGCTCTTGTTCCCAGATGTGGCAAGGATTAAATGGCACTTCTTCGCGGTCAACATTTGCGCTTTAAAAAGTATTGCTAGTGTATCTGCTTGAGCTTCGGTATTATATTCAAAGGAAGATTTGGAAATATTTCTGAAAATTATACTAAAAATATAACTTACACCTCTTAATAATTATCCTAAGGACCTTTTTGAACAATCAAGCGTACAGTAACAATAAATGCATTACATTTTGCATTTGTATTCATGCAGTGAGAGAGGTAGGAATTTTGGCGAGTTTAATTTTTATATTCTGAGTTAATGTTTTCTTGCTATAAGGCAAGTTGTTCAAACTTATAGTTTTAGTCTGCCAGTATTTCTGTAGCCTTAGCATTCGAAACGATTTTTTCAAACTTTGCAGTTTGTACTCAATGGTTTACAAAAGTGTTTCCTTTTATAGAGAGGACTTTTTTTTCAAATATTTTACAAAGTACAAACACAAATTATAAAATATGTGCCGAGCTTCACGGTTAAGATTTCGCTCATTAAAAACAAGACCGTCATAACTCAAAATATGCTGTTTTGAGATAAATGCGATTGAAATCTTTGTGTTTGGTATGGAAAAACGACATTAGTGCAACAAATAAGACGCTCGTGTGTGAAATTTAGAAGAGATACCTATATATGATGTTTTACAAAAATAAATCCAAAATGTTTTTACACATAATGTTATAATAAACTCTAAACCATCCGATTTTGTGTTACGACGGTATTCTTATATAAATAATGCAACCTCTCGTAACATTAACACTAACACGGGACTTGTTACACGTAAGGCATAATTTACCCTACCGCTGGCATAGAAATTTACACATTAAAAATAAAAATCCTTATGGCCCATTGAGTGTTAAACGGCATTTAGTCCATAGAGCCAATAACGCCCAAGGAAATAGAGCTTAGGTAGTTTTTGAAAATAACGCCGTTTTCTACAATTTAGAAACGTTTTAAACGATATTGCACTAACCAAATTCATTGAAAATAAGAATTGGAAATAATGCCCAAAAACATATGGAAGTAACACACAAAATTATGGAAGTAGCAGCCAAAATTAAAAAAAAAAATCCATTGAATCTTTTGGGCGATATTTCCTCTTAATAATTTGGGTGATATGGAGTTTTGGACTTTAAAAAAATGTTTTTGGGCTTTATTTACATTTTATTTTTTAATTTTTAATACAAAAAATTTTGCTTCTAAGTCATATGTGGATTTTTAAAAGGCTATTTATTAAATCTGTGGACCAAATTTAAGGTTCTTTTTATGTGTAAACATCTATGCGCCAGCGGTAGGGTAAGCTAAAAACGTGGGCTTTCTTCTGTAATACGTTACGAGTTCAGACTTTACGTTTAAAAATTTGCAGACTAGGATATTTACATACATCTCCGAAAGATCGAGTTGGATTAAGGGAGTACCCACATCACTAGCGTGATGCTATGACAATTCTTCGGTCGTCGCGCATTCGCTCCGAATATTTCGCGCCGGTTTGGGAGAGCCTTTCGGGTTGGGACTTGAAAGGGTTGACAGTTTGTACTACATATATATTATAATGTGTCCTCTATCTGTCAAACCATTAAGTGTCAAATGTTATTGGAGGTTGGCTGCGGTGTCAGTGGATTGAAAACGTGATTTTAGTGATTTCCACTGACAATTGGAACTTAATATATTCTATAAACGTCAAAATACATAACTCGCGCGGCTATCTTTTAAAATTCAAAGTTACATTCATTGGAAGTTCGTTCAGTATAAAATGAAGACTGAAATGTGTGTAAGTTTTACGGAATGGACTTGCTTAAGGGTAGGCATAAGTCCTGTGTAATACGTAACTAAATATATGTATATTATGTACGTTCAGTATCAAAAAAGATAGGAACATTTTTTGCAAAAGGCAGTGCAAAAAACTTAATCTCAATACACTAAAAAAAAACTTAATTTTTTGTTTCCTCCGTACCTATTTCAAATTCATGTTTTTTTTTCACAATACTGTACATACCTCCTCCCGTTTAGAAAATATAGAAAACCGACTTCACTCTTTAAATCACGATGGCGGCAACCCTGAAAAAGAGTTGATAGCAGTGATGCCAGATAGTGGGCGATTCCCTTTATCGTCGGCATTTGAAAAGACAAAATAAGATAAAAGGGCGAAAGGGCATTTTCATTTCTCATAGTTAAAAAAGGGGCATTTTAATTTTTCAAGGAATTCTGCAAAACGTGAGGCACATCTTTTTTTTGTCGAAAAAGTGAAATTATGAAGCATGCCAATGACCCTAAACATTTGTTGAATTTAAAGTCAACAAAAACAACACCTCCAGTACAATATTTTTTATTACTGATTTTTATTTTTCATATAATTATGTATTTTGTGTTTTTCTTCTATTTTTTTTATTTTATTTTTGAGGGCAGCATCGCATGGGCATTCGTCAACAACTTCGTGGTTCGGATAAAAGGGCATTTTCCGTCCAAGTCCTGGATAAATCACTTGGAAAAGTCTGGCATCACTGGTTGATAGTCAAAACTTGGATTTAAGCTTCCTATGAGGTATTATCTTGAGAGCAAAACAAAAATGTCTGAACCATTTGCATACTCAATAACCATACGAGTCATATAAAAATGACCAAAAATACTGGACTATAATAATCCGCCGCTCCGAGTAAAAAATATATTAATCCAAACCACAACATAGCGAATGCAAACTCCAATTGGAAGTTCTTAAGACCGCTTATGTTTCTTATCTGTTGTAAAATTATATATTTAAAACGAGAGTAAGTGGCGGGTTCAGTTCCCAGAGTTAATGCTAATCCCATATACGGGCCACAAAGGAAACAAGCTTCAAATAGTTATTTAAATAAAGACATTCAGATAAATATACATACATATGTATTTACTTGTACCTACTTAATTAGTTTTTTTATTTCCCTTAGTGAAGTTATATAGTCCTTTCATTCAATTAAATGCAGCAAATGCTAAAACGATTGCATCCCCTTACATCTTTGCACTTAAAATATCCCTTTTCATTAGCAATTCAAACCACTCTCGCTGAAATGTGAGAACAATTAGTAGATACCTACCTATAGGAGAAAGCTGTTAGTAGTCAACAAAATGGACTGGACATGCCATAATAATAATAACATTTGAAGCCTCAATACAAGAGTCACTTAAGTAATCGACCCCATCTTGTCGGAAGGCAAAGAAAACCCAATTATCCTCCTCAATAGGTAATTCAAGTGTATTGTTGACCAAGCATATATATAGCCATCAAGCCACAGAGGCCCACATGAAAATCAGTATTTTTCTTTTTTTTCCTATTTTTTTTTGTTCGCTCTTTATATGAAGGTTCTTTGATTTCACCTCCTTGTACGTCCTGTTTACTCAGCAAATTTCGTTTGCAATAATTAAGCAAAGAAAACTTCTTTGCTATATGCTTTCGTATGTGGTCGTATACATAATATCGTTACTAGTTTTCCATATAGTATTGTAGATAACTGGGTTTTACGTCAATGGCCCACTTGGCACAGCATAACTTACTTCAAAGGAATAGTTTCGCAAATACACACAGACACACGGAAGCGGAAACATCTCAGCCATATACCTATAGCAACTAATCGCACAGGTAAGTGTTTACTCTTATCGATTACTTTTCGTTCTCTTATAAACACGACCACGTAACTAATTTCATCCTTTTCCACACTCAAAACTCTATATCCTCAAGTCTTCGTTTCTACTTCAATAAGCTCTTAAAAGGTTAAGAATCCGTTTCGCCTTAAGGACACAAACGCAGGTGAAACCGGTGTGCTCTTCCGCAAATAAATTGCCTTCAATGCGGAATTTGTGCAGTTTTTAATTAAATATCCTTTTTTAGTGGTTACTCTATGGGTACTCATACTCACATAGGTACTCCTTTCAAGGATTAAAGAAAACAAAGGCGACCTCTTATCCGTCTTTTCACAGTAACATATATGTATGTATATGTATACATATTCCTGTGTGTATATTTGTGTTTGTGTACAAACAAGACCAGATTGCCAATGACTTTGTTTCAATCTTCATCCTCTTCTGGCAAAAGAATGGCACTACCTGTGCCTATATTGTCTGCTATCTGAATATTATGTCTGTTTACAAAGGACTAACCAAGAGAAAAAAGAGAGCGATGAGAAGCTTATACGGTTGGTTGGTGGCACTGGGATATAAAATTAAATTTTCAAGGATAAAATTGTGCTTAGCTCACGTATGGATATAGGTAGGCAAGAAATGCACTTAAGTTCAGTCTCTATACCGTATGAAGGGTATGCCTATCCCTCAGCTCCTATACTGTGAAGAAATTGTCTACTTGCACCTTTCGACAGACATGTAGCGTAGCGGGTGTAAGTGATGATAGCAAAAGAGATATGGCAGGTTTTAGAAAGATTAAAATGAAGAAACACAAAAAAAAAGAGAAACTCTGCCAAAAATGTTGGAATGTTGGCGAATCACAAAAGCAATTTATGCAAAAATGCTGACGAAGTTCAGCTGATGAAAATTTTTTGGCAAGGTTAAGCTAGGAGAAGTCTTAATACACCTACCTATAGCAGAACAAGACAAAAATGAAGTTATTTTATTTTTTTTTCTGTCTGAACTCTGAAGTCAAGTTCTAACGCTTACGAACGAAAAAATTGGGAATATTTTTTTATTTAATTCTAGACGTTGGTTTACTATTATTATTTTTAGATCCGATTTTTCAATCATCAATTAAAAACATGCACTTAAATGTCACAAAAATATGTAAATAGGAACAATAGAAGCAATGGTAGGTACCTTCAAACTTGTATTTTCTTCAAATCCATTGCAATTTTTATTGCTAGCAAGTTTTATTGCATATAACTATTACTGTATTTTGTATGACATGAAACTCTTATTGCATGCAACTTTAATTGCATGGAACTTTAATTGCATGCAAAGTTTTATTTTATGCAATTTTTATTTCTGGAGGGATATCATAATCAGTCATAATCAGAACTTTAAGTTGGCAACACTATTTAAACTGGCGGCCATTTTGTCAGCTGTCAAAAAATTTTGTTTGGCATTTCAACATGAATAGACTGACGCCTGAACAAAGCTTCCAAATTGGGTCCAAATGGGCCTAAAACAAGATTGCCGTTTGTCCCAATTTTCATAAGCGAATTTTGTTTAGCGATGAAGCTCACTTTTGATTTAATGGATACGTCAATAAACAAAACTGCCGTATTTGGTTTTGGAGTGATGATAATCCTCAAGTGTATGTTGAGACATCGTTACATCCACAAAAACTGACTGTTTGGTGTGCTTTATGGTTTGGTGGAATAATTGGTCGGTACTTCTTTAAAAACGATGCTGGCCAGAAAGTTACAGTCAATGGTGTCGCTATAGAGCCATTATTACTGACTTTTTCGTTCATCAGTTGAACAACCATGATGTACAAGAGCTGTGGTTTCAACAAGACGGCGCAAAATGTCACACAGCTCATGCCACAATTAATTTATTGAAGAAAACGTTTGGTAACCGCATAGTTTTACGTTACGGACTCGTGAATTGGCCTCCAAGATCGTGAGATTTATCATCACTTGACTATTTTCTGTGGGGATATGTGATAATTTGCTAGTCTACGCCGATAAACCCGAAATGATTGACCACTTGGAGGACAACGTTTGCCGCGTTATTGCCGTTATACGGCCACAAATGTTGGAAAAAGTCATCGCAAATAGGACCTCCAGATTAGACTACGTCCGAGCCAGACGTATCGGTCATATGCCAGAAATCATATTTAAATTGTAATGCCAGAAGATTATCTTTCGAATAAAGTAAATTGCATGTCAATTTAAAAAAATCATCTTTATTTAATTCCATTTCAAAGTTCCATACCTCTAAAAAAAAACACCCTTTACTTCGATTTGAAGTGAGAAAATGAATAAAAAAAGGGTCTAAGGGTTTTGATCGAATAATAAATGTACGTGATATTAAAGTTGCGCCATCTCTCCCGCTTTTACCCTAGTTCAAAAAAAACAAAAAACACGATTTATTACTACCTAGAATATGTCGAATTACTAACAGATTAAAACTCAATTTGTTTCGACAAAGTTCAGAAATTTAATGGTTTCCCTCTCTCAATCTGCTTAAAATCTATTTTCATTGGATTATGTACAATTGTACATTTATGTATAATTGAAGCAAAATGTATTTACAAAATAAAAAAAAATATCTATGTGATAATCTTTTGCCACAATTTAATCGTATTATTTATTATCTTTTGATGCACATATTTTTTATATTAAATAAAAACACAGTAAATATAAAAAATAAATTATTTTTTTTTTTTAATTTATTTTAAAGAATTCATTAAAAATAATTTACGTTCACAACACAAAATATTAAATTTTTGTGTGAAATAAAGAACGAGTTGGGGGCCATTTCAATCAATTTTTTCATCGTAATATGTTTCATTGATTTTTTATTATTAAAAACTCACTTACTGATTCTGTTATTTTTTTTTTTTTTTTATTTTTGTTAGCAAGCAAAAAAATATTGAATTCACATTTTATTGTTTTATTCGCTTAAGCCATACTTCCATCATCATCATCATGGGTCATGGGCTGCTGTGGGTTTTTGGGGTGTGGTGATGGTGGTTCGAATATAATTCGTTCTCATAGAGTAAACGTTTGATCATGTTTAACAGTGCGAAAGATGGAACATGGAACACACATTCCAGCCAGCCTGACCAGAGCAGAGCATAGCAGACCAGACCAGGCCAAACCATCACGAGCTGGATACACAAATTTTTATTGCCTATAAATTTACTGTTAAATCCTTTAAGTAAAACCATTAATTCGACCGTAAACCTGTTTCTTCGTTCATAGATGGTCATAAATCCAGTTGGTATGGTCGGCCAGTGTTGGCCACTGGCATGTGGCACCCCAACCAGTTACCTGGGGGGCATCGCTATTTGGCCATCCCCTCCTTATGGTCTTACTCCACATTCAATCGGGTCAATGTCAAGTCATAAAGTCTCGAACTATGTATACGCTATACTGGGAGTGCCCAGTGGTTTGACTATAGGTTAAGCTCCTCTTCCCTCGGTCTAATGTCTGGAGCAGTAGGGTTTTCATTTTTTTCCCTCTTATTAGTTATGCGTAATGTCATTGATTTTGGGATGATTTTGGCTCGAATATGAGAGGCTTTTGGAAGTCTAATGTTGAAGGCTTGGCTGTATTATAGTAAGTGCAGTATAAAAGAGCTTTTTTATCCTTTTGTATATATATTCGTGTCCTTCGGTGGACCTTATATGGATTGAAAAAATATATACCTACCATATGTAATGATTCGTCGTTAAGCTATAGAAATGTATATTTATAACTTTATACGTATGGTTTCATGAAAGGGACTTCTAAAAGGAGTTTTTTGTTTTTGTAACTCGGGTTTTATTTTTGCAGAGGTTTAACCTTTTTTTAGGGGAAGGTTATTATTTGGGAAATCCTTTAATTTTTTGAGTGGCGAGTAATGGTTGTTTTATAGGCTGTGAAGGTGGAGTCATCTGAAATAGACGTGGCTTGAGGAGACATAGGTTGCTACTTAAAGCCTTACAGTAGAGTGATTGCCAAATATTTGGATTAGCACTTTTATAACCATCAGTAAATCAGAATAATTAAATTGTTTTTTAGAGCCAAGAGTTATTAGATTTTTAATAGGCTTTAAAGGTAAAATATAATAAATTGCTAGTGCGTCTGGGAGTTTTGTAAAACGATGAACTTTTTGGCAAATTATTATACAGGGTCATTCATTTCGTGGTTTGAAGTTGGTAGCGCTGGCATTTGACAGTTGTCAAACTCAGCTGTCAATTGAAGTTTCATAATATTAGTTGAATGTTTGTCATTTACAATCGCTTAGCAATCAAACAACGCGTTAAAATTATTTAAACTTACTATACAAAAGTGGTGATTCAAACGTATAGTCGCACTTTTTGCGCATTACGTGATTATGGTCGTCATAATTGACCGACTATACGCAAGAAATCGCTGAAATTGTTAAGAAATTTCAAGAGAGAGTGGAAGCGTTACCGTAAGGCCTGTGCATCATTCTAATGCACGCTCAGTCGAAAATATTGCTGCTGCAAATGCAAGTGTTGCTGATGATCCGAATTTATTGATTTCCCAGCGTTCGCAGCAATTGGTCGAATGATAACCGGTTTTTGTTGGCCGGCGATTGAAGATCATGACTTGGACGATATGTAATTCCAACAAGGCGAAGCAATAAGCCACAAAACACGACCAATTATGGCTTTATTGCGTGAGAAGTTTCCTGGTCTCGTAATTTCACGTTTTGGCGATTTCAATTGGCCGCCAAGATCATGCGACTTGACACCGTTAGATTTCTGTAGGGCTACGAAAAAAAAACCTGTTTATACGAATAATCCCCGAACTCTAGACGTATTAAGAACCTACATTAATTAAATTATGGCGGAGATACCGCCCGAAATGTTCGAAAAAGTGGCTAAACATTACATCAAGAGAATCGCATGCTGCGAATCACCAAGCTTAAGCATATTGCAAAGATATAAGAGAGGGAAATTGGTTAGATAACAACACCTAGAAATGATTGCCCGTGCTCTGGTCAAATTGGACGTTATTTCAATGTTCATGGACCTCATAATGCATATACAATGTACATTATATCTTAACTCTAAAACTTGCAATACAAATATCTAAGAAAAACACAAACCAAATACTATGTATAATATGTCCTTAAAATAAATTTGTCACCAAGAAAATTACATAATAAGTAGCTATGTATTTTCTGAAAAGATGAAACTGTTTTTACGAAACGGATTTCCATAAATGCATCGAGTTTGATTGCGAAATTGGCCATTTCCCAATCAGAAATTTCAGACCGTAATTTCCCTAACTTCTGGTTTGGTTTTCTTTGACTTTCTTTCTCTGATGATTTCGATAGTTTTCCTCCATTTTAGCATCTTTATACATTGTTCTCTCTAGTTGTCCTCATTGTTATTACAAAACTTTAGTTTGAATGAAATTTTATATGCACATCTAACAGTACCGATTTGTTTCTTTACTTTCTCCTTGAGGGTTGAGAGTCCCCGAAATGTCCAAGATGCATAGGCAATACAATGAAAGAGTTCAGTTCAAAAACTTCTTCAAAATATAAACAGTATGTGTACTAACATTAACTATCTTTCTTCCTTATTGAAACAACCCCAGTTCGATGTATAAATGTTTGTATCAGAGTCAAGCTCGAAAGCAGCACTTTCAGGCAGAAAGTATAGAACAATATTGCTGTTTTCTTCGCAGCCCTTGCATCTTGGCAATAAGTGCTTTTCCCTGATCGGAGTGTTATGATAAAAATGTTTGCAGGGACACTATCTGTGTTGTTAGGGATTACTTTTTTTTTTGTTTTTTGAAGATGATGGTGTTCTAAAGGGCTGCAGAAACTTTGACATTGCCAACATGTTATGTGTCTGTGAAACTAAAAATGTAATAGATGATAGTGTTTGTATATAGCGTTGAAGGACACTTTCATGAATTTCAAAGTTATCGTTAAACTATTATGGATATACTATAACACTTGCATTGTATTTCGGTCCTTTTCATAAAATTTGTGCACTTCATGTTGAAGGATACCAAATTTGTATCGGATATTTGTTATTTAATTGAGCAGAGGTATCTTTTTGATATTGATTTTAGAATATTGATTTTAGGAATGTGGAAGAGAAAATCCAATATTTACAATTTAATTTGCAACACTCAGCTATGTAAAGGGTGATTTTTTAGACGTGTGCTTTTCACTCTGGCAACATTTTTTTCGGAGTTTGTCTTTTTGACAGTTGTGACTTGATTTATGCTTAGTTTGGTTTACCATTTCATAATAAACAACGTTTTGCAAATCGTGCAAATTTATTACCAAAATAATGGTTCGGTTCACGCGACATTTCGAGCGCTGCGTCCAATATTCGGTCGACATAATTGCAAAATCGCATAAATTCGAGCAACCATGGATCGGTTTCGCACCACGTTTACTCTTGTGGATAATGCGCATCCGCAGAGACGCCGATTAGTGCGTACCGAAGACGCTATTGCTGCTTTGGAGCAGAGTATCGAAGAAGACCCGAATAAGTCCATCCGCGCCATCGCGTGCAACAATTGGAGCTGTCGAAAATTGGGCCTCTTGGTTGGAATTTGTTCGAGCCAGCCGCGGCGGCCACTTGTCCGAAATCATTTTTAAAACATAATGGCAAACCCTTATATATATAATAAAGCTGAATTCTTGGTCATAACATTAAATTATATGCGTTTTATTTCTTCTTGAAAACCACACGTCTAAAAAAACCACCCTTTATGTGAAGATGTGTCCAAAATATACTTGTCCGAGTTACAATATTATCAAATGTGTATGAAACTTAAATATTTTGTTCATAAGAAAATCTTTGAAAATTTTATTTATTTTTTAAAAAGGATACTTTTGAGTTTGTTCGAAAATCTTAAAGTTTCTATGCAACCGATAACCATACAAACCCATTTGACTCAAAAATCTGATTTTTCTTTTTGGTTGGACACTTTAATATTTAATTTAAAAAAAAAAATCAAAACACACCCTGAAAGTCTTCTATAGTTATAACTGTTGTTGTTATTACTTTTTTTGTGTCTTTCAATTATTTTCAATTTCCCATAAAAGTCAACTGGGCAACAAATCAAAAGGAATTTCCGTTCAGAAATATTTTTCAATTATTTTTCCATTATTGCTCGTTTTCATTTTTCATTCTTGAATCAACACCTATAGAGGTTAAAACGTAAGGTTCTTTTCATTTTTTTTTTTTTTCTTAAATGCTGACAGTCGAAAAATATTTAAGCCTTAAACTGAACATCTATTAGGTAGGGCGTCAACTCCTACCACACATCAACATTCCTTATATAAGTTGGTTACATTGCTTTTTGGTTGGGCTACCTCCGTTTAAACTAAATCCAAGGGCAAAGTGTTGAAATAAGTACTCAATTTTTCCACTTCGAATAACTTTCTTTGAGACCGTTTAATGAGGTGTTTATACGAGAAAGTTTGCCTTTGGGCATTGTTTAACAAGTAGATAGTGATACCTAACGAAAATTCTTTGATTTTTTACAAATTTCACACTTTGGTTGGAGGAATCTTGTTTTAAGTATTCATCGCTTTCGCCATCAAATAAATCAGACACTTTTAGTGCGAAACTTTAAAATAACTCCCACGAGAGGAATCTTTGCACTAACTAAGAAGATCAGACGTTAAAGGACTTTCTATATATTATTAAGCTGTATGTAGACACGTCTTATGCTTTCACTTTTTTCTTTATAGAGCTTATCCTACTTTATCATTAGTTATCTATATATGAAATAACTTTTTTGGTATATGTATGTAGGTGGGAGTGAAAAGAGGAAAAACAAAAAAAAAAAGCAAATTTTCCGGAGCATGCATAATCTTTACCAAATCATCACCTTCAACTTTGTGTAATTACTTAGAGCAGAGGATTTTTATTTATGACTTTCGAAGGAATCTGTCTGCCAGTGTGTGCTTGTGCATGTATGAACGAAAATCCTTTGTGTTTGTATGTATATATATTCCTTTTGGTAGGAAGTCCTTGTCCTGGGGCAAAATCAGCATTGGTAAAGAGGTGATAAATGACTGTATCAATGCCACTGTGGCAGAAATGACAAATGAATCTTTTAACTTGTTTTTTTTTTTTTTTTGTTTTTTTTTTTCTCATGAAGAACAGAGCTTGGTTCATTCCACGCGCTGCTGAAGAAAGCACCCTTCACTTCTTGAGATAATACGGTACCGGCAGTGAATATTAAGTACATAAGCATATAGATGGGCTATATATAGATTTATATACATTTTTTTTATATATATATTTCATTCACCGGAAATATGTAATTGAGATAAGGATTTCTTTTGTTGTGAATATGAAAAGTGGAAAATTTTTTTTATAGCCCAATGTTTAAGGGAAAACATAGCTATGTCTAAAGGAAAATTAAATGGAGTCGATGGGAATAAGAGGAATTTGCTGAAGAGAGTTGATAACTTAACCGCATGGAAGAATGCTTAGGAAGAAGTGGATTTATTTTTTTATAGTCGTCGTCGTCGTCGAGGACTGAAGATATAAATTTTAAGTAGAATCCTTATGGCATCTTTTTATAACGAAACACAAAAAAAAATATAGAAGAGGAGACGTCTTAATTAATTGATGTTCTTAATTTGACTGAAGAACCCTTCTATACTTATAGAAATCCGTAGGAACTGGGGTATAAAGTCAGTGGGATAATAATTTTATCTTTGTTGTTAAATAAAAAAAAAATAGGATTGCGAAAAAAACATTTCTTAACCCTTCTAATATTGAACATACGGTGGAAAAAAATACAGAAACATATACAAAAAGAGAAATTCGTTTATAAAGTTGGAAAAACAACTTCTCAAATAGTTTTTAACTCAAAATATGCAATCTTATGTCTTCAATAAATCTAGATTAAAAAAAAAGAAAATGGCAACTGTATAGGTATATTACGATGATATTGTGGTTTCAAAGTTAGAATGTAAAGCTATTCTTCTGATTAAAAAAAAAATAAATTAGTTATGGGAACCTGTATTTTTGCCACATGCCAAAAACATGGTTTAGTTTTATGTAAATACAGAGAAATGAACAATATGACCATGTTACACACAGACCTTAGTAAGGGCTGAGTGAAATAAAGTCGCGTAAAATAAGACAATGTAATATGGCTGCGATTACAAAATGAAATAAGGCTGCGATTGAAAAATAAAATTTGTCCTCGGGGCCAAATCAAATGAGGCCACCATTAAAAAAGCGATCGAATGTATAAGTTACTGGCTGATAAAGACAAAAGAGGCGCGTCGGAACGCCCGTTTGCACGCGTGTGATTATTAAAATGCGTTTGCGGCTGCAGCTCCATTGTATTCACTTTAACGAGATTTTATCTGTTTTAACGTTGACAGGGAAGAAGGTGAATTGTTACGGTAGAAACTTAAAGCACTTGGTTTACATTATCGATCCTGATTTTGACTGACAATAGTTTTACCGTCAGTTAATTAATAATTCTCAGTCAATATTATAGCTTCAAAGTTCAAAGATGAAGAAAAAATTGCATGTCCTTCAGGCCGTGGGTGATTTCTATTAAATTTTAACCTGGAATAAAATTAGACGTTTTCACGTAGAAATTCACCTCATTAGTGTCAAAAATTAAACATATGGATACAAGCTAACGCGACTTTAATCCAAGTCACACACGGTTCAAAAATGAAATAAGGCCGCGATTGAAAAATGAAACTGGGCCACGCGGCCTTATTTAATTTTTAAAATAAAATTATACTGCGATAGAAAAATGAAACTAGACCGTGCAGTTTGAAAATAAAATAAGGCCGCCATTCAAAACAATCCACCGCCCTATTTCACGGGCCTTTTTCAAGCTCCGAAATGATGCCACGCGGTCTAATTTCATTTTTAGATTGCGGTCTTATTTCAAACGGCCTTGCATCACTCAGCAATGGAAGGAACTTAAATAATATACCTACATATGTATGTACATTAGTTTGAGGTTTGAAGAAAAACGCTTCAGTGGTTTAGGCTGTAGATTAAGACACACATGTACATAGATACATATAAAGACAGACAGATGGAATACTGGCCAGTTTTTTTCGTGTTCTCTATTATTGTAATGTCATGTTTGATTGAAATCTCAAGTTAGTTTTTTTTTACTAACAGCCATATTATTGACTTTTTTCAAAACTAGTTTCATTGCTGAACTTGTTTTAAAGATGTTTGGAGGTGCTCAAAGCAGTATTATTCGAAAATATTTTGACACCTAAAACACAAAAAATTAAAAATAGCTTTGCATAAAACTCTAAATTCATAAAACCGTGCAAAACTTGGGACTCCAAACTTCTATAAAACTAGTTTTGCTATGAAACTATAGTGTTGAAACAAGTCAATAAAAAACATTTAAATTTAAAAAAAGTCAAAAAATCCGCTTACAATTTTGAATATTTCATATCATGGTCAGCGTTGCCACAATGTTAAAAGTGTGACAAAAGTGTTCCTTCTTTTAAATTTAATTTTTTTGTTTAAATGTTACTTTTTAGTTTATGTTATAATTTTCTTCATAGGATATTTTTCTTGAACTTTTTGTGTTTATAATTTTTTGAAAGTACAATGTACAGTACGGCTGGCAAAACTTATCGTTTTTGTCTACAGACATTCTTACAAACATTCCATTGGTAGGCCCAGAAAAAAATAGTTAAAACAAATGTTGATTACGTTATGCAAAAAAATAAATATTTGGTCTACTACATACATCTGCGGCAACCGAACGGGATTTTTTGTCAAAAAAAAGGAATAAAGTTTTTTTTTTATTGAAAAGTTGTTTCACTTTCTTGAGGGCAGGCGGCAACGCTGTTCATGGTTGAACTCTTTGCTTTTAGTGCCCGAAAAAATAGGTGGCTGCAATGTTCCCGAAAATTCGTTTTTTTTACATGTTTGATAACACAACAATTTTAAATTAAATTAATGAACTTCAAATCCAATGTGGTTAAAGAATATAAAGAAAATAAAAAGGCCAAATGACATGGGAATTAAATAGATTTAAGTTTCAAGAAACTATACTCAACTTAAGCCCTACTAAAATTGAAATTTCGAGTTATTAAATTTCGTTCCCAAATTCACAACTTTAACAAAACAAAAAATACAAAACGAAATAACGTATACGCCACAGTAACACACACAAATAATTTGCTTCAACATTCCTTGTTTTTCCTATTTTGTGTCAAGTGAATATGACATTAATAATATGAACAAATTACATATAAATACACATTCATAAAGTCACTGACAAGAGCTAATCATAGCCATTGAACTTGTTAATTCTATAATCGATGATGTGACACATAGACACTATAACACACATTTTCTTAAGAAAAATCAATTGATAAAGACATGGAACGCATCAAAGAAGACATAATTTAACTTTTTGATTCAGAAAAATCTTTCGTTTTTGTGAATTTCAAAATAGAAATATGTGATAAATATGTACATACTCATATAAAGGGTGTTTTTTTTAGACGTGTGATTTTCAAGAAGAAATAAAACGCATATCATTTAATATTATATGGCGAAGAATTTAGCTTAAGGGTTTGCCACTATGTTTTATAAATGATTTCGGGCAAGTGGCCGCCGCGGCTGGCTCAAATAAATTCCAGCCAAGAGTCCCAATTTTCGACAGCTCCAATTGTTGCGTGCGATGGCGGATGGACTCATTCGGGTCTTCTTCGATACTCTGCTCCACAGCAGCAAATAGCGTCTTCGGTGCGGACTGATCGGCGTCTCTGAGGATGCGCATTATCCACAAGAGTAAACGTGGTGCGAAACCGATCCATGGTTGCTCGAATTCATGCGATTTTGCAATTATGTCGACCAAATATTGGGCGCAGCGCGCTATGCGTCGCGCGAACCGAACCAGTATTTTGATAATAAATTTGTACGATTTGAAAACGTTGTTCAGGAGTAAGTCTATTAACTATGAAATGGCTAACCAAACTGAGCATAAATCAAGTGACAGCTGCCAAAAAAACAAACTCTCAAAAAAGTATTGCCAGATTGAAAACCACACGTCCAAAAAAACACCCTTTACATAATGTAAAAGTTCATGTGATAATTTAATTGCTCTCCAAAATGTAAAAATCCATTTGAATGTCTGGTAGGTAAATTAAAAAATAAATAGTTTTTGACTGCAATTTTATATATTATATATGCAATTAAACATTAACATCAATAGAGAGAAAAAATAAGTATTGTATATTTTGTTTGTAGTTATAATCGTTCCTTGATAAATAAATTTAAAATACTTATTAAAGCGATTTTGTATTGCGTTTCAGGTTGTTGGTAAAAACTCACCTAACGGAAGTAGCTATTCCACGTTTTTTGACAAAACTGTCCCATTTTAGCCAATTCGCGTATATCCTTTCAATGATTACACCTATGTTGTTTTTAGATTTTTTTATTTGGGTAAACCGGATATTGAGACGCCTGAGTTACACAAATGCAAGTCAACAAACTTTACGACGGATCATTTGTGTTGCTTCGCAATCCATAATTTGGCAATGCAATTATTTGTCTATGATAACAACTCAATGTCCGAAGGCCATAGGAAACTCAATGCATTGACCTTTAATAATAAGTCGATATCAGGTTATATCTATTGTAAAGGGATGAGAAATCCAGTCAGTGGGAATTAAGTTGTGTGGTAATAAAAAATATATTTCTAATAAATACAAGTGTTTTGTTTATTTTCCTTCTTTTCTCTTGTTGATTGAAATATATGTTTAAAAACACATTATAACTCACGTGAACAATCTTAAAAAAAATGTGTTTAGAGCTCTTAATGTTGACATTACATGCTGGAAAGAAATGTCAAACTCCATTAATCTCCGGCTTAAAATTATATGCAAAAAGTACGCATACGCCACAGTGAACAAAAATAACCAAAAAGGTACAGTGTTGGGCGACGCTATCTTGTTATTATTGTACAAAATCGTTTCAGCTATTTCTGTACCAACTTTGCCTATTCCAGAATTAATTTATAGCAAGCACAATCAAAGGATATTTAAATCTATGATAAAATATGTTGTATTCTTCGGATATAAAGAAAATACCCTACAGATGCAGGACTACCCAACAAACTTGAGTTTATTTGCTCTTCATTTCAGCTTTTGTATACACACGTAGCCAAATATAAAAGAATATTATATTTTGCAGACAGAAAAAAGTTAAAAACAACAACAACAAAAAAAATTCCATCGACGCAATGAAAATCAAAATATTGGTATATATCCTTCCTTGACGTTGCGGTTCGCGTTAAGATACATCTTCTTATAAGAAACCTTCAAACTCAACATGAGCATCCTTCCGTTTCCCTAATTTTCAATGCTATAATCAAAATCAGCATCAAAATCGAGTATCTGATGCAAGAAGGAAGAAAATGAAAATTCGTAATACAGATGTCTTTCCTATCCTCCCTCAAATTTGTCTGATCCTACCTCAGAGGTTTTTCTTTTCTGATATAAAACGTATCTATATATGTATTTTTTTCTTTTTTATTTTGACAAGCGAAGAAGGATGCGCAGAGCTTGAAATGAATTCTCGAGCTACGGCAAGAAGTACCTATACACATAAAAAAAAAAAAAAAAAAAAAAAAACGTAAGCAAAAATTATCATCAATTGATTTGCCATTGAATTGGTTCATTTAATCTTCGCCTTGGGGAGCCTCAACGTTGTTGTTGAAAGATACAATACACAGAGGGTGGAGCGGGCGGTTGAATAATGAGAGACTGGGTTGATAGTAAAGCAAATTCATTGAATGGCGGCCATATAAAACGTGTCTGATGCTGGATGATGAAGGTCCTTGGAACGAACGCAACTGTTTCTGTTTCTGTTACTGGTTGTGATTGTTGTTGATTTGACTTCTCATTATGCAGTCATTTGGAACCTACACAAACACATACATACATATATTACTGGAATTCATGGTTGATGGGGAATCAATATTTGTCTATAGCTGGGTTTGAGTACAAAGTTCGTTGAAAGAAAATTAAGTTGAATTTTGTTTTGTTGTTTTCTACATAAAATTCTGTAATTCGCATCAATGACTCTGTACGCTCGCTAACGAGTTGTGTAGTAGGTAATACAATTAATCGGATTGAAAATTGAAGAGCACGATTGAACAGATATGACTTAGACATACCTACTTAATTAATATTACAAATGATTGAGTACATTTTTTTTTCTGCATGTTAATCAATACCACATCAATTGAAGTTAATTAAATTATTTATTGTAGCGGGTTTTTTGTTGTTGTTGGTATTCTTTTAGTATTTAAGTAGATATGCGCTTGGCCGCATGCAGATAAAAAGGGCCATCATGTATTTCTTATGACCGTTGAACTCTTATTAATGCTTCAATTTTGCATTCCAGTGTGATATTATATTGACACTGTAACTATAAAAAAACATGAACAAAGTAAGTCGCTATATAATTATGTTTGGACGTTTATATTTATTTTTCTGAGTACAATATACATACATACTATGTATGCTATGTATGTATAAGCAGCTATATTTTAATACTGTTGGGTCTACTTTTAACGTGGCATCTGGGCTCTTTGTATCATTTTTAATTATGAAAGTTTTGGATTCGTAAAAAATTCGATCACGGAATTTTAATGAATCCTAACATTACGATGATAAAGAACACGAGAAAGCTGGTTTTGGAAATTCTGTCTGTCATACAGTTTGTCTGTACTTCAATCTACAGCATAAACCACTGAAGCAATTTTCTTGAAATTTTGAACTTAAGGTTTTTCTAGTGATTCCAAACATGTAAAGGGTTTTCCAATAAGAGGTGTTATTTTAAATAGCCCGCTATTTCGGTAGCTGTCACTTTTGAAGCTGTCATTTTTTGACATTTAACAAGTAGAAACTACGCCATTAATAAAAATGGAACGATACACGCTTCAACAACGCATTGAAATTATTAAAATTCACTATAAAAATGGTGAAAATTTGGCAGAGTGGGTTCGTAAAACTAAAACATTTTTGGGTCGTCGTGAAGCACCTTGTCGGACCGCAATACAGAAATTGGTGGACAAATTCGAGCTGTTGGGACAAGTTAGTGATGTGAAGAATAAAACCCGTGCACGTCGCTCAAGAACAACTGAGAATATTGCTGTTGTAGCCCAAAGTGTTGAAGAAAACCCAGGTTTGTCCATTCCTCGTCGTTCTTTGGAATTAGGCATTCCACAAACGTCATTACACCGTATTTTGCATAAAGACTTGGGTCTTAAGGCTTATAAAGTTCAGTTAACACAAGAACTCAAGCCGGCTGATCATCAACAACGTCGTGTATTTGCTGATTGGGTGCTTGAAATGCATGAAAATGATCAACAATAAGCAAAACTGTCGCATCTGGGGCTCGGAAAACCCAAGAGTTATTGTTGAAAAGCCTCTCCATCCTCAACGCGTGACTGTTTGGTGCGGTTTATGGTCCGGCGGGGTCATTGGACCTTACTTTTTCGAAAATGAGGCTGGAGCAACAGTTACGGTCAATGGATTGCGCTATCGAGAGATCATTAATGATTTTTTATGGCCGGAATTGGATGGTATTGATCTGGACAACGTTTACTTTCAACAAGACGGCGCTACGTGCCACACAAGCAATGAAACCATCGATCTTTTACGGGAAAAGTTTCCGGACCGTGTTATCTCTCGAAGAGGTGATCACAAGTGGCCACCGAGATCTTGTGATTTAACACCTTGCGACTTCTTCCTTTGGGGCCACGTGAAAGATAAGGTCTACGCCAACAGCCCAGCGTCGATTCAAGACCTCAAAGATGGAATTCGTGAGGCTATCGAGGACATAGGGCAGCCACTTTGCGATTTGGTTATGGACAATTTCATGAAAAGGATATGGTCCTGTAAGCGTGGTCGTGGCGGTCATTTGGCTGATGTTGTATTCCATTATACATACCTTCTTCTTTATAATGAAATAAACATCCGATCATTTATCTCAAAAAATGCCATTTTCTTTGAATATCAAAATAACACCTCTTATTGGAAAACCCTTTGTAAAGGTACCTACCCTAAAATCGTTTTGAAAATGGTAATTTATCTCGAAAATGGCTCTTAGGATTTTGATATTGTTGATTTTCTATTGTAGGTGTAATCAAGGCTGTCGAAGTACTGCAACTGTAGTATTTGTACTGCTTTTAGAAATCCCGTACTGCCGTACTGCCAACACGGCCAAAGTACTGATTTTTTTTTTTAAACAACTTTTCCATACAAAAACGTCAAATCAATCATTTTTATTATTCGTAATGCTCTCTGACCGCATTTCTTCTCTCATAGCTCAAAAAAGCCAACAGATTTAAAAAAAAATTCAGGAGTATTTCCAAGTGAAAAATCATAAAATTTTGAAACTGTCTTTCACAAGATGGCTGTCTCTTGAAGGCGTTTCCAACAGAGTTTAAGAGCAATAGGTGGTCTCTAAAACACTATTTTCTTCTTGCTGGGTTGGAAGCAGATTGTGACTTAGCAGATGCTATTAATATTTAACTAAATTTTACAAATAAAATATGCTTGAATAATTTATCCTATATTTTAAAACTTACTTACAAAGAAAAGTAAATCCCAGAATCCGTACGGTGATGAGCACATAGGGTGATATGAATAAAACGGAGCACGTACTCAGAGCAGGTGCTCCTTATGAATCAGATTAGGTGCTAAAAGAAAAGTACCTACCTGCTCCCGTTCCGTATGAATAAAATTATACTCCAGCCAGTGAGCAATTCCTCCTTCACACGGAGTAGGTGCTCTCATACCCCGAGTTAAATTCAATTGTTTTTTTTTTGCATTTGCAACTCATATCCATGATTTTTTTCACTTTTCAATTTTATTTCATTTGGTATTGTTTTTGATTGAAAATCAGTTTTTCTTTAAGAATTAGTGGTGTAAGAGATGGAACTTTTTCTATTTTGACTCGCATTTTACTGTAAGGGATGGGAAGAAACGTTGCTTGACTTGTGCAAAACAACTCAATTATAACTCGTTTGCGAATTAGGCACTTGTTGAAAGAATTTTTCTCAGGAGTATCAGGATTTTTATACGGAGTTAAAAGCCTTTAGGGAGTAAGCCCGTATCCTATGCCTACGTTCTGTAACTTTCGCATGGATGAAGATGATTAAGTACAATTAATTTTATAAAAATTAAAGGTAGTAACATAGGCTTTTCACTAGAGCTAAAAAAGTAGGTTTTTGTGATCAATGGATTTTTTTGTGAAATATCAGTGTGGCAAAGACAGCCCAAAAAGAGTGACTTTTCTAGTAGTCAAAACTCAATATCATAAGTATTGTTTTAAATACAAGAAAAATACCTTTCATTTGATATCAATGTCATTTTTCTACGTCAATTATTTCGCCTGTTATGGACAATTATTTGAAATAAAATCTATAATCCTTATTTTGCAATCGGCAACTTCAATCCCGAATATCTCGACTTTACCATGGGTGATTTTGATAAGATTTTACTCATATATTAGGCTTCATATCACCTTTCATTTGATACTAAACTCGTTCGTGTAAACTCTGGGCCAAAGCTCCATAGTAAAATGGACATTCCCTTTGGGTGAATGTTTATTAGAACTCATATATCTATATTTCCAAAAATTTTGGAGAACATAAGCATTGAAGATATGGAATCTTGGTGGAACCCGTTATAGACTTATCAATAGAATAACAACTAGACTGATTTTGGTGTTCCTTATTTTTGAAATACAAATAATTATATGAAACAAAAATTATTTGACTGGCGTACTGCCATGTACTGCTTTGTTTTTTTCTTGAAGTACTGATTTCTCAAAAAAATTAAACGACAGCCCTGGGTATAATATGCATTTTGGAAAAAAAAATTATTTACTCTTCTAAAGACGCAAAATTTTGGTCGATGGTTATTGTCTCTTAATAAAATAAGCAGTCCATAAGCATTGTAAATTATATTAGGTTTCAGGTACATCCAGGGCTGGCCCGAGCTAAAATTGCGCCCTATACAAGATTTGTAGAAAGCGACCCTTTTTATATTTGCATCCATACATACATACACTGATACACATGCATAAGACTTGTCCACATTACACAGGAGGTATCTTTAATTTTATTTTGAGCTAAATTCTCCTTGAATACAACAATGAATGTGATGTTAGTTATTGTGCAAGAAATAACTTAGCACAGGAATTATTTAGACAAGTTTTTTGGTTAAAATGCAAATGGCAGTACATATTTCTGTGCGCAAGATCAGATTACATTATCTTGCTCTTGGTAATGTGCCTCCAGAATTTCGCGCCCTGTGCATTTGCACATCTTGCACATATTGTTGGTCCGGCCATGGGTACATCAGCATCTAAACTGATGAGCCTAACTGCTGTAGGCTGCTGGACTAAAAGTCACAAAAAACTTAAAATCGTATATATTACCTTAATCTTAATGTATAATATAAAATCTTAGATTCCAAGCCACTTGATTGTCATCCTGAAGATCTTGAAATTCATCTTAAATTCACCTCCAACCTATTTCGACCAAATCCAATTTTTAAAAATATTAAAACGTTGACGTGAGGGTGTTTAAAGAAAAAGTTCCTTTCAAACAGTTATCAAAAGTTTTATTTAATTTAAAAAAGACGTCTGCGAAAATTTTAGCTCTTAAAACCTTTTAATGTGTAGACCTACCTAATCGTAGGTACATAAGTAGGCAATAGGTATACATATTGGAAAAACACCTGTTCGTGTTTGTATTTTTATAACTTTATAATGACAAGTCTCACAACTTATCGCAACTTTTTTGTATAGAAAATTTAAGGCTCTACAAAAAAAAGTCTGGAAATATTTTATCATTAATCCAACCAGACAGACTTCTTTTTTACTTTACTGAAACTTTTGAACCTTTTAATAGAAAACCAAAAAGAAATTTGTTTGAAATAGCCTTATATTCGTATGTATGTATGTATTTATTTATGTATATACAACACAACCCATTTTTAACGAGCTTATTATAAGAAAAGTCATAGTTTTACCTATTATACTCCTTAAAAACACATTTTTGTACCTCTATTTCCCTTTTGAATGTTGTTCAATTAGCAGGTTCAGATTCCATTAGAGAATATACACACCTGCAAAACTGTTTTTACATATATATAACAACTATTCGTTTTATTTTATTACTAAGCCAAAACCCTTCTTTTTTTTTTGCAACGGGTCAAAGCCTGAAATGAAAATACTTAAATAATTCAACAACATAATCACCCCATTCAGTGAAGTCGTCACGAACACATTCTGCCATTTACTTTATGGCCCACAACACAATCCACCACTTAGAGCCAGGACATCTATTTAATCCATTAAATCAGGGCTATGATGGTAACTCATCTGGCTACGACAGAACTTTAAAGTTTCTTCAGAAGTCGACTGAGTACGTCCACCTGGCTTGATTTATGCGTGAAACACCCGCACTGATGGTGGTACACCTTTTTCAGGATAACAGGTCAAAATCAGTCTTACTCTAGGGTAGTTATTTTCTCTTCCTCATGGTGCATAGTGTGAGGAGAGAACAACACGCAGGTTGAGTAGATCCCAGGATCCCACTGATATATAGAGTGCGGTGTCCTTAAACGTTGATGACTGTTGACGACGACGACGACGACGACGACGAGGATGACGATGATGATGATGACGACGATTGGGAGCAAAGGGACAGGTGGCAGAAGGCAGAGGGGGGCAAGGAAGAGTTGAGGGAATGTCGACAACAGCAAGGTGCCATTGAGGTGGTGTTGGTGAGGGATGATGAAGCCGGTGGTGGATGGTTCTTCGTGGCGGTGCTATCATGACGTCCTTGACGATGTTGTGTTTGCTGTTTTTTTTTCATTATTATTTTCTATTTTCTATTTTATCTTTTTTCGCTCGAAAGGGAAACATGTATGGATATGGATATAAACAGAAAACGTGCTAGTAGACGTCGACTGCTAAACGCAGCCAGAATGCCTGAATAACTAGAAAATAATGAGGAAGACAATCGCATTCAGAGTATTTAGGTTAATGGATGGAAGGATGAATATTTTGAAGTTGGTATGACGTGGAGTCTCCATCGCGTTGGGGATTTGCCTCAAGAAAGCCTTTGTGTCGAGGTGCGATGCTGGGTATCTTGCTGTGTATGTTCTAGTCCTGGGGGTATAGCTAGCTGCACACATATAGAGTGTATACAAGAGTATGATAAAAATGGCAAGAGAATATTATGTAGTACTCGTCCTTATGATGATTTTTGTGGTTCAATGTGCAATTTAATGCAACTGAATGCGACAGTTCAATGCACGCATAGAGTGCATATGAGAGATGGGATTTTGAGAATTTGTAGGTTGATGGGTTGACATATGAAAAAATTTATTTCCGCAAGGTTTGTATTCCCATAAGCCATTTTAGGCAAAGAGTGTGAGTGAGAGATAGCAGAGTGAATTTGGCATGGTGGCTGTCGGTGGGGATGATGCTATGTGTATCTATACTATTAAAAAATCCATTTTTATTAGTGAACACGAGAAAAAAATATTTCAAATAAATTCGAGCGGTATAGGAGTCACGGGGTTTAATGTGTTTTTGACAAGTGATTTAGGTTAAAATGAAAGAGACTTTAAAATAATGGAATTCAAAATGGTGTAGTTAGGGGAAAAAGAAAAAAAATTCCCAAGTAAGAAATAAAATTAATGGCTTTGATCAAGAAAAGTGAGATTGCGTTTGGTATGGTTCATTAGTTTTGTTTCTAAATGCGAGAGCAACATTTATGATTTAAGGGTTTTATGCAGTCCTATAGTAGTTGATGATTTCAAGTGGATTTAAATAAAAACATAATACAATTAAGCACAAACGCAGCTAACATCATTCTTGATTAATTTAATAAAAATAATTATGTTTTCCAACTAACAACACGCACAACAGGAATAATGGTTGAGCATGTAGCGGTATTTCAAGTCATAAGCCTTAAAGCAAAATGTTTACTGATTTTGCATTTAAAATATATGCTTTTTCCGACGTTTCGACAGGGGTTTCTGCCTTTTTCAGAGGGATTTTGACTACAGACAAAAATTGAAATAAAATGAGAACAAATATGTAAGCAGAGCAAAAACAGTCTCTGGATCCACAGAATTCTGTAGTCATGTAGATATGTTTATGGCAAAAGTGAGCCAAATTATTTATATGTTTTTTTTTTTTGATTGTTTGTTTAAATTCATATGAATTTAGGAAAATACTTAAGTTTCTATGATTTTTTGGATTCTTTTGTTAAATTCATGAATTGGTCAAAACAAACTTACAAAACATGAATTTTGTAAAAAAAAAAAAAAACATAAAACATCGCAGTGCTGAACCCTACCACGCTTGACAGGTTCACCAATTGATCATTTGTCAAAAAATGAAGTTGAAAAAATTTCAACTTTCAGGTAAAATATGTACATATAGGGAAAAAACTCAGATAAAGGGTATTTTTTTTAGACGTGTCGTTTTTAAGAAGAAATAAAACGCATATAATTTAATGTTATGGCAAAAAATTTAGCTTTATTATAAAGACAAGTGTTTGCCATTATGTTTTAAAAATGATTTCGGACAAGTGGCCACAGCGGCTGGCTCGAATAAATTCCAGCCGAGATGCCCAATTTTCGACCACTTTTTGCAGCAATAACGCACCGAATATTCTCTTCTAAGGCGTCAATCGTCTCGGACTTATCTGCGTTGACAAGCGACTTCACATAACCCCACAAAAAATAGTCTAGCAGTGTTAAATCGCACGATCTTGGAGGCCACGCCACAGGTCCACGACGCGAGATAATGCGCTCACCAAAAATTTCCTTCAATAAATTGATTGTTTCGTTGGCTGAATGGCATGTAGCTCAGTCTTGTTGGAACCACATCAACATCCTCCAATTCAGGCACGAAAAAGTCATTAATCATGACTCTATAGCGTTCCCCATTGACTGTTACATTTTGGCCGGCTTCAGTTTTGAAGAAATATGGACCAATTATTCCTTCTGCCCATAGATCACACCAAAATGAATAAAATGTAACGGCGCGCGTCTCAACAATGGTTTGTGAATTATGATCACTCCAAATACGACGATTTGGCTTATTAACGTACGCATTCAACCAAAAATGAGCTTCATCGCTGAACAAAATTTTCATGTGAAAATCACGTAAATTTGCACGATTTGCAAACGTTGTTCAGGAGTAAGTCTATTCATTATAAAATGGCAAACCAAACTTAGCATAAATCAAGTGACAGCTGTCAAAAAGACTAACTCCGAAAAAAGTGTTGCCAGATTGAAAACCACACGTCTAAAAAAACACTCTTTATAAGAAAATTGGACTTGGTAGTAGGCTTATTTCTAAGAAATACACACATGTCATGGCTTTTGATTAAATAATTATTAGATTATAACGTTCTAAAAACGATCAATATAGATAAAACTAAAATATGTTAAAAGTGTTCGTGGCAGTGGGCGTATTTTACACAAACTATTTTCTAAACTGTCTCGATGCTAAAAGAAAGAAACTTCTAAAATTTCAGGGAAATCGGTTAAATAGTTTTCAAGTCTTTAAGCCGCATAAAGACACACATTAATTTTTTTTTTATAAATAAAGATAAATCAAATTTCGATTTTTTCACATTTTTTTCCTCGAAAATAGATGAAACTTCCCTTCTTTTAATTTTGAAGTGATCTGTATAGTTTAAGTCTTTTGTCAGGCTTCTGATAAAAAAGTTCACACACCGGAAATATGGTGCTTTGTTTGTTTTTTTTTTTTTTTTTTTGCAAATTACTGCCAGCAAGTTATGAGAACTTAGTTGAAAGAAAGTTATTGTTGTTCCATTCAAACCTTCAATATTCATATGATAATGAGAAACAATTTGCAGCCTTGATAGCGAGTGCGTAAAATCTTTGAAAACTCTCTTCTATGGAAATTAATTAATTGCCAGTGTCAAATAGTTCATCTAATCTCCCTCTTTATCTACATATTGTGACCTATTTATTTTCAATGAATTAATGACTATATTCATCCGTTGTTCATTATTTGTCAAATTTGACAAAAAAGACCGTAGCACAACCCATTCTTCAGACAGCCGTGTATAAATTCATAGTGCCTGTTGTTTGTATCAAATTTCTATAAATCTTCAGTTTTGTTCAATCAGAGTAATTAAAATATACCAATATAAGGTATGTAGTTACATATATGTATGCAGGTACATTCCAAATAGTTTTTGAAAAAACAACAAAACAATTCAAAATTAAATCGAAAAATAAAACACAAAAAAATAGTTTACAGCTTCATTGTGCAAAAATAATAATTAGTTATTCTTAAGGAAAAAATCTCCCATTCATCCTTGAAACCTCATTCGCAGTTATTATTAAGGACAACACAGACAGACTTTTTTTTCATCAATGGCATTTTTTCTTATAGTCCTAAAAGCTTATAGAAGCTTTACACATCAAACACTTTATAAAACCATTCGTTCGTTGTTCAAATACGCAGAGGAAAAAAAAAGAACACCCCCACAGAGAGTCCTTGTAATTAAATGCCTCCAACGCATAAAACAATAAATGAAGGTCCTTTTCCCGTTATGCAGAGTATAAAAACGAACCAAAGAAGAAACTTTCACAGTATTTTCAACCATGTATCCAAAGTGGATCAAGGGTGTAACCCAATTTTCCTCTTTTGTCATTCCGCTACCCGCAGCAATGCACTAACAATTCATTCACCTCTATCCTTTCTAAAAGAGATTGCAAGTAAATCCTTTCAAATAAAATAGCAGCAAAGCATCATGCTTGCTCAGAGAGCAAGGGAAGAGGGATTTATTATTGTGTGCAGTTGTATGTGTAATGAAAACATGAAATTCCACCAATGCTTACCGCAGGATAACATGAAAAATTCATTCACCCTTTTGAAAATAGTTCTAAGAACAGTTTATACGTACAAAGTCACCCTCATCACTTTTCTACCGCAAAGTCAGTCAATATGGCGGATGGTAGGATTGGGATTTGGGGGATGTGGGGGATGCTGAAGCTGAAGCTGAACCGGAACCGGAAAGAGGCAATGCATTCAAACTGAAATTCACACATTCATTTCTATGCTGCTGAGTTGATTAAAGTAGCCCCAGCCCACAGCTATTCCATCTCACACATGAAAACCCAGTAGGAGGTAGAACGGAAAGTCAATGACATAACACCTAAACCAAAACTGAAACTGAAATTGAAGACCATGCCTTTAAAATTTACTATAAAGACGGGTGGGAGTCTTCGTCATCGTCGTGTATGGTGAAGGATCTATACAAAAATATGTACATACATGTATGTCGAGTTCCGAGTACCTAACCACGGGAGGGCCTGAGCAAAAGAAATACGAAACTAGCTCGACTCTGATGGTCTGATGCTGCAGCTAAATAAAAACTGGAAAAGTAATTGTTTTTAAAAGCTCCCCTGAGACTATTTAACTGACACATATATGCCAGTTAGAAGGTATAGTATTTAGTTACCAGGGCAGAGCGTTTATCTGTTCGTTTCACTCTCCCTTTGGTTATAGAGTAGAGGGATATAAGGATAAGGTTTTGGTTCAACAATACGAACAGTGGCAACGGCGCGGCGGCGACATGGTCTTAATTGTGTGTTCATTTATATGTAAGTCTTAAGCTCTTGAAACCGTGTTGAGGTTGGTTGGATTTTAATGCTTATTATTATAGACATTTTATTGGTTTTCTTTTGATATTGAGTACAGTTAGTCAAACAAATATCAATTGGTTTTTGTGATGAAATTGACTTACTACACCTATTGAAGTCTTGAATAATAAAACAACAACTTAAGGGTTTTACCCACCAAGGTGTTCTTGAGTTTTAACTTTTCAAGAGATGGTTTAAATGGTTTGAAAATGAGGATTGGTGAGGCATGATGGCTATTGACTTGGATTTTTCGTGAAAACAATTGGCGCTTCGGCAAACATTTCTGGCGCATAAATCAGGCTGAATTTGACCGATGGTATTGGTTCTGTTGGCTTTGAGGGCCGCTGTGATTTGTGGCTTATTCGCAAATACCTGCGACTTCAGAAAACCCCGCAAGAAAAAGTTTAACGGGGTCAAATCGCACGATCCCCGTGGCCAGTTCACATAACCTCCACGTGAGATGACCATGCCCTCGAATCAGAATTTCCAATGTGGCGTGAGCTGTGTGGCAAGTAGCACCGTCCTGTTGAATCCACATGTCGTTTGTGTCTATATCATCCAATTCAGGCCAAAAGAAGTTGGTAATCATCAACCTTTTAGCGCTCTTCGTTGACAGTTATAGCCTGGCCAACGTCGTTCTCAAAGAAATATGGACCGATGAAGCCCCGCCAGCCCAAAATCCACACCAAACAGTGACTCTTTTGGGATGCATTGGACGCTCGTGCATCTCATGTGGATTACTATCGTTCCAAAATTCGATAATTTTGTTTGTTGACGTACAAATTCATCAAAAAATGGGCCTCATCGCTGAATATGGACAATAAATGGGCGAAGTGCACGGAACGTTGCCCGAACAGAACACCCGTTTTGATAAAGAATTTTATCATTTGCACGAGTGTTGTTGAATGTTATTTCAGTCCATGGTGATTTGGCTAAACAGACTGAATACTTAAATAACAGCCAATTTGACAGATATAGCTTCAACAATATGGCCGCTATCAACTGCCAAAGTTCGGAAGTCTCTAATTGGATGACCCTTTATATGTTTTTTTTTTTTTGTTCATTTCCCAGTAAAACAAAACCACTTTAAACTGGTTTAAACGGTTATTTTTCGAACCAACTGTAAGTATACAACCTTTACACATCCAATTTAAATCAACACATCACAGATCACACCATCATGACCAACGAACAGTTCTAAACCAGTTAAGTCTTTCATAGGGATGATACAGTAAAATTGAAGCAATTGCACTACCCCGAACACATTGATAATAATATGCCAAACGACTTTTCATCAACCTCACGGCCACTAAGTCATTTCCATCTACCCGTCTTAAAAGGCCACCGACATACGTATATGTACTGTAAATGCATTTAAATAGCTTTAAATGTACCTAACATACATGCATTCGACCGTATGTGCCTTGGCGCGTTTTGAACCCCTCTGGTGCAATCATGATGCCTTGCCTTTGTGCAGATGCCCAAACAATTTAATGACCTAATTCTGACTTAATGCTGTTCTCTGCCGGCAAACACCGCCAATAGAGTGAGAACTACGATTCCGACCGAATTGAACCGACTCGAGGAGCGTTGGTTTGGCACCTATACCTACATATACCTACCTATTCTCTGAACCATCATCTCCTTTGGTCTCTGGCTCTGACCTACCTAACCATAATAGCTTCATTTAAATTCATGGAAACCTTGAAAGTTCTGTGTTTGTTCGATTCTGCTGCTGCTGCTTTCACTGGTTGTTGGTGAGGTGAAAGTGCAGAGCGGTATGGTCGTGTTCTCTGGTGGTGCCGGCCACCGCCATTTTGATAATAAAAGAAAAGAAAGAGGGCCAATGCTCTGATGATGGGGTGCTCCATGTTCGTTCTACTGGCCTATATTTGTGCGTTCTGTGGATTCACTTCAAAAACATAACTTTATGTTCGAAATCGATATCTTAAGTGCCTCATCCTTATCATCGCCTACACCTCTAACTACCCAACTTTACCTCCTTTATCTACCCACTCACTAAACCCTGGGCGTATGCCGCGTCATGAGCACGTCAAATCCATAGCTTATCCTTTTTTCTAAAGTGATTTCGGATAACGGTTTCGAATTCGGTGCCTACCTATATATACATAAGTACCGTTAGTCCTTATCTCCATGCCATATCGCTCCTTAAATGGATAATTTTATTGCATACATATATTCATGGAATGGGAAAATTGCCCCGCTTATGAATATCAAATTGGCAATAACAATCCCCGCAGTCTCATTCGAAGGAAGGGCGTCGATACGGTATAATGGAGAGGTTGGGGGTATACAAGATTGGGCATTATTTTTCAAGGTGTATTTTCTTGTTCAATTTTTCTTTAGAGATCCTTCTTTTCGGAAAAATGGAGGTATAGGTGTGGTTTGGCTCGTTTACAGAGCGTTGAATTTTATTATTTTTTCTCTGGTCGTCCGTCTGTACCCCACTCCTCTGATGGAGACTGGAGATGTTTTGAGGAGCTTGTTTTCCACAGAGTGAGGCGAGAACTGAAATATATTTATATGTAGGAGCGAGGCGCCGTTTCTATGGTGTTAGATAATAGATTTACAATGGCAATTGAGTATCGTTTTGCTAAATGGAGTTTGGTAGAGATTAACGATAATTGAGGGAAATGTCAATTATTGGTCGATAACGGAAGCGAAAGCAAAGGCGAAGGCAAATATGAGGCTGCCATGCTAGCAAGGATAATTTTAGACAGGCAAATTATATAGGTAGTCATAGGAATTGTATATAAATATTGTATGTTGATGTCGAAACGTGCTCGATGAATATGGTATTGAATATAAAAAAGAAGAAGAAGGTTTCGGCTTAGATAGCTAAACTACCCCAAACAAAATACAATATAGTCATAATAAAATTAATGTTGTTCATTGAAACAACGGATAGTTGATTAGATACATATGCAATACATACCTACAAAAGCTATTTAAAAAAGGGGGTTCAGTTTAGCTTAAGGTGTAAGTGAAAGAGGTATTAAACCTTGAAAAAAACCCATTCAACAGAGCTTATAGCAAACGTTTTGAAAATTCAAAACATTTTGGTAGGTACCTAATCTACCTATACCTACATTATACCACATGATCGAATTAGATCTGCTACATATGGACATGTCCGGTTTTGAAATAAAAGTCTGTAAAACTGCGATATTGGTTAAAAAAACTGTTGGAAAAGTCAGGTCAAAAGTAAAAAAAACACATTTTTTAAAAATCAATTTATTAATGTCCGTCTTCGGGTAGGTACCTATCAGCTAGGCTGCTGTCTACCTAGGTTTCCGAAAATGTTCAAATTCTTTTGAGTTGTTGTTGTATCAGCTTTTTTTAACAAGGGATACAATAACACAAACACATGCGAAAAGCTTTGAATATGGGTAGATACTTGAACACGGCCAAAAAAGAGTTCTGTATATCGAGTTCGGCACAATCACCATCATTTTCATCAACATCATCTGCACAATTGTGTGTAACTGCATTATATCCATACCTACTGGCTTTGAACCACTTCTGCTAAACAAACTGTATTCCACTTCGTTCTTTTTCTCCTACATTTGGTGCCTTTGAGATGGCTTTAATAAGAAAATTGGATTTTGTTGGTTTGCCCTGAGTCAATTTTTTCACTTTAACACCGAAATTTTGTATTAATAAATGATTCTCTTTTCTAGTAGAATATATAGTTTTGTAGCTATAGTGCGTAGTTCGTAGCACTGTCAAAGTTTAAAAGTGCAAAAATAGTACACAACACTACAACTTCCAATTTCATCTCGACAAGCACAATTTATTTAAGGGCGGGGCAAAAATGTTGTCAATATATGTCAACTCTATTTACTTGGATGAAAAGGCATTTTTTAAAATTAACTATAGGTATCTAATCGGGGGTGTCGAAATACAGGATTACTAACCGAGACCTAGTTCAAACATAAACAAAACCGCTGTTTGTGCAAGTATTTTAAGGTTGCTTCGGCAGTTTTCTAGTTGCATTTTGGGCTAAGTATAGCTTTTTTTTCTAGGAAAGGTAGGAGAAAGAAAGTAGTAGAAGAAAAATACCTTTCATTTGATATCAATATCATTTTTCTACGTCAATTATTTCGCCTGTTATGGACAATTATTTGGAACAAAATCTGAAATCCTTATTTTGCAATCGGCATTTTCAAGCCCGAATATTTCGACTTTCCCATGAACTGTTTTGAAAATATTTTACTCATGTATCGGGCTTTACGTCACCTTTCATTTAATACCAAACTCGTTCGCGAATTAAGTAGCGAAAATGAACTATACAAAAACCTAATCGACCGAACCTGAGTGTAAGACTGACGTTTTTTTTGTTTGTTGTAATATTGATGGCCACAAATTTTTCTGTGATTAAAGTTTGATATTCATTGAAATGAGGAAGGTAAATCGCTTTATTTATGTTAGTCTACCTCTTTTTTCCAAAATTCTGAAATAAATATTTGTTAATTTTGTTTATCCGATTCGATCGAAACTTTCGATTCACGTGAATGTTTCATTCAATTTGCCTCAAATTGTTCATTTAAAAACTGTCTTTTTAGTGCAAATCTTTACCAGTAGGTATTTGTTTTTAGAATTCTATTGTCTTATTTATATTTGTATCACAATTTATACGCATTATCATTTCCTTCCCGCGGATAGCAGAATGCAAATGTTCACGCGAACGTTTAGCAGAATAGGGCTGATAATAAATTTTTAAGTAAACCCAATACTTACTTATAAATGTATGAACAAAAAAAAACAACAAATGTTTCCTATTGATAAAATATATTACGTTTTTATTCACAAACAAAATCAAAATTATTTCTTTACACAAACATTACAAGATTTCATTTAATTTTAATTTATATGTTTTTGTCATCATTGCATTAGCATATGTGTTTTTTTTTTAGTAGGTAGGTACATATAATATATGATACACTTAAAGTTGTTTTTTTTTGTCCAAGTAAAAAATCATACTTTCATTACAAATCACTCAAAGAATATTGTGTATTATATTAATTGGAATTACATATTATAAATACCAACAATTATTTACATAAATATTGATTTTCTGGTGACACATAACAAATATACAATACTTCTCCTTATTTTTATATTAGTTTTAAATTAAATTTTATTTGCATAATTTTAATATTTATTAAATCAATCCGGTGAAAGCTGTGTTTTTCATTTATTTCTTGAAAAAAATGCCACCAGTTTGTTGACATATCGTATTTATATTGAAAAACTTATCAACAACGAAGAATAGGAACATACAAAATTATAAAATAGAAAATTAATTAAATGTGTGCATATAAGAAGAGCTGAGATTAATACATATACCTATTTGAAATCTTCACTTGTTTTATAACACTTAATATTTGTTATATAAGCAGAACATGGAAGTGCACTTACAGAAATTTAAAAAAATAAAAAAATAAATTTAATATTATAAAATATTTTTAAAAAAATCGGAGACTTTACAAAAAAAAATAATTCTATTTAAACTATCAACACTTGATAATATTCTAGCTAGATGAAATATTGAATTAAGTATTATAGTCACTTGTTTACCGCCGAAATGTACAATTTATGCAACTATTTTTTTTCTAAACTCGAAAATCAAATTGTAACAAATTGAATTTCAAAATGAATTTTTGAATTCTCTGTTCTCTTTTATCGAAGGCAGCCTTACTATAAAAAAGACCATCATATTAACTTATGAAAGAGTTTTAGTAGCTTAACTCAGCCTTATTTTTTAGATTCAACTGGCAATTTCGATATACATAACTCATTCTTTCGCAAAAAAAAAAATGCAACAAATGGAATGAAAACGACGGAATTCATTTCAATTTAATTGTAACTTGCGTGATGTCGATCCGGTAATTTTAATCTAGTCAAATTAGACATTCAACTTGGAAACATTTTTATACAACTGTAACGGCCATATTATTCACTCTATTCATCCAGATTAAAAATTTAAATCCAGATGTAAAGCATACAAATTCAATGTAAATACATCTGGATTTAAATTTTAATCTGGATGTATCTAGTGAATAATATGGCGGTAAATTCTAGACTCTAGAGCATCTTACCTAGTTACTCTTTGACCAGTGTAATTAAGAACGCCGTACTCGGATCGATACGAAATTTTCACACAACATTTATAACAATAATCTTCCGTTAATATAACAGCTTGTATCCACATTTTCTATATTAAATGAATAAAATTTTTGGCGCGACTTGTGGAGAATCAGGGCCTAGTGACTTATAACTATCAACCAATCCTGTGTGCGTGTTGTATGCAGGAATTTTGTACACCTTTAAAATTTAATCTGGGCAATTTCTCTATTCTTATATGTTAACATTTCGATTAATATTTGTTTGAACAAATCATCTCGACATTTCCAGTTGCTCCTTTATTATACGATTTTTCACGGATTTGTTGCAAGCCTATTATGTACAAATCAGATTCTTTTGAACATTATTGAATCACAATCGAACATCATTTTTTTTCTGATTAGTGAGTTGTTTGAGTGATTATATAGGCTAAAATATTCGTAGCAAAAGGCGTTTGCGAAAGAATCAAAATTATGACCGATTAAGCAGGTCAAGTACCCAAGTTCCACTTCTTCATTATTTTTGGACTTTAACCTTATTCATAGCAATACATCCACAGTTTTTGAGTATATACTGTGATTGTATATCTTTCGTGTCATTTAATTTATCATCGACTAGGATTCGGACTCAACAGAATATGTTTTGGACGATAAGGTTTTTTTTGGAAGAGCGACACTGCTAAGGTACAACGCGATTTTAAAATAAATTCTTTTCAAAATAGCTTTATTATACATAGGTAGGTTGTATATGTAGTTAGTTCCGAATGAGAAAACGGAAGGCAAAAAATAAAGATGACGATACAAAAGGCAACATTTATTTTATGTATATTTACTCGAAATCTATGTACATAATAATATGTATATATATAAAACACAATTGACCTGTGTCTGTATGGATGCTATGGACTCCGAACCTCCAAACCAATTATTGATTTCAAAACATGAGGCAATAGGGTATTGGCAAGTGAATTTGTGAAGTTTGGTCAAAATCTGTGCAGCAGGTTTCCAACAACTACTCATTTAGAGTGCCTGACATGTTTTTAGCTTTATGTACATTTTAGTACATTTTGCTACAGTAAAAAAATTTTTTTTTAATATTTTGGTTCACTGAGCTTATACTGCTGATTGGTCCCTCTAACTCTACATTTAGCCCCAATAGTAATGCTGCATTCGACAACAAAAGACAAAAGAAAACTTTAAAACCTCAAATCTCTAAAATCTATCCATACAAAAAATGCAATTTTCGAGCTCAAAGTTATGAAATGTAAACGAAAAAAATAACAGCTCACTAAATGTACAAAACATTTTACTTTTTTGTGTAAACTAGTGTAACTATACTTATTGCTACGATCTTATTTTTAAACAAATAAACTGTTAAACATTAAATTATATTAAAAAAACAAAATACAAACACAAGTCTCTAGCTCAGGTTTCAATACTCAATTATGATTCACGCCAATTAAGCTATTGTGTGCATTTTATTGCATTTTCGATACTTCAAATTTGGTATTGACAAGTTCTTCGTCTGAGTCAAGGACAGGCAGCGCAGGTTCGGACATCGATGAGGGTATATTTTCTTCTACCCATCGCAAGTCATCTTCTTCGATTGTCGTTGCTTTTGAAATTTGTGTTTTTGTTCCATTACCGAGACCGGGTCGAATTTTGACACCATATACATTCGCAACAAATTGATCTTCTTCTTCTGCAAATAAAAGAACAAAGAAAGAAAGGCGTAACTAAATCTTGTTAATTAATGGTACAAATTTATTTCCAACTTACCATCGTCATCTTCATCTTCTGGATTGTCCAAAAGCGGAGTAAAAGCATATCTCTGATTATTATTTGTGGGTCTCCACAAAATCATAATCACAAGAAGAAGCACTGAGAAGAGGACATGCCAAAAGGCGAAATCCACCCAAATTTCACGCCATCCCTGAAAGCAAAATAAAAAGAAAAATATAAACAGAAATTCACCATTAATCAAGTTTCTATGAATTTACTGGAGAACAATTTTCTGCTCGGCGCATTCGGATGGAATACAACATGAAAATCACAGATGCTATCACGGCAAAGATTAAAGTGTTGGTAAAATGTCTATACACAGAGAGCTTGACCTTGTTCCTGAAAAATAAAATGAAAGTAATGAATTTGAATAATCGACTTTTTGGACAATTTAGCCCACCTTCTTAGTCGCAGGGTCCTTGTTGTTTGTACAAGGGATGTAAAGATCCACCAACATATTCCAGAGTCCAATACCGCAAGTGGTATGCTTGCCATTACAAGTTCGTTCCTTTGATCGTTCTTTGTGCGCATTACTCGAAGATAACTTTCAACACATGCCAAAATGAAATACAGAACACCGGTGCTAACAACAAGATGGAGCATTGGTCCCAAACGTGGTCTAAAGTACATTTTTGATTGGTTATAGATATTATTTAAGATCTTATATTCTATCACTCACTTAACAATTCCAAAACCAATCGACATAATTATAACCAACATTCTAGCCAATGTACGTTTTGCACATGAAACTATTTCAGCTGTTAATTCAGCGCCTTGAACTGAAATACCTGTCGAATTTACAGACTGATATTCAGCATAGAATACGGCCTTTTCCAGCATTCCTAATAGTATGACAGCACCAATCCAAAATTGAACCCGAACAAGATCACGCCATTGCATGAATGATACAATGAGCCAGCCTACACCATAGGCCACATAAACTAGACACATTGTTCCATAAAACTGTTGATGGTTAAAATCTCTTTAAATACATTATAATACAAGTTTTTTTTAAGTTATATATTACTGGTAAAAGAGGCCATTCAATGGCAGACAGATAGCCTTGAGGACCCGGAAGCTCAATATGTACTGGTGCCTCAAAATCAATATTTTTAACTGGTTCAATAGTCAGCACGAATTCATAGATGCCATCTTTTGTAATTGTGAATACAGGATTGTCAGCTTTCTGTTGAAACAAATAAATAATATATATTAGTTAATAGACAATAAAGATAACTTTTGAAGAGAGTCATTCTCGCTAGAGGGAGCTGGATAACTTGATTTTCATAAAATTAGATCTATTTTGAATATTCTCTTAAAGTCCATGCCCATTTCAAAGGTAGCTGGCAACTCCCGATTGTTATTTTCGGTTAGATGTCCATTTAAAAGTAATGCTCTCTATCGTGTGTTCTCAAATAGAATTCTGAGAATTTATTTATTAACAGTATACTCTCATTGATTTATTTTTTCGGCTAGTTATCAAAATATACAATTTCTAGTTAAAATTACTTGTTAGTAAGTAAGTAAGTAAGTAAGTAAGTGTTGTTATTGTACTTGTTATTTTTCTAGCGAAAGGTTAAAATTGCTTTTATTATTGCCATCATTTTTATAAAAAGAAAAAAATCCAAAAATTTGAATCTCGAGAGTAAAAATTTAACTTTCCACGAGTTACTCTCACGATTTAGGACTAGAAGTTCTAATTATCATGCTCGTCTTTTGTGTTCCGCTAGTTAAGCTCTTTGACGCAAAGTCACTCAACGACACGACGCCTTGAGTGTATCCATTTTTATTTTCATTGCTCTTTAATTTTTATATAAAAAAAATCTTTCTATGTGGTTTTCCTTTCAACCACTTAAGATTTAGTGGTCAGATCTCAATTATTTACTGGCAGAAAGGACAGGAAACACGATTTTATTTCTTTTTGGTTATTGTGTGTGCCGCTTTTCTACCACCTTCTTATCAAAAGGAAACAAACACTGCGAAATGCCTAATTCAAATAGATACATAAATGTTACTTTTCTTTGATCTTGCTAAAAATCGAGATCTTAAGAATCGACCTCAGGGGCCCAATTCTGCAAACGTGAATAATTTTTCGTGAACACTTTCTATTCACTCTCAAAATAAGGGTGAATAAATTTGATTATTTGTGTACACGTTATCTGTCAAAAAATTGGCAACTCAGTCTTGCGGAATCGCAAAATTTGAGGTGTACACCAATTCCGCAAGCGTGAGTTTTTTTCTGTGTGCACAAAAATCAGTGTACACATTAAATTATGCGATTCCGCAAGAGTGTGGTGCAATCTTTTTGACAGATAAAGTGTACACAGATAGGCAAATTTATTCACGCATATTTTGAGCGTGAATAGAAAGTGTACACGGAAAACTATTCCACTTGCGAATTGAGCCCCCGGTCGAAAAACTATTAGAATTGTTAAATAAAATTGTGTATCGAAATTCTCAAAAAAATATTTTTTAGTCGATTTTTACTAAACTTGGTGAAAAGAAGTTTTTTAACTTTATATAGAAGATTTTTGACAGAAATTATTCTAATACTCAAAAATAACGGTACCTCCCATACAAATTTTTAAAAATCATTAAGGTATTTTTTTTTTTCTCAAAAACGACTTCTACGGTTTTGACAGAAATTTGTTTGTGTATACGGTCTACCGTTTAGGTTGGTTAGGTTAAGGTGGCTGTCGAGCAAAGGCTAGACACACTTAGACCATGGTTGGTCCATTGTGATGGTCTACCGTTTAAATTTTTTTAATTTTATATTTTACGTTTATTAACAGTGCCACTCATAGAACGGTTTGTTTGATTTTCGACTAACTCGTGCGACCCAGTCGTGCATATTTTATTGTTTGACTTCGTAAACAAAACAAATTTGAAAATGCATAGGTAATTGAACCAACAGGTGATGAGGAAAACAAAGAAGAAGACATTTGAAGAATCCGATTTCCCCTCCACATTAGAATATCTTGAAAGACTGACTAGATGAAATAATTTGTGAGATTCAAATTCGTATTTAGGGTATCAAAAACCTTCGCGATAAAGAAGACTTATTCTGTAAAAAGTTTGTTTTCATTTAGAAAAAAACAAATGATTTTGTCACACGTAGGTATAGCGAAAATCAATTGTATGGCTTGAAATTGAAAAAAAAAAAAACATCCTGATCCTAATAAAACTTAACTTAAAATACAAAACTGTGAATTTTATTTTATTCAAGTTAACTTGGGCCAGGTTTCTGTTAGGGTTGTACGAAAAAAATATACAAAATGTGTTTTAATGCCAACTGGGCATGAATATGAAATGAAACTGAGTCTTAAACTTTTTTTCCTGGTCAGGCTTACAAATAAATTTCAAAATACAATTGCTCAGTTCATATTTCTGAGAGCTCAGAGGAATCTGTTACATTTCCCCAGTTTAACTTTCCTAAGGAAACAAACATTTGGATTCGCTTACTCAGCGCTCTTACCTACCTATAAACTGAAAAAATAATATTCAATTAAAAGTGGAAGGTTCATATTAACTTAACAAACGCGGATCGAGTTGGCATTTTTGTATGTACATAATACAACACAAATATTGACATCGTCAACTAATTGAAATGTTGCAATCAATACACAAGCCTTATCAAAAGAAAAACATTGCTTTTAATAAATGAGGTGATGACTTATTATGAATGATTAATTCGCCGCTATCCACCAATTGGATATTATCATAAGCATTCTCTTGTGTACATCAACGCTTACAAACTTATAGACACCTACATATGTATGTATGTATGTAATATAGGTATATTACTTTTTCTACGTTTCAACAAGTCATCGAAAACATTTAGAAAAAAAACTCACCAATCCAATCTGTGGTTGTTTGTTTTTCTTCACAGTAGCGACTGTTGTTTGGTCTGGTTGCGGTGCTACCGCACTACCCATAGATGATGCATCCGAAATGAAACGAAACTCTGGCAGAATAATGTGTCCCCCTGATTGGCAAGGTTGCTTCGTTGGTTCAGACTTGATTTGCATTGTTTCATTTTGTAGAACTAATTGGTATTGTCTTTGTTCAATCTGAAATTGGAAATTTAGAAGTAATTATTTTCTTGCAAAACAATTGGTGCGTGAAAATGAAGCTCAGCTCACAGCATTGAATTCGTCCAGCATACACGGGTGTTCCGTCAAAGTCCAGAAGATGTTAACTTCAGCATTGGGATCGTTAGATTCACATGTAACTGTGGAACAGGCAAAGAAAACATATTAAGTTGCTAAGTCAAAACCCAAAGTATAATAGAAAAGCAAAACTTTACTCTGTAGGAAGATTTTCGAACCGGCAAAAAGTGTCTTCTCGACTCTGACGATATTGGATTGCTATTTAGATAGAAAAAAAAATCTTTTATCATCATTGTATTGAATAAAACATCTTAATTTTGATAAGAAGATGATGACTTGGAATCGATAAGAATGTTTCAATGCGGGTGAAAACTCTTTTGGTCTGTAAAATATCTGCGCAAATCTTTGGAATACAATTCACGGTATATTTGTGCTGTGGGAAAATCAACTTACGGGAGTTAGCACAGTATCTGATTTTCCTTGCTCGGATTTGCCATTTACATAGCATACGAGCGATAAAATTACAATTAATTCGATAATTTTCCACTTAGGCATTTTTGAAAAAATTACTTTGCTCTTCTTCCTTCGGAATTTTTTTCTACTACACTACCATACCACTCAAAAACTTTTTTCAGATGAAATCTTTCGTTTCGAGAGGGAAAGAGATAAATAGATTAGTAGTTTAGTGCTACCAAGTTTCTTTTCACAATATTTAACTTAGGCCGGTCTACATCGGGAAAAAATGTACTAGAGTTAATGAATAAAGGCTCTAATTAACCGACGCGAAACATTCACGCAAATATGTGAATAATGTTCAAAGACTCACATCACGCCAATGTGGGTACTCTCATTAAACTCCGTGTAAATAAATTAAGACAGGAAAAAGTTTAGTTGTCGTTTGGAAATATTAGCGATATTTGAGAGAGAGCATTATCTTCTCTCCACCTTTGATCTCTACCATCCCACTCTCACTCTGACCTTTACCTTTAAATGAAATTAAAACAAATGATTCTGAGAACTCTCTTTCTCTCAACTTTCGTAAAGCTGTCTTTGTCCTCTACTAAACCGTCTTGTCAATATAATTGATTTTAGCCTTTTCTTAAACAATAAAACCCCCACGGACATTGCTCTCTCCTTCTTTTACTCAGCCATCTTTAACTGCCTCATTCAGTGTGTTCTATATGCACCTGGCAAAAACTGTTCATATTCCCCTCCTTGGAAAGGAATTTTTCGAACACTTCGTAACGTCAGAAACAGGTCATGGAAAATGTATCTAATCTAAAATCTAGATTTGCTTCAGATTTTTTTCTGTTACCAGCAAGCTTCCTCTATATTCTCCAATCTCTGTGAGTCACTCCACCATAATTATCTAGATAGAATGCAGATTAGTCCTGATCTCGGATCCTAAATGGTTTTACCAATTATTTAATAGCCGTGTTCCTTTGGAGGTGGTGAAGCACTCATGAGTACTTTGCTATCCACTTTGAATGGAACACACAAAATTGGTTTTCCTACAAACCTCATCTACTCGCCATGAGAGCACGAGTAATTGGTATTACTAGATTATTGTTTGCATTTACTCATGAGTAGTTCGCCACCTTCAAAGAAACACGGCTTTTGAAGAATCCAATTAAATCAAACTGTAGTAGATTTCGCATTATATCTATGATTATTGGTAGCACTTTGAGAGACAAAATTTATTAGTAAACGCACCCCTGCCTTTGACGTTTCTGAATTTCTGACACTTGCATAACCCTCGAATATTTTCATATTTTTGCATATAAAAAATGTTCAAGAAGGTATTTCTTCTTTTTACAACAAACATGAATTGAAAGCCATAATAAAAGTTAATATTTGTTTTTCACTATTTTAGATTATACCTGTTACAAGAAGGCTAATTGCTGAGCAAATGCCATCGATTCCCTGTCGACTAAGCTCAACAAAAAAATACACTCTCTTTGAACCAGATTACTTAGATGTATGGGTTGATGTAATTTTTGTATTCTTTTAAATAATTTAAGTTAAATTTCAGTCCCTTAAACCTAAATACCCTCAATATGAGAGCATTAATGTGTCCATCAAAGGTTATGACTATCCAATCTTGGAGTCCTATCAAAAATTCCTACACAGCCTTGCCGAGTATTTGGACTTAGATGTTTCTGATTGGTAAGTCTAAGAACTTTTCAAAAAAAAAAAATTATTTGAAGAAGAATTTTGTATTTAAAAGCTATGCCCTACCACCTCAACAATCGAAGGTTCAAAGATTTCGGCCGAATTCCACAGTAATCGATTCAGAATACAAATTAACCATGTATGAGAGAAACTTACAAATCAGCGATGTCGATGTGCCTATTTACCCGGTCTTTCTTCGCATTGCACAATCTGCCCTCCCGGAAGGTGTAAACTTGTCAGTTCAGGAGCACGATGATGATTGTGAGGAAAGGAGATATGTACCCGATAAGGACTTGCTAGAGCTTAAAGCACAGCTCGAAGAAATGCAAGCTTCAAAGAAAAAGTAGAAATGTTTGATTTAAGAATAAAGAAAAATGCAATTTTTTTTCAAATTGTTGTCTGGATATTTTTTAATAATGTAATGGTGCTCTGTCATTTTCTTCAAGTGCAAAGAATTTAATCTTGACGGTTTAAGTAACGGAACTTAAAATAATGAGTTACAGCACGTTTAAGTAATAACCTTTCCTTTTAATTTTCATTTGGAATCTTTCATTTCATTTTTGAGAAATCTTTGTTTAGTTGTAACTCTCAGCCTGCACAACTTAATTCCTGATGAATACCCCAGTATTATGAAAACCTTATAGGTACCTACATTTTAAGTAAGGATATTCCAGAGAATAATAAATATATATACATATTCGAAAATTACAAATGGTTTTTTCAAGGAAAACATAATTTTTGCGACTTGAGCTAAGAAAATGGTGTCTTTGATAACCAAAGCCAGTTGATATTTTCTTTAAAATTTGCACATCAGTTGATTCCAGTTTGAAATAATAAACAGTTACTTCTGTAACGATGAGTTTCTCAATATAGTCAGGTTTATTAGAGCCACGGATCGTGTCGTTTGTTGCAATTTAATATGCTCAAAACAAAGGATTAGAAAATTGTTCAAAGTAGGTACTTAAAACACATTAAGAATATAAAACTCCAAATTCGATGAATGACTCATTGTTTCCTTGCGTCTAAGAAAATTATTTATTATAAAAGACTCTGTACAGGAGGGACATTAATGTAGTTTCGTTATATTAAAAAAAAAAAGAATAGTATAACTGTTCAACTTAACTAACAAAATTAATTTAAAGCTTTCTCTATCGGCTAAAGGACGGAAATTTAATATTAAAAAACACAATAATTATTAAAAGCTAAACCACTCCAAAGTGGACAACTTTTATGGACGGATTATTTTTCGAATCATTTTGTGATTTACTATCTTTCGCTGATGATGATGATTTTGAGATCCTTGGCAAAGATTCTTCTAAAAAAATATAATTTCAAAAAAATTTTCAAAAGAATTGTGATCAATCCTACCTGGCAATGGATCAAAGTCTTTTAGATAATCATCATGCGGATGACACAGAGGCAAGCTATCGGCTAATTCTTTTTTGGGATTGGTTAAATTTCTTGGACGAGTATGACCGTTTCGCTTTGGCGGCATGGGTTTATCTTTGCGGGGAATTTCCTTTAAAAATATCAAGAGAAAGTAAACATAGAACAGAAAATAAGAAAAAAAAAAGAAGGAAACTCACAGGAACCACAGCAACTTGAACAGTATCCGAGAACTTGACTTTGTTCTTCTCTCCTGGATCCTTTTTCGCTGTTATTGTTCCATTTAGCGGATTGACATTCGACGCAAGCGTATTATTCGACACCAAGCTGGATCCATTCGATAAAATCGATGCAGTTGGCTTTCGAATTGGCAAACGCACGGGCAATTCATCTATAGGAGTGAACATAGTTGTTGGAGGTATCGTTACTGAAACCAATGGATGCTGATAAAACTTGGGTTGGAAAACACTGTGATCTGGAGTACGCGGCGAAACAGCATCGGTTCCAGCCAAATGTGTTGAGGCACGAGGAAGAATATTATGGGACGTAGATGGCATATAAGGATGGGTGGGTGCGTTAGGTATCATAGGGATGCCCAGCGTTTGATCTGGCACTTGGGTCCGCTGTGTGGACGATGAGTTTATCTCATTGGGAGAAGAAATTTGCAAATGACGCAAATCTGGCAATGGTGGTGGAATGTTTTGAGAAATTCTTCCGAAATTCGAAAGATTTGGTCGGGGCATGTAGGTTTCTTCTATCATATAGTCCTGAGGTGATTCATTTCTATACTCTGTATGAGTCTCTGAGGCTTGAGAATTCCTCAGAAGAGTGGCTGCTTTGCTAGTACAAGGGATATCAGGATTTACCATTGTAAGTTCAGATTTTCCTAGCGATGGTGCCCACCTATTCGGCTCTACAGCATGATAACCATAGTCAGTGTTTCGAGTGTTGTTAAGTTGCTCGTCTTGCCTCAACTCAAGTTGTTGACTAGTTGAGACTTTTTTCGTACGAGCAAGGGTCGCCGTTCGACTTGGTGAATTGAAGTCTGCCGAGGCTGATATTCTCAATTCAGGCTTTGGAATGTTTATTTTGATATTTTCAGCGTTGTAGATCTTCGATTTGAATGACGGCAGCGGCGGCACGTAGTTTTTCAATGTACTAACAGCTTTTTCATGCTTCCACTGACCCATCACACGATGACTACGAAGGGCACCTGGATTTTGGTTATTTTGATAGTTATCCGAGTAGGATGAGGACTCTGAACAAGATGAATCTAATTCACTGCTTCCCGAACAGCTTTCATCGAATAGTATTTCTGCCTGGGCATAAGCCTCATGGGAGAGTTCTATTAGCTCGGGGATAGTACGTGTCGCATGGAAAAGATCCATGAAAAGATCATAGTCTTCAATGTCCATGGCTACATCAAAGGATTCTGGATAAAGATTGTTTCTAAAAATTAAGAAATTTATTTATAAGATAAAGATCTTGACTTATAGGGAAGTCATACCGAAGTAGAAAGAAGAAAAAGCGTCTCTTTATGTCGTACACCTGATCACTGAATTCATCCTTAGTTTCCTCACTTAGTCCATCGGTGAACGTCTTCAGGGCCTTGGTCAGAAATTCGAGACGATTTCGTTTGAGATCTTTCTGGATAAACACGAAATTTGCAATTTTATGCAATGAGAGAAGACATATAGCTCCGTAAGTTTCCCAATTAAGAGCTTGCAATAGATTTACAGCTTTCTCCAGATGATTCATCGACAAATATCGATCCAAAATTACATCAGCTGTTAGGCCAGAGTTATGAATATCTCCCGCCATGCCGGCACCACACACGAACCTCAGACAAGCAACGGGTCCATTATCGAAGACAAGCAGCAGGAAGCAGTCAGCTTGTGCAAAGGGGAAGGGAAAATTATGCACTTCAGGCTTTCGACTGAAGCTCATATCCAGCAACACCGGTTGAATGGCAAAGTAGTGCGACAGATCGAGAAGATTCACCGGGGTCACAACGTCACTGATGAGCTGATTGGCAATTGGCTGTAAGGCGATGTCGAAGCATTGGAATTGAGCTGTGTCATTGCCTACCATTATGAGACTGGAATCTGCATGCCAGCTGCACTTTGTTGGAATCTGAAACAAAAAGAAATATATATTTGTCAGTCAGTTCCTCAGGAACCAATCCATGAAAGCTTACAATTTCAATCTTTGGAAGAAACCGACTGGTTTGTTTGACAAGATCATGAATGCACACGTAACGATCGATTGTTCCGAGAAATAGTTTCTCCTGATCGGGGCTAAATTCAAAACAACAGATTTGGGTGCCCATGGGGATTGATGTGATGATCGCTCGTTGCATCTTCCCTTCGCCTAGTTCGTAGGAACACACTTCTGCACTCACTTCACCCTTCCTGGAGACTTTCTCTTCGATTATAAAGATTTGACTACCGGTAGAGCGCAGAAAGTCTACTCGAAGTGGGTCATTTTCTGACCAGCAGTACGAAATGGCTTCCAATTGGGAACTTAAAATAAATTTAAAATGATTTTTCCGGGCAAATCAAAAAGCATTCTTACTTTTTCAACTTGAACACGTGAATATTTGCTCGATCCTGATCCCTAACTGTGGGTCGCCATGGAAAAACTTCATTCTGCGAGCTTTTTGTCCATATGGCAATTAAATCACAACTTGGATTTACAGCCACCCTACGGGGAAGTTTCCTCTCCGCAGTACCCGGTACGAGAACATGAAATATCTTTGGATCCATATTGACAATCTTTTCAGGCACAGCTGGTTGCATATTTGGCTTCTGAAGATGCACCACCGTCACTTGATTCGTATTGTATGCCAGAACAATGTGCTGAGGTGTGAAAATTGCTAATGATTAGCGAGAAAACAACGAATAAGGTGAACAAAAAAGGTGAAAAAAAGAAATCAGGTGCATCGCATTTTTCTCACCATCGCTGATCACGTCAGCAGCTAATTTTCCTATGAGGTACTTGTCGAAGGCCAAGCAAAGGATGTCACCGACATAAATATCCACTGATATATGACAAATGATTCCGTTGGCAAAGAGTATCAACAACACTGATCCCGTTCGCCATTCAGAGTGGATAATTTTTTGGGTATGAAGAAATTCATCGAGTTTCTTGATGTTGTCTTTGAGGCGCGAAGTTTTCTGATTCTTCAACACGACTTGGCAATCGCGATTTTCGCCATATTCGCGTTTGGCCAGCTGGAGGATATTTTCGGGATCAATGTCACGACTTCGGAGGTACTTGAAGGCCCCGTAGTCGGTGTCTTTTATGTGAATTTCGTCCCGATTTGTCCAGAAGTGACATTCACTGAGGAGGGTTAACATATTGATTGCTGGGGAGGAAATCAAGAGTAATCTATTGCACGATCAATTGCTACAGTTTGCGATGCGAATGAAAAGGAACATAACTTAAAATTAATGAAAATAGATACACTCATAAATTAAAAGAAACAAAACTAAATTAAATCATAAATTTATGTTGACACGAAACAAAAACGAAAATAAAAACAATTATGACTTATGACATTCTATGATAGTTGTAACATTATACCGTAGAGCGCTGTTGTAGTTAGGTGGTACTGTCAAAGTAGAAGTGGATCGTGTTTAGTGGATGATCGGAAGTTCAAACAAAAATGTCAACCGGAAATTGTAAATAAGGAATAATAAACAAACTGTTAAATAATCATGCCGATTATGGAATTCGCAATTCTGGATTCGCAGTGCAGTGCACTAGTTCCTCTTTACGCATTCGCCATGAAAAGAAAAGAGAAAACAGCACTGTGAATCACAGCGAATCCATTATTGCGAATTCCATAATCGGCATGAATATGCTTTAAGGAGTCAATTTCTGGACATTTAATGCCAATCAAACTTGTTTTTGTCCACTTCTGGACTTTGTTTTCAAAAAAAATATTTGTTCCAGAATAGGGTGATGTGTATATCACGGAAAGATTTTTCCAATTAGATTTTGTCTGCGTTCATTTAGCATTGAGATTTCGTCTATCACCCCCTTCATTTTGCATATCAATCCAAAGGTTAAAAATAGGTACACCAGCAATTGGAAAGCAGTTGAAAAGAACGAATTTCTGGATTAACACTGACCAATTTTTCTACTGGCTGAATGGAAAAATCGTGTGAAATGTCGGCCGTACCTCGTAATCTCGCACGATAAAAAATAAAAAATACCTTCCTTTTTATGTTTGACTTGATGGGTTTCCGAAACATTTTTGAAAAATCATGATTTTGACTTTTGCCTAAGAATGGGGGTCGTCACTTCTTTTTCCAGATCCATTTTTTCTTTGGAAGCAATATTTTGAGAACAATTCATTGCAGAAGCTTTTTGTTGGTTAACTAGTTAACTACGATTCACTAAATTATTGTAGAATTTCTTAGGCCATATATCTTAGTTCGAGAACCAAGTTTCAGAATTTGGTTAATCGTTGTATTTAAGATTTAATACTTTTTTCAGGCTACTACCCATTAAACGTCGGGAGAGTTTCCCACTTGTAAATAATTGTTTAAAACTGATTTACTCTTTTATTTAGTGAAATTTATTCGAGAATAGGCTCAAAGAATTCGCAAAACCATTTCACATCGATCGATACATACTAATAGACTACTTTTTTTCATCACCAACTAACTAAAGGGTCCGCCAAATAACTTCTTTTTTTTTTAAATGGCGCAAAACAGCTTCGGCTTCGGCTGTGTGGCACGTAGCGCCGTCCTGTTGAAACCAAATGTTGCCATTATCCTCCTCTTCAATTTTTGTGAACAAAAATTCGTTCAACATAGCCCGATAACGATCGCCATTGACTGTTACGGCCACTCCTTGCTCATTTTCGAAAAATGGCCCAATTATGCCTCTGGACCAAAATCCGCACCAAACAGTGAATCGTTTTGGGTGTATCGGCTTTTCAATGTATGCGTGCGGGTTTCCTGTGTCCAAATGCGACAATTTTGCTTGTTTACTACCCGCGAAGATCAAAATGAGCTTCATCTGAAAAGATGATTTTTTTTTGGCAAAATCGGCATCTTCTCTAAGTCGATCGCAGGCCCACCTAGCGAAGCGTATACACAACCATATTCGTTCAGTGGAAGGATAAAACTAATTATCTGTCAAATCAGACATGAGCTAAGTGTTACCATTCACGAAATAAGCACTAGTTGAAAAAAAAACGTAAGATGGCGGACCTTAAATTATTTACAACATTTGAACCACATTCACAAGATTTCACCAAATTATCTGTATCGAAAATTTGGAAATTGGTGATATCACGATTCCAAGTATTTGGGCTTATTCTTAAGCACCGGCATTTCTGGTTTGAAATAAAACAAATCTTTATACTTCTATTTGTATTTCAGTTTTTCGTTTAAGATATTTAATGGTAATTGTTAGTACAATGCATTTTAAAGATGAATAGTCACCCAATTCAAAAAATAACAGTATTTTATGTTTTCTTTTGACTCGACATTTTTTGTTTACAAAAAAAAGAAAAAAAAAAACTATAATGACACTTCGATCAAGAAAATTAAAATTAATTATGTAATGTAGTTGGATAATGTAATATGCGTTTAAAAATAAGATTTAAGATTCTATCTATTTACAAACAGTTAAAACAAAGTTCACAGTAACAATATACATATTATGCATCGCATATAAGCAATTAAATTTGTTCTTTAATTTTGACTATATTAAATATTTTGAGTTACATAGATACATTATTATAAGAATAGCAGCCTTTTTCGTTTTCGTGTTCAAAACATATTTTTTGTTATTTTTTTTTTTTATTTACTTGAAATATTTTTATTTTAATTCCACTTTTTTTTTAAATTTCGATACAGTTTTAGATAAAATTATTTCAAGAACTAAGACCACATGAGTAAGGTTGGTGAATATAAAACACCGGTGCTCATTTTATTTTAAGGAATTTGAAATAAATTTGAAAGGTTATTTAATATTTAATATTATTCGAACCTTTCTTTCCACAAAGAAAAAAATATTTATATAATAGATAATACATTTATAATGAAAAATAAAATGACTCTTATTTTTTTTTTAACAAAAAAAATTAAATATGTATGTATGTTTATATAATAGGTATAAATATATGCATATGTAAAAACTTAAAAATAACTTAAATAACACAAAAGTTTTGTAAGATCCATAAGCATCCTATAGATCTACAAGATCACAAATTATCGGTTGATCCTCTGAAAGCATTGAGAACAAAATACATTTTGAAAAAATAAATTGGTAGTTTATAGTTATATAATAATTTTTTTTTGTGTGGGTTAAGTGCGTAGGTAAATTTGTTGCGTTTCTAGCATTTAAGTTTACATAGCGACTTGAGTTTTGTTAAGAAAAATTAGTTAGGTGGATGGTTGTGTGGAGGGTTGAGATACCGTTGCGATTCAAATTTTACCAACCAGCATCCAAAAAGCCACTGTTGAATCGACGAGTTAGTACATAAACGACGGCTTCATAAGTAGCCATCATTATCGCGGTATTTGGTATTTGCCGGACTAGTTGTGTTGCTAGGCCCCTAAAAATAAAAAAAAATACGAATTAGATATATTTAATATTTGAATAGATTTATTATTTTGTACTTAAAATTAATATTTTGGTTTTGAATCAGTGATTGGGAATGTGTTAACTATTACAATAAAATCAATTACTTTAGAAAATTTAAAAACATTTAGATTTACATTGTTTGGATTGGAGATAAACAAAGGAAAAAATGAAAGGTATCTACCGGAAAAAATGTACAAGTTTGAGTCAAATAAAACAAAATAATATTATTGTATTTTTGATCAATGCGTTAGAGCTTAGCTTCATTTATAAAACAGAGAAATCGATTAGATGACAATCATTTCGAAGAAATTTTAGTAGCTTAGGATAGGAGTTTAGGATTAAAATTTATTTCTTAATTTTAAGTTTTTGATGGCTATGAATCTTTGCCTGACCGAAGTTTCATAATTGCTGAAATGAGTTCAGTAAATCCGTTGCTGGCTCTGGATTTAGTTTTAGTTAGAAAATGTTTATATATTGTTCTTACGTAGGGTTCTCGCGTCTTCGTTAATATTTTGGGCTATTTAAATTCTAGTACAGTCCACAATCATCCTTAAACCAATTTCGTTTAATTTCATCGCCGCTGCTGGGTGTTGATGGTCCCGTAAGAGTTCTGTTAAAAATTGTTCTTTTTCTTCTCCGGAACTTTGCACCAATGAGTTGATCAATTCCGTACTCGGGCAATCACTTAATCAAGGAGTATTGAAGGCAGTGCAAAAAGCGCAATGTGACCGAACAATTATTTTTTCAATAATAATAATAATAGAGGGCACGTTGAGTTCCGACCATGGATTCACTGTTGTTGTTAAATCCCCAAATGGTTGAAGCGATACCTTTCCTTTTTACAACAACCTGCTATTGTTTTAGCAGTAACAATTCAAATTTGATCATTTTCCGTTGGAAACCTTAAGCTAGTTTATAATGTGAGAATAGTGTATGCATACCGTTAGTTAGTAATTTGAAAAGAAAATGCTGTCCAAAATGCGGAAAAAAATCTTAGATATCAAGCAAGGAGTACCTAATTATTGTAAGGGATGTAACGATAGAAAAGCATTATTATGGCTTAGAGCAATAATTTAGAAGGAGTCACAAATTTGCGAAATCCTTTGAACGAGATAATACAAAATGACATTTGCATACCTTATGCGCGGAAGTACTAACAGCCATACTTCCGTACAAGGTTAATAAATATAAGTAACTCAATTTAAGTAAATCATATTCTAGACGAAGCAAATTCTTAACATGGTTTGAATATATTTTTAATAAAACTCGTGTACTAATAATACATACATATGTATAATATTCAAAATATTAAAAAAAATAATTTATCAATCGAAGTCATAATAAAATATATTTTGTACTTTCACTACACTACTACGTGGTAAAATTATCATCCATCAAAAACATGACAGCGATCAACGCATTTCATATAAAGATAAAACTTTTTTTATGACGTGAGTAAAGATTTAAAGTGATTTCTAAAAATAATGCGGAATTGACGCTCATGTGGTCTATGAATATAAAGAATATTTTAAGTGCATTATGAAAGAATGTTGGACATTTGCTGATGCTGTAAAACAAAATGCAAACAACATCAACGCGAGTTGTTTTTTCTTATGTGCTATGAGAGCAATTGGCTTCTTTCTCACAGACACTAATCTGAAAACTTTTAAACTTTTTACTTCAAAAACATAAATACCCATAAATAAATAACCCTCGGATTATTTTAAAATAAGTATTGTGATTCAATTGTTTATGAAACTATATCTGTAATTGAAAAGTTTATATAAACAAAGATGAAGACATTGTTTCAAAAAAATGACAAAGATGAGCGGGTAACAAGAAATATTTACAAGAAAAGATTTTTAATCTTGAATATATAAAGGTATTCAAGTTGCCTCAGAGTTTCTCACCCTGTTTTGCAAAACTAAAAAAAAATAAGTAATATAAGCAAGATTGCAGATAAAAAAGATAAAACATGTAAACAAAACAAAATAAATATATAAGCACATTGGCTTTGTTTTCATTTGCATTATGACGATAAATGATTTGATAATAAATAAGTACCTCCATATACATATAATAATTATGAAAATATTTCATTTTAAAGTGTTCTCAATATTAAAAACAATATTTCTACGTCAGGTTTTTTTACCGTTAGCAACTATATGTGTTATAGATAAGATAAAATAAAATACTTTTATTTTAGGAAGATAAGTTTGGGTTATTCCACTTTTTCAATGCTATCTCCAATTAATATTTTTCATTAAATTCATATTCTGCGCGCTTAAAAAGAAAATGGGCAAACGGATATGAATATTTAAAAATATACCAGAGTAACAGTCGAATGTCATAAACTTATTTTTTTAAGTATACAGGAGAAAAATGACAAGTACCTACATCAAGGCTCTTTTGAAGGCTCTTTTTGATATCTAGTTTTCAATTCCCTGAATTCTTTGATAATAAGAATAACCAACCCCCAACGAAGGATAAGGAATTGTTAGTATTAATACTATTTATTACTAGATAGATTTCGTCTCCTTAAAACACCAATTAAAAACTTTTTTCTTTGGAAGTTACTCTATGCAATACATGACAAATTTCGCTTTGGTGGTAACGTGCGTATTATAAAATAAAAAAGAACAAGTTTCACTTGCCCTGGGTGCTTTAATATAAAACATATTTTAATTTTTCAGCACACCACCTCTCCAATATGCTATAAAATTAATAAATTTAAAAATCCTCACCTATAGAGTCCAGCTCGACCTTCTTCCTTCCATACGGTATGTAATGTCTGCCAAAATTTATTGTACTTATTACCTTCTTCCCTCAGTCTTGTCCTCGCAACTTCATGTGGATAGGCGATACACGATGCAATTGTCTTTGAAGTGGCACCAGCCAACATAAACTCAAGAAAGTCTCGTGATGTCTTTAAGTCTCCTGGATGATGGGTACCATGATACTCAATCTTTTTATAGAAAACAAAAATACATTAATTAGGAATTCAAAATTTAGATTGTAGATATTAACATACCAATTTCGATTTGATTGCTTCATAGATAACAAAATGAACGACTGTCTCTGAGATACCAACGTAACTGGCTGTAATACCTTTATAGAAGCCCCTCACACCACCCTGTGCGTATATTCGTGCAATGCACTCTCGTACTGTCATTTGAACCTTGGAATTATAGTCCAGTTGTAGTCGGGTTTTAACAAACCAAATTGGATTTGTAGCTGAGGATGCTGCGAAGCCTGCGCATGATGCGCTTAGTATGTGTACCAATGGTGAATCTTTTCGAACGGCGCTAGATTAGAAACACATAAGAGTATGAAAATGACTATAGAGGATTAGACATTTAAAATTAATTCAAAGAACTAACCCTAAACTATTTAACATAGACTTTGTCTGAGAGTAAGTGCAGAAGTAAATTGCTCGTGATGGAGCTACGCCAACGAGATTCGGACCCAATCCTTTGAATAATGCTCGGGGTCCTTCATTTTGTACTATGTGCCTGTAAGAAAATGGGAATCATCAGTAAAAATATGATTTAATTTAAAAGAAAGTCTTACTTCAAACATTGCATGATGCTCATACTTTTGGCTGTTGATGAGATGCCACAGTGTGAGATGGCCATTATCTGAAAATCAATTTAATTCAGTTAGTTCAACGGTTTAGTTATGATGTGTGAATTTACATGGTATATACACACAGGAACAGAAAGAAACAAAAAATATGAAACAATCACAACTAAGGAATAAAATGTACTACCCTCCGGACACCCCCAATCACCTGTGGCTGCGGTCGCTTCCGAAGGATAGTTGTACATAGTTTACGGCGTTGTTCAGGTCTGAGAAGTCCTTCACTTTGATGTGCACATCCTGGTGTTTCTGGTAATCGCGGTGGAGACACAAAAGACGATGAACTTTGCAACCGTGTCTTAACAACTTCAAGGGGACATGTTAAAACAGCTCCAACTGTGCCAGCAGTTCTAAATTAAAAAGAAAACAAAAATTATAACATATTATATTATTTGAATCAATAAGATTTGTTTGTAAATTAGAGACACTAAGAAATAAAAAAAAAACAACAAGAAGAAAACTTAAATGAGGAAAAAGAAAACAACAAATTGCACATGGTAACTTTGACAACATCAGTGTCTCAAAATAAATTGTTTTGATTGCTTAACGTACGCCCCCCGCCGCCGTCGCCGGTACTCAGGCAACACTTTTTAAATTGAATTTGTGTTGTTTTCTATTTGAATTGATTTGATTTTGTTCAAGTGCCAAGTGTGGGTAAGAAAACAAGAAAAACCATTTGCTGAGAGGAAACCCATATAGAAAAACTACAATCAATCGTAAAACAAAAAAAAATCTTTTATAAAACTTCGATCAAACTAAAACCATTCTTAAAAATTGAGGATGTTTTTAAAGTGTTTAAGAACTATTTTTTTAAAACGTTTTTATTTTGTTTTATATAGTAACGACAGGAGATGAGTCTTTATTTATAAACCCATTTCAGACCGCAATTAGTGGTCCATATCTGGGTACGTTCAATGAAAAAGGTAAGCCAAGTTTCTAGTTTCGAATTGAATATAGTTTGTTATCTTTAAATGAATTAAATGTTTATTGGCCGCATCCAAAAGTTCACTCGAATTCATTAAATTATTCGAAATTGACAAATTCCAGGGATGTCAGTGAATATATGAGGACTCAATATTTAGATAACTGTTAGAATGCGTTTGTAAATAAGCACAGATGTCGAATAATGTATGCCGTTAGCGGTTAAATTTCGGAACTGTTCCATTCCTTTTGAAAATAGAGAGTTAAAGGAGTGAAAAGGAGTAACTGTGAACGTTCACTCAAAAACGAAATAAGACAATGGCCTGCCCAAATGGATAACTGCCCATTAGTGTTCTAAGGAAATCTAATAAACACGACTGTGAACACGAAACACTGAAGCTGAGTGAAATAAGGACGCGGGAAATGAGACCGCGATCCAAAAATTAAATTAGACCGCGCGGCCCTATAACAGAAACCGAAGAAAACAAAGCAATAGAAACCATAGAAATTTCTATATTTGAAAATTCTACAAGTCGACTCAACAAAACAACGAAAATGTACCCTATAATTTATGATTTATAAATAAACTGATGGTTTCTGAGGCATTTTAAAAATTGTGTTCTATTTCTTGTAAGGACATTTGTTGACATTTTGTGTTGGCTTTTAATTATAATTCGGGGTTGAAGGCTAACAAAGTAAATATTTTGTTTTGTTTCCAATATTTTTGTTGTCGGGATTTTACAAAATTATTGAAAGTCCCCGCTTAGTTAGTTTTATAATATGGCAACATATTGCTTTCGTTGTTCTGTAGAGCAATTTTTACTTTTACCACGTATATTATTTTAAGGAGCACAGAGAATCATGTTCAAAAGGAATATTTTGGATTCTGCAAGAGTGTGCTTCAAACTTTTAGGCAGACATGTACCCAACTAGGCAAGACATCTTCACATTCACATGCACACATACATATTTTGAACGGAATTCATTCACGCTTTAGGAATTGGGCCCAAGGAGACATCGGACGTAAAAACCGAAATTTATATTTTCAACTTTTTTTTTGTTTTTAATTTAATTGTACACTTGTGTTTAATAATAAATTAAAATTGAAATATGTCTGTTATGATAAAGCATTTCTGGGATTTCGGATTCGAGTTAAGCATATAAACAATATTGTGAAAAGTTTAGTCTGATCTCTAGTTGACCAGTAAAATTAGCGATAAAATAGTAAAAATGCTTCAATGTTTCATTTCCAAAGCCAAAATGTAATTGATTTAATTTGTTATTAGATAACGTATTTGATTACTTACTTAGCAGTTTATTGCTAACGAATAATTTTTTTGTTAGCACAATAGCACGTACTTGCAATTTAAGCTATTGTTTGTCAGTTAGACAGCTATTAACTATTTTTCATTGTCTAAGTTCAGAGCACGTTTCAGTGTAATTTGATTATACAGTAATAAATACAAACTATACCTATGTTAATGAACACCTAATTCATAAAATTTTATGATGCAGACCAGTAACAAAAATTATTTTGTATACCTACATATGTATTTTATACTAGTTGACACGTGGTCGCGTTGCTTCGCAATGTTTTAAGAATAATTTTTTTAACCAAAAACAGGGTGGGCCAAAAGTCCTTTTTTAAATTTTTAAATGACGTTTTTTGTATGGAACAAACGTCATTTTAAGATTTAAAAGCCTGTTAAACAGTTAAAAGGGCTTTATGAAGTCGGCCATAAAAAGTAAAATTGAATATGTGGGTCAATCTCAACAAAAAAGTGGACACAAAATTTAAAAGAATTAATAATCTAATTTAACAAACAAATTAAACAAACAAAAATATTCTTAAACATTTAAAAAATAAAATTCAAGGACATCAGCTAAATACTTTCTGAGATAACACGTGACAAAGTAAATAATTTGTATCGTCTTTAATAAATAGTAACGGTGATAATGATTCTAAACAAAACAAATTTTTTATCAAAATGATAATTTGGGAAATGAAGAAGAATATTGTGATCAATTGTCAGAAAAAAATTGCATATTCACGCCGATTATAGAATTCGCAATATTGGATTCGCAGTGATTCGTAGTGATGTGTTGTCTTTTCTTTTCATAAGAAATGAGTAAAGAGAAACGATTGTACTACAATGCGAATCCAGAATTGCGAATTCAATTATCGGCATGAATATGTTTTGATGTGAATATGCCTAACAATCACATTTGGTCACACCCGTAACATTAACTTGTCACATCCGTCACAATTTTAAATTTAATTTTTCGGTAGTTTTTCATAGTATTTCTACTCATTTTTAAACGTGTACTTAGAATCATCTTTTAGGTTAATATTTGAAAACAAAATGAGACATAGGCTTCAAGCAATATTTTGCACCACATGAACACAGATTTTTAAGGTCACACCTGTTACGCAACTTAAAACCGATCCTATAACTAAACCAAGTATTTTTTTAAAAAGTTAATATACTTAATAATTGATATAATAATGGCTCATGAGTATCAGTGTCACACCCGTAACAATGGAAAAACTCCTTAATCCTTAATAAAATGTCAAAAAATGTTTTAGTAAAGTTTTGACTTTTTACACATATGTATTTGGAATTTGGTTATTTATGTACATACATTGCATTTGTTATGTTCCGTTTATGTAAATTAGTGTTTTAATAGGGTTTTAATAATACAAGTGTTTATTTACAAAAAAAAAAACTGCATTTCAGGTTTTTGGCTAAAATTCAAATAACTGAATTATTTCGAAAAAATTAAAAATGGGCTAAATGCAATCTATTTATTACTACTTTTGTATTTTTTTTTACAAAATCAGGTGAACAGGGAATCAAGTTGTAAAAATATTTAAATTTCCAAGAGCAACTAAACTTTTCTGCCATGAATATTTATTTTGTATAAATGTAAAACTATAAATTATATACGATGTACTGTACATATTACTAACAGTAAGTTCATATTAAACAGTGTTATCAGATTCCGTACTTAAGTTGAAGGACGAACAAAAGAGTTCTAGACAAAAATAAACATTAAAACCTATGTATATCAACAATTTTCTCTTATCGAATTGTAACCCCCACCAAACAAAACGCCAGCAAAGCCATTTTATTATTAAACTCAAAACCTAAACATGATAACTTCCCTGCCGAGTGTTTATCCACATGTAACATTAAATGCCGGTAATAATATTTAAAAAAAAAAACATTGAACAAATATAAATTTAATCAAACAATTGAGCTTATCATATTTTTTATAAAAATAACCTCCATGCTGGCAAGCCAATGGCCAATCTTAATTATTTAAAAATTATTCAAAACAAAAATAAAAAATTAATAATAACCAAACCCAAAAATTCACATTAACAAAAGCATTTTAAACCGATTCATTGTGTATGGTGCTGCATTCGCCCGAAAAGCCGGTTTTAAGCAGATTTCTGAGAATAACTCAGATAACCTCAAATCTGGAATTTGCGGAGATGAATGATGTGAACTTTAATTAGATTAGAGACATTAAGTTAATCTGTGAGCGTTGTACAGAACAGATACATGTTATTGCATTAATTTTTCAGTTAGTTTTTTGTTTTGTGATTTATTATAATTTAAACGAAGTTGTGCTGAATAAACAGAATCATTAAATTAATTCATTTGCTCAGCACAATGGCAAAAAATTTCATAGATAAAATTTCCAGTTTGTTCCCTCAACTAATAAATTGGAGATTGGAGAAAGAGCAATTCCCCTTTATTGTAATTCCGCAAAATGAACTAAAATTTGAAAACATTATTTTTTATACATACATTTATATTTATATGTATGTAAATGCGACTTTGTTATCGTTCGTGAGTGGAATTATAAATAGAAAACTTAAAGTAGACGAATAGTAGTTATTCAGTGTTGCGTAAGTAATTTATGGCTGCAACAATTGCTGATGATTGAAATTGATTGTAAAAGTTTCATTTTATTTTGTTTAATTGGATCGGAGAAAAATAAGAAGAACAGGTTCTCTCGCAATAAATAAGTAGATGTTTGAGAGCATCATTTATAATCTTTTCATTTATAATCTTTTTTATTAAGAATTAAGGAGATCATGTTTTCTAACTAAATTTCTTCTGAAAAAAAGTTTTGATTTTTGTTTGGAAAGTTTATTTATTTAGCTTAATACAAGCAAAATTATTGTTCTTAAAACTAAACTTAATTCTATGGTGGGTTTTTCGTTTTTTCTTGTTGTTTTTTTTGTGGTGTTTTTTGTTAGTGGTGTTTTTTTTTAAATGGAGGCTTTTTTAAGAGCACACCAAACGGTTGAAGACTTCTTCTAAAGTCATTAATAGAGCAATAGAGTGCGAGCACAATGATAAAAAATTGTGTGAGTGCCGGGACTCACGGTTAATATGTGTAAACATCAACGTTTGTCCTAGCGCAGTTTTGAGGATCCATATTTGGATCCGTATGCGAAGTCGTCCATACGTTGTTGACTACTACGTGCTCGGATCTAAAACGGACTAGTTTGCTTAAAGGGAATCTTCAGATTTTTGTCACTGTACGTACCCAATATCCTACTAGGCAGATTTTCGTAACGCAAAGTGCTACATCGTAAAGTGTGACCTCGTAACGTCACACAGAGGAAAGTACACGTTTTTATTTCACTCTACCGCCGCCGGCCGCCGCCATAGATGTTTACACATCAATAATAAAGGGTTTAAAAAGGAGTTACTGAAATGTACATACACATTTGTACATTTGTACATGTTGTTTTTTAATTTCCTATAATTCCAATGGGAGTGGAAAATAGAGCCATAGGAAAAACATTCTACATTTCTCTTCTGCGCTTATATAGAAACAATCCCATTCTTTGAAAGTACTTCCCAAATTCAGCACAGTGTATAAAGTATATTTATTGAGTACAAAGTCAAGGAATAACAGTGGAAAAAATGTGTTATAGGATGAATGAGACTCGGTATTTCGTTGTTTATAAAACTATCGATTAAATAAGGAGTGACTACAAAACTACGAAGCGAGTCACGGTGCACGAGACAAAATTATTTCCGTTATGGTTCATATAAAGAAGTTAATATGTAGTAGCACATACCCTTATGTGGGAATTACGTACATACGTACTCAACGTACTCAAAGTTAAGTTATTTTAGTAAGGTCTGTTCGTTTACTTCCCAAAACTACCATTTTTATTCCAAGTTTATTTTTCTATATAGGAACTTTGACAGAACTTTAAACTAAAATTGGTAGAAATTGGAATACAAATTTCTGAATTCTTATTTGATTTCAGATTTCAAATAACAAAAATGTTGTGATAACAGTGCTGTCATTATAAAAGACAACAGCTGAACCGACGAAGAACTGAAATTTGTCATTTTTCTATAGACCAACAATTTGCGATTGAAAGTAAGCTAACAAAAATAAACATCAGAACACAATAGGTCCGTTCCCGTACTGTGCATTTTTGTGAATTTCAATCCAAAGACGGTATTCAATTTTTTTTTTAGATTTTTACAGAGCAGAACGCTCAAGAGACAGTACAAGACATGGACGAGACTAGAGACTTGCCAATTTATAACAGTTATAACAGTTTTTCGCTTTTAAGACTGGGAGCGTGAACGAACTTCGCGCGACTTGAAAAAAAAAACTCTGGGTGCCTAAAGAATGCCTACCGGTGGAGGGCCCTGGCCCTGCGGGGCCGCATAAACAGTACTTTTATAAACCAAAACTGTTATAATTGTCATGTCTAGAGTCACTTCCACAAAATATATCTAATCTTGATGTGAAAGAAATTTTTTTCAAAAGAAATTCGCAGTTCAACTAAATTTAAAATTAGATCAGTTCGAGAATCATAGAATCATTCGCAAAAGGTAATGCAGAATAGGTACTGTAAGTTTGCGTTCTCCTACTTTTTCGCATTTTCTACGTCTTTTTAGAGGATTTCATTCTTGCTCTTCAAAAATTGGACAGTTTGTGAACTTCAATGCAAAAATTAAAAGATAAGAATTATTACATCTATTCGTATACTTTTCATAACTGACAATTTCTACCAATTTTAGTCCAAAGTTCTGTCAAAGTTCATATAAAAATAAATTAAATTGTAGAAACTGACAGTTTTGGGAAGTAAAAGAAACAAACCTATTTTAAAAAAGATGTCAGTTTAGAAGTGTCACGTTGGCAAGAGGCCAGAGAAAAAAAACAATACCTAAGTCTGTTCGCGTACTACTTCAGCACTACCCAAAACTACTTGATTCTACCAGTTTTAGTCCAATTATGTTGCGTACGTCCATTTCGTGTAGTTTTTGGCAGAAACCAAGCTTGCGAGAAAGAAAACTATTTTCACCTACTTGACAATTTTAGCCCGAAAAATTTCTTGGGGCAAACTTTTAAGTTCTATTTTCTGTCAAAAACCAACTTGAGTTCAGAGAAACAACAATAACACACAAAAGGGCTGTTGTTTGCTTTTAATGCACATAGGTTTTATTTTTATCTTGGTAGAAGTGAATTTTGTGTTTATTAAATCATTTTCATACAAATAAAAAAAAAAACAGTTTTAAAGAAGAAAATCTATGTGACAGTTTACGCTGAGTAGAACATAAGCGTTAAAGTTGAACAATTTTAATTTCGTATCAGCAAACGGCTCTGCGATTTTTGATTAAAAAAAAATAAAATATTTTATTAAAGAAGTGAGTACTTTTTAATTTATTTTTTTTTTTTTTAATTACGATTCTTTTAAAATTGAACTGAATTTCGTCCACTTCTGCTACTTTGTAAGTTGTTATTTATTTCATTGTTATCGCTTTGTTTACTTTTTTTTTTATTTGGTTAGGGGCTCTTTTGTTTACTTTTTGTTGACGTTTAAAAAGTGGACAACATTTTTGGTTCAAAGTCTTCGTCTTTCTAAGAGAATTTAATCCCCACTCCTGTAAATTTGACAGATTGCAATTTTTAGTTCAGAAAGTACCCGACCAAGTCTAATTTCAAATGACAAACGAGACTTGACAGCTTAATGCTTAAGTGAGGTTCTTATGTCGTGTTTCATTGTTTTTTTCCGAATAAGGAATTCGTGGTTCTGCATTTCAAAGGAACAATTATCTTCTAAGTTAAGTGCGTGCTATTGAAATGCAATGCCGTGTCGTCTCCGTCATTATACCATCATGATAAATTAGAAACACAAATGATAGATTTTATTAATTATGAGATTTTTAGATAAAAAAAAGACGATTTACTTGTAAATGAACGCTAAACTAACTGATTACTTACATACAAAATGTAAAGACAAATGACCTACGACAAGATAACCTTCAAGTAATATTAATAACAATTTACATAGTAATACAAGCCATCGATTTATTATACATTTTGAAAATAATAATTTTAGTATACAAAATTAAACTTTTATTAACTCATCATTAACCCTTATATTTAGTAGCTGCAAATTACTTAGCCTCAACCTATAAAATATAAAGAAACGATAAAGCAGGGATCTTTTTAATGACGAAAGTTTATTGGGTAATTTATGTCTACCAACTGGAAATTATTCTTTGGCTTTAGTATAATTACTTTAAGTTATATTGCATATAGTTTGTTTTCTTGGCTGTCTAAAACACAAAATGGTAGACGGTACACAATTTGAATGACATAATTCCAAGGGAAACTGTATATTTATAGATAGCTCTTTGGTAATATCTATACATTTACATTTACATATACATAGAAATTGATTTTACCTCAAGAAACAAAACAAAAAAAGGTCTACACCCTTCTATCGCCCCCATTACATTCAAGGTCAACAGATGTTGGCAAGAATTTTTTCACTTAACAAACAAATAGAATTCTGCCAGCTTCTCAAATAAAACATTTTGTGAGATGAGAGAAATCATATAACAGCAATTTGGACTATAGGTCTATAAGGATTCTTTTGATTTCGTGTGTCTAGGTCCTTGGCAAAAGATTAATTTATATGAATCAATTTATTAAAAAAACTTACATAATAAAGAAAATGAACAAATGTTTGAATCATCCCAGTGACAAAAGCTTTTCTCGGTTGGATGAATTCCATCTTAGGTTTTTTTTTAAATCACGAAAGTAATTATTTTTTTTTCAAAACATTTACAAAATTAAAGGACAAAGGTGAGAGTGGAAAAAGGGAAAGTTAGCCTTGGACGGTCACACCGGAGGAGGTTTGAGTCCGAATTCCTCCTAAAATATTGGGGGCTATCGTGAATAAAATTTCCCTGGAAATGTTTTCCATCATCGAAAAATTGAAACGCCAATACTTTTAAACTTCACTTTGTAAGCTTATTGAAATGCTAGCCAAATTCACCTGAAAAATTTATTCCCAGTGCCATATTAGATTCCGATAGATACTTTAAACCATTATTCACGTTCCAAATTTTCGAAGGTGGAAAACATTCCCAGGGAAATTTTATTCACGATAGCCCCCATGTTTTTTATCAGGTCTTCCTACTCTTAGGAGCTAGTGAAAAACACTCCACGAACATCTCTTTGCATGTTGTGCCTATCATCCGTTCGGATTAGCCAGAAAATTGTAGGTCCATTTCTGCCGACTTACATATGCACACAAGAGTGGTTGAGAGTATAAGTTACTCCCGGATCTCCAAAAGCTGTTGCTTTTGACTTTCAAGAGACACGCTCTTCTTTTTTCTTCAAAATATCTTAAGATACATTTATGTATCTTGTATCTTCCTCTGTTCCAAATCGGTAGCAAATTTGACTTGTTATTTGATTTAAGTCGTTTGTACATGGTTGATGATTTTTGTGTGATTGTGACTAGTTGCAAACTGATTTCAAATGTTTCAAAATGCGTTTGTGCGGAATTTTTATCACAGATCGTACATCGTAATCGATTTTCGAATACATACTGTATTCCTGTCAAAATTATTGCAAAAATTAAAAAGTTTAATCTCCTGATGATCCCTGTCAGTGAAATTAAAAAGCAAAAAGAATATAAATCCAAAGACTCACCATCACCAGCTAAATCAGTCATCCGTAATTCAACTATGTATATTCGAATACTGCATATCCAGCTGGCTGGAAGAAATTTTCTCGATATTCATCTGCAGGTACCATCGATTGGATACCATCAGAGATAGAGATAGAGTGAGCACGTTGGGAAACCAGTCAATTGCTCTGAAAAGAAGTTTACAAAAAGTGAGGCTTGCAGAGGGAATACAAAACAATTTGCAGTTTGAAAAGAGCAAGACAGAAGAAACGATAATTTTTTTTTATTATTTTTATAAAAAGAGTAATTTAAATAAATAAGTAGGTATAAATAGAAAGATATTGGTTGTGTCTGTATTATTTAAATATTTAAAATAAGCAGATAGAATTTTTTTTCAGAGAAATTCTAAACAAATATTTTTATATTTATTAATGCAACTTTAATTTATTGTTTAAATTTAACAAAAGTGGTTTAAAGTCTTTTGATTTTAAAAGAGTTAACTCGATATAACATCGCCGACCCTTAGCATACAAATTTGAAATACGAATTAAAAAGAAAGTTTTTGGATTAAAAAAAATCTTAGTGGGGGTAAACAAATTTTTACTGATGAATATAGAAACAAATAACTATCTATAAATTTCTAATTTTATAAATATTGGCGATTAGATAACCTTTTTCAAAATAGTAGGCGGAAATTTGGATTCCGATGATTTATACAATTATTTATAGTGCCTGAAAATTACATCATATTCGAGAGAATGGTCCAGATTGTACTAACCTATGAACTTTATGGCAGAAGGTCATAGGTTAATAATTCCTGGAACCATTATGCACTCGTACTAAAATTGAAAAACATAAGAACAAACTATTTCCTCAAAAATTGGTCTTTCTAGAAAAAAATTGCACTTAGATTAAACTTGTCTTCTAGAAATCGTTTTTTATTTTCTAAATAATGGCTTATCATTTTGTGAAACAAATAATCACACCTTTAAAATTTTTAATATTTCAAACTTGTTTGTGCTAAATTTTAAATTAATTACTAAACAAAAAATGCAGGTCGATGAATTGCAAATTATGCAATTTTCTGATTATTTATGAATTTGAATATAAATTATTTTATTTTTGCTTTTAAGACACAAACACAAATATCGTAAAAAATATTAGAATACGAAATATATACGGCTCAATTTATAAATGCATTATAGCGACTGCATAGGCTTATACACTGCTCTTAATGCCTTTAAAAACGAAAATGTTATTTATAAAACTTATGCAACGTTGAATAGAAGCATTATAAGCTAAACGCGTTTGGGGATTGAATAGTGCCTATATATGTGTTTTTTAAGTATCGAAATGTCACTTTGAATTTTAAGAAAAACAAATATTATGCTAGCTAGGCCCATGTCAGTAGATTTCAATGTAAAACTTTCTACAGCCTCTTCAAAAGCTGTATTGTTTTTCCAAGTGGGATGTATCACGGTCAAATATTAATTTTTCTCATTTGGTGTTTTGAAATGCTTCGTTGAACTACTATTATAAGTTAAGCGACTGTAGGTACTAATCGGGAGCTAAATATTCTTTTCTGTACTGTTTCAAAAAAAAACAAAAAGAAATCCAACATGCATACAAATTCTACGAGGTCAAAAGATTTTAAAACATCAAGATGTCTGTATAAAATTTGTGTAAATCACAAAAGAGATTAAATTTAAAAATTCTTCTAGGTACAGGTTTATTTTCATACTCTTGATTACCCAAAAAGATGATTGAACTCAAGCATAGCGCCCTCTCAGAACAGAACAATTGAATAAATTTGTTGCAGATTGTCATTTAAATTCCCTGATAATAATTATTCACAAAGACCACACCGACTGAATGAATATTTCGGAAGAAATTTATTTATGCAAGTAAATTATTTTTGTATCAGATTAATGAATTAGTATACGACAAAAGAACACAACGTCAAACAAAACAGTTAATACCAATTTAGCATTTCTGACGTCACACATTGTCATCGACACAAATTTCATAACATTTTAAATTATACATCGAGCTGCATGAGTACCTACCTAAACCTGAAAATCTACGTCAGAGTTATTTCTATTTGCAGTATCTTCACCCAATGTTTTTAATTGAACAAGTTCAAGAACTTACATACATATTTCTTATATCAATGAAAAAAAGCTGTATTGTGTATTTTTATTAAAATTTTAAACAAGATTAACATACGTAAATTAAATACTTAATATTTAATTTTTTTTAAATTTAACTTGGATGTAAGGAAACAAGCAAATGCTTTCAAAGAAATTGTATAAAATTGAATAAAATGTATAATATTCGATTTTATCCTTCATTTGCATCCCAAAATAGAAAAAAAATTCTTTGTGAACATTCTCCGTTTTTTACCGGCTCATGATGAGTGTGGCGGTTCGTAAATATTGCCATCGTATATTTTCACACAGCCTACGTGCTACAACCTCAACTCGACTTCATCAACCCTTGAAATCTTTTGAGAACAACATATTTAATTTCCCCTAATATTTGAATTTTATAGTAAAAGGAAATATGTACCATGTTGCGTGTAAGTCTAGATCAATAATAGTGTGTGTACGTGATTGCTACCACGTTACATGTTTACATCTTGAATTTCAAAACAAAAAACAAACATCAGCTGTTTGGGTTTGGAGTTATTTTTGTATTATTTGATGGTAGTTTGGTTGAAGTTGTTTGTTTTCAAATTTGAAAGAGTTTGAATGATTTTGAGAAGGTGGGTATAATAGAGTATGTATGTATAGTATAGTTCCAGTATCAAAAGTTAACGACTGGGTTGCATGTACTTGGTTTTCTGATAGAGCTCTTAACCAAATAGCAATATATCCCTCTCGCGTTTATTCACAACCGTCAAAATAGTCACTTTGTGGATACTGGAAATTTTGCTTCTATTTTTGTAAATAACAAGACTATTGTAATTAAAAGTAAATTTTAAATATCGAAATTGAGCACAAACTTCTTTATAGATGCAAAACTGTTTTTAATTTTAAATCTGCCAGTTGCCATAAAATGATGGCTGCTATTATTGGCCTATTTTTATGCTAGATTTATATGACCACTGGCCGCCCACTAGGCAACTGTTAGTTGCTCACCCCAGCAACTTTAGTGGCTCCCAATTCAATTACATTGGCTTTTATAGGAGAGCCCCCACTGGGCAACTTTAAGTTGCTCCGAGTTGCTCGCGGAACCTAGTTGCCGGCAACACCGGGTGTAGCACGTTTTTGTAGAAAACTAATTATAAAAAAACACAAACATTAATTCTCAAAAGGTTGCTCGAAAGTTGCCTAGTGGGCGAGGGCAAGCAACTTTAGTTGCTCGGAGTTGCCGGCAACACCCAGCAACTAAAAGTTGCCGGCAACTAAGTTGCAAAGAGGGCGCCAGGCCTTAGAAATTGTTCAAAATTACCAAAAATTTACGTAGGCAACGGCGAATAATCAATGTTTGTTGAAACGTAACAACATTAAAAACCTTATTTAATTACATATACAACGCAGTTAGATCTCTTTTGATATTAAAGTCGTTCAGATTTTTTGCAACTAAGATTCAGCCTGTTGAAAAGTGCGTTGTCATAAATTTTCAGATTTTCAATTGTCCATCGTCTGCGTAAAAGTGAAAAAAAAAGACTAGGAAAATCATTATTATAAACATAATATTGGTCTCTGAGTTACTCCTGTTAAACTTATCTTCTGACATACCACAGCGAAGAAGTGGCAATAATGGTATAAACAGTAAACACTAAAAGCAATGTCAGAGTCAAAAAAGGAAAATTTTCGGTAGTAAAACTTGAGTCAGCCCTATAAAAAAAATAGCAGTTACATAAGGAATACTAGAGTTAGTAATCTTTTTTGCAAGACCTATATTTCTAAATAAAATTGCTCCATAGCGTTTTTGAAGGCAAGTTATCTTTGTATTATTTCTCAATATCAATAACAATTGCGACACTGCGCAATCTAAAAGTGGCGAAGTCAGAATCTTATCAAGCCGCGGGCAAAATAACAGCTTGGCTTTTTCATACACATCCATCAAAGCAATATTATATAATATGTATGTATTTTTCAATTTTTGATTTCAAATTTCGCCGTTAAAAGTGGGCGACAACAGTAGCTTCTTTTGGTGATTCAGGAAAATGTTTTAAAACAGCATGTACGCATACGCATATCTTTTCGGGTATTTTAATCTATGACTTCGGAATTTATAGACAAGTGTTCTTTAATTTCGGAACTCGGAACTCGTAAGCTCCAGCTGTTGTTTATTATTTCGTTATTTTTGTAAGTCTATGAACAATTATTTACGATGTATCAAAAAAAGTTTTTCAAAACAATCAAAATACTTGAATAATGCTGTTTTCAAATATTTGCACTTTTTCATTTCCTGGTAATATTTGTGTAAACAAAAAGCTTAAAAATGAAAACATTCTATTTTTGTTGAATTAATTAAACAAACATTTGCCAAGTTGCATTTAATATATTATTAATCATTTATGAGTTTTCAATGAAAACATATGTAATAAGACATGGCAAAAACACAAACTATTGCATGGTCTGATGAAAGAAATAAAAGTATATAAAATCACAGAAATGATTTTGATATAAACATATGAACACGGCAATCACGCATTAGACAGGAATTTTAACGAACAGTACCTATATGAATCGTGCATCGTGAAAATTACATAAAAAGAATTCTTACTTTTATCTGCGCCACACAAATTTTTATAGAATAGTGAAATGTACACCCTTTCAAGTTTAAACAAAAATCGATTCAGTAGTTAATGCTCATGGTAAAGGTAGATTCGATTTATTTATTATCGTATGTCGTTTGTCATATTTGACAACTTACAGATCAAAATAAGATTGTTTACATCTGAACAAAAAAAACAATTCTGAAACCAGTAAAATTACCAAGTAAAGGTATTCAAATTGTAAATAACAATGCCCCAAAAACACAACCAAGGGACAAGAATAAAAAGAAAAACAAATAAACAAAAGAAGCAGATGCATGCTTATGACAGATATGTAAAAGTATTCAGTTGTGTTGGTCTCTCGGGCTATTTTTAGACTTGCTTGAGCTTTATATGCGGGGGTTTATAAAGCCGGTCTTTTTTAGATTCAGGAAAGCCACAATAAACGACAAAACACAACAACAAAGCTGAAAATGCATGAATAACAAACTAATATTTATTCTAGTTTGTTTTCTTTGCATAAAAACACAATCTATAAATATATATGCATGTATGTGTTGTACATAAATATATTTGTCAACTTACAGTTTGAATGAAAAATGCAAAGGTGTAATAACTTTTTCATTGAACAAGTATCAAATGATTGCTTACCTAATACAATATTCTTATTAATTATTTCACTTTTGAATTATGAAACCAGAAATACTCATTTGACATAGTAGAAGGTGAAGGTTTATCAAACTGAAAAAAGGTAAATCATATGAAGAAAGGATTGAAAAGATTCAAACTGGATTTTGAAGAAGAATTAGTACTTTTAGATGATGTAACTTCAAATATGGCAACAAAAACAGTTTGTATGCACTTAAACATTAAAATACTCCGATTAAACAATAGTAAGTCGTATTCAATCAAAGACCTTAGAAGAAAAAATGTAATTGATTTATGTTTGTGGGTCATACATTGTAGTTATATATTCCTACTCAAACAAATCCCTTTCCTTATTTTTGTTACACATACACTTAAATGTGTCTTAAAGTTTTTAATGTAAACAAGAAGGTCGCACTAATAAAACGAAAAATAAAATAAATAAAAAAAAGTAACACGACATGTGGCCATAATATGCCATTGATAGAGCTTATAATTTATAGGACTTAAAGAGGCAAATACTACCCGGTGTAGACATGCATACATACTTCCTACTTTCAATAAGTAAAACATATATTCTTATTAATAAAATATGTATACAGATATTTTAAAATATATTTACATAACTAGTAATAAAATGATGACAACAAACCAATAAAATCGATGTCGTCGAAATCTATTTTCGAAATATATCGTTTGGTTTGAAGTTTTTTGTTTCATAGAATCAAGTTGTAAAAGAATCATAGCCATTATTTCTATACTTATAATTTCATTTACATAAATTACAATTATTAAGAGCCTTTTTTTCTATTTTTGTCGGTTAAATAGTAGGTTAGCTGCCTAAGAAATAAAGTAGGTAGGTACCTAACTTAGACTTTCAAACAATCCAGATAACAACATCGAATTTATCAATCACGAAAAATGATCCAGTTATTTATTCTATAGACTTAACATTCCTCGAGGATATCAAAACAAATTTACTGACGTTAATTTTTTTTTTCCAAGAAATAACTTTATTCTCGTTCTGAAATGAGGAGATAACTTCATTCTTCTTTCTAGGAATATGTTGTATCTGCCTATATCTGGAGATTAAGTGGAAGGATGGAAGGATGCAATATCTCAGGTAGAGACCATGGGCCATCTTTTTAATAATCATGGGTCATGAGTCCGTTAAATTAAAGCTTAATTGACTGTTGAAAAATTTGCCCCAATTATAATTTATATTAAGGTTTATTTCTTGGAATTGACTCGGGACATGTCAATTATAATAGGTCAAGGGTCCTCCGCCCGCAGGTGGGCAACAAGATCTTTTTTTCAAGCCGCGCGAAGCACTTTAACGATTTGAATGGCGATAAACTGTTTTAAATTGGCATAATCCAGTTACAGATCGGCAAAGTTTTGTACCTATATTAATACATATTTCCAAAAATGATGTTGTAGAAAAAAACATTCTATTTTCTAGAAAATCCAAATAAATTTTTTTCAATATTATAAGCACATAATTATCTATTAATTTTCAGCAAAATAGTGCAGAAAATAAAAAATATTTGAAATACACAAATTGGTCTTACAGTGAAAAAAAATAAAAAAAAAAAAAACAAAAAATTAATTATGGACGGGTGATCAAAAAACTGGTTGAAAGTAGGTGTTTTCCCGAATTAAAAAAAAAAAACAACCATTAATCGAAAACCGTTATGATTCGGTATGGACAAGTTACTAAGTTCTGAGAGGTCATCGCCTGGTTTCAGTTTGGACCATTCATTATGGGACATCCTGTATGTAGGAATAGTCAATACGTATATGTATTCACATTCTTAACCCCTCACAATTTTGTATTTATTAATCAGTTTCTCTGAATTGATGCCGACTCACAATAAGTACTTACCTAATAACAATAACTGACATTAATTTATAGGCAGGTACCTGTTTGAATTCCATGTTATGATTCACATTATGAGAAGCGGCAAGCCTGCAGTGGACTAAATAAAAAATCCCCTACAAATCATTCGGTTGCAATTAAGTTATAACGGAATGAAGGATTCTTGTTTGTGCTCGCAAACCGTTCGGACGTATTCCTCGGAGCTCATAGAATTTTTTCGTTTAAAAAAAAAAAAAGTTTTTTCTCTAAATTATCATGGATGGTGGTTTGGCCCCTCCAAACATCCCCGATGTAAATTTGGCCAGTGATGGCCAAAATAAACCTTTAAAACTGCCTTCCCAGCTAATTAATGCTGAGGATAAAAAGAAAATCATAAGTGAAGTGGATTGGTGGCACGCTAACGGCAGTCCTCCAAGACCAAATCTTGCACATGTCCCCGAAATAATGGAAACCGACGCTAGCACCTCTGCTGGAGGTGTGAGCGAGACAAATGGTGGTGCTCGTACCAACCTAACGCAACAAAACAACAGCGTTGTAATAGGCAACGCTAACTCTGACGGCTCTCCAGCCATGAAAATTAACGGAACCGAGACGGTTCTTAAAAACCTGCTGACAAACGACCAGGATGTCTTCACTAAATTGATTGCACGCAAAAGGAGGCAATACGCTAGTGGCAATTCCGCCAAAAAAATTGTGTTGGAGGTACCTTCCAATGTCAACAGATTCGCTTTGCTAGACGACGGGCCCGATGACGAAGACGAGAGCGTCGAGACCCGGAGAAAATCAACAGGTCAAAGAAGGAGTAACGACTTGAACTCAGCCAACCGTAGTAACTCTGCCATCACCTCTAACAGTGGCAACGTCATCAACTCTTCCAGCAACATCAACAACCAAACGCAAGCTAAGACCCAGTTGGATTGGTGTCCACCGATTTTTTGTAAGGGTATTTCGTCTAAACCGATTATAGATTATTTTATTAACTCTAAATTAGACTTAAATCTAGTTAAATTCGACTGTAAAGGCTTCGGCAAGTTGAAAATTTTTGTTAAAAGTGTGGATATCCATAGCCTTCTGCTAAAAGAGTTAAAAGATCTCCGGATCGAAGCCTTTTCCTTCACTCCGAAGGAACATAAGAAATTCAACATCGTTTTGAAGGGAATTTCTGCAAACTTCTCGCCTTCTGCGATCGAAGAGGAGCTCCGCTCACTGGATCCCTCGCTGAGGGTCCAGGTGAAAAAATTTGAGACCAAATGGTCAAGGGAGAATGACATCCCCCTGGATCTCTTCTTATGTGTCCTTGATGATAGAGAGAGTTTAGCCAAAGTTAAAGCCATTAAAAGCATCCTGAGACATAGAGTGAGATGGGATACAGTAAAGGGGTCTGGTTTGAAGCAGTGCTTCCGCTGCCAAAGATTCGGCCACGTTTCGGCATATTGTGCTTTCCCGGTAAGATGTGTCAAGTGCTTGAAGGAGCATGAACCTATGGCCTGCGATGTGGGCCCGAAAAGCGAGGATTCTTCGGCGTCCTGTGTAAATTGTGGTGCCATTGGACACCCAGCGAGCTATAGGGGCTGCCCTAAACGAAAAGAAATTTTGGAAAATAGACAAACCGCCAAGTTGAACTTCAAACAAAATAAGTTTGAAATTCAAAACAATGTTGTGCGTGTCACAAACCCCCCAGCTCAAGAAGGCTTCTCCTACTCGGATGCAGTCAGAGGATCAAAAAGTGTGCCTCCCTTGCCTAGCCTGGGTTCCACTCCTGGAAACGTTATAAATGATTTCCTAAACGAATCAAAAAAACTGTTTGGCATTCCTTTCAATGCACTCTTCGCCAAAATCAGAGATTTTTGGCCCCAATACTCTAAGTTGGATGAATTTCACAAGCCTGAGGCTTACCTGGCATTTCTTGCCTCACTTTCCCCTTCCTCACCATGAATCTTAGTTTCTTAACCGCTAACGTAAACTCTTTCAACCGTGAAAAGCAATTCGAAGTGGAACTTCTCTTAGAAGAGATTCTCCCTACCGCACTTTTTGTGCAAGAAACTTGCCTCAAAAAGCAACTTTCTTTCTTTAATAATCATTACAATTTCATTTCTAACAACTCAGGTCGGGGCACTGGCATTCTATTGAAAAACTCTTTTAAATCTTCTCAAAAACATTTTCAAAACAATATCATCTCGGCAACAATTGCCTTAATACCATTTAAATTTCAAAACACTTCAAAAACCCTAGCTGTTGTTTCTTTATACATACCTTGCGATTCTGGAGCCCTCTTGGTCTCCGCCCTCGATGATCTCATGGACTCAGTTCGCACCTACGACTATGTAGTCATCGGTGGTGACTTCAATTCCCGCCACACTATGTGGGGGGACTCTCGATCTAATCTAAATGGTTTACATTTTTCTCAATGGTTTACTGATGAATGCTTCCTGAGTTTTGATATAGTTGCTGCCGACGGGCCTACTCGCCCCAGCTCGGGTTCTCACATAGATTTTTTTCTAATTTCTTCTAACTTTCGTTCTGTTAACCCTTCCAACTCTAACATTGCATGCACCACTTTAGATCTAATTTCCGACCATTTCTCTGTTTTCTTAAACATTCAATTGCTAAATTTTTCTCCTTTTCCAAATTCTCCTCATAAATTTCTTTGCTTCAACAAAACGAATTGGACAAATTTTAATAGATATCTGAACTCCCAGCTTGAAAACTCCGTTATTCCTACGGATGTAAATCTCTCCAATGACGAAATTGATGCATACATCTCATTTTTTACAAATACTTTATCTCAGTGCATCTCCAACTTTAGTAAGGAGAAGTCAGTTATGGCCAATCGGCCCAAAATCTCGGAATATACCTTGAAGTTGTTTAAAATTAGGAAATTCTGGAAAAGATGCCTGAAAAGAGTATTTCACCGACTTGGAAATCGAATCAGCATTGAATACCAAGATCTCTCTTCTAAAATAAGTTGCCTGAGCAAAATAATTAAAGACCGGGTTCGAATTGAGAACAATGTTCAGTTTCGCAATAAACTAAACAGCCTCAAACCTTCTTCAAACGTTTTTAAGGCAATCGACCAACTCACTGGTCGGAAAAAAGGGCCTACCGTCTCTTCTGAACTGATACTTGACAATCAAACTTTTATCACCCCACTTGAAAAGGTCGAAGCCTTTAGATCATTTTACGCCTCACTCTACTCCTTGAAAATTCCTACTTGCTATCCAGAAAACGCACTAGCAGTCAGCACCTTCATTTCCTCTTTTTCAGCCTGGAACCACAATCTTAAAATCACAACTTTCTCCCCCCTAAGTAAATCAGATACAAACTCCCTCGAGTATTTCACTTCGCCCAGCGTGGTTGAGTCTTTAATTTCATCTATAAAAAATAAAAAATCCTTCGGTCCTGACAAAATTTCCAACTTTGTTATTAGAAAATCTAAAGTCACTATATCCAAATACCTTACACCAATCCTTAACAATTGTATAAATAACTGTTACTTTCCTATCTCTTGGAAGAAAGCTACACTCATCCCTATCAAAAAAAATTTCAGATCGGACAATATAAACGACTTTCGCCCCATTTCCCTCCTCTCAAACATAGGCAAAATCCTAGAAAAAATACTATTAACAAAGATAAATAACCTTTTCGAAGAAAATATCCTAACCCAAACCCAACAGTTTGGTTTTAAGAGCGGACACTCTACCGAACATGCACTCTTGCATCTCCAGAATCGTATCCTAAACAACCTCAGGTCTAAGTGTTGCACTGTAGCATGTGCTCTAGACTTATCCAAAGCTTTCGATTCGGTTTGGCATGCTGGCTTGCTTTATAAACTTAGCCGCTTGAACTTTCCGCCCTACTTCATCAAGATAATCCAAGATTTTCTCTCTAACCGTAGCCTTTCCGTACTTTTCGAAAACGAACTTTCATCCCCCATTCCTATTTTGTCAGGTGTCCCCCAAGGATCTATTTTGGGCCCATTTTTATTCAACCTTTACTTGTCCGATTTCCCTATCTACAATAACAACTCCGAAGCTGTTCTCTACGCTGATGACACTATATTATTCAGTCCTCATGAGAGGCCTCATGATGCCCTAGATGAGGTTAAAAGACATCTTAACGTAGTCATCCCTTTTTACAAGAAATGGGGCATCGAGCTCAATTTAAAGAAATGCGAACTGATTTGCTTCCGCAATGCTTCTGGAAGAGGTCACCATCTTGCGGTGCGCGAGAGTAAGCAATTGAAACTTTCCATTGATGGCAATATAGTCCCTCTGAAGCATTCAATAAAGTATCTGGGAGTCAATCTCCACCAAAGATTAAAAATGAATCCACACGCGAGAACAGCCCTGAAAAAGAGTAAAGCAGCTGCGGCCTTACTCAAATCTCTGCTCAATTCTAAAGAAGTTGACAGGAAAACTAAGTTATTAATGTATAAAACACTGATCCGTCCTTTAGTTTCATACGGTTTCACTACTTGGTTCCACATCACCCCCAATGTTGCCCGTGAGCTCCAATCATTTGAAAGAAAGATCGTAAGGAAATGTATATCGAAAAGTAGAAGACTTTCCGGTAAATGGTTCAGGAACAAAGTCATTTATGAGGACTCAGCCATAAGCCCCTTACTAAACTATCTTATAACATTGGCCAAAAAGCGAATACTCCCTCTTCAATACCATAGTAATATATTACTACGGAACATATATGAGGAAAACATCACATTCTCCATAATGGATAGGTATTATGTATCACCAATTAGCATCCTCAGCGGGGATTCCGAAGCGGAGTTCCAAATACTGGATGATGATCCTTCCTTTCTTTCCCCGTTTTATAAAAAACGGTCACCTTATAACCATAGAGGCTAAGAATATCCATCTGCTTCCTTTTTCTTCAAATCATGTAAAAACCTTATTGAAAATTACTAAATACACTTTTCTTTCAGAGGAAATACCTTTACAAACGTTTTATGTAGGTTGCTATTATCCATCTAGTTGTTTGAAAAAATTTAAAATAAATTTCTTTAAAATACTCAAATGTTAATTAGTTATAATAATAACATTACAAAAAAAAATACAAATCTTTTGAATGTCTTTAAAATTCTTGCCTTAGCTCTGTGCCTTTATATAAAATATCGTATCTTTAAATTACAAATACAACTCTAAACAATCGTAAATTTTCATTTCCCTTGGGTCTATCAAACAAAAATAACTATGTATATACTTATCCATAGAATACCTCATGTATATATTTATGTATTATGATCGAAGTTATTCTTCTCGCTCATATGTACACACATTTGTGTTTAGACAAATTCGACCTTCAGTCGTCTCTGTCTCTCGTTGTCATCTTCGTTCTTGTTTGTTTTTTTTTTTTTTTTCATTAGGTTAAGTCATTTCATTTCATGGCCATGTTGAGTGGGCTATTAAAATCTTGCTTGTGAATTAATAATAATTTTAACTCTACATTGTTTCTTTTGCCTTAAAAACAAAATAAAAATAATAAGAACTGTGTAGCCAGACCAATTCAAAGTCGGCAATTTTGTACCTAGCTATTAAGTTTATAAACTTTGTGAACCTGTGTAAATTTAAAGAAAATGAAATCTCAATAAAGTTCTACTACTACTACTATAACGGAATGAAGGTACCTAAGTACATATTTAGAATTTTTACTAATTAAGCTTTTCATGTAAGCAGTGTAGGTCTAGGTTTTACAAATCAATTTGACTAGCATATAAATTGTTTGAAATTAATAAGGGTACCTACCTGATCTTTGAAGAAATTATTCTCTAAATCATTCGCTCATCGCAATCTGGTTAATTGATCTTTTTTTATAAATTTGATTGATTTTTGTTTCTAACAAAATTACGTTGTTTTCCAGAGCGCAGAATCTAGTTTGATAATCAAACGCCATCAAGCTAGCAATAATAATTATTCAGTTGAAGAAAATGAGCACTCTATAGGTAATAGGGAACTTGACACTCAAGTAAACAAACTACGTTTCATTTTATTCATTTGTGTGACATGTTTTGAAGAAAAAAAAAAAAACAAACGTTAAGTACAGCTGCAGTATTTGTTTTTTTTTGAGAAGCCACAATTCAACCGGTGCAGTTTGCCGGCAAAAGTGTATAAAAAAAATAAAATTACAATAATAAACTAGAGGTTCGTTTTGCGTCTTATTTTATGTTGTATTGTCATTCAATGCACGTAGAAAGCAAAAACCAGAATTGCCTAAGTTAGGAAGGGAATCAGGGTTGCGAAATCGTTCATTACTATTGTATTAGATTTATTATTACAAATTCAATATCTTAAATTTCGTCGAGGAAATCGTGCCCTCCAAAAGATTTGAATTTACGTGTAGTACATCTTCAAAAATCAAATAAATTAAGTGTGAAATTTTAAGATACGTATTGTGAACTACATTGGCAAAATAAGAAAACCGTTTTTATTAGATAAATTCGACATCCGAATGGAATTACATATATAGGTACCTATCACAATTCTAATTTGAAATAGTGGCATGAATAAAACACATCACGCATTCAGACCAAAAGTTACATATAAGTAGGTGAGCATATGGCCGTAAAATTGCAAGTAAGCAATAATTTTATTCATACAAATGCTTTAAAAAGCTGTGCTTTGAGCAGGTAGGTATTCTATGTTATTCGTACCAGCCAGTTTCCTTAAAGTTTATATAGGTACAATGGGATATGGGATAATCATGGCTTCAAAAGAGTAGGTACGAAAATGTTGACTATCTTAAATGTACCTACCTATCCAGTTTATTATTAGAGCAGCAAAAACAACAAACATTGAAATCATTTTCATCCCTGGAAGGCAAACTGAAGTGAATCAAAAGAGATAGAGAAAAAGTAGCAAAATGGCTTCAAAATAAAAACAAAAACAAAAAAACTATTTAACAAGAACTTGAACTGCATAAGAGTTTTCGACCCCAAAAAAGAGGGACAAGAGGGTGTTTGCTGACGAAGCCACTAAGCCAGTTGTGGCTGTCTATATTACATCAAAACAAACCTCTTTATAGTCGATGCAAGAAATGTATATGTACATACATATTAGGCGCTTAAGGCGTAGGCATTTTAAAGTACATAGGTATTAGGTACCTATTTAGCGAAAAAAAGGTGTGTGGTTACTACAACGAGTACCTTGTTAGGCAGGCGAGGTAGTTTGTTGTTACTGACATCATATACCTACCCAGTCAAAGGCAAATACAAAATCCACCTAAACATAATCATGCACAGTGTTATCAAAATTATTATTTTTTGTTTCACTTCTTTAATTCGTTTGGCTAATTTTCCTGTTTCTAAGTCAATTATTGTATTTTTGCCAAAAATAAACAACACAAACCAGAAAAAAAAATTCGAATAAAAAAGAAAAAAAATAATAAACTTTCCACTTACCCGCCAGCAACCAAGTGAATGATAGTGTCGCGTTCTCTTTGGGTCATGTCTTGTTGTCGTAAGCTTCTGCTGCTTCTGCTTATTCGATGGTCCGGATGTTGGTGTTCTTGTTCTTTTAAACAATTTTATTTTTATTTGTTTTCAAATTTTAGTGAATGATTTGATATCCAATTCGATTGCAATTCGAATTTGCATGAATGAGAATCGAAAATAACAAGAGCCGAGAGGAGAGGAGCGAGTAGAGAAATGCACTTAGGCACACGATGATGAATCTACATAATTCTCATTTGCCGAACACAAGAAATTGCAAGATGTTTTTCTTTCACTTGTTTTCCCACTGATTTCAGGCAAATAAAAAGGAGCTCAATATATTTAAAAAATTTTTTTTTTATGAAAATAAATTTTCTTACAAAGATTTAAAAATTTTATTTCACAAGTTTTCTTCGAAATTTCGATGGATTATGTAATTTTTATAGGGATGCAGTGTAAATGTTTGGGTAGTTCTCTCCGTTTCTAGGGAAATTCCGTTTACTTTATTAAATTACAAATATAAAATTCAGGAAAATTGAAATTATTCAGATGTTGTTCTATTTTCGATGTTTAATTTAAGAAAACCAAATTGGAAACACCAAAATGTGTTTTCATTCGTCGTTGATGGTTTCTCTTTTTCGATTTACTTTTTTTTGTTTGTTTGTTAAACAGGATTTTGTTTTTCCAATGAAACCGATTATTTTTTTTGTTTGTTAATTTTATAGAGCACAATTAATAAAACAATAAATTAATATATTTTTAAAGATCACTTTATTCATGTGCAGATTGGTGCAAATTCTCATTACAAATGTGAAATGTCGAATTCGTTTGCCGTGGTTTTGGTTGAAAATTCACAGAAATGTCAGTGTGAGGTTGAAAGCGATTGATTGAGTTAAAGCACTGCCAGATAAGGAGGAATTGCGTTTTGGGACATCGTTGTTTGAATTGAGACATGCGTGATGGAAATCGTTCATAGTAAAGGCTGTCCCAAACCAACGCGAAACATTCGCGCGAATATGCGACGACTGAATAAAGGCTCTCCCAAACCAACGCGAATATTTCAAAGCGACGACGAAACTTTCGCCTGTCTTAATTTATTTACATGGAGATTAATGGGAGCACCCACACTGGCGCGATGCGAATCTTCGAACATTATTCAGTCGTCGCATATTCGCGCGAATGTTTCGCGTTGGTTTGGGGCAGCCTTAATGGTCGAAGATTCGCATCGCGGCAGTGTGGGTGCTCCCATTGACGGTGTTCACATTAGACTGACTCCTCCGATTTTTTTTGACTTCTCTGTGCTTTTGCTCACTTCCACTTCATTGTGAGAAAGAGATGGCCAGGAAAGGCAGGATTTTTTAAATTATTTAAAAATCAGTGGATTTTTTTTGACGTCTTCTTTTGTGACACCTGTTTTCTCTGTCTGTGATTTATCTTTGGCACTTAAATCTTACAGAATATAATTTTTTTCAATTGGAAACATATTTATTAAAGAAGATTTACATTGTGCAAGTGAAAAAATTGTAATTAATCTTTCAAACTGCACAGATTTCTGCTTTGTTTTAACGACTGCTAAACGTCAAAGTTAGTCCGATGTGTTCACATTAGTTTGTGTCTGAACAAACCAAGTTGGATTCACGTCAAAAAAAATCGGATGAGTCAGTCCAATGTGAACACCGTCATTAATCTCCATGTAAATAAATTAAGACAGGCGGAAGTTTCGTTGTCGCGCCGAATGTTTCGCGTTGGTTTGGGAGAGCCTTGAAGCCTTGAAGGCTCTCCCAAACCAACGCGAAACATTCGGCGCGACAACGAAACTTCCGCCTGTCTTAATTTATTTACATGGAGATTAATGGGAGCACCCACACTGGCGCGATGCGAATCTTCGAACATTATTCAGTCGTCGCATATTCGCGCGAATGTTTCGCGTTGGTTTGGGACAGCCTTAAAGCTATGCGCAAACCGACGCGATGGCGGTGGCGGTCGCGATAACAATGTGGATGCCGCACATGAGAATCAATGGAGAGGCACACATCTACGCGATATTCGGCAGTTTGTGGAATGCGTCTAGATGTTGTGGATTGTGAATTTTCTTTTGACAGTTTGCAGAAGTTAAGGGATCAGGTTTCCATTAGGCACATACACAAATGAATATGAAAAAATGATTTTAAGATGTCAGCTGAGCTACAAAACACGAAAATAATAATTATTTTGCACGGAAACTGTTATTAACAAAGTTATAAGCAATTTAAGTTTGCATAGTACCTTCCTATGAAACTACTCACCTATTCCAAAAAAAATTATTAAAAATATGTTTAATGCTGTTTTCCTAAATCTATGCAACTCTTTTGATATCATTATGATTATGTCCGAAAAACCGTAGCGATTAAAATTTTATTGAATTTATTCATAAAACTTGATACCAAACCAACTGACGACATAGGAGCCTGCCTGGCGACTGAACATACCCTGAGCGGAGCAACGGTGTTGCGTAAGCGGGTGTGCCCCGAATAAGGGAGTTAAAATCCTTTGAACCCGCGAAGCGGGCCACCTACCGTACTGTTTATTACAAAAAAAACTTTATACCAAACCAACTTTCTGAAACAATTATATCAGAAGCAATGCATATATTCCGTAAATTAAATAGTTTTCATGAGCCTACAGTGTAAACTTTAATTGTTTATAACTTTGTTAATAACAATTTCTATGCAAACAAAATATTTAATATTTTTGTTTTCTACGCTATTTTACAACAATTGAAAAAAAAAATTTCTTTTTTCGCGTATATGCCTAATGGAAACCTGACTCAAGGTAAGTTTTTGGTCGCGTAGAAAACATTAACATACAATTTTTTTCAGTTTAAACTAATTTTACGCAGTGTTTAGTATTTGAATTTGTTTAATTGGATTATTTATAAAGTTGTCGAAAAATTAAAACAAAAAAAATGTTTGTATTTGCTCCAGAAATTGATTTAAAATATTTATTCGTATTCGCTGTTCACCGTTCATGTGCAAGGCACTTTACTACGTTTTCATTTGAGCTGAAATGAGGTAATTTCGCAAATTACAGAAAAAGTGTTTTCATCATAAATTTTCTAATTTCATTTCAGAGCTCATTTCATTCTTAGTTTGATTTGGCCGTTAGTCGCTTGTTACAGTTGTTTTCTCTTTCACTTTCTGGCTTTTTGACATCGTGTTTTGAAATTTCAATATAAAAGCTTTTGAAAGTTTTTAAAATGGATTCGAATTTGGTATGTTCGTTAAGGTTAGCACGTAATTTCCAACCTAATTTCGTACAAATTTGGTTGAAATTACCGTATTTAAGTATTTATGTGTGGAGAACATGATTTTTTTTCGATACGGCTGGATATAATGTATGTAGAGAAGTTGCAAAAAAATAATATTCATAATTGACGAAAAAACAACATTAGTAGTGTAATAGATACGAATATAGAACAAAACAGCTTTATATTTCGTTTTTATTAGAGCCCAAATGATGTGATTTCGCAAATTAAGGAAAAAGTGTTTTCATCTCAAATCTGCTAATTTCGTTTGACAGTTCAATTGATTTTGACATCGAGTTTTGACATTTCAGTATAAAAGCTTTTGAGAGCTTTTAAAATGGATTCCAATTGGGTTCGTTCATAAAGTTGAAATGTAATTTCCAACCTAATTTCGTGCAAATTTGGTTGAAATTACCTCATTTCGAAATCAGGTAATTTGGAATCAAATTTGGAAATGTTCAACGAAATTACCTCATTTGCTCTAATGAAAACGTAGTATAATACTTTTTTTTTCTTCGTTGAAAATTTCCAAATTCGATTCCAAATTACCTCATTTCCTATACAAATTCACATTTCGAAATGAGGTTATCTCAACCAAATTTGAACGAAACTAGGTTGGAAATTACGTAAAGACTTTATGAACACACCCAAGTGGAATCCATTCAATGTGGAATCCATTGAAAACAACAAAAACAAGCCACATCAAAGTCAAAATGAAATGAGCTGTCAAACAAAATTAGCAAATTTGCGATGAAAACACGTTTTCTGAAATTTGCGTAATTACCTCATTTTACCTCTAATGAAAACGTAGTATTAAGGCTCTCCCAAACCAACGCGAAACATTCGGTGCGACAACGAAACTTCCGCCTGTCTTAATTTATTTACATGGAGATTAATGGGAGCACCCACACTGGCGCGATGCGAATCTTCGAACATTATTCAGTCGTCGCATATTCGCGCGAATGTTTCGCGTTGGTTTGGGGCAGCCTTTAAGGCTGTTCCAAACCAAAGCGAAACATTCGCGCGAATATGCGACGACTGAATAATGTTCGAAGATTCGCATCGCGCCAGTGTGGGTGCTCCCATTAAGGCTTTCCCAAACCAACGCGAAACATTCGCGCGAATATGCGACGACTGAATAATGTTCGAAGATTCGCATCGCGCCAGTGTGGGTGCTCCCATTAACCTCCATGTAAATAAATTAAGACAGGCGGAAGTTTCGTTGTCGCGCCGAATGTTTCGCGTTGGTTTGGGGCAGCCTTTAATCTCCATGTAAATAAATTAAGACAGGCGAAAGTTTCGTCGTCGCTTTGAAATGTTCGCTTTGGTTTGGGAGAGCCTTTAAGCGTGTATAGGTAATTTTGTCGCATTTTTTTTTAACTGCCAACTTCAATGCACAATCTGATTTCCATGGATATGTCACCACATGACATGGATTTTTGGGGTCTCCATTGGTTCTTGTCTGCACATATATGTGCATGTAATATGTTGTAAGTAACAATTTTCATGACAATAATAAGCGAAGCAAAGCAAGGATGGGTTTTCTCGTACTTCATTATTCAACAAAAATTACCCCCGTGTACATGATTTATTTCAATTCCATGGTTGTTGTATGTGATAAATACGAAATTCAAAAAATCTAAAGACGGCGCAGAGGAAACATTAAGAAGAAATAATAATCCCAGTAGAGTGTTTAGCTCTATTAAGGTAAGTTATGGATTCCTGAAAAAAATCAAACTCAAGAGATATTAGATAAAATAATGGAGAACACGGAAGAAATGTAGATCTCGTGTTTTTGAGTGTGTGTCTCTGTCGGCCCGTTTTAGGCATTGTGCAGAGTTATGCTGCATTTACACGACTGACAAATTGGCATTATTCTGGCATTTAACTGTCAAAAAAATGACAGAACAATGGAAAAATTCATTCTTTTGGCAGTATAATGACAGAAAAATGCCAATTTGCCAGTCGTGTAAATTCAGCATTAGCCATTTTTTTCTGAACTGACTTCTTATGTATCAAAATTCAAATACAATTTTAAAATGAACAGCACTTTTTCGTCATTCTTTAGAAAATTGAACTAAACAAATTTTTTTAGTTGAAAAAATAAATAACCCAGACCATTTTTTAGAGAATATATATGTAGTTTATTATGTAGACGTTTATTTAATATTATTTTGTATTAAGTGAAATTTATGAATACTTCAAAAACAAACCTAAAAAAACAACGAACGCAGATATATATTTATTAAAATAAATACAAAACCTTTATTATACCACATTTTTAAAACCCAGTCAAAAGTTGTTGTGGAGGCCTCTGGCCACTCCAAGGACAAATACTTACTAGGGCCAAGGGAATCCGGAGTTCAACTTAAAAAACAAAACCAAAAAACGAGCATTAAAATATAAATTTTGAATTTTAATATTTTATACGCGACCAACAACTTATCTTCTGCGAACTGTCAAACGTAGATTCGCAATCCACAACAATAGGACGCATTCCACAGACCGAATTAAACCTCATCCATTATACCTACTTGTTTATTTTATGACAATTCGCAGTTTTTTGTCAGCGTCCACTCGCATGTGAATAAAAAATAAAATGTTAAAATTCGCAACCATTCCTAATTGCCAGGTCGTTGGTCGTGTCTCATGTGCAAAGCACTCAATAGGTCTGTTTGGTAACGTGGAATTTTTCACAATTTTTCACAATTTGCTGTCATACGCATACCCATTGGTGAAAATTTCAAGTTATCAAACAGGACAAAAATTCGCAGTGCACTTGAAGTGGTTATAGTCCCTCCGCTATCATTTTGTAGTTTTCTGGCCTGATTTGTGCTTTTGTTTGCGGGTTAGGTTGAGTTTCGGGGGCAAGATCCCCCCATTTCCGGCGAGCTAACGCAGCGCATCGCAAGCAGGTCGCGTCCCCGAAACTTGACATTCCATCTTCTGAGCTCTTCCTTTCCTATTCTCCTGCCTATTCCTTTATCCTACCCCACCTCTGTCCACACCTTCTTACCAATCCTCTTGACGCGCAATAAAGTTTATAATAATTCCTCCTAATTTCATACCTACATCAATTAGAAATGAAAAACTTAATTTTTGTAGCTTATCTAATACTTACTACATTTTAAGAACCCAACCTTTTTTCTTGTTGCGAAAAAGCAATGATTTATCCAAGCTCAATTAATAAAAGAAATTAGACTTTTAAATAATATCACCGATGTTTTTATTGTTAATTTAGATTTATACAACATTTTGTACATACATAATAAATTCAAATAATGCCATACTTTTAAATAAATATCTATTTACTAAATTTAACACAAATTTAAATCATATTTTGTTCTGGGAAAATTAAACATTTGTATTCATTATACAATAAATAGGTAGGTTTTATTTAATTACTCTGTTGAATAATATTTTTTTAAATTAAGACAAAAATTGTTCACTAACTGTCTGATTGTTTACAATATTATTGTGTAAATAAATTGTTTCTATTACATTTTTGTTTTTTTTTTTTTGCAGATTAACGATTTTTGTTTATATTATTGAATTGAATATGTTGTGTTACTTTTGCATTTTGTGTTCTTGTTATTTTTTATAAAGAGAATTCTTTTTATATATAAGTCTGACTAATGGATCGTGTCTATATAATTTATATAATATACTATTCGATTTGCAATAATGTCTTGAAAGTAGGAGTGTGTTGCGTTAATTATTCTATTTAATTGCTAAACTTAGTTTTAAGGTGTTCTTTTATTAGTTTATTTAAATGTTTCGAAAAGAATTCTAATATTTTACAGTTTTATATTTTGTTTAATGTTATAGACACTAAAATTGTTTATTGTTTCATTTTTGTATAATTATTTTATTTTTAGAAATTGATATATTGCTGCTCGGTTTATGATTTGAAATAATTTAATTAGTTTGATATAATTATAGTAAATAAGATTTTCATAAAAAATAGAAAATTGTTAAGACAAAAGATAATCTAAATGCCACTGAGGGATAAGTTTAAACAAAGCATGAATTTATGAATAATACTTCATTATATATTTTATTTCTGTGGTTGTTCATGGAATGGAAGTTTTTTTTTTTTAAATGTAGTGATACCTATTCAAATTTGAATAATACAACAGAAAAAAAGTTATTATAAATACAAGTAAAGTAAAGCTCATTATTTTTTTTGTAGTTGTTTTTAGTATAGGTATATATGTTTTAATTTCTGTTTTATTTACAATTAAATGTAATGTAATAAAATTAACTAGTGTGATTTGAATATTTTACTAAAATTGCACTCTTATTTATTTTATTGTTTTTTTTTTTTATAACATACATATATTATATATAAGAGTGAGGCTTAACTATTTTTTTTTTATTATTAATTTACCTAAATGTTATCATAAGGATGGAGGTGTGATTAAAGCGCAAAATTCTTTGCTAGAATTATATAATACTAGTCATTTTTTTTTTACAATGGACCATAGAGAAGTTTTAAATTAGTTTTTGTTGGATTCGGTTTTATAAGAAAAAAGCTTCTGTTAAGCGAGGGAAGTGAAGATTTGAGGCAACCAGATATTTGGGAATCAGAACAGGCATTACAATTATTACATCTAAGTATTGCAAGTCTTGACTATATGTCAAAATTAGTAAAATGTAAAACACCATTTATTTTGTATGAGCTCGTTGGAAGTATTTTTGAAACCAAAGCCTTACTAAATACATATCTATGCATAAATAATTATACAAAAAATTAGTAAAATATTAAACCCCGTTTATTTTGTATTAGCTCGTTGGAAATTTGTTTGAAACCAAAGTCTTTCTAAATATCTATGCACTGTCAAACATAAAGAATTAAATTTTCACGCAATTTTGCTTATTTAATTCAAAAAGGTCATTAAAACAAGTTAAATTTGGCCTTTCACGTTATTTGACAGCAAAGTTTAGAACTCAACTGTCTCCGTCTCCGTTATCTTTATTTATAAACGGGGATCGATCCAATTTGAGATTTTTAAGTTACCCAAACTGTTAATTTTGTACATATGAAATTATCATTTACTAATAAAGACGTGAGTTAAAATGTTGATTAAGCATTTCAGTATGTTAATAGAGGAAAATCCTTATGAGATTCACGAGATACCATCTTCAAAAAGTGAGTATTTGTTACGTATTACTGTCATGTAATTTTATTGAGACCTAATTTTTTTTGAAAAAATGTGAAGGTCTAACTGTAGTATTCAACGATAAATTCTAAAATCACAGAATAATCGATTAACTTTGGCACGAAATAAAAGGTATTTTTTGCAATGATTTTAATAATAGCTGGATTTTTTTACAATCTCGGAGGCAATAGGTTTAAAAAAAAAAGAATATCAGGGATGTTCAGGGACGACAGAAAATAATTTCTAGTTTCCATACAAACTATCGATTCCAACACCAAGTTTGTAATTTATAAGCCGGTAATACCTTTACCCTCGTGGATCGGAAATAAACACCTTTCGTCTTTTTGACAGATAGGATGAGGGGTGTGATGTAGCTTTATTGCCCCTACATTCCTACACCTCTCACCCAATCCCGAGGTATGATACAACCGAAAAGAGGAAACGTGTAATCAGGCTCTATGTGACTGGTAAAAGCTAAAATGTGACAGGTGAGTGAGCAGTTGCCAATTGTCAAATTTCTGTCCCATAAGTAATTTGACAATTATTATAAAATTGCCAGAGAATATGGGACAATTGTCATGTTTCTAATCATACAAAACTGTCACAAAAACGAATTTTCAAACATTTTTCGAGAATTGTCATGAATTCTATAAAAAAAAATTAATTGGAAAATTTTATTAAAATAAAATAAAATATGCAAGTATTAAGTAGACAATAATTATGACAGACGATTAAGTTTAGGCCATGTAAACATCGGAAAGTTTACGACGTTGTAAAAGATCTGTCAAAAATGTATATGGGACAGATTTTATGACAAATCGTAAACAAAAAAACGCAAATGTTGAGTGCAATTTAAACAAAATTAGCCACAGTGAAAGGGTCTTTTTAAGTCTCATCTGTCACTCAAGTTAACATGGTCTCTGATGAGAATCCAATTTTTTGTATTTATTATCTGTCATCTGATTTTTGACAAAATATTCAAAATACTAACTTATGGCGTTTTTGATTGGTCGTCCCTAAGCTCTACTTTTATAATGAAACTAATTAACTCACACAAATGAAATCGTTGGAAACCTCAATTCCTGTTCTTGGTTTAGTTTTAAAAGTTCACCATTGGGCCCTTCAACACGCGTTTTTTTTAGAAACGACTTGTGAAGTTAGGCATCACGCCCACCTGAACTTTTTGCGGTAGAATATTTTGTTGCGTTGAGTTGCTCTCAAGTCGGCTCAGCAACAAGCTTATACAATCCCTACGAAGTTTATATACATTTTTTAAATTCCCAACGATAAATTGATAACGAATAATGTATTTTGTTTTTGACATCTCAAAAATCTTCTCAACCTACTCTACTTAACGATTTTACTTCCAACTGCATCTCTTATTTAACGGTATTTTTTTTTTACTACGATTTCTAAATATGATTATAATATTGATAAGTACAAAAAGAAAATAATCACACAAATTTAAAATAAAAATCATAAAAAATTACAACAAAAAAAAGCGAACATTTTAAGTAAATTGCGTATATCACATATTGAGATCCGGCTCGGTTGGACTTATCGGTGACATTTCAACGCTGTCCAGCAGCGGAGTCTTCTCCTCACTACAGCTACTACTATGCGGATCGTCGGTAGCTCGTGTTGTCGTTGAGCCAAATATTCTAGCGATGTCACTATAATGACGCCTTGGTGATTCTTCGGTTGAGCTTGAAACATCATCGTCATCTCCATTCGAATCGATGTAGTTGAGGGCATGGTCTAGGCTCTTGAAGACCGAATTTCTTACATTGCACGTTATTGTTGGCCCTGAAGGCAGAACAGCCATTGAGGTGGTCTTCTTTTTGGTCCTTGTTGTCGTTGTTGTTGTGGTTAGTGTGACACGATTGATGGAGCATGTGCTGAGGCTTTTCAAGGATTTATTGTCATCTTGATGAAAGGTTTCGTCTTCGGAGAAACATTCCCCGCCGATGCCGCCTCCGCCTCCAACTCCACCGCCGCCAACAGTACTAGTGATTGCTGTTTGTCGAAGCTTTGAGAGTCCGAAAAGATGGCGTTCGGAGTGTGACTTACGGCCTTCGATTGTTATTGGCATATCTAGATCACCTAGATCTTCACTCTTTGAACTGCAATAGCGACGATGAGGTGACCCTCCTCTGCAGTTTTGGGAGATCTCGTTGACTGAGCTACCCCGATTGAGTCCATGACGTGTGAAGGATGATGACGATGACGAAGAAAGTGGTGAAGAGGCTTCGTAGTGATTGTCTCGTAGCGAAGATGGGGAAAGGCGACATGGCGACGGAGAATGATTTGGTGATTCCAATAGCGAATCATTTGACTTAGCTATGCGATTCTTACGGTAGAACTTGCTGTCCCGCCAAAGGGTATGTCTACTGTCCCTTGGTTGGGGGCTGCTACCGGCGTTAGTTGAATTTGGCGGTGGCTCAACGGCTACCGTCACACTGCTGGTGGTTTTGCTGATTCGACTGAAGGACGTGTGCGTGAGTTTCTTGTACTTCTCACTGTTATTGATGTTTACTCTGTTTTCGGAATTTGTACGGTTTTGTATCGGAATGAAGGCGCTGTCGATGCGCTGCTCCTCTTCCAGTGACCGAAAAGCCAAGCGATTGGCGTTCTTGAGATGATACTTAGACTGTTTGCGATTCGGTGACATGTCTTCGAAGGAGCATACCCTGTATTTTTGTGAGAAAACCTCAACGGTGCCGGAGCGTTTAGAAGGGGAGGTGGTGTAAATAGAGTTCTGGTCGTTGACCAGAATCTTCGGCGGGTCAAATTGAAGATTGGACGTGGAAGCTGAGGTGGTTATTTGGATCTTAGGCGAGAGTGTGACGGGAAACTGTTGTGGACGATTGTGATTGTTGCATCCCGATGTGGTGAAGGAATTTTCTTCGATGGCTAGGAAATTCGGTGAACCCTCTCGACAAGGCGTCGAAATGGCCGAATCGTTAGATTGTCCATTGGTCGAGACTGTCGCTAGCTCAAGGCATGTCTCACTCCCAGCAGTTGTGGTGGCTATAAGGATATCCTCAACTCCCTCATCAATGGGTGATGTGATGGACTGAAAACTGCTCAAACGAAAACTCGACGAACCGATGGAGAGGTCACCATCGGTCAGTGACCCGAAAGCTGAATCTTGTGAAGGATTGCTACGTCCGTACTTCAAGCACTTCAACGAGTACTCGAGGCGACGACTTTTTGAATTCTTATAGCCGCACATGTCAGCGGTAAGCTGGTGATTGAATGAGGTAGTGGCAGTGCCAAGAGTTACTTGACCTGATGTCGATAACTCGGTTCCATCATCATAACAATTGTCTCCCGCCCCTACGCCGGTACCGCCGCCACCACGGGATGTGGTTGCTGTGGAGGTCTCACTTGAACTACTTCCGTCTGCACTCGGGTTACAATGTGCCGGTTCTCCACTGATACATGGCCCCGCAGTGGTGGAGGCGGAGGATGTTTCATTGATTGAGCTGCTATTGTCATCAGAGTTGGGGTTATGTTCACAAAAATGTGGTGGGAAACTGAGTGGATCATATTGGGAATGCGGCTCATGCTGATGCTGATAGTTCTGGTGGTGCTGATGCTGGTGCTGATGCTGATGCTGCTGGTGTTGTTGTTGGTGGTGATGGTGGTGACGATGTAGATTAAAGGGATGCTTATAACAACTGTGGTTATTGCCCGTAACCACAATCTCGTCCAACAGGCCTTCCTCCGAATCGCTTGATATATCAAATGAATCCATTGTCCTGCTGGAACCATGTATGATCCATATTCGTGCGAAAACCAAAAGGAAGATAAAACAGACAGAAAGAGATTGCTATTAGATTTTGTTATGACCATGGCAAGTAAAAATATATATAGAGGAATGTTTTGGGCCTATTTTTAATTAAATTAGCAAAAAGTGTTGTTGCTCTGTAATTAGGTTATACAATAACATTACGTTAGGTGTGCCTTGCTCATATATAGTCAACTATATACCAACAAACTGTGGGTACATTTTGTGTGTGTTCGGTATAGTGTATGTGTAGGTGGTAGGTGCTCTACAAGGAGTACTTCTAAAACAGTACGTATAAGTGTATGTATATATACAACCACAAGTAACTACTGCGGCTCATGCTGAGTTCCACAACATTCCAGGAGGGCATGCTTTTCGGTTAGATAATGATGAAGTAAACAAACTACAAACAAAGTGGGAGTAGGAGTGGATGTTAAAGGAGTTTTTTTGGAAGAGGGATGGGGGTGATATTTTAAATTACAGATATGGTAGTTTATTTTTAGTTGTGCAAAATAGTTTCAGTGCGCTGTTAAGTAAAACAAAACAAAAATCAATCCAGTGTGCAGATAGTTGTTTTTTTCCATTCAAAACTAAGCTTGATTGCAGTATTTTTAAAAGCAGATAAGACTCCTTATACACGGTGAAGATATAGAGAAACAAATTGGCTATAGTTTTAAAGGTTTATATAGGTTATCCTAGTCGTATTTATTTATTTTTGTATTTAACTTTTTTTTAAAATGTAAATTATACGGATTGCAGATATTGAGCGATTTGATTAACTAAAGTAGGTTTGTGTTCATGAGCGAGGAAGTTAGTTTTAAACGTCAATTTCATATACATATATGTAAATGTGTTTCCTTAAACTAAAACGTCTTTTTGACAGCAGGTCTGTAACATAATAATAAACTGAAATAGCCCAGTCATTTAAGACATAGACTTCGGCCAAATTGGAGGAAAGCTGAATTTTGGTGTAAGTTTCATTTTAAGAAACTGTTAGAAGTAGTCCCCATCCACAGTACACATATTAAATTTCGTTCAGTTCTGATGCGCATCTGTGAAAATGGTGGATCTAGTGCCTCTTCACTTGTCAGAATGTTTATATTTGTTGTTGTTTCTAGTAATGTGATGTGTAGTTTTTTAAGGGCACTCGACCAGCCATTTTTAATTTTTGACACCTTCAACTTTGACACCTTCAAGATTTGTGTACTGTGGTCCTCATCGATAAGAGCACCGCAAACAATCTTACGGGGGATCAAAGGCCCCCAAGAAAGTATTCATGAATGTTTCCCTAACGATTTCTTTGACAGAAAATACGTTTAAGGATAGTTTTTAGCTTCAAAATATCTTACAAACCCTATCTTAAAATTTTCGTACATAAAGGCCAACGGTGTGAAGATAATTCAATTCCTAATTTGGAACAAATTATGAAAGCTACTTAATGCCCAGGCCCACACAATATCTAATTTTTGCTAGCGTGGAACTTGGGAAGAATGTCTTAAACTAGTTTTTATACTTCCGAAATTCAATTCAGGGAAAGATAGACAGTTGTGGAAATTTTGAAGGTAAAGGGTTTTCCAATAAGAGGTGCTATTTTGAATAGCCCGCTATTTCGGTAGCTGTCACTTTTGAAGCTGTCATTTTTTGACATTTGACAAGTAGAAACTACGCCATTAATAAAAATGGAACGATACACGCTTCAACAACGCATTGAAATGATTAAAATTCACTATAAAAATGGTGAAAATTTGGCAGAGATGGTTCGTAAAACTAAAACATTTTTGGGTCGTCGTGAAGCACCTTGTCGGACCGCAATACAGAAATTGGTGGACGAGCTGTTGGGTCAAGTTAGTGATGTGAAGAATAAAACCCGTGCACGTCGCTCAAGAACAACTGAGAATATTGCTGTTGTAGCCCAGAGTGTTGAAGAAAACCCAGGTTTGTCCATTCCTCGTCGTTCTTTGGAATTAGGCATTCCACAAACGTCATTACACCGTATTTTGCATAAAGACTTGGGTCTTAAGGCTTATAAAGTTCAGTTAACACAAGAACTCAAGCCGGCTGATCATCAACAACGTCGTGTCTTTGCTGATTGGGTCCTTGAAATGCATGAAAATGATACGGAATTTCATCGAAAAATCATCTTGACTGATGAGGCCCATTTCCACCTCGGCGGCTACGTCAACAAGCAAAACTGTCGCATCTGGGGCTCGGAAAACCCAAGAGTTATTGTTGAAAAGCCTCTCCATCCTCAACGCGTGACTGTTTGGTGCGGTTTATGGTCCGGCGGGGTCATTGGACCTTACTTTTTCGAAAATGAGGCTGGAGCAACAGTTACGGTCAATGGATTGCGCTATCGAGAGATGATTAATGATTTTTTATGGCCGGAATTGGATGGTATTGATCTGGACAACGTTTACTTTCAACAAGACGGCGCTACGTGCCAAACAAGCAATGAAACCATCGATCTTTTACGGGAAAAGTTTCCGGACCGTGTTATCTCTCGAAGAGGTGATCACAATTGGCCACCGAGATCTTGTGATTTAACACCTTGCGACTTCTTCCTTTGGGGCCACGTGAAAGATAAGGTCTACGCCAACAGCCCAGCGTCGATTCAGGACCTCAAAGATGGAATTCGTGAGGCTATCGAGGACATAGGGCAGCCACTTTGCGATTTGCTTATGGAAAATTTCATGAAAAGGATATGGTCCTGTAAGCGTGGTCGTGGCGGCCATTTGGCTGAAGTTGTGTTCCATTATTAACGGCATACCTTCCTCTTTATAATGAAATAAACATCCGATCATTTATTTCAAAAAATGCCATTTTTCTTTGAATATCAAAATAACACCTCTTATTGGAAAACCCTTTACATAAAGAATCCTAAAAACTTGGAGCTTGGAGGCACTATTAATAAGTTATTTTTCTGAAACATTTTTTTTTAGCAAAACGCAGCTCCTGTGAAACAGTTTTGTAGAAAGTTATGATTTTTCTTAATGGCTGAACAAATTTGTAAGTCATGTTATTTTTGGATCTAAAAAAATTACATTGGTACCAAAGTTTCAAAAAAAAAAATCGACCTATCCAGCCAGGCATCTCGAGCCCGATTTTTTGTACGAATGCATAACTTAACAAATGGTATAGAAACCTGTGTAGGTATATATCGCAAATTAAAAGCGCCCGAAAAGGTCCCATTCGCATAAATTTGTAGCTTGAAAAATACTTGATGGATCTTTAAGCTTGAGGCGTTTAAAAATTGAAAGGCACTAAATTGTGTTTCACTAAAATCCTTTTACTAATGCCTATTTCGAAGCGAGTTGAGCGACCAGTAGAGAAGCCAGTAGTGTAGGTATTCATTTTTTAACCATAATTCATCGTTCCTTTTATTCAAATTTATGAAGTGATTTGATTTTGTGCAAATAATAAGTTAAAAGAAATTTTTCAAATGTTAAAATTTACTATTATACGAAACTTGACATAATATTTGACATTTGCTAATATTTCGTTACGAGTCACAAGAAAGCTCTAAAATTTCCTTATGAAAAAAATAAAATCTCAATTTTTTTTGCATTTTTATAGGTTTTTTAATCCACCGACATCGTAGACATCCTTCAATGAAATTTAATGGTTTATTGTTGCTCGGTAGATAGACAAAAAACTTTATTTTGACGTCTGTAGAATATTTTGTTACAAAAAACCACCAGAAAGTTCTAAAATTCTTTTTTTCTGAAGCAAAACAAAAAATAATTGACAAGTTTATGCTTAGGTTAATGAATTATGTTGAAATATGTTGTTCCCTCTTTTGGTTCAGTATCCATCATTTCAATTATAAATGTTTGTTAATCATTTTTGCACAGAAAAAGGTTGTTATAGCATTAAATTTCAATGTTATAACAAGCTTTTTCTTGAATATTCATTCCAAATGTATTTTGATTTTTTTTTTAATCCATTTTGTTTGAAAGATCCACCAAAGTTAAATAAAGTAGAGAAGAAGAACGACCCACTTGCCAGCAACTTGCTTGGCAAGTGGAGTGCCACCTACGTAACAGCCAGTACACAAATACGAATTTGACAGGCAAATGTATGAACCCAACTGGCCAGCCAATACTGGTTAGTGTGGCCTCGGGGTTAGTAATATTGCCGCAAAATTTAAAACAGCCTGATGTAAAGGTGTTAGCATGACACTAGGTCACATTTTTCTAACTTTAAAGCTCTTTCCTAAAATGTTCTTAGTTTTTAACAATTTCTTACTCCTATTTTCTTAATATACTCCAGTTGAACACACCTAAAACAGTGACAGTTCGTGCAAAAAAGTAAGTCAACATACCTTTTTCACATTTTGTATTGTCAAAATGACACATGGAGCTAGTATGATACTAAAAAAGATAGAGTTGCCATTTGGTGGTGTTAACTTAAGTAAAATGTTAAAAAGAAAGTACGATGCTAACTCATCTAAAATTTGAAAAATCTTATTTTTAACTTAGCATCATACTAAAACTGCTTTAACACGATACTAAATCGTCTAAAATTTAGGTTGAGCTTGACACTTAGTTTTATGTTCTTCATCATGATTTACTTACGTGTCCTTATTAATAAAATCTATGAAATGACGCAGCAAAATTTGCCAAACCCCTGGTTAAACTTTTTGGGAGCCTTCAAAGAGGTACGACTATCCATTCGATCCCTCAGTCCTCATATCCGTTTACCTATACTTTTACTAATTTTGAGCGAACACTATACCTACATAGAACTTACTCATCACATAACTGGTCTTGCTTCTTTCACCTAATAAACATAACATAAAATAAGACACCAATAAAAAATCAAAATGAAAAATTTAATTTCTTAGCATTTTGAAGCTACATCTACGAAATTATATAAAATTAATCTATTTAAACGTGTGTGTTTAGGCAAAAAACTCTTAATTACGTGTAAATTTTATGTGTCAGCCAGACAGCCATAACAACTTAGCAGCTAAATCAGCCGTCCCTTATGGTAAAAAAAGCTTTTACTTTACTTTTAGCCCAAACGTATAGGTGGGTATACACAATAATGGCATAATCCAAAAAGTGGTTGCAGAAAATGTTTTTTTGCACCCTCATTTTTGTTCAGGTATATATTTATATAAATTATACAATAGTACATACTACCATTACAAAGTTCATGTCTCTTTTATTTTGTTTTTGATGTTTTGTAACTATTTACATGTGAGATAAAGTTGTAGAGTAGATACAGGTTTAGTTGCTCTTTTTTGTTTTTAAATAGACTTACCCCTACGTGTGTCATTATCTGTCATTCTCTGTGTAGTGGTAGTAGAGTGGTATATTCAACACAATCCAGTTTAATCTTTTTTATTGGCTTATTTAGGTTTAATTTGTTTTTTTTTTTTTTTTTTATTATTTTTGTGGAAGGATGGGTAATTAAATCAAACGAAACACTTCATAGGGTGCAGGCGGAAAACTGTTGTTTTTGATTGTTTGTTTCAAAGTATAATTTTGACACAAATTACAATAAACAAAAATTTAAATTTCATTATTCACAAGAAACAAAATTTGTTTGTTTTGTTAAAGGATAATATAGGGATAAATTTATATGCATGCGGGGGGATCATTTTTTATGAACGACAAACAAAAAAAACAAAAACAAAACTAAAATGAGAGAACTTTTATGAGACTCATGTAGTTCATAATGAGTCCACATGGAAAACACGTACACGACGAATATGAAAAACATATACATATTTATATACGAGTATAATTATAAAGTATATAGATAGAGAGAACTAGGATGTAAAATGCTACCCTTTTGTTCTATATGTAAGGTATAGTTCTTTTATATATTTTTTTTTTTTTTTTAGGTAATTTCGTGTGAACAAAATGAACAGAGGAACAAGAGGAGGTGTGAAAAGGACGAAATATGGTGTGGGTGAGAAATAGAAAAGCGGAAACACTTACCCAACCCTTCGGTCGCGGGGTGTCGATGGCGGTGTGCATGGGGAGCTTGTTTCGCTAAATGAGCTGCCTAAGGATGCAGTTTGTCGTTTTTTTACGGCAAGCAGTAAATTAAGGGTCGATCTACTTAGGCTTGGTTTGATTGTCTGGAAAGAAGGAGTACCAAGCAGTTATATAGTAGATTTTAATTTGTTTTTTTTTTTGTTTCTGTGTGTTTTTTTTTTTTTTGGTTTTATACTTACACTAAAGCATGGACCTCGTAGTTCACGCAAATCAATATTACGGAAAAGATCGCACAGCACGAGTTCCTCCACTGAAGGGCATTGTTCTCCTGGTGGATCAAAAATTAATCCGAGAATTTCCAAAATCTAAAAGAAGTTAAATTTGTAGTTATAGAGAAAATGTTGCTGTTTAAGAAAATCACATAATATTAATTAAATAAAAAAAAAACTTGAAAATTTATTAAGTAGATACATATACAACAATAACAAAATATGACTCTAAGGGCCAGTTTTTCAGTGTTGAGTTAAGCAAGGGTTAATTAACTCTAGAAGTAAATTAACCCACAATTAACTAATGAAGCAGTTTTATGGTGGAGAATGCATGCGGAACGTCTGAACAAACTCGGGGATAAAACATAAAAAGCATTTGTTCAGTTAATCCTGAGTTAACTCACCAAATTTGATTAGTTAACTCGGGTTTAACTTTATTATCGCACTGAAAACTGGACCTGAGTTGATAAAAAATTGCCATAAATTGATAAAAAAAGAAGTTATTTTTTGTCAGCACAAGTTGAGAATCCTTAATTTTCAATTTTGTTAATAAAATTATTGAACTATAACTTAATTTTTATCCATTATCTTAACTCGAAGCACGTTTTAGTGTAATTTCGCTATTCAGTAGGTAGTATAAGTAAACTGAGTTTATGTACAGTTGATTCATAAAGGGCTAGTTTCACAGTGCAAAATTTCCAGAATAAGAGGCGCATTTTGAGACTTTAGCTCAGTTTCACAATCTGAGTAATTGGCACTTAAGTAGCACTTAAATGTCCAATATGGGTCACTTAAGTGTAACTTATTCAGGTATGTGTATGTAAGAGGCCTATACTATACTAAGCCCTAGTCTCCCACATTGGCATCAGCTTTAGAGCCAGTTACGCCGACTGTGAAACTGATCTTAAGTGTCACACATGTAACACAAATATCTGTAATATCTGAAACGAAATTTATATAAAACTCCAAATTGGTAGAAAGAAGAACATTGTGATCTACCGTCAGAAAAAATTTAATTGCAATTGAAAGTCCAAAATTAAAGTTCGAACATTGTGTCACACTCGTAACAAAGGTTGTATTTAAAAATTTAATCATCCTTTTATTCAATAAATTTTAAGATTATTGTTTCCAAATTATATTAAATTGCAATGCAAGGAAATAATCCCACGGAAAACTCCTTTATAAGGGAATTTAATCACTTTTCAATGGATACTTTTCCCACCAAAAAATATAATAAATAAATTCGCAATGAAGTGATAAATTATTTGACTTTTAAGCCTAGTACGCTGCTGATGCGAATCGAAATTTGTCGGTGGTCTCTAACACGACAGCGAAATGCTTACGGAAACCACAGCCAAAAAGTGAGAATTGAATGTGTCATAAATTGCAAACAAAAATCGAACAAAAATGCAAAAAAAATCACAGAAAGACATGCTCTAATGAAAGACACAACAAATACAAAAACGAATAAATCTGGAATGTCACTTTTCCGCACACAATTAATGGGCCGGGGCAATTATTTCAGTGCGAAAAAAGGGGAGACTTCTCCAAATAATCTGCAACAATTATCAATTTCACTCATCAAACAGCGCCAGCGAACTGCAAAACGAAAAGGAAAACGACATTTTTCGTTTTTTGATTTCGTTGTCTCATTTTTCGTTTCGTTTCAATAGCGTAGTTCCAATTTCAAAGGGAAAGTTATTTGTTACTTATGTCGTTTTCGGTTGGATTTCGGAACTGTTCCATTCCTATCGAAAATGGAAAATGTGGAGTAAAAGGAGTGAAAAAAGAGTAGCTCCGAACGTCATTAGTCTCTCATAAAATTTAGCGTCTATTCCATTCATGGGGGAAAATCATACTAAGTAACACACTAATGTGTCACAACCGTAACAATTTCAAACAGAATTTCTTGAAGGTTTTTCACATCGCTTTCAGTTCAGATTAAATGTGGAAAACTCGGATTGAAGCTTACTCAAAGGCACTCTTATGATGACAATACAAAAATGTCCTCCTAAATTTCTTAAATTCCCATTGGAATCTTGACTCAACATAGTGTTCTATATGAACGTCTATTTTTTTCGTAAAGAAATTGTCAAACAAATTCAATGGTTAAATGCGTCAGTTCTTACTAAAGAGTGAAAGGATTTCAAAAACAAAAACACACTGTACATACAGCTGTACATAATGCAGAAAATCTTATAAATGTTTTCATGCGTCACGTAGAGGTATTAAATTCCTTTGAGTTAAAAAATAATAAACAACGAGCGGAACGAGGTGGAAACACAAAAAAGCTCTCAAATAAATATACATGAATGCTTCCTCTTCTTATTTATTCATCGATTATCGTTCATTTACTCTATCCATCTAGAACACTGTCAAATTTTTAAAAACAAACTTACCTGCGGATATTGTTCTAGATCCATTTCAAGAACTCTCATGGACGGTTTCGGTGTGGTCATCTCTTGGCCAGTGCACATCTCATAAAGTAAATGACCGAAACAAATAATATCTACATTCTCGATGTCCGTGGTCGAACGTGACCACATAATCGCATTGATGCGAGAGCTTAATCCTAAAAGGCCATTCTCCAGGCCAGAGAGTCTGTAATAAAAAAGAAAAATTGAAATCCACATAACAAAAAAAACTCAACTGTATTCATAGAAAAAGGTTTTTTATCCCAGAAAAAAAAATAAAAAAAACATACAAAAGAAAAGCAGCGGCAGCTTGTTTAAAGGAACATCAAAGGCTTTAAACACGCCGTAGTCGAAAGTGTAGATGAAGAGCACAACATTTCTCCTCACACATTCTTTGAGGAATTCCAATATGGCTTTCCTTCCACTGACTATATATGCCACAAGCACATCCCACCACAACCCACAACACATACTTTCCCTTTCTCTTCTTTATCGTCCTTAAATACTTTTGAGATCCTAACATTCTTATACAGGCATCATAGAGTTTCCGTTCGCTCGTGTAAACGGGAACTAAAAATAAGATTTTTTATCAGCCTTTGTAATATGTTTTCGCGTGATGCACTCTTTAAGCACTGAAGAACTATTTTTGTGCCACACAACTGCATACTTCCGTTTCCTTTGATCGTACGTTATGTGTACGAATGTTTGTAAGCTCGATTTATATTTTCGCATAGCTGGAGCAGTACAAAGTAAGGACGACCAACATACAACTACGATGACAACACATACGGTTGCTCGATGTTGTGTTTATCCTTGCTTCCTGATGAAAACCGGCCTTTAGCATCTATAATGGCGAAACATGGGTTCGTCGTACGAAGGAAGTGGCAATGGACTATTAGGGCCGGGTAATTATAAGTCCATTAGCATATTAATTAGCAAAGCTATTGTGGTTGGTTGCATATAGTGAGTGAATAAAACACCCACATTCGAGAAAGGTATGAACTAAGTTTAAGGCAAATGACTGGTGTGGCAGTGGGAATAAAGTTTTGGACATGATCGTTTTTTTTTGCTTTAAAAGGCAACTTAATTTGGTAAATGTTTTGAATTTCATTTTAAATGAGCCAACTGGGGAACTTAATTAGTTGAAGGTTAAAGAGCTTTTAGCATGTGGTTTCTCTGGTCAGTTGATGTGAGTGAAAATAAAGCCGGTAATAAATTAATTATTGATTTTAGTATTATCTCTGTGGTGTAATTTTTGTTTTTATAAACTAGGAACCAGGAAGAAAAGGGGAATCGGTAATTATTGTTTTAAATTACTTTTTTGGAAAGATATGCATATATGTATGTACTCATATAGCTTTGATGTTTCTATATACATGTATCGTTTTCTCGTAAGTTTTATTGAAGAAGTATTTAAAATTATTGTGGGGACAGTTTAATTTAAAAAACTGAAGGAATCTGATCAAAAAACTATTTCCAATAGTCCTATAAAAAAGGTAACTGACTTTCAAACGATTCACAATAATGGAAGGTGAAAGAGGCTTAAAATTTTCCAGAAAAGTGAAAATCTTCGAATGATTTTGTTGTTTATTTTTGAACTGCTATAAGGTAGAACTTTTGCTGACATTTTTGGGCATGGTTCTTTGATATTTATGATATGAAATTTTTACTTATCATCGGGAATATAGTATATTCCAAACAGGCGCGGATCTAGGATTTCCATTTGGAGGGTGTCACGTTGCCCGAATACAGATCACCGACAAAATTATATAAAATGCATGAAAGTCCTAGAGACGAGAAAAGTATCCCCCCAACCTACATAACTCCAAAGGATCCAAAGGAGACATCGTATTTTTTGGACTTACATTTAGATATCGATAGTATAGTTGACCAAGCAGATGTTGGTAGAAAAGATACAAAATCAAAACATTGCGATTTTTAATTATAAAATTGATTTTTTCAATGAATATACTATGTAGTTTCCAGATTCAAACTCTAGTTCAATATTTCATCCACAATAATACAAAAAATGCCCCAAGTCCACTAAGACGAGAATAAGTTCTACTAGACCGATACGACTATGAAATCTTGAAGTCGCCTGAATGAAAATAACTACTTTTTTGGAAACATTTTTAGTTTCATCAAAATTTCTTAGGAAGTTTTTAACGTTCCATTAGTTTCTGAGTTAAGAATATTTAAATGCAAGTGGTTATTAAATGAGAGATTTATAAAGGTAAATAAAAATCTTTTTTATTCAAGCTAGTTTAAGAGGACATATCTTACGGAAGAAAGAAAATACCATCAGACCATCAGACTCTTTCGTACGAGAAAAAGGTTATTATTATACCTAAAAAGATATTGTGACTAAAATAAAGTAACCCATCAGAGATAAGGGGTTTCTTATTAAACCGTCACACGACTTTTATTTACTGGATTCGTCCGCGATTCTATCAGCTTCGGCTGTGATTTGGAGGTACGGATCCATACTGTAATAACGACAATTGGGAGAACGCACAAGACCGTCCCCCGTTCCTGATCCAGAGACACCAGATTAAATACAAATCTACTTAAAATAATAAAGTTGTAAATTAAACAAGGTATTGATTAAAATAAACTTCGTTAGATCAAACCCAGCGAGCAAAACCTCAGCCTTTGATAAAAATTATATCAAGTTCCCCCAGATGTACAAAATTAGATTGTATCCATCTGCCTACAGCCTAAAGGATGTGTGGACTTTAGTCAGCTACTTAACTCAAAAACCTTATTTATAAATATTTTCCATCGATTGCCTTACTCAGACACTGGAATTGGATATCCAAACCTATTTTATAGTGAATATACGTGCAATGCCAAATGTAAGTCTAGTAACGAATTGAAAAATTATCTTAAAACGAATGAGATGTTCATTGAACGTATCCAAAGACAGATTAAATGGATGTTAGTATTTATATCAATAAGAGGATATATTTAGACAACTGTTACAAGCGTTTAGAAATAAGGAGATGTCCAACTATTTAGACAATGACTAATTGTTCAAGAGTGTTCTAGGGAAATATAATACGACTGTTTATCTTTTGCTCTAGGCTTCTGGGGGGGGTCATGACCCCTATGACCCCCTCTCTGGATCCGCCACTGATTCCAAATGATTTTTTTATCTAAGCTTATCAGCTTGAAATTAACAATAAATTGTTTTTATAAAATAAAATGCACGACTGCATCGCACGAACTTGTTTTTATGGTTCAAATGTCTTGGAATTTCAAACATTGTATATTATAAATGGATACGTACATACACCCAAAAAATGTAATTGCAATTAGTTTTAATTAATAGATAGCAACTGGGCTCATATTAACAATTAATTGCAAGTTTAACATTATTTGCCTTCTTCCAGGTACACACCGTTAGGTGGATTGCAATTGACAGCCATTAAATCGGTGAAATATCTGGGTACCAACGAGGAGCGACTACTTTTCAACCCGAATGCAGAAAAGAAATGGACTCAACCAGAAGACAAAGTTTCTTCTCTACAAGCAACTTCTCAGACACATCAACACGCATTGTTTTTCTGCCTGGTTTACTATACCCAATACCAGCATGAAGAAACTTGATGAAGAATTCGATAGGAAAATCCTGCGGATCTGCACCGGATTCACTTTGACCGCCAACGACACAAGCACGTCAGCAACCATAGACTCTACGAAGCATCAGGAATCATACGACTGGGCAAATGCATGCTTAATGCGACAACAAAAAACTGACAAACAACATTATCATCCAACCGAACCCACAGATGAGAACTATCATCAGCGAAGAGAGACATCCCAAGCCACGTTACCTAGATCTGACAGCACTACTGGACCACTTGTAAATAATTCTGTTCAATAAAAAAAAGTTAAACAGCGTTTGCTTTTATTTTCACAATAAAATTGTTGTAAAATTGACAGTGGGTTGGCAACTTTGGTTGTTAAATATAAAATCAACAGCGCCAAATTGTTACAGGTACAACAGGTTGTAGAAATTAAGAAAGTTTACAGTCAATCGATATGTATGTAAGTTGTTTGAGTGAATAGTTTTTGAAAAGTTTATATTCAAACTCAAAATTTACAACATGTTGTGAAAAATAAAACAAAAGTATGTATTTTACTGATTATGCTGTACAATGTTGTATCGACAAATTTTCTCACTGCAAAATTTACAACAGATGTTGTTATTTTTACAATTCTTTTGTGGAATCTACAACCATGTGTCTGTTACATTGAAAATAGTGGTTTTCGGGTCAATTATGACAATAAGTGCAGTAGAATCAACAGCGTTTTCAACATTTCTACTACAAATCCTTTTGGTGTAAAAGAAGCATGAAATTCACGTTCTTTAAATTGCTATAAAATAATTCCATTTCGCTAAATGTTTTAATCTCAAAATGAAGAACTCCATCTGAATTATATTAAATGAAAAATTAAATGAAAAATAAAATTTCTTCATTACTTAAAAAAAAATTGAAATTTCATTTTAAATTATTTAATGACGTACACTTCAAACCCTAATTTCAAAAAAAAATCATAACCTTCAAAATATTGATTTTAAAAACAAAAGTGAAGCTTTTTTTAAAAATTCAAAAAAAATATTTTTTGACGTTGCGTCGTTCAGGCTGTAGGTTGATATACAGACAGACAGACTGGTTTGCCTGATCCATTTTTTTTGTGTTCTCTGTCATCGTAATGTCAGGTTTGAGTACATACATATGTACATAATACATATATTACAAATAAAAACAACAACTGACTTAAACTTCCTTAGGAAAACTTCATCTAACACAACCTGTCCCACATTGCCATTTTTTGTTGTTAAAACTGGTTTATTCCATCAACACAATGAGGGAACAAAAAAAAAACCTTTCCAATTTTGTGCGTGTTTAATGTGCAAAATAAAAAGAATTGCACTCAATTCTTTTGTTATTAGAAATTCCATCAATATACATATAAACATTGCACAGAATAGAAAAAAAATAGATTGGTATGCATCAATGCAACTATTGTGTAGGTCCTCGAAACATGTTTTCGAATAGTTCTTCATACCTAAATAATAGGCGATGCTAGATGATAGTCAAGGAGGTAGAGTTGTATTGTAAGATATAAACCAATTTAAGAAGTCTCAGATTCCACATAAATTGACAATAGTTTTAGATGGTTAAATTTAAGGAAATTGTCTAAATACAATAACAACAGAAATTTGATTATTTGTTGTCATGTTGTCAATTTACAAATTGAGTTATTTGTCAAGTTTTAGGAAATGTCGGTATCCTTCTATTGTTAGCAGTCTATACTAAAGGTTAGCAGTCTATACTAAAGGTAAGCCCACCACAAATAAGATCGCTTGTATATATTATCTGAAATCTCCAACAGTAGTTCTCCGTAAGGCTTTTCTATCGAACGCGGCTAAGCGGTCGGAGTACTTTCTTATAACTTTTTCTAACTAAAGCAAACTGTTTGTCAAAAGCCCTATATTTTTTTGTTTTTATCATTTATATTATTAAAAAAAATCAAATCAAGTCAGTTTGAATTACTTTTGCCCTTAGTTATAGTAAGAGTGTTCAAGCCTATGGGTAAAAGTATTTTCAATTTTTTTGTTTTATAAAAATGAAACCAAATAAAGTCGGCTTGACTGATCTTACCCCAAAGTTAGAGTTATAATGTTCAAACCAAAGGGTAAGAGTGTCCAACAATTTTAACGTACAGTTTCTATAGTCCAACCAGTTGGAAGATGTATAAGTTCATATCCAAATTAAGTTTGCTATTTTACCAAAAAAAAACTAGAAACAGAAAAGGAAACTTTAAATGTCAGTTTTTAAGCCTTAATAATATTAATAAAAACATTTTAATTCGGTGTTAGAAAATTCAACGACAATTTATTTTTAATTTTAAAAACATAAAACAAACAGTAAGCATAGAGTTGTAATGAACACCTCAATTGTCTTCATAGGATTATTTGCTCGAAGTATATCTAAGGACAGAAAATGATAGCCCAACAATAGTGGACACTCTTATCCCTTGAACAGCTGAAAAATGTGTTTCCATAGATGCCATCTTTTTTATAATTGTTCAAAGAATGCAGAAAATCAATCACTTATTCTCCATCCTAAATAGAACGCATATTTACATTGTGCTGCAAAAGTCGAACACCACCGACGAATTATTCCCGAAAAAAAATCGAAAAATTTATTCCACGTTCTTTAGATACAAAACACACGTCAACAAGACATGAATCACTATACTCCCAAAGAAAGTGAAATAAATCCGTCCGTAGTGCTCAACTTTTGCGTTAGGTGCGAACTTTTGCGCCACCTTGTACATAAATATTCTATTGACGGGGTGTCAAGTTCTGCTTTTGAAAAATCATGTTTGATTATAAATAAAATATTTGATTATATTTTTTTTTATTATTGTTCTTTTGGAGAACTTGTGAACTACTGAAAATGGTACTGAGTGCTTTTACAAACAAACCCAGTGCTGAGGGTAACTTTCGATAAAATTCCCTTCTATGCCATACGTTTTTCCCTTTTTAATTCCCAACAAAATAAAATCATTTTGCTTTCAAGTACGACAAATGTAATTGATGTTGTTTTTATCATTTCGTTAAAAGCAGTTTTATAAATATGTATCCATCAGCAGCAGTTGTTTTTCGCATCATTAATAATGCATCTTTAAAATATAAATATATAGGCATATCTTTCAAAAAGAACTCCCTGATTCTAAATACATTCATCTTCATAACTTTGTTAATTATTTTGTGTAACTTATCAAAATGAGACGGTTTTCCATTTGTCCTTTTTGAGGTCGAAATTCCCAAAAGAAGGGAATTTTCCTTCGATCCCCCAGCACTGATCTCACCCAAAAATATCTCTACATACTTTTGATATAAGAATTATATGAACTGCTTCAAATGCATTTCTCGCCACGGCGGCGCAGTCAAAGTAAATAAAAAAGGCAAGTAGCTATTTGTATAGTAAAAAAGTGTTGAAACTTAAAAAAAAATATATGAAATTCCCTAACTTTTAATATTCTGGTTATTCTAAATGATTACGAACAAAGCGAATTGAATGCAGTTTTTTTTTTGCTACAGAAACTTCTCTGACAAAGTTTAATACTTTTAAGTTTGAGTAAAACTATCTACAAACTAAAACCTTAACATCTGCGTGCTATAGAATTTGGACTAGAATAAAATCCCATATTCACGGTCCATTGCCCTAAAAAATGCAATTTATCTTCCGGCTCATAGGATATAGTGAATAAAAACTTTCTATTCTCCATACTAATCCATTGAATGAAATGGATAAAGAAAACAATTCCGAACAATACTGGCGCTGCTGCAACGAACTCAAAATCCCTTAGAGAAATAATAATTTTTCGATTTCTTCTTCCTTAAAAAACAACACAAAAATATATTCAAATTTTGACCCTGCATCAAGTTTACAAAACCCCCCAAAACACTTTAAATAAAAATAGAATGCATTTTGTTTTTTTTTTTGTTTTTTTTTTTCTATTTTACTTATGCATAAACTTTTTTATTATAAAAATAAACTCACCTTGCGGCACCATTCTGCAAAATAACATTTCCACTATGCAAATGACCGTGCAACGGAAAGCCTCGTTCTTTTAGAAAAAGCAAAGCTTCAAGTATCTGACGACCCAATCTTTGCACTTGAGTTGCTGGCAAACCGCTTGGCTTTCTTGTATACTTGCGATTCCATGGCTCATTCCACTGGGCCTTCAAAGGATATAATAATTAAATTATTCACACCAGCTCACTAACTCACTCATACAAAATAATAATAAATCTTTAAGGGAAGGTTTTATTTTATTTTGTTTTTGCTTTTGTTTTGTTTCATACGTATGCACTTGACTTACTTTATAAATGAGATCCTTGAGGCTGCCGCGTGAGTTGAATGGTGTTACCAGGCAAGCATAATTAATTGAACTGGTACGTAAAAAACCTAAATCTAGAACAGGATAGATGTACGGATGATGGAGGGAACCGAGCAATTCCATAAGTATTCCCTTTGGACTTTCACATGGTGGCAGTTCATCTAAGGCAACACAGTCTGGAGGTAATGGAAGTAAGGTCATAAGGCGGTCAGTGCGGACCTACATACATGTATTGAAAATAATTATTTAAAAATATGAAGTCGTTGGTTATATTATGTGCGTATATTGTATAGGTTGCCTCACCGAAGAATCATTGATTAGAAACCAGTTCTTCGAATGACGAGAACCGATCTCGTCTAGGTGGGCGATAACTTCGTAGCGCCCATTTGAATTTTGCACCCATTCTTTGCAAGCGCTAAGGGCACGATCACGGGAGGCTCGTTCGCGAGGACTTCGATCAGTGACACCAGAACCACCATCTAGCGCTGAGTATTGGTACTTTAGGTTTGGTCTGTAATTAAATGTTAAAAAAGAAAACAAATGATTTTAATAAAAAAATAAAATAATTTACATTATATTCACTATATGCACAGTGCACACAGTCCATAAGGATTATGGACGAGAAAGTATAGGCACACATTTAAATAAGTACGTAAATTACATGTAAATATGTACATACACATGTACTTTTCTTGCACACAAGCTTAAGATTTCTACAGGGTAGGCCAAATAAGACCTACCAATGTTAAACACGGATAACTTTTTTGATGTGTAAACATCTATGCTGGCGGTAGAGTGGAAAAAAAACGTGAACGTTCGTGTGCAACGTTACGTCGTGCAACGTTACGGTGTGCAACGTTACGATCTGCATACTAGGATGGGTGCGTTCAGTGACAAAAAATCTTAAAATCCACTTCAAGCTAAAACAAGTCCGTTTTGGACCCGCGCACGTTGATGTTTACACATATTAACCGTGAGTCCCGGCACCCACACAATTTTTTTTATTTATAGATATTTTTGAATTTCAATTTTGTATTATGTGAGTTAGACATAAAGATTAGGAAATTTCAGCTGTTCCTGAAACATTGACGGGACGACGTTCAAAACAGATTTTGAAGAAAGATATGCCCTAACAAAATTCCATTTGGTGCAAAAGCTCAATCCTGGTGATCCAGAATAACGTTAAGAGTACTTCTCTAATAAGCTGTTTACACTTACACAGGAAGGTCCTATTTGGTATATCTATGTATATCAATAATTAAATTTAATACAAAAAAGTAGTAGAAAAAAAGAGGAAGGGTTAAAAATACTTTTTTTCCAAGAAAGAATAATATGTAAAGTAAATTTGTGGTTTACACCATTTTTTAAGACGTTTTATTTTCCAGGAATACTGAGAAAACCCTTTTGACGGTGTTCACATAGGACTCACTCCGCGCGACACATTTTGACGTCTCTTTCTTTTATCTCACTCAACCTCACTATGAGAAAGATATAAGGCGTGTTTTTTTGCAAGCCCTGAGGAAATTGGTCGAAAAAGACGACGTTCTGTCATGTAATTTACATATTAAGTGCAACAACAACTAATCCCCTTCGGACTTAGCTAAACGTGGAGAATTCTTGGGGCTTAACTTAAGCATGGAGAAAAACTGTGTTACCGGCTTGAATTGCATACTTGTTGGCGATAGTTTATAATGGAAACTCCATTTTGTTTCTGTAATGGCGTCGCTAATCCCCAATGTCCTCCAATCTGAACACCATCTTGGTTATATTTTGTGATTTTAAAATTAAACCATTAAAGTATGATATGACGTTAAAATAATCAAATACGTGGAGATGGAGTGAAGTTTTTGTCATAAAATTAAAAATAATCATTTTTTTCTTAAAGGAGCTTATAACAAAAATAGTCAATATTCATAATTAAAAAAATGAAACATTACTCATTGAGCTTTTAATTTATTGGTTTAGATTTTTAATGGGTGATGGATAATTAAGGAAAGGTTACTTCTGTAGCAGGTGTTTTCTATGGTTTTATTGGTGGCCATTGGTGGCCATTGGTTTAAATAAATTTCAAATCAATTAATTGCTGTCACACGCCAATGATATAAAAACAGAAATAAATTGAACTATAAATTGGTTAAAGAGGAAATCGTTTATTTTTAAATCATTTTTGTAGAAAAGTAGAAAAATGTTATTTTCGCCTTTAAAATTTTCTATGGGAGGTTCCTACTGTTGATAATGGTAAAATATAATGGGGAATATAAATACATAGTCACTTTTAAACTCCAGTTTATCTTAGACCTGGGTTTATCCTATCTAAATAACATTGAATAAACCCCAGTCCAAGATAAACTTAAGTTTAAAAGTGACTATGAATATGCCCCAATAATTTTAAAAACAACAATTTTATCAACATCATAGGAGCCATTTTTTAGTAAAATAGGATTTTCCATTAAGGTTTTTACACATTTGTATGAGAGGTTCCGTTATTTTTGGTTATAAGAATAGTTTTTGTTTAAAATCTTCTAGATAATGTTAAAAACCATTTTTTGCTAAGTTTCATTAAAATCGACATGGTCGTTTTTGAAGTACCTACATATTAAGTTCTTAAAAACTCCAAAAAAATTATTTTTTTTTTTAAATTTGTATATCAATCATTTTTCGAGAATAACGAATTTAGAAAAAATGGAACTTTGTGAGGTGTCATTAACTACAATTTCTCCGAACCATATGTTTTATTAAAAGGCAGCTTATACCTATAAAATTTTACTTATTTATTTTTTTAAATGTGCAATCAATTTTGAGAAAACTAAAATTTTCCTTTATGGTAAGTAAATTTTTTTTTGAAATGTATCTACTGCTAATAAAATTGCTAAATGTAAAGTTTCCTCCTGTTAAATGGTAGATCTTAACACACATATATTTTTTACTTGTGCTAAACATAAGTACTTTAAGGCAAGTTTAGGATTCGTAAAAAAAAATCCACCTCGGGGTTTTAATCAATCCTGACATTACGAAGATGGATAAAACAAAAAAGTCCAGGTCAGGAAATTCCATCAGTCTGTCTGTATGTATCTCGTCCTACAGCCTACAGCCTAAAGCGATTTTCATAACATTTTGAGCTTAAAGCTCTAAAAACAAGGGTACTTTCGATACAATAGTTACGAAAAAAAAGTTTATCTGAGAAACGGCTCTTACTATTTTGATTAACAAATTTTCTGTGCACTAATTGTAGGTAACTATAATATGAATTTTTGTCATAGAATCGTTTTTTTTCATTTTTGACTTTCTCATTTCGATTTCGACTGATTTGGAATATTTTTGAAAACGTGTTAATGATTTTTTTAAATTTCGTTTTTTGGGTCTTTGGAATTTCAAGAAACTTGAACCACAACAGCAAATCACATATGTTTATCAAAATCTTAGCAATCATTTTCGAGAGTAATAAGATTTGCTTAGAGGGTTTTAAATACCTTAGATCAAGTCCAAGTCCTTTTCAAAATATTTTTTAATACGAATAATATTTTTTTTTTTTTAAGTTTTAATCCAAACTTTCACTTTCTAGAAGCTTCTGATTAAAAAAATCTGCATCAGTTTATCCTTTTTCGAGAAAAGCGAAGATAAAAAAATGCTACTTATAATCAGAAGGTATTATTTTTTTTTTGAAATACATATTTGTTGGCCTGGTAAAAAATAAAATAAAAATATTTTTGTATAGCAGGTACCGATATTTTTGGTCCTCAAAAAAAGTGTCGAGGGAATGTGCAAACAACGCTACGTAGGTACCAAGTTTAAAGAAAATCGATCTTTTCGTTAAAGCTTTACTGGGTGTTGGGTATAAGGTGCACAACAGAGCTAGAGCGAGTAGGTTGGGCTAAGATAAGAAAAAAATCAATTTCAATTTTGCAATTTTCTAAAAAATATTGACTTGAAACAGAAAACAAATAATTTAAAAGCAACGGTTACATTTAAAATGCCATGATATACCTTTTTGTAAAGCCAAAAATCTCTTCTTTTATTATGTTTTTAAATAGAGTTGTTTTAGAGAATAGTTTTTGAAAAATAAATTTTCAAACTCAAAATTTTGAAAAAAAAGTTGAGAAAATTTTGTTGAAACTAATGATGTTCAAAATTTTACGTTATTAAGAAGTAATTTTGTTTTTTAAAAATCAATGCTCTTATTAATTTTTAGTCAAACACAAAAAACCGAATGCTAAATCTATTCTAGTTCTTTAGAAAATTGAAAATAACAGAAATAAAATAACTTAATTTGACTCTAATCCGTTGTTTAAGTAGCTCTAAGGATCCTATTTCCACTACGTATAGCTAGTAAAGTAGATTTAGTTATTTTCAATTTGCTCAAAAAGTAATAGACATTTTAGCATCCGGTTTTCTGATTATTATAGAGCATTAAATTTTGAAAACAAAAATTAAACTTAATTACATAAAATTTAGAAAAAAATTAGTTTGAAATTTTTTTTTCAAAATTTCAAGTTTGAAAATTAGTTTTTCAAAAACTATTCACTAAAACAACTTAATTAAAATGAAAATTAAAGAAAAGATTTCTGGCTTTCCAAAAAGGTATAGCATGGTGTTGTAAGTTTTACCGTTGTTTTTAAATATTTTTTTTTGCTGTTTTAAGTATTTGGAAAATTGCCTCTCCTGCCTTATCGGGGGGGAAAAAGACCCCCCTCTCATACTATTTTTTCTTGTATTAACCCAACATACGCGCTCTACCTTTTTTGTGCACCTTATACCGAACACCTTGTATATAGCCAAGAATTAAAATTAAAAAATCTGGGCCCCTTCCCCCACCGTAATTGAATCTTCGTTGGTAAGCATATCTGCTATCATAAAGGGTTTGGCGTAAAATTTTGTAAAATTTTTCTTATATTATTATTAAAATTTGAGCTTGAAAATTTCAGTAGCTTAATGTACGTACCTTAAAGAGTACATAATATCTACATACAACAAACTAAATTAAATGAATTTCCTCGGTTGCCACACACTATTATTATATCTTCTGTTTAGCTCAATTAACCATTAATCATCATTATAAAAAACAAAGCTGTCACATTATTACATCGTCAAATATACCTAAATTGTTGTAGGTAGGACGGTGTGTATCTATATACTTAAGAATTTTTGCTATCATAAGATTTCACTTTATACGCTTCGTGTGATATATCAGCCTTCGTAAACTTACTCATCCTTAAAACCTAATAAAGCCAACAATAAAAAAAAAAAAACGAAAACAACCATCGTCTCCCTTAAAGAAGCTATAGCAATTCAAGGACTCATTGTATATTATGTACCTACTGCAACAACCATCAGCAAACTTATTTAATATCGTGTATAATATAAATAATGTTAATGTCCTGACAGTTTTACCCAGCTCATACGCAAAATGAATAATTAGACGTGTTCTTTCGAGCTATTGCTATTGTAATTTTCCGTCAATAGTCTTAAGCTCTATAGGATATGTGACACATACGCGTTGCTGCATGACATAATAATAAACACACACAACAATAACAAACAACAAAGAAAGGACAACGGATGGACAATTTCTGTACTAGATTTAAAGCAGTACGGAAGAAGGTATATATTTACAGTGCTGTGCAAATATAATTGTTGTACAACAATTAATAAAACATGTATGTAAGTTTCCTAAATCAAATAATTACAAGATGATTAACAACATTTTTAAAGCACAACACTTTGAATAATATTTTATATACATTATATTGAGTTTATATAAATAATATTATCAAAGCTCTTATTGTGCTAATGACCATTTAATGATAAAATTGTAATATCTTTTCTAGCTCGTATTTTTTTTAAATTAGAAATTAACTAACCGGAGAACTGATGACACTGAATCCTTGAACAGTTCCATTATGTGTGATGTTTGGTTTGAATAAAGTATGTATGCGTGTGTGTGTTTGTGTTTTTTTCACAACCGCTACATAACCACAATTCATTGTTCCTAAATTGTCATTTAATGTAGGATAATGACAATGTAGAGTAGACAATCGCACAGAAGATGCAAGGGTTGAACTGATGGCAACGACAATGACTACGAAAAATGAATCAACAATGGAGCAACGCTGCGATGGCGGTGGCGACGGTGGTTGGCCAGGACGAAGAACAAGTCAGTTATGGCGTAACTGATGCCAGCACTGAGAGACTACGACTAGTGCTGGGATATCACACTTTATTGTCACAGGAGGACGGATTACCATTAATTTCTCTCTCTCTCTCTCTGAGAGTGGATGTGTGTTGTTGCATAATTATAATAAATTGCTAAGCCTGGTTTTTAGTGAATACCAAGTGGGATAGATTTGGCACTTTATATATTATAGTGTTGACATTTTGCATTTGCCAAGTATATGTACGAGTATTATAGTTATGAGTGTCTGTCTGTCTGTCTCCAACTGCATTGCGACTTTGTGTATAGGTTAGATAGGTATGGTTCGAATTGAAAGGCTCACATTTTCGAATGCAAACGAAAGCAATTAAGTGTATTTGGATGCGTGTTTGCATATTGCAAATGCTCATTTAATTCAAAGGAGACGTTGTTTGTTTTCAGATTCTAATTAAAGGTAAATGATACGAGTTGGATAAATAGAGGCTTTTTAGATTTATTAAAAATTCAGTTAAAGTTAAAACGCACGACTAAATCCGATGAAAAGTTTAGCGAAAAGTCAAACATTTAAACAGGAGGAAATGGACCTCTTTTTCCTACAATATTTTGTTCTTGTTTTGATCCAACCCACACGCTTTAGTTCTACGACGTACTATTTTATAAAAAGCTTAACATTTCAACTTCATTAAATTTAACAAACATTTTTTTCTGAAAAAAATGATTCACGTTGTAAGTTTGTTTATGAAAATCATTGTATAAGTTTTCGAGAAAAAGTAAGCTTTTCCTTAATGATTATATGGCAAGCACCTATACTGTCATCCTTTTGAAAGAAAACACCGGGAGACAAATTATGCAATTTTATTAAGGTTCTAGATATCATTAAGTATATTATATATTATTCTTATTAGTCATTCTAAGGAAAAAATCTTGGAATATCCCTCTGGGAAATTGAAGGCCACTCAAAAGTAGGTACTTCCATTATTGCCCTTTTATATAATATTCGTATTTACATAATATTTGTAGCTCGTATTCTTCTTTGGGTATTTTTGGATTGAGAGAATTTCATATTTGTTGCAGAAGAAAGGAGAAAATACCAAAAATATCAAGATGATATTTCAAATTTAAATAATGCCAGATAAAAAAGATACATACATACAATATTTGTACGCCAATATTTTTCTAACCCAAAAAGGTACCAGGTACCATAAATATTATGTTTATATGAGTGTATAGTAGTTGTTTTTTTGTTATGAGACGAGTGGGAGCATGGGTATTTTAGGATATTTTATATTTAAAGAGTTCGAGGATCGAGGCATATAAAAGGACTATCTATGAGTTTCTGCCAACAAAACTCAGTTGAACCATCAGCGAAAAACATGTCAAAACTTAAATTTAGGCCATTTTTGATAAAACCATAATGTGCAATAAGGATTTTCGACACAAATGAAAGGGCCATTTCTATACATTTTGAACAAAAATTTTAAACATGTAACATTTTGAAAAGTAAGATTGTCTCAGTATCTGTTGAATTACTGGAAACGAAAATTGTGGAGGTTCCTTCTTCCATCTGTCAAAATAATGTTTGTCCGGTTAGAAGTTTCTTTCGATTGACTTTCAAAATACGTTTTAATAAGAGCCAAAATGAGGTTATTTCGAAAATTACAGATAAAGTGTTTTCATCTCAAATTTGCTAATTTTGTTTGACAGTGAATCACTAATTTTTGTTGTTTTCTCTTTTTAATACATCGTGTTTTGATACTTCAATATAAAAGCTTTTAAAATGGATTCCAACTGGGAGTGTGTTGGCTTGGAATTTCCAAACTTTAAAAAAAATTTGGTTGACATTACCTCATTTTGAAATGTGAATTTGTTTGGAAAATGACACACATAGGTAATTTTGGAATCGAATTTAAAAATTTTCAACGAAATTACATCATTTGCTTTAATGAAAACGTAGTATAATCCAATTTGATTGACTAAGAAGTGCTGAACTCATCCATTGAGCCAAATGTTGGTGTGGATATTACCACCGCCAACGTAAGAAATAAAGTGCCTCCGCGGATGGTTGGCATTTCATTTAATAAATTTACGTGATGTTTCAATTAGTGAGTGGGATTTCCACAGTGGTCTCTGGCGGAATGAATGATTCAAGTCCGCAATTGTTCAATTACTTTTTGGTAACACAGAAAAAAGTTGAGAAGCTAAAACAAGATCAAGTGAAATGTGGTTATCGCAACATAAATTCGAGTTTGGTTTGCGAAAAAAAAAACTTAATCGCTGAGCTGAATCAAAAAATAGAGAATTTTTTTTATTTTTTGATGTTAAGGAAGAAAATACAAGGACAAAATACTAAGCCAGTTCTTTTCATTGAGTTCTTTTAGGATATGGTACCTACGATGAACAAAATGTATTATAATAATGAAAGTGAACAGTTACACTATAAATATTATTCATTTATAACAAAAAAGGAACAATTTACCCAATAACCCTTTAAATTGAGAGCATAATTTAAAAAAAATACTTGGCCATAAAACCATCCTCTAAGTCTAAGTAACCTATCTACCCCATTGCGTCTTATACAAACAGAGCAACTTTGCATTGTTGCACCTTGTTGACAAACTGCTAGAACGGTTTTGACAAAACTTCACAGAAAATCTTCCGAGCTATCACAAATACTGCTTGATATTTTGAGATAAATCGACTTTGAGGTTTCGTAGTCCATATTCTTAAAGACTGAACTGCTTGAGAGCAACTCTAGATGGTATTTCAATATTTTAAAATACGTAGACCTTACAAAGAGGCAAACCCTAGAATTGAATTGTACCTAGTGACTATGAAATCAATATTCATATGCCTCAAAAGTTCAAAAAATTACACCAAGATCTTTTTTGAAGGAAATTTTATTTGTAAACAATTGATTGACGAACGTTTTTGACAAAAAGCAAAACTTTGACATTTAGAAATATCAAGATATTTCTGCAAGATAATGCAATCTTCTTCAGATTTAATAATATATAACTACTACAAAAAACTTTTAAGTAGTCATCGTAGTCATTGAGTTTTTGAATGTATCAAAAATGTTTTTGATAAAGAACAAAAAGAAAAGAGGACTTAGATGGCTACCCTGAGGGACACCTGAGGTAGCATAAATAAGTGATGCAAATGTACTGAACACGATATTTTAATGTATTTGATCAATCAGTAAATTTTTCAACTAAGTTCATATCAAACTTTTATTCAATTTTAATATTTGTATTATTGGCTACTTATGTATTTTTGAGCTAGTCTATAGCTACGTAAATAAATAAAAAAAAAACCTATCCATTTTACAAAGTTTGAGTGAAATCCGTCCTTATCAAATTTTATTATTAAAACATCGTGGTAGATTTTATCAAATACTTTGAAAATGCCAGTATATACAACATTGTGTTGAGAACCATTATTCTCAAGTTTATTAAAAAAAGAGACAATTTCAAAAAATGGTAAAGTTAGTTTTAGTGGATCTACGATAGTGATAAGTAGATATAATTCCTCTGACATTGGAAGAATTATCAATTTTTAATAGAATTTGAATTTGGAAATTGTAGAAATTTTACATATTGGAGGGTAAATTGAAATCTCTTGTGTTCTCTGGTTTTTAAATTGGTGTGACTGTTGATCGTTTTCAAGTAAGAATTAAGAAATTCACCACTTTCTAGAAAGCAATTCAATATCATTTGAAAAAGTACAGCGAATGCTTGCTTCAACACTGGTAAAAAAAAATTTGTAAGAACTCCATCTAAATCTTCATTTTATGTATTCTTTGCTCAGATAATGTTGGTTTTGTTTTCACAATAATAAGATAAGTTTAAGATTCCTACACTCAAAAACTCTAATTCAGAACTATTATCCAGCAGTATGTAATAAACCAATTGAATGAGTAACCAAGGTCAAAGGTTGTTATACCATCGTGATGCATAAGGCTATAGGAATACCGTTTAAATGCTTTATACTTTTTATACAAACATTTCAAATTCAAAGTCAAAGAAACTGATAGCTTGCACTTCTTGCCCACGGAAATAGATGAAAATTGAAATTTATTTAGGAGAGGGGACATTTTTTTTGTTCTAAATTTTTTGTTTAAATTCACATGAGGCCTATATTTATCATCAACCACATACTTGTACCCTCCATGATCGTAAGAGTTTCAAAATTCATACAGTTTTTGTTCACTTTTTCATTTGTGAGTCAAAAAGTCTCCCAAATTTTCATAATAAATAAAATATGATTTTTTTAATCATAAATGTCAATTATTACTTACATTATTATTTATTATTTCTGAGAAATATTGAGGCCTAAAGTCTTCCTTTAAGTTCAAACTTTCAAGTCTCTTAAGTCATTCGTAGAAATTCACTTTACAAAAAGGTAGCTAAATTTTGAAAAATATCTTGCCCGCTTAAACGATCCTCAAAGTCCGTTCTCTAAATATAAATTTTCAAAAATAAAGAGTTTTTACTATCGGATACAATTTTTGTAGATTTAACCCCATTTTACCCTGGATTTTAAAAACAAAATTTATTTTACTGAGTAATGTTCTGTCACTAAAATTGCTGAGATCTCGGTATAGCGTGGTTTTTAAAAAAGAATGCATTTACATTTTGACTTATGAAGAAGATACAGACAACAATTTTTGATTTTTATAATTATGATATTATAATAATAATTAATGGGGTTGTGACTACCTTAAACTGTTTTAAAAATAAGTCATGTATTTTTTTGTGATTATTTTGATAAAATATAGTTTAGATAGTTTCTATGTTAAAATTTTTATGCACGAATAAAAATTCTAATAATTCTCATTTAACCTCCTAAAGAAAGTTTTGCTGACCAAGACTAGTCCGTTAGTTTTTCTACAGAAACTCTTTCAAAAATACCATAGCGATTTTATTTTAAATTTTGTATCCATACAGAAGTTGATAAACAAGTCAGTGCATTGGAAAGTTCGAAGTGGAGGAGTCTCAAAAGGATAATTGGAAATTTTGTAAGCTTAAAATTATTGATCAACAAAGAATTCATCCATTCTAATTACTTTTTCCTCAAGGGAAATATTTTTATAAAATCGAACAACATTTACCCCAGTAATAACATATTGAGTGTATCCCAAGTACTGTTTAGAAGATTCTCAATTAAGTTGATTTAATACCACGGTCAAAGTGAGATTTTGTTATTGAATAAACTTTATTAATATACTATGTTTCATCAATATTTCTTCAAAGAGAATTTTCAAACTACATAATTTTTTAAATAAAACTAATGCTCGATACCATACCAATATCTATCATCCAGCTAAAATATACCTTTATACTCTTTTCTAAAAAAGATTTTTAATTACATTTAATTTAGTTTAAAAATATCTTTTCTATCAGAAAACCCATTGACAACCATAATCTACTTTCACGGAATTTATTCCTCGCTCCAAAACTTAATGTGCTTTGAAACTCTTTCGCTCATACTCTCGACATTCATCGGCGCATCTAGAGCAATATCAATTTAATTAATCCACCAAAGTGCTTTGGTGTGCAAAAATTTTGTGGTGAATTTATCGGTAGCTGCAGCAATAGTCATATAGCTATAGATATAAACCTAACTCGCTTAGCTCAGCACGAAGTATCATTCAAATCACTCCAGCTGCATATAACCTCAATTTCTTTCCTTGTTTGATATCCTTTTGATTGTATATATATGCATTTGAAATTGAATAGAGAAAAGGTGATGGTGATGGTTTTACTCGGGAATGATGGTTTTCTTTCTGTACCACTCTACCTACATACATTTATCGAAAGGTGCTAGAGATAGTTTGGCATGAAATAAATCTCAGCATAAGTCCTTTAGAAAACCGCACACGCCCCTGCCTGAGCAAGTTCATAAAAAGCTTCACAAAAATACAAAAAAAAATTATTTATTCAGAAAGTAAGGGCAAAGAGTTTCGTTTTTGTTTCGCAAAAACAACGAAATATATATTTGTGTAGTCCTTTCCTAAAAGAAGGTGTATTCTATCACTTAACCTGATGCCATGGCTTCTGCCATGCTTATCTGCTCGAATGCAGATATGAAGATTTAACCCAGTTCAATTGAATTTAGAATTCGCTCTCTCTCTATCTCTTTGTATACAAGACAACAGTTCACGGTCCCAAAGGTGGGATTTGTGTGTCTGTATATATATTTTACAAGAAAAGAAAAACTAGAAATCAATTAAACCACATGAATGCATGTAAATTCCAAGGACTTTCTTCAATTGATGTTCTTGAGGTAGATATCATCCTTTTTATGTTCATCGTTGTGTGGTATTATGTTGTATTCTGAGAAAAGAGATGAGCAGAAGAAAAAAAAAATTACGTATACGCCATAGTGACCTAGAGGTTATAGTTGTAATCAGATGGGAAGTTGGTGATTGCTTTCTCAAGGGAAATTCCTAATAGCTTGGTATAGCTGGCTCATGAAATGGATATATATTATGCAATCCAATTGAATTAAGAATTATGACAATTCCAGATTTTAGATACTCAAAAGCAGTTCACGAAATAGTGAAAGAGAATAAAAATGAGAAAAAAGCAATAGCCAACAATCAACTTCACCTTCAAGAATTTTTTTTTATTTTTAACGAAGCAATCTTGAAAGGATTCGTAGAATAGAAATAACACGACCACTTATGCATTTCACAGAGTTGACACTGCAACACTATTGTAGTTGTCAAGTGGTTTATTTGGGTATTGTTTTTAATTAGCTAAGCTTTTCGGTTATCATATACGAGTACATGAATTATTAGAAGGAAAAAATAGTTTTTTTTTGTCAAAGGATATTATTTGCTGCAAGCCTTGTGTTACACAATTATTCTTATGTATGGTGACATGGCTGCTTTAAAGCTTGAACAACAGCGGTCATAAAGGTTTTTTTTTGATCTTGAGTGCTTTTTATCACCTTGGGTGTTTTAAGTTATGAAGGTTTTATTTTATTTTTATTCGAGTGTATAATATGTACATCAAGAGGATAGTCTCGTTTTTAGTACAAACAAATCATGCACCTTGAATTTTGTGAAAAACGTAAATGTCTATTACAAACAAAAAGCAGAAGTTACGAATCATCAAAACAGCTATTAAGAAACTACATTTCATGTCGAGCGCTATTCATGTAATTAATGTGGAAAAATGTAATAAAAAGAAGATTTGTAAAAATTTTTTGTTTTTGATGTGTAAACATCTATGCTGGCGGTAGAGTGAAAAAAAACATGAACGTTCGTGTGCAACGTTACGGTGTGCAACGTTATGATCTGCATACTAGAATGGGTGCGTTCAGTGAACAAAATCTTAAAATCCCCTTCAAGCAAAAACAAGTCCGTTTTGGATTCGCGCACGTTGATGTTTACACATATTAACCGTGAGTCCCGGCACTCACACAATTTTTTTTTCTTGAAGCATTAAATATTAAATTCACAAGGGGTTTTTCACAGGTTGGTCAAATCTTACGTGAATGCAGTAAAAACTTGTATTTCCATTTTTAAAGCCTTGTCACTTGGGAATTAGTTGCTGGCAACTTTAATTTACCACGAGTACTAGTCGGCAATTTGTTGTCAGATACTTTAAGTTATTACTGCCATTGTATATAAACATGTTTATATACAATCCTGTTGCTCAGAGCGCATGTTGTTGTATGAGAGCGCAAGCACCTAACAATTTACGTTGCCAGTAGCAAAAAGTTGGTAAATACTGCAAGCTTTTTTTCTTAAAATCAAATGCACGTAGAGTGTAAGAATAATTTTTGATTAGTAACAACTCAACTCAATGTAACAACTTTGAGGCAACTTTTTGTTTTTGTTCAATTGCGTGGTCTTGTTTGCTAAAAAAAAATTTGTTGCTGGCAAATTAAATTGCTTAGTGCTTGCGCTCTCATATAACAACACGCACTCTAAGCAACAAGATTGTAAATAAACATGTTTATACACAATGGCAGTAGGAACTTAAAGTATCTGTCAACAAATTGCCGACCATGTAAGTTGTTAGCTTATCAACTAAATTATGTTTCCATTCGTTCGTGTTTCAAATATTCCAAAAATCATTGTTGCTAAGATTTTTTCGAGTTTTGAAACATCAACATCACCTACCTGGAAGTCTTTGTGCCACTTTCTTTCAGATTCGATGAATGTTTAAATATTTACATAATATTGTTTACCAAACAATTTTTTAATAATTAAATGATAAATAAACTTATATAAATATTAAACAAAATTATATAATATTCGTCAATATAAGTTCTTATATAAATAATGAATTTTTTAATTGGTATTCAAAAAAAAAAAAAAACAAAATTGAATGAAAAAAGACTTTAAATTAAATTATTAATTAAATTTATTTCACTTAAAGAAAAAAAAAATATTTGAAGCAAAATTTGAGAAGTCTGAAAAGCTATAGTGCATCATTTTATGTAAGCTATTTTGTGTATGATTGATAAACACCATCAACATGCAACATCAATCTACTTTAGAAAAAAATAAAACATCACAAAAAAATTTTATATCTTAAATATCATGTACTACCTCTGTTTATTAAAAAAAAAACACACATTCATATAATATTTGTAAGTTCACGCACAAACAAGCACAAAACTATTTATATTTATGGTAAAAATATTATTCATATTTCTATATCGAAGATTTTTTCTCTACACAACATGTATATTTTAAGATTAATCTACAATTAAATATTAAAAATAAAAACATTAATGATTTTTTTTTTGTATATTATGTAATGAAAAGTTATGAGTAATATACTTTATGAAACAAAAATTGTATATACATATGTTTAAACATTGAGCAACCTTGTAGTTAGCACTGATTCTATTGTGTCTCTACTCCCAGTTTCCGATGTCATCGATTTGCTAAAAAATAGTTTTGCTAGATTGTCTAACCTCGCGCTAACTAGCGGGGATTTTTCCGAATGCTCTGATTGATCCGAATTTTCCTGCTCTGAACTGGCTGAACGATTCCTGAAATTATACAACAACAAGAAAACATTTTTTGTAACAATTTATATTATTTCTATAAATACAAATTAAATTAGGTATTATTTAGTTTTTGTTTATAAAAAAAAAAATATTAAAAACATTTTAGTATTATTTTTTTTTTTTTTTTTACTTGCGATATAGGTACTATATGGGAAGTTATGGATTCGTACAAAAAATCGAACTCGAGATTTTGATCAAACTTTACATTACGATGATAGAGAAGTCAAAAAAAGTGGGTCTCGCAAAAACGTCCGTCTGTCTGTCTGTCTGTCTGTCTGTCTGTCGGTTCGACTACAGCCTAAACGGATGGGTCGATTTTCTTTAAACTTGGTACCTAGCGTTTTTTGGACATTCCCCCCACCCGTTTTTTTCTCTTTTTTTTTAGGACCAAAATTAACAGTAGCTGTCATACAAAATTTCTTGGCAAAAAAGGAAAAACTTATTTTTCTCAAATCCAGCGCTACCGAATTTGTTTTTAAGAACTCCATAAATTTAAATAGTTATAATAAAATAAACGGTAATAAAAAAAATGGCTCCGAAAAATGGTTATTAATGGTACCTCCCAAAGAACCATTTTTTTGATTTTCGCTTTTCTCGAAAACGGTTAAACAGATTCTGATCAATTTTTTTATGAAGAAGTATTGACACATTCTAAATATTATTATGTACCAAAATTTTCAAAAAAATATTTTTTAGATTTTTAAAAAAAGTTTTAATATTTTTTTTTGAAAACTCAATATTTCAAAAACGACTTGGTCGATTTTCATTAAACTTGGTAAATAACAGTTTTTTAACTTTATCTAGAAGGTTTTTGACAAAAATTATTCTAATACTCAAAAATAACGGTGCCTCCCATACAAATGTTAAAAAACCGTTATGAAAAATATTTTGTTTCTCAAAAACGACTCCTACGATTTTCATAAAAGTTTTTTTGTGTGTTAAAATTAGTACGATCTACCATTTAAAATTTTTAAAGTTTATGTTTTAGGTTTATTAACAGTACCTCTCATAGAACGGTTTCTTTGATTTTCGACTATCTCAACATCTGATCAACCGAATAAAATTAGATATTGTATACAGAAGCTTGTAACAAATATAAATAAAAGTGCGTATCAAAATTTTCTAAAAAATGATTTTTGGATTTTTAAAAAAAAAATGAAAATTATTTTTTGAAAATTCGATATTTCGAAAACTGGTAGCAGATTTTTTTATGAAGTTCAATTTTTAACGCAACATTAATAAATGCTTTAAATTGGCGTACCAATTATTTTTCTCAAAAATGTTAACGAAATTTTATATATAAAAAATTAATTATTTTTAAAACCGCTCCTACGATATTCAAAATTTTTTTCTCATAAATAAAGATTTATATAAGAAATCAGATGGTGTACATCGCGTTGGGTTAAAACGGATTCAAAGTATTTTAATCAATTTCTTTCTAATTTTGCTGATTTAAAACAATTTACCAGTTTAAATAGTATAATTTCCTTTTATGCATATTGCAAATGTGCAACACTAGCCTATATTGTTAATTTTTGTATACTCACATAATACCACCTGAAACTAAACTAAGATTTGGCAAATGGATAACATATATACTCCTATAGCTTATTTATTTCAGACTATAGAACCACAATGTGATCGCGCATAAGAGCAAGTTCGTGCGACCCAGTCGTGCATATTTTTTATTCTTATTCTGTAAATTCTCCGTAAGCTCTAGTTTGCAACTTATGCGGAATTTGGGTTGTTTATTAAATCATTCCAAAACAAAGTCCTTCGAGGGGAAATAGATGAGCCTTGCTTTGAAGTAAATTAAATAGTGACTTACATCGTAAATGGAAATCGAAATGATCACATAATCAGCAACTGAAAAGTTGTACTAGTTATTTTATTATATAATTTTAATGTCAGTAAAATATATATATTTAATACAAAATATATTATTAAAAGTTTTTCAAAGGCCTGAAGAAGTAGGTTAGCACGTACAAGACGTCGTATTTTTTAAAAACATATAAAGAAAAAAATATCAAGAAAGACCTTAAACATGCTAATTATTAATACATCGAAAAGGTATACTATTTATACAAAATGTAGACCTACTCAAATGAAAGAGACAATGTTCGGATATTAAAAAGAACCAACTTTTATGAGTTGATGGTCTTAAAGCTTAAGGAAAGTACATATTAAAACACGATCCCTAATGTAATTTGAAATCAAAAACGTAAGGGGTTCCATCGCTGCACCAGATTTAACTAATTTTTGCTTAAAACATTCATATTTTGTGAAATTTTTACATTTTTGTTTTAATCGTGGTTATTCTATATATTCTTTCTTTTGTTTTATCTGTGCCCTTTTTTTGGAAATGAAGTACCCATTAGGGTCCCATATACATAGGTATTACCAAATGTTTTTATCAGATTACTCTAATCATTTAATTAAAAAAATAAATATTGGTTTTTGAAAAATGATTTTAGTATACGAATCATGATTGGAAACACAGGAAAGTTATTCTTTTTTTGTAATAATTAAATTAAAAATTGATATTGAAATTGATTGACGTTCAAAATTGAATTATTTATTAATTTCATTAATTAAAAAGATAAGTGGCCATGCCTTATCTTTTCAATATGGGTTTATTCTCAAGCAGATTAGAAAAAAATATTTCATTTTAATATTAATTTTTAATTTCTATAATACTTAACAATTTTTAACAGTTAAATATTTAAACGATTTTTAAATGATATTTTTTTTTTAATTTGAAATTATTCTTAAATCATGTGATGTATGTGGTTTGGGTTCATAATTCTGTAAGTTTTGCAAATTCTGTATTACAAAATATTTAAAATCCATAATTTTGTATTACACAATTCTTTAAATGATACAAATTATTTTGATAGTGAAAAAATTCCCATTTTCCCCTATTTTTCTTTTTTCTGATTATATTTGAACCTCGTGAAGTAAACTGTCTTGTAAAGACAATTTATCTGCAAATCAAAAATTCTAAGCGATAACTATTTTCCTCAATTTTCGTTCAATCTTTCGAAGAAGCTTTATAGAAAAAAGGGAAAACAATGAATAGAATTTGGTCATTTGTGGATCTTAATGGTCTTTTTTTTTAATTTATAAATAATTCCTAATGAAAAATATTTGTTTTTATAACCAAATACAAATTTGTGTAGTTCCTTTATATTCCTTTCACTTTGTTTGTACTTTTGGTTAATTTGTTGATAGGTTTAGAAATAGAAGCTAAAAAAATGTATGTACATACATAAGTCTAGTAAAACACTTTGTTATGCTTTGATTTGATGATGAAGGCAAAAAAGTGTGTCTCGCAAAACCGTCCGTCTGTGGGCTGCCTGTAGGTCAATTTTTGTGTTCGGCTAAAGCCTAAACGGATGGGTTAGTTTCCTTTAAACTTGGGTACCTAGGTTTTTTTTGAGCATTACCCCGACACCTTTGTTTTGATTTTTTTAGCACCAAAAACAACGCACACAATTTTAAGGTCAAAAAGGAAATTATTGTTTCTTAAATCGGCTTCAAAGATTTTTTTAAACAAAATTCAGTAAAATAAATTAGTAAAAAATGGTTCCGAAAAATGATTATTATTGCACATCCCAAAAAACCATTTGTTTATTTTCTCAAAAACGGTTCAACTGATTTTGAGACATTTTTAAAAACAGTCTGTTTTTTTTTGTCAAACTCATCATTTCAAAATCGACGCATTCGGTTTTTATTGTTTTATTATTTCTATTAACATAATCTAAAAGATCTTAAAATAAAAATAATCTTATAACTAAAACTAACGGTATAATATTATTTTTCTCAAAATCGGCTCGTACGATTTTGATAAAAATTTGTGCGTGTGTCAGAATTAGTACGAATTTTCATTAATATTTTTTTTTTTCTTGAAAATGATTACAAAATTGTATTTTGAAAAAATTATTTCTAAAACCACTCCTACGATTTTTAAAGATTTTTTTCTCATAGATTTGATTTTATTAAAGAAATTAGATGGTGTAAGTATTTCTTATTTAGTTTATTTAAAATAATTTTCCAGTTTAAATAATATTTTCTGCGTGAATGCGGTATTTTTCCATTAAAAAGTTCGTTACAAAAATCAAGTATACGTCACAGTGACCTAAATGCTGTTTGTTTTTTTTTTTTTTAATTTGTAATCAGGCTAGGAGTTATGGTGATTTAAAATTCAATTTATAGTCAAAGCTTTAAATATATTTAAAACCAATATACTTTATTTAACAACTTCTGAAATACATAATTGTTTTCATTGCAACGGGTGTAGACTCCTTCCAATATAATTAATAAACCTACATTTATAAGAGCAACAGTTTAAAACTCCTCAGAATTGCTTTTAAAAAAAATATTTTTGTATACATAATGTACATTATTAAAAAATTGGTGTGCCAATTTGAATTATTATTTTTTATTTATTGTGAAAATTTCTTTTTCATAGTTTCGGTATTCAATACTATTTTTATTTTTATTTAAATTGAAAATTAAAAAATGTGTCCACAGTAGACCGGACTAAGAAACCATTTTATTAAATTTTCTAGAGTAAAACAAGATGTTCCTCAAGGGTTTTGTTAACAGTTGTATGCCTATTTTCGGTTCTAAGAACTATTCTTGCGTAAAATATTTAAGATAGAATTGAAAACTCTTAAGTGTCTTTAATCAGTAAAATCGACAAAAATAATCGACGCGTAATATGAATAAAAAGGAGCACCTTCTCAAAACTACGATTTTCGCAGCAATTAAATTATATTAGGTACACAAGAAAATAATAGTTTTAACCATGATTTATTAAGGTCAAATATTGAACATGACATATTTTTTTTTATCGACCAGCTGAAAAAATGTATGGAAGTAGGCCTTTATATAACTTCGTCGAAATGTTTTCGAAATTTTTTGCTTGAAGTGCAAACAAAATTTGGAAACATTTTTAAATAATTTCTTTTATGATATATGAGATTGTCAAATCTTCAAAAAAAGGAAATACTATTTTTTTTGTATATTCTTACACTGTAAAAAGAGAAAATATTGAATAAAGATATATAATTAATTTTTATTAAATTTGAATTTTGGTAAAACAAACTGAATACACCTTTATTAATTAAAGGAAGATACCGCTCTGTTTTGTGTAGAAACCATTTGTCAATGATTTTTATAACGAAGTGAATACAAATACCTTCATCTATGTAGGTACTGTTTATAGTATAGATATAATTTTAATATTAATTTTTGCTTTTAAATTTCATTTATAATAAAAATATACAGCCGAATTTATAAACGCATCATAGCGAGTGCATAGAACTTTTCACTCCTTATAATTCCACTAAACGCAAAAATGTTATTCATAAAACTTATGCAACGTTGAATAGAGGCATTAGAAGCTAAACGCGTTTGATGGATGAATAGTGCCTAGGATGTTTAAGTATCGAAATGTCACTTTGACTCACACACAGACGACAATAAAATACAATGTTATAAGGGTGGCGCTTATTTTGGGAATGCTTAAATATTTTTTTTGTCCCCTCCTAAAAGTGATCAATCTATATTATGAAGGTACTTTGTACAAACAAAAATGTTGTTAAATTTGTTTTAAATCGGCTAAGGTCGAGAAGTTACAACTTTTCATTAAAAATACACGTAGTTTTCCGTCTTTTATTTAAAATGTCGGTGAAAGTGTAAAAGTTGATGGAAATTGTTTATTTATAATATACATGTGCTTAGCTGTATGCCAAAATTGAGGTTTATTGAATATTTTCAGTGGGACACACAGAATAAATAAAAAAAAATATTGCCAAAATAATTGCCACCCTAATAGATGTTCCTTTATTCTTCTCAATTTGATCGCACTTTCAGTGAATGAAACAATTATTTCAATAAAAACCATGAATTTTTTGTTCTAAAATATTAAACTATATTTTCTAACACGGCACAAAAGAAACAGTAATAAGAATAGGTACATTATGTAATATTAAATGAAATTTAAACTAATCCAATCGGTGCAGCAGAATTCGTTTATTGATTTTTCACTTTCAGAGCTTAGTTTTGTTAATCAATTGTGGCAGTAAAACGTAATAGATTTTGACTTCTTGGTACTTTATTTGACACAAGCGCATTATAACTATAATGTGTAGGGAAATATTTTATGAATTAGGATTTATGCAACGTTGAATAGTGGCTTCATAAATGCTTATGCACTATATAACTATTCAGCCGTTTAGAGGTGTTTAGCGAATTCTAATAAATTAGGCTGATAGTGAATAAAATGGTTTACACTTTAAATGAGTGCAAAAATAACATGCGCAATTGCAAATTTTAAATCTGATTAGGCTATTTTCACTTCAACTTGCTCGTATGTATTTCAAAAGCTGTGGTGCGTTTTTTTCTAAAGCAATGTTAAGCAACTAATTTTGTAACTTGTATAGCTGGCATCTTACCTCCAAAAACTGAAGCAGCTCTATCTAAAATACAGATCCCGGACTCTAAAAAAAAAAAACAAACAAACAAAAAAGCAAGAAAAAACTGACCGAAACCTTTAGTCCAATCATCTAAAAAAAACATTGGTTTAAAGTGGATAAAGCAATACAATGCTATACTCTTGCTTTTGAAAATCCAAAATTCTATTCTATTATTTTATTGCTAATCAAAGTAATTAAGTCAAAATAATTATTTTGAAATAGAAATTTTGGAAAAAAAATTAAAAACAATTGAATAAATTTTCGTTTAGTGTTTTGTATGCTGCTATTAATCTTAAGTCGAGCGCTGAAAACCAAAGGGTTGTTAGTTTTTTAGTTTTTGAGAAAATTGAAAATTATAGAAATTATTCAAAATATTCACAAAGTACTAAACAAAAGTAACTTTCTCTCCCCCTGAAGTCCGATACATAAGTTAAGTTAAATATTTTGAAAATCGTACACGGGAAAATCGCTTGAAGTTTCCGATTGCAAAAGAATGATTTCAGGCAAAATGACTGACGTAGAAAAATATTATATAGAATATTATTTTTCAACGTCAATTAATTCGCCAGTTATGGAGAATTATTTTGAACAGAAACTGAAATCATTATTTTGCAATCAACCACTTCAAGCCCAAATATCTCGACTTACCCATGAAAAATTTTGAAAATATTGAACATATGTATGTATCGGGCTTCACGTCACCATTCATTTGGTATCAAACTCGTTCCTGTATGTAAACTCTTGGCCAGAAATATTTAATTCCCTATAATACACCTATTAGGTACTGGGTATGTTTCCAATGTTACGAACAAAACACTTCCCGAATTTTGTATCTCTTGAGAAGCCAATTGTATCCATTGTTGGAGCTCACTGATGCTATTGGTCTTACTATTTTACAGTATTTGTGTGAAAAAAATAAAAAAAGCAAACATCAGTTATGGACGGGGTGATCAAAAAACTGGTTCAAAAAAGGTGTTTTCACAAATTAACAAAAAACAGCCGTTAATCGAAAACTGTTATTATTCGGCGTAGACAAGTTACTAAATTATGAATGGCCTTAACCTGGCCTAACACTAGTTTTATTTTGGATGATGTGATACCCTGCATATGTTACGAATATGACACTTCCTAGTTAATGAATAAAATTAAGTAAATTCGGAGAAAATCAGCCCTATCACAGAATCCATCGTAATCGAAAATTTTCTACCAATGGAAAAATATCTATCACAGATTCTATTCGTAGCACATTCGTAGTAGAAAATTGGAAATTCGTGAAATTTCATATCACCGAATTCGGATGAAACGAAAGTTATGTCATCCTTCTTTAAGATACTTTATTCCTTTCGTAGTCAGAGTGGAATTGGTTATTAAAACTGAAAAGAAGGTATTTTTCAAGGAATTACACTCAAAATAAATAAATAATATATTAAAGTTGATGATTTTATTTAGTTCAAACTCCTATTCCAGCTCCTCCGAACAATATTTGCACTCTATATTTTATCAAAAAAAAATTGAGGGATCATATGCATTTCCATCTGTTGTATTTGTATACATACGAGTATATAAAAAGGAACGGATGCAATATTAAAGCATCAATAATTGCACCAATGAATAAATTTGTTTTGTAAAACTAAAATATAGCTAAAAAACACTTCCAATAAACAATTTCTATGTAAGTAAAACAGATTGTAAGTCAACAACAATGAGCCATAATTTGTTTCTTAACAGTGATGGTACACGAAGGAAAAAATTCCTAACTCGAGGGGAATTTTCGCAAATGTCACTGTTTATGATGAAACAAACGTTAATTTGTGAAGAAATGCGCAAATAACAAACTTTCAAATAATTTTTTATATCGTTATCACTTTATAATATAAAAGGCCGGTTAAAGCGATCATGACGAAATATCCTTCTCCCAAAGGAAAATATTTGTTTGCGAAAAAATTATTTCAAGTGATTTCTCATAGAAGTACTAAGCCAGCCTAGTACCCAGTCTAGCTAGACCAGGTACTAGCTCTGGTACTCGGTCCTAATGAAAAGTAAGTACCTGAGCATTTCTTCACATCACTAGTACCGGATCTAAGTTCACCAAGCGGTACTAGGACTTAATACGTCTAAAACTGGTCTAATTCTGATTTTGACAATATTTTGGCATTTCAAATATTATTTTGATATTTATTTTGACTGAACGATTTTTATTTTATCCAATTTTCGAATGAATTATGTATGTGAATTTTTCAAAAAAGGGGACATAATATCCATTCCATGATACCTGTCTCATCAAACATCAACTATGAAATTTGTCATTGTGACCCACAATTTTCCGGTCTTCAATTTACGCAGTTAGTAGCAAAACAATCGTCGTCGTTGCTACAAAACCTATAGAGAGTGGGAAGATGAAGAATGCACATAAAGTCCTACCGATATTTACAGGAGTGATCAGTGCTGCTCTGTTTTGAGTCAGCTTCCAGATGAAGAATTTGATTTAAGTAGAACATTGTGTGTTATTTTTTGTGGCTTTTTGGACATTTTTATGTGTAGGTATGTATGTGTGTGAAAGGCTTGGAGAAATACCCTTTATTGTGTGCATTTCATGTTCGGTTTATGCAATGCATTGGTCGCGTTCGGGGAACTATCCAGAGCTATCAGGATAGGTTTTGTGTTTGTTTTAATCTCTTATGGAAACAGCTAATGCAAAAACAATGCAAATCTGAAAATTTTGGGATATGTGCGGAAGGCCTTTTTAATCCCTTGTCGAAACTATCTAAAGGGTCCGCCAAATAACTTCTTTTTTTTTTTTGAAAATGGCGCAAAACATCGAGTGTAGCTTCGGCTGTGTGGCACGCAGCGCCGTCCTGTTGAAACCAAATGTTGCCAATATCCTCCTCTTCAATTTTTGTGAACAAAAATTTGTTCAACATGGCCCGATAACGATCGCCATTGACTGTAACGGCTACTCCTTGCTCATTTTCGAAAAATGGCCCAATTATGCCTCTGGACCAAAATCCGCACCAAACAGTGACTCGTTTTACGTGTATCGGCTTTTCAATGTATGCCTGCGGGTTTTCTGTGCCCCAAATGCGACAATTTTGCTTGTTTACTACCCGCCAAGATCAAAATGAGTTTCATCTGAAAAGATGATATTTTTGACAAAATCGGCATCTTCTCTAAGTCGATCGCAGGCCCACTTAGCGAAGGGTATACACAACCATATTCGTTCAGCGCAAGGATAAAACTAATTATCTGTCAAATCAGACATGAGCTGAGTGTTACCATTCACGAAATAAGCACTAGTTGAAAAAAAAAGTTAGATGGCGGACCCTTTATTTTAAATTGCGACCAACAACAATTAAATTCAGTCCCTACACTTATAAGTCCATTACAAAATAGTTACACCTACACGCTACACCTACATACATAATGTATGTACCCACCTTAAAAAAATCCACAAAATCAATAAAAGCCGAATTTATTACCTTTTTATTAAACAATAACCAAAAAAATATCGAAAATCAGCAACGATTTAATTGAAGAAAAAGAATGAAATTTCTCTGATTCAGGTATTAGCGCCACTAGACTGCCGATTTGAAAGTCCTAGCTAATACCGAGTCCTAAATATTTAGTACTCGGTACCAACTTGACAGAACTAGGGCTTAGTACTTATGTGAAGAAATAATTTAGTACCGATTTGAGTACTAACAACTGGTATAATAACCAGGTACTAGCTGATTTTGAGGAGCCAGCTAGTACCAAGTCCTAACTGATACTCGGTATCAAATATACAGGAATAGGGACTAGCACTTGTGTGAAGAAATGAGTTGATACCGATTTGAGTACTAATTTTAGGACTAGTATCGGTATTAGCATTAGGAGTCTGTGAAGAAATTGGCCGTAAATTATCCAAAAGAAATTTTTTCCTGATCGCTTAAACCAACCCCTAACCTACGAAAATTAAATTCACAAAAATATTCACGAATTCTAGTGAAGTGTGTTCATTTCTTTAGTGTAGGGAAAAAATGGAGATTTTTCCAAATCGCGCAGGTAATTATTTATGTCGTTTTCGTTTGGATCTAGGAACTGTTCCATTCCTATCGAAAATGGGAAATTTGGAGTGAAAGGAGTGAAAAAGGAGTAGCTCCGAACGTCCACTCGAAAACGACATTATATTTGATGTATACCATCACTGTTTTTTTTACTTCTCTCAATGATTTAACGTAAGACAGCTGATTTCGAATATGAGAGTGAGTACGGTGAACAAGGCAATGCTTTTTTCGATTCCATTCGGATTCTGTGAAGACGATTTTTCGGTATTCGTAGCGTGTAGAAGTCCGTTCGGAAATTTGATGCTATGAAATCTTTGATAGGGCTTAATTTGTTTTACTAATTTCAAATATTTACAAACTTAAAAAACAAACCTTTTAAAAATGTTATTAAAAACCTTAACTACAACTAAATGTATTCTTAGAAAATACTCACCGACTAAAAAGCTGCCTTCTATTCGCTGCCGTCAATGCTGAAGCGTCAAATTCGATCGCTGAATTACTTCGTCTCAGTCCGTTGGTTTTCTTTTTCTTGTAGAAGTCCTTCTTCTTCCTTAAATTTATGCAAATATATATATTTTTTTTTTGGTTAAACTACTTTTCCAATGCTTAAAACTTATCAGTTCAACTTACTTATTTGTTACACGAACTTGACTAAACCGATCATGGCCCGTGCATGCAGCTGCCGCTGCAGCCTCTGAACTTTTCGCCCTCTGATTGAATTTGAACATGGTAAAGGACTTTTTGGCACTGGCTACCTCGCACACTCGGAAGATGATCTTGCGACTACTTTTGAAAACCGTATTTAAGGTCTTATATACTAGAATTGATACTGATTTGGGGTTGGATTGTGCCGAAGTTGGTGTGGATGTTGGTGCGGTGGTGATCGGTACTGACAGAGGTGCATGTGGTGGCAGATTGCATTGGAGTGCATTTGCCTGCAGAGGCTGATAAAAGATATCCTTTTGTCTGATTGGATGCTGCTGTATTATTCTATTGTCCACCTGGAGAAGCTGTTGGCGATGGTGTTGTTGCTGTAGCTGTTGCTGCTGAAGCTGGTGGTTGTGTTGGTGCTGTAATTGCTGCCCAGTGGTGTCCTTTAAGACAGACACACACACACATACACACACATAAACGTAAAACAGAAAAGAAAAAGTGGAGAAAAAGAAAAAAACAAAATAAATTTAAATAAAAAACGTGACGCAAATTTTATAAATTTTGTTTTGTTCTTGTTTGTAAGCATTTGTGTTGATATAATAATAAATATAATAATATACTTTTTTTTTTTTTGAATAAATTTTTAATAAAGGACACATTTAATTCTGCATTGCATAGAGTTATGTGTGTAACTTGTGATCAACTTTCAGCCTTAAGTCGCATTTTTAAATTAAAACAAAAAAAATATAAACTTGAAAAAAATCAAATTCAAAAATAACGCTTGCAGCAATTTCTACATTTTCTTTAATTTGCATTGTTTAATTATATTTTTGTACGAACGCTGTATATTTATATATAATATAATGTTCATTGTAGTAAGGGTATTTTTTTTTTTTTTTTTAATATTTTGATTGTGTTGTGTTTTTTTTTTTAAATTTTATTTTTGTTTGTTTATGATTTGCTATCACAAAAGCAGAGAAATACAATTCATCGTTCAACATGCTGAGCAGCCAATAAAGAAAATAACAAAATTTTTGTTTGTTGCATCTGAACATGAAATTAAAACTCGAAACTGAATAAGAATTTGATTCAATGTGGATATATGGGAAAACAATGTTATAGGATTGTTGAATACCAATTAAATTGAAAATGATAATAAATATAAAAGAAAAAAAAAATAAATTTTTAATAAAATTTTGCTGGGTGGATATAATTTTAATTTAATATTTTTCTTTAAATATTTATTTGCTTTTTCTATGGTGATGTGATGGCAAAAGTGGGCGGTTGCTACCTACCGATAAAGGTGTATGTTTTACACTCCAATTGTTGATTCTTAAATAAAGAACGCTTTAAATAATTTGAGATGTTGATGAGTAAAATTACTTTTTTTTTATTTTCTTATATCAAAATTGTATTTTAATTGTTATATTAAGATTATTTCAAGTTAAAGTTGTATTAAATAGATTCTCAGAAATAAACAGAATAACTGTGTTAGGATTATGTCTTCTAGATGTTGAAAGACTCAGAGTTAAATTTTTCTGCGAGTTATATTTTAAATTAAAGGAGTTTTAAGCTTAAATTATTTTTTTTTTAATTTAAACAACACATTCACCGCTGTTCTGATATCCGATCGGTTTTAAAATCCTTTTGTTTTCAAACTCCAGGTGTTCTCAGATACTTTTCGCTTTCAATAATTGCGGGAAAAATGTACTTTGATTTTAGATATATTTGACATTTGGAAATTCATTTGAGTTTTCGTGTCCGAATTGAATTGGAAAAAATTTTAAATGTTAATTTTGTTGAAGTTCGTATATTCTAAGATTTTTTTTTTGTGATTTTTGTAATTTTTTTCAACAAATTTGATGTTTCGAATTGTGTTTTACTGATTTCGAAAGAAAAAAAGGTTTGAATACTAGCTAACGTGAAAGTGAAAATCAGAACACCGTTTTTGAATTCGTGCGGGAATCAATATCGTTTACGAATTTTATTCGGAACGGAAATCAGAACAGAGGGGTGATTGTGTTTGATTATAAGTTTCATATCTCTGAAAATTGTCTAGGTTTTTAAAGGTAGCTATTCAATAAATTCAAGCCCGGCCCCAACCAAACTTCCGCCCTGTGGAAGATTTGTAGAAAGCGGCCATTTTTTATATTTGCATACATACATATTTACACGAATACAAATGCATAAGGATTTCCACATTACCCAGGAGGAAGACATTCAATGCGTAGGCCTAGTGGGATCTTTAATTTAACGATATTTTGAGTTAAATTTTCCAACAATGAAAGCGAAGTAAGTAGGTGTGCAAGAAATAAATTAGCACAGTTGTGATGGATGTTGTGTTTGGATTATTTGAACAAGTTTTGTGGTTAAAATGCAAATGGGTGTACATATTTGTTTGCGAATGAACAGGTTACATTTAATTGCTCTTGGTAATGCGCCCCCAGAGTTTTGCGCCCTGTGCGTTTGCACATCTTGCACATATGGTTGGTCCGGCTCAGAATAAACTAAAAGTATGGTTGCTTATTTAAAATGTATATTTTGATTAAAAGTTAATTTAAGGTATCATTTCGGAAAGTTGTGTTCCTATTAAAAATTAGTTGTTCTTTTTAAATAGTTGGTTATACCAATTTGTTTGTATGAATTTAAATTTTTTTTAAAGAAGTTGACCTCAAATTCAAAGAGCATAGTGGTGGATCTTACTAGAAATAAAACCAGTTTAATGTTCAATGTAGCTCAATTTTTTTTAAATCAAATATCGCTTCAACATATTTTTTTCTTAACGTTGAATACAGTGGGAGCTGTGAGAAATTAAATGTGCAGGTGAAGTTCCCGCTTACCAAATGTATGGTCGTAGAAGTCCACGATGGATACAATTAAAACAAATTACTTCGTACTTTTGCTTATGATGCTGAAAAATAATACGTTTTATGGAAAAATTCTAGAATTTCCCGATTTTGGAATTTTACAGCAAAACATAATAATAGCAGACAAAATATTATTAAAAATGTAGTTTTTTTACATGGAAATCGTTATCTAGGCTTTAATTTTTTAAATTATTTCCCAGTGTTATCAGAAATAGACAACTTTGTAAATAAAGGGTGGAATGAACCTCAATACGATTGAATGAGAACATTTTTTTAAATTTAAGTGTTGGTCGAATGGTGGGCTCCGGGATCTAAGCACCCTCATATGTGGGGTATTCACAAAAAAGTATATGCCAACTGGTTTCAGTAATTGGATGCCTTCTGAAAGATCAGTATAGGTATAATTGTTCAAAAAATGTCAACACTAGTTTCAAAAATTGGTCAGCCATATATGTAGGTTTTTTTTTTTTTTAACAATTTTCGAAGGCCGTAGAAACTTTTTAGTAAATACTTCATTTGTGGGATATTCGCAAGATCAGTATACAATCTGAAATGTCTTAATGACCTTCTAAACGGTCAGGACAGCTATAGCTTTTTCTTCATTGAATTATTGAAGATTGCTATTTTAGGTTGTTGGTGTTTTACAAAGATTTAGTGACCTTTCAGATAGTAGGCATATATTTTTCGAATATCCCACAATTGGGGTCCTGGAAATCTCTATGACCTTAAGAAAACATTTAAGAATTAATAAAAAAAAAACCTATGGCTGACCAAATTTTGAAAATAGTTGACCTTTTATGAGACGACTAAGGCTCATTTGCTGAAACGAAACTTACAAATTTTGAACTCAAGAGCTTATGTGACAGACTACGCTGAGGAAAAAGTAGAACATAAGTGTTCAAGTTGAACATATTTACTTAACTTTCGTATCAGCAAATGGTTCTAATACCTTGTATTACCATACTTTTGTTTGCCCCATATGGGGTGCTAAAATCTCAGAGCCCAAAAAGCGCCTTCCAGAGTCTATAAACTGCCGAAGCCATTTTTCTATGCTTTCATGCACTCTTTCGAGCATTTTGACAATTTCAGTCTGTATGTTGTCGTTTATGGCTTTCCGAATCCTGGGAAGGTTATTAAAATAATCGATTTGAGGTAGCCCCAGGTAAGAAAAAAAATATCAAGGTTCTAAGTCAGGAGAGCGGGAAATCTTTGGGCCAAAAAGTCTATGCATTTACCCATCTTGTTTGAACCACGTGTACTCAAGCTTCATTTCTCAAATTGCAGGCAAGAAAAAATCCTACACTACTGCAGGGTTAGCTAACGTGCTGAAGCCACCGTGACCGCTAGATCATTTTCTTTAAAAATAAGGGTGAATGATTCTTTATATTGAAGCTGCAGGCCGTACTTTTTTCAACTTATAGAGTGTGGAGGTCCTTGGTTTATCTCCTGATAATACATATATGCTATTGTTACTAACACACGTGTTTACACTGAGATAAAAATATGTCTCAGTAATGAAAAATTTGACGATACAGCCATAGGATTAAAGCATGTTGTTTGAGTTTTAATTAATTTTTGAACCTTGAACTATGCCTGGACCTCAATTAATCCACCCCGAAATTAGAGAGTTAAAATCTTGATCCGAGGATGAGCTACGTTTATACAACTAACTCTAATTAATTTATAATGCAAGTATAGCCATCTCTAGTTTAACTCGGAGTTAAGGCAGTGCCTACTGAAGAATTGGTTCAAAAGTTGAAAAACCCGGAGTAAACAGTTTCTTCTAAAAACCTTATAAAATAGCTAAACAAAATTGATATTTTCAATCAAAATTTTAAACAGTTACAAGGGAAAATTCAAAAAAATTAAGATGAAATTATTGAAGTACACTTCAGATGATAGTTTAAGTATTTTAAAGATAAAATACAAACAACAAAAATGAACTAGAATAATTGTAGTTTCTAGGTCGGTAGCAAAAACTAACAATTCAAATTTTTCCTGTTTTAATGAAGGCTAAAGTAACGGTAACATTTACAATTTCAAAGAATTTCTTAATCAAAGAAATAAAGTTTAAAACTGAGAATTTGTGAGTGTCAAATTTGACCGCGCGAGTTGTTTTAAGGGGTTTTTCCATTGGATCGGGTAAAATTTGTCGGCTTGTGGCGGACATGTTGTATTGGTGACATCTGTCAAATCTGTTGTTTATTATTCAGATACTGATGATGGAAAATCACCATTTGATTGATCAGCATTTCCAAACGAAAAAACTTTAACATCAAAATATTTTGGGGCAACGATACGTGCGTTGGGCCCATTTAACGGTTTACATGGCTCACTTTGGCTAGTTGATTCAAATGCAATGGTCAAACAATAAAAGCCTGATCACGTGAATTCGGTAGGGCAATGCATAGTTCGATTGGCTCTGAAGACGCTTGGTCTATGTTCAACTCCCAGCTGGGCAAAGAATTTTTTCAAAATTAAATTTGAACGTAATAGACTAAGCACCACTAAAAGGAGTCTGATGATCGGCCACGCAGCCATGAAATAGCTATAACTCCAGTCTATAATGACTTTTCGGTAGCTCACTCAGGTGGTTGTTGTTTCATTCGAACCTTAAATTCTAAATTAATTTTAAATGAATTAAAACTTGGATTCAGAATTCTTTATTTTTTTCATAAACTGAATTAATATTTAACCAAGTCGTACTCTCAATTCTAGATAATTTTTATTTTCTTGAAATTCCTTTCAACCAACCTGGATACTAATGAAGAAAATTCAAGATAATCAATTTTATTTATAATTCACTCAGAATAAATAAAACGTAATTAAAAATCACCACTCTGGAAAATAATTTATCCTTTTACCAACCGAAAGGTTAACTATATTGCACTTAATGCAATCATTTTGCTGCAATCAAGTTTACCACAAACATTATAATCAAAGTTATCATTCATTAATTTCCTTCCCTTGCTGCTGGTTTCAGCAGAATGCTTTCTCGACGCTATATGAGTAATACTCGTATTCTGGTCTCGAAATGAAAATACTACTTTAAACTTACTATGATGAAAACTACAAGTAATAATAATATCTGGGGAACTTTTCAACTCACAGAACAATGAACATCATGATGGTTTATTTTGAACACCACATGGGCTAAAGAAAAAGACGAAATGGAATTTAGATAAACTCCCAAATTGTATTTATATTGAAATTTTAAGTGATGTGATGATGATAAATTTCAGGCACGTTAGATGAATGCACTCTCTCTTGACGCTTGACAAATAATAATCCTAGATCCTTGTCATAAAATATTTTAACATTTAAGTCCTTCTGAAATGTCAAACTATTCGGGTGATGATGATGATGACAATGAAGTGTGTTGCTTCTCCTCGCACTACTCTTGATGTCTTGAGAGCAAAAATTCGCATCAAGTAATATTTTTTTTTTGTCGATGGTACTTTCATTGGGATTTCTTCGGTGCTTTAGATGAAATATGGTTTTATTGACATAAACTACGGTGCACGTATTTCATTACAAGAGGCTATTGAGCTGGCGCCAATTCACATAAAAAAAAAAACTCTTAGCTATTTGACATGAGGACCGGTGGTGGGTATTTAATGTGTCTGATGCTGAAAAATCCTATTTTGTCGTAAAGGAATTTTTTTCTTTACAAAATTTTCTGTACATGCCAACCTTATGGACGTGATTTAAAGTTAAATCTTGGTATTTTTGCCCGAAGGAAGAATTCAATGATTTTTTTTTTGGGAATATTTTAAAACTTATTGTGTGGGTAAACAAAAAGGAAGAATTTAAAATTCAGAAAAAAATCAAAACCACCCCTAATCTCGCATAATCCCAAAAAATCTAAATCCTGAGAGTGTGGTGGATTAAGAAACTTTTTATCAAGGCAACAAAATTTAGGGCAGCTTATGGAAAATGCTTGCTATGTGAGTTAGTTATGGATAACCTAAACAGTATTTTAATCTATTGAGTTTTTTTTTTATATCAGAAAAGTTAAACAAATGACAAATAAAGTTGCCAGATATATAATTAAGATCTTTTTTACCATCTTATATTAATGCATCAAAAATAATATTTAGTAAAATATTTAGCAATTACCACATAGTACTTACTTGTGGGAATAAGTAAGTTTTTATGTGCCAAGGTTTTACGGGCAATGAGGCTACTTACCTAGAAGAATCTTCTAACTAAACGTGGAAGAACGAATTCTGTACTTCGCGAAAAATTGAGAATAAGTGAATTTTTCACAATGTGAACGTGAAGTTTTATAAAAACTTGTATTTACCTAAAGAAAATTCGAAAAACCAAGAAATTAGTTCTTTAAAGGACCAGTTTTTCAGTGCGAGATTAAAGTTAAATCTGAGTTAACCCAACCAAATTGGTGAGTTAACTCTGGGTTAATTGAACAAATTCTTTTTTTTTGTTCTAACCTCCGCGTTTTTTAATCCATTCCTCATGTATCTTTATCCTTATTGTATTAACTGTAGATACATTTATTTACGGAGTAAACATACTGTGGCTTAACTCACTACTGAAAAACAAACTAAGCCCAAATGGCTTACGGCCAATTTCTTCACAGAGTCCTAACGCTAGTACCAGTACTAGTCCTAAAATTAGTACTCAAATCGGTATCAACTCATTTCTTCACACAAGTTCTAGTCCCTAGTCCTTTCAATTTGGTACCGAGTATTAGTTAGGTCTCGGTACTAGCTGACTCCTCAAAATCAGCTAGTACCTGGTTATTATACCAGTCGTTAGTACTCAAATCGGTACCAAATGATTTTTTCACATAAGTACTAAGCCCTAGTTCTGTCAAGTTGGTACCGAGTACTCCTTAGGACTCGGTATTAGCTGGGACTTTAAAATCGGCAGTCTAGTGGTGCTAATACCTGAATCAGAGTAATTTATTTCATTTTTTCAATGAATTCGTTGCTGATTTTCGATAGTTTTTTGGTTGTAGTTTATTAAATAGGCAATAAATTCGGATTTTATTGGTTTTGTGGATTTTTCATTTTCTTATATAATTCTTATATATACAATGTATGTATTTTGTAATGACCTTATAAGTGTAGGGACTGAATCTAATTTTTGTTGGTCGCAATTTAAAATGTTTGTTTTGCAAGCTAACTTCGTACTGACCCCACCTTTACTTTAGTACTTTTAATCCACACCAACTGCAACTTTACGTTCAACTGCACAGTGAAGAATAAGTGGTCCATTTACATATATACGTGGGATGACATAATGAGAACAAATATATGTTTTGTACTGCGTGGACGTTAATGCAGTCGTAAAAGTACATATTGCCACGGTTTATAGACATTATATCGAGAAACAACGTCATATCAAACGATTAATAGTGTTGAAGACAGTTTCGACAAGCTATTAAAAAGACAAACACAAAATCTATCCTGATAACTCTGGATATTTCCCCGAACACGACCAATGCATTGCATGAACCGAACATGAAATGGACACAATAAATGACATTACTCCAAGCATATCACACACGTATGTACGTACACAGAAAATTATCAAAAACTCCACGCAAAAACTAACACACAATCTTCTACCGATATCAAGTGCTTCATCTGGAAGCTGATTCACCACTGATCACTCCTGTAAATATCGGCAGGATTTCATTGCAATTCTGCATTTTCCCACTCTCTATACTACTATAAAATTGACACAATTCATTCGAAAATAATTTAAAATAAAAATCGCTTAGTCAAAATAAACATCAAAATAATATTTGAAATGCCAAATTATTGTCAAAATCAGAATTAGACCAGTTTTAGACGTATTAAGTCCTAGTACCGCTTGGTGAATTTAGATCCGGTACTAGTGATGTGAAGAAATTTATAGGTACTAACTTTTCGTTAGGACCGAGTACCAGAGCTAGTACCTGGTCTAGCTGGACTGGGTACTAGGCTGGCTTAGTACTTCTGTGAAGAAATTGGGCGTTAAACAACTACAAAAATAGTTTTGAGATAAACAAAATAGTGTGTTCGAGAAACATGATATATATAAATTCCTATTTTTTCTGTAAATTTATTTGACTGTGTAATAAGACGTAAAAAGCTTTCACAAATAAGGAAATCATTTATTTATACTTATCAGTGGCTATGCGTGAATAATTTGAAATCGGAAGTTGAAAAAAAAAACTGCAAACGTTACGGAAAATTTAGATTGATTTTATAGTTTGAAATCAACAAAATCGACAGGTTTGTTGAAAAGCCAATAATTTTTTGCTTACTCAAAACTGTGGGTTATTATTTTACCGTTAATTTAAAATCTGAATCTCAAAGATCTGACCATTCAAACTCAAGTTATGAGCTTTCAACTGCAGCCATATCATTTTTTTAACAGATTAACTTAACCAAAATAAGGAGTGAAAAAACCGTGTCATAAAGAAATAACACGCTTTTTAAAGTCTTATACTTTGTTCGCATCCATTTTTTGCCATTGCATTGTATTTTTTTCTACTTTGTTTAACACCATATATTAAAATAATAAAGCCAGATTTGCACAGTTATTTTGTTCAAAATCTTCGGGAAAAAGTGATATAGGTTAAGTTAGAAGCTGATAAGTTGAGTTCTGATGGTCAGATGATTGAGATCTTAATTTCACGGGCAAATTATGACCTATAATTTGAATTAAGCGACAACGACAAATTATTGACTTTTCGAGATACCAGTCGATTTTATTAATTTAAAATTATAAAATTGTTTTCTTGAATCACGGAAAAATAATAGGCTACATTTAAATGAAAAAAATATTTATGTAAACAATTGAAATTTGAATTATTGTAGTTTTATAATGTTTAAGGGAAATTTTAAAAGAGAAGGTGGTAGGAATCGTGTTATGTGGACGATATGTATTGAATTCATGAATATTTGAAGTAAATCGATCCATCCGTTAAGGCTTTATCTAGATGTACAGAGTACTTGAAGGCCAAATTTTTGTTTGAGGTTACCATGCTTCTCTCAAATGTTAAACAGAAACATAAATATATGCAAAGAAAATTTTTATAAAATAGTGGAATGTATTTTTAAAATTACTTTTAAATTTTCTAACTTTAAGAATTTAGTAACATAGGCTCAAAAAACAAAATTTAAAATAAGTCGTTTTTGAGATACAGTACGTTCTCGATTAACGCAACTCTCGGTCTCGATGCACGCAACTCCTCGATTTTCGCAAACAGCTGAATTTATAGCATTGTTGACGCAGTAAACGCAACACTTAAAAAAAAATTGACTCGATAAGTGCAACTTCTGTTTTTATATGCATATTTTTATTTACTCAAGTTCTTGGCTATGTTTGTTTTTGTCTGTTGCGTTACATTTTGTCTCGGAAGTTATTTTACCGCTACTTTTGAGTGATGGTACGATGAAATTGTATAAATGTACATTATATATGTATCTATACAATGCAAGATTTTCTTGTTAGTTTAATGAATTTTGTCCAGTGATCATGATCAGTCCCTTGTGTGTTTGGAAACAAAATGGGCGTTACTAAAAAAATTGTGAAACTGTCAATTAAAAACAAAAGTGAAAAGCTTCAATTAAATCATTATGCCGTGAGTAAAATGATCATAAATCTTGCATTAGGTGTATTATATAAGTGCTGGCCACAATCCGCAAAAACAGCTTTTTTAACACTATTTAGAAGATTAACAAAAAGTGTTATTCTTAGAACTTATAACAACAACGGTATACCTAATATAGGTAAATTTTTTTCTTAAAAATGTTGTTGTGTAAAAATGTATTTTTTTAAAAACTACTCCAACGATTTTAAATTCTCATAAATTTAAATCTAGGTATTAAAAATTCAGTTTTTATACCTACATATATGAACAGTATTCACACTTGCAAAAAAACAGTGTTGTATTAGAAAGTGTATAAGAGCAAGTACATGCGACCCAGTTGTGCACTTTTTTTTTTTTTAAATAATTTACTTAATTTTGAGTTCAAAACTATTTAAGAAATTGATAATGAAAAGATTTTAATTTTATCACATTGCAAAAAATTTTCACTTTTTTGTATGTTTTTGTAAAGAGAACTTCAACTTAGTGTCCCTTGGAAGAGCTTTTGAACATCATCATTGAACTTGTTTATAGTTAAAAAATATTAGTGCTTATCCCAAAGTTTTTTTTTTTTTGCTTTGACTATTTTTTTGGCAAAAGGTTTTTTTTAAAAAAATGGCTGTTTTCAAGTGCAGTAACCAAATAGCTTTATAAGCCTGATCTTATGCCAACCAATACAAGCATCAATTAAATAGTTAATTTTACAGTTTTTGTGCAATTTATAAAAACTTTTATGTAGCAATAATATTCAAAAAAAGAAAACAAACTACTGAATAATCAATAACTTACTTTTTATATTTTTTGCAGTAGTTTCCGGATCAAAGAAAAATTACCAAAGGCACATTGAATTGAATTATATTTTGAAAAATGATTTTTTTATTAAAACTGACAGATAGAATCCTTAACTATGACATACGGAAGTGGCTTTCAAGGAAATCACCTTGCCATTTAAAAAATTAAAACTCAATATTTCCATTTTCACCTCGTTGCTGATTTCAATTCAATAAAATAATTTTACAAAAACAATATCAACAGAATCAACTTCCGATAGAAAATAAAATCAAAACCCGATAAGCATTATTTCCTTTAATGCTCAGCCCATGTTACACTTTCCGTTTCCATTCACACACAGCGAACATATTGCATTTCCATAAAATTATAATTATTATTGAAAAAAATACGTGTGGTTATCCTTTTGATGTGCAATTTTAATTCTTATATGATTTTTAATTAAAAAGCATTTACACGTTTTGTTGAGTGAAAGTTGCACAGTGAATGACAATCAAAGAAACAACACCCATTCACGGATCGCGAGTTCTCGTATTATTCAATAACGTATGTTTTATTTAAATTAAATTTCATAAAATATATTTTATTGTTTTTTTTTTCTTTTTGCGTTTCCAAATTAAATTCCAACGGGGGTGGTATTCATTTTTTGAGAATAATTTTTAAGCAACCAAACGAGCATAAACTATTGTTAAAGCAAATTAATTGGCAGACTATAGGTAATTGAGTCCGGCCTTTAGTATAGGCGACATTAATTACTCGGGCGATTTTAATAATATCAGTTCGTGTCGTCGTCGTTGGTAGTTGACGAGAACCGACTCCAACGGATTGTTCTGACAAACTGTGAAAACAATTTCCTCCTCTAAATGGATTATAAAAACAAAATTGATTTTCTGTTTTTGTTCCTTTCATCTTTTGTTTTTATTTTTGTATCTTTTGCTATGCAACTTTTTTGAACTAATACCACACACATGTATGACAACCTGTCAATGGAGTCATTCTAGTGCAATTTCAATTCACATAAACACCATGTTGTATCTATTGATTGCTGCTGTCGTGTTTTTTTTTTATTTCAAGAGCAATACACAAAAAAAAAATGAAAGGAAGAATGAAAAGCAAAACCACTCACCTGTATAACAAAGTGGATATGGAAACAGCAGCTCTTGAACTTGAATATGCCGTTGGAAAATATCCACATAATATAAATATATGGACATTTTTAACTGTGTACCTAAAACATTATTAACGCTTTGACGCTTCAAGGGACCGACAAAAATGAAAAGGAATTATGAATTTTACTTTTAAGTATCTATGTAAGTAGGTGAAACGTTAGTATAGTCCAGGGAAATGGGAAAACATTAGACCAGTTTGTGGATAAAAAAATACGATTTTTAATTTAAATCTGTTTCGTGATTACGGAATTTTCTATAGAGATATGTCCACCATTTTTAAAATAAAAAGTATTTTTAAAAAGCTTATTTAGATTTAGATCTAATTGCAACTGAAACTCCGCGATAACTCTTTCAAATTTGTACAGGGTGTTTTTTTAGAAGTGTGGCCTTCAATCTGGCAATACTTTTTCATAGTTGGTCTTTTTGACAGCTGTCACTTGATTTATGCTTATGTCGTTTTCGATTGGATTTTCGGTAAATTGTACTCCTTTTCAATTCCAATCGAATATGAAAACACTGACTTTCCTAAATTTACACACACACTACCAAAGCTGCCATTTAACAAAATGGCTTCTTCAAGTATTTATAACTTTTGACAAGTAATCCAACGAAAAACTTTATATGTATGTGTGTGTTCCTCATCTACTCCAAAATGAAATTGGGGACAGAAGAACACTCCGAAAACATTACTCGGAACAGCCAATCGAAGGCTTTTGGAGTAGTAGGAGTGAAAAAGGAGTGTAAAAGGAGTACTCCGAACATCCAAACGAAAACGACATTAGTTTAGTTTGATGAATAGATTTACTTCTGAACAACGTTTGCAAATCGTTCCCAAATGGGCCCAAAACAAGATTGCCGTTGATGCCAATTTTCATAAGTGAATTTTTTGTTTGGCAATGATGTTCACTTTTTGTTGAATGGATACGTCAATAAACAAAATTGACGTATTTGGATTGATGATAATCCTCAAGTGTAAAGTCACTGTTTGGTGTGCTCTATGGGCAGAGAGGGAATCATTGGTCCATATTTCTTCAAAAATTAAACCGGCCATAATGTTACAGTCAATGGGAAACGCTATAGAGCCATGATTAATGACTTTTTCGTGGCTGAATTGGAGGATTTTGATGTAGACGATCTTTGATTCTAATAAGACGGCGCTACATACCATACAGCCAACGAAACAATCAATTTATTGAAGGAATCTTTTGGTGGCCTCCAAGATCGTGCGATTTAACACCGCTGGACTATTTTTTGTGGAGTTATGTGAAGCCGCTTGTCTACGCAGATAATCCCGAGACGATTGACGCCTTGGAAGAGAATTTTCGGAGCGTTATTGCCGACATACGGCCCCAACTGCTGCAAAAAGTGGTCGAAAATTGGGCCTCTCGGCTGGAATTTACTAGAGCCAGCCGCGGCGGCCATTTGCCCAAATTATTTTTAAAACATAATGGCAAACCCTTCATCATCGTCGTCGGCTTGACAACCGGGGTCCGGTCCTGGCCTCCTTCAACAAGTCTCTCCACCCATCCCGGTCTCGAGCCGCCGCCATCCAGTTGCGCACCCCAAGGCTCCGGGCGTCCTGGTCTACGCCATCTCTCCAGCGCAAGCATGGTCTACCACGCTGTCGTCTACCATAGAATGTACCACAAGGAACTTTCCGAGCAGGTTCCTCTTCGCTCATGCGAGCTAGGTGCCCTGCCCACCGGAGTCTACCGAGCTTAATTTTTGTCACGATATCTGCTTCAAGGTAGATTGCGTACAATTCATGATTGTACCGTCTCCGGAATCGTCCTTCCTCACATATGGGGCCAACAATTCTCCTTAAGACTTTTCTCTCGAACGCGGCTAAGAGGTCGGAGTGCCTTTTGCTAAGCACCCAAGTCTCGGATCCATATGTGAGTACTGGCAGGACCATGGTCCTGTACAGCAGCAGTTTTGAAGTTATGGTGAGATTTCTGGATTTGAAGAGCTTTGACAGACTATAGTAGGCTCTGTTGGATTTGAGAAGCCGCCCGCGTATTTCTTCTTCTATATTGTTATCGGCTGCTACTATTGACCCAAGGTATTTAAAGGATTGCACCACTTCAAATTCGTGCTCCGCTACCTTGATTGTTTGACCAACTGTTCCTCTCGCATTCGACGCCACCATGTACTTTGTTTTACCTTCACTAATGTGCAGCCCCAGATTTTGTGCCGCCTGCTCGATCTGGATGAAGGAATCATGTACAGCTTGCTCAGTTCTTCCGATGATGTCGATGTCGTCTGCGTAAGCCAGTATCTGGCTGGACCTGTTGACGATGGTCCCTCTTGTTGCCGTGCCAGAGTCACGGATTGCTTTCTCCAACGCCAGGTTGAAGAGGAGGCAGGCCAAACCATCCCCTTGTCGGAGTCCATTAAAGATGTTGATTGGTTTGGATAGCAATCCGGCTATTTTTACTTGGCTTGTTACGTTGGTCATGGTCAACCTACATAGTCGTGTCAATTTATTTGGGATGCCGAATTCTCTCATGGCTTTGTAAAGTTCTACCCTGGCTATGCTATCGTAGGCGGCCTTAAAGTCTATAAACAGGTGGTATGTTTGGGATGTTAAGTTCTAGACATTTTTCCATCGCCTGTCTAAGGGTAAAGATCTGATCAGTTGTTGATTTGCCTGGAATGAAACCACACTGATATTGTCCGATGATGGTTTTAGCGTATGGGGTTATCCGGTCTTGTAGGATAGAGGAGAGTATCTTATAGGCTGTACTCAACAACGAGATACCTCTATAATTGCTGCACGTTGTGACATCTCCCTTCTTATGTATAGGGCAAATTATACCTTTTCGTCAGTCTTCTGGAATTTCTTCATGCTCCCACACGTGCACTATAATCTCATAAATTGTTTGACGTAAAGCAAACCCTTATGTTTATAATAAAGCTAAATTCTTGGCCATAACATTAAATTATATGCATTTAATTTCTTCTTGAAAATCCCACGTCTAGAAAAACACCATTTATTTTATCTCGAATTTTTCAATCTTCCAAGAGAATATCCTGTCATGAATAAGTACCTCTCACCTAAGTCATGTGGATTTTGCAGAAAATTGTAGGTCTGCTTCATTCCTGCCGATAACAAGCACACAGGATTGGTTGGGAGTTGTAAGTCAGTCACTAGTCCCATCATTCTACACGAGCTGTAGCGTCACTAAATGTATTTACATTTTAGAGTTTTAAAATCTTAGATTTTTTAAGAATAATTGTAGGTAGCTTAGCTACTAATTATACGTAATGAATAAATCTAAAAGTTTCAAATATGAAATAAGTTTATATGGCTAGAATAAATATTTAAAATTATAGATTCGCCTTTTACCTCTCATTTTGCTGTACTATAAAAAAGTCTCGCATAGTTCCATAATCCAATTATTATTGTGGATATTGCAATTTGAAACTTTTTCCCAGAAAGAGGCTTTAAAAAAAATGTCCACGCAATGCGTTTCAATATAAATATTCGTTGAGTGTTTGTAGCTTAATTTAATTAAATATAGTAAAATTTAATATTTATCAGCATAACCACAAGAGGAGGAAAAAACAATTAGAAATAAGGAACAATTTTCAAGAGTTGTTGTTGAGTATTGTTTCCTACATACATACATACACTCATATAACCAAATCGGTACAAATTGACCGAAGCAGAATTATGGCAAATTATGGTTTATGATTTTTTTCTCTCATTTTGATTGAATTCAAAATTGGAGTAGCATAAAATGTGGTCAGATTAGATTTTAATAAATTGAATCCAGTAGTTTGGCCTTGAACAATAAACTGAGGATGTTCAAAGAAACTAATAGATAGACCTTGCTTCCCATAAATCACATTACTAATGGGTTATTCAAAAAAAAAATTAATACCTAGAACAGGTCCGCACGAACTCGTTCTAGTGGCTTTAACTATAAGACTGAAAACACACCAGATGAGATAAAACGTTTTTTTTTCATAAGGCAAGAAAACGTGTTTTGTTCCAACACTTATGAACTGAAACACAATGAAGCAAACGAAATCAATTCACTTTTCTGTTTTAAACTAAATTTTAAATGAGAACTTCGAAATAATTAAAACGCTTGTGACAAACAAACAACAACAACAACGAAATATTGTTTCTGAAAAACTAATTTCCGGCTATCGACAACAAAACATGTTTTCCTGTTTTGCCTTTGATGTTTTGTTTTGTCGTATGTGGTGAGGGTAACGCCACAAGGACGTGTGGAATAATCGACAACGACGCTGTTTCAAAACAAGATGTTTTCATTTGATGTGCGTTGGCCGTTCACAGAGCCATCTATTTTTTTTTTTTTGATTCGCCTGGTTAGTGGGTTTTGGTTCATAAGAATCAATGGATTCTTGTTTCATAAGACAGAAAAACACGCAAATTTATTGTGAAAGTACCTACAGGGTTGCATTGGAATGCTGGTTGCAGAACTAATTTGGTATACAAAAGTGTTATCAAAGAAGAATTTCATATTTAGAAGAGTAAATTTATTTATTGAGTATATACTCAAGAATTTAGATGAATAACTAGTATTTACTTGGATGAACACAGGATTTACTACCAATATAAACTTTATTGTATGCACACCAAATGAAGTAGATATTACAAGTCTTTACCTTCTATTAAAAGTTCCGGCTAGTATTTACTTAAAGATTTTACTACTAGTAAGTACTTCAGATAAATGCATATGACTTAATCTTTGGATACGAAATATTCCTTAAGTTACGCTATATCATAAAATAAGATCTCTCAAAGTTATCATCTTATGAATTCCCGTCGAGTAATTAGTAATTGTCTTTACCAAATAGAAAATCTTATGCTCTAGGTGAATATATTGACATATAGCTTGGTATTAGAACTTCCATATTTGTGATGTAAATTAAAGATGTTACCACCAAAATTAAGGTATGATTTTTACCATTAAATAATGATTTAAACTTTATTATGTGATAATTATTTTAATGCTTAAGCTTTAATTAGATTTTATTTTTAAAAACGTACAATTTTATGAAAAACAAAAAAAATTAAAAAATAAAATTTTAACCACTTATAAATGAGATGCTTTGATAATATTGTTCATTTTGCATCATGGTCAAGATAACCTGATCAAAAAAAACTGTTTAAAATTTAATAGTTACTAACATTTATGTATGTAATATTTTAATCATATACAATATAGAAGTAGTAATATTCATATATGATAACTCAAATTCGTTTATTGATAAATCAAAACAATTTTTAATCAATATTAGACAACATAATTTACTGATGAACTCGGTAAATCAATTCAATTTAGTTAAATAAATTATTAAAATTCACTCAAATTCTATTATCTAAATCAAAAACATACATACCTGCATTTTCGTATCCAATATGATATCACCGCAATAGCGCTCAATACAATAGCTCCAATGGCACACCAAAAAGCTGTCTGGAATAAATAGTCATACACACACAATGGTTAGTGGTTAGTGGTTAAAATATTATTATTTCACACTTTAAACGTAATTTTAATATAGAAAAATAATATAATTAGAAAATAATAATTTTTAATTTTATCCTCTAAATGGAATAAAACCACAAAACAATTTGCTTTTAGTTTAACAACAAAACAAAAACAAAACTTTTAATTCTGAAAATATTATTATTGAAGAAAAACTTTTTATACACAAAAGAAGATATATCCACTGCTGTAGCTATACCTACTTCAAATAAATCAAAATCTGTATTCAGTTGGGATATTTTAATTAATGAAGTAATTTATCTGGATTATATGTTTTGCTTTTACTTTAATCAAACAAATTGAAACAATATAAAGCAGTAGGTAAGGTATATTTATGCAATTGGAATTATGTATTTCAATTATTATTATTATCATTTCATTATGTGCTCAAACCAAATAGGTTTTTCATTCAAAAGGGTACTTAAGGGGGATACTTCAGTCTATAAATTCATTATTGCGTAGTTTGTGATTTTTCCCTGTGAAATCTTAATTCATTCGAGTTTAAAGTTATAAAGAACAAAAATGTTTAAAGCTCTTATGTTTTATTTAAATTTACCATTTATATTTTTTGTTTCTTATGCAAACATGCCTGCTGATAACACGCCCACAGGAATGGATGAGAGTTGTAAGTCACTATAGGCCCTGGTTTTAGACGTTCTGTCGCGCCCCAAACTTATTTTTTTTTTTTGAAAGCCTAGTATGAAATGAAAAATCCCTTTGTGACTTTTGACTTTTTTCCCCTTCTGATCTGGCTACAATTTATGAGGCATACATCCGTCTAAAGCTAGAGTATAACTCTCATTTCTGGTATGTTGCTTCTAAAACATCCCTGCACCTACTGTATTTCCGAAACATTTGTTTCGTTGGAGCATCGTTGAAAGGTCTCTTTTGCTTATTACTGTCTTACCGTTATTTCTTTAAACAATGTTCTAGTGAAATAGCCAGCTGCATTCTTCCCCTTAAACAATTTCCCGTATTACTCATTCTGCCAAGAATGCTCATCAGTATACCCTTGAGCCTAATTTTGGACATACCATTAAGTGCAGAGATTCTTTCTTTTACCGAACGACACGAATGTGGAATAGCTTACCCAACTCTGTTTTTCCTTCCCATTTTAATATTCAGACATTCAAGACAAATGTACACCGTGTGATCCTATTTAATTCACCATTTTTTTCTAAATTTCCTAAACACTCGCACTGGTGTTAAAAATAACATTTAAAGGGTAGTCAAAACCCCTTGAGTGCGTGTTGATTGTACAAAAGAAAAATCGTTGTTTGCAGTTAGCCCTATTGAACACTATTTCGTTGTGTTAATAATTAGTTCAACAAATTATTCTTAAAATTTTGAGAAGCAACTCGAGCACCTAGTAGACGGTCAATATACAATTATTTTATCGTCCACATTCTAAGACTCGACCGTTTTATTCTTGTAGGTACCTACTTCTGATTGTTTTTTTCTTTCTTTTGTATGATATTATGTCGTTTGATTTGATTGTAAAGAAATATGTTTATAAAATAATGTTTTCAAAAACTTTTAAATGTATAACTGTTTAAATTATTGAGAAGCATCAGATTGCAAAATTATAACATAATCGGTCTAACCGTGGCAAAGATATACGCGAATAACTAAAAAATAAGAACATTTTCTCAAAAAAACGTTGAATAACTAATTCCGTAATGTGAATTTTTTGAGAAAAACCTGAAATGCAGTTTTTTTACAATTGACTTGGTTATTACAGCTACGAAGTTTAATAAAAACCGTTAGAGCCGTTTTCAAGAAAATTTGAAGAAACCAAAATATTTGTATAGCATCTACCCGTTCTAGATGAGCTAAAACAAAAATTCGAATTTCCCCTCTAGGGAATCACATAAAAATGATTTGTACCAAATTTCATGCAAATCGGTCTACCCGTTTAGGCTCTAGCTTAAATTACAGTGGACGCACCGACGCACAGACCCACAGACGTACAGACGCGCAGACGCACAGACGCACAGATACACAGACCGATGGACGGCATGACGAAACTTACTTTTGCGGACTTCTCGATTATCGTAGTATTAGTTTTGATTATAACCTCGAATTTATTTTTTACACGAAACCAATACTTGCCCTATAGAGCAAGTAAAAAAACTAAATTAGATTTTTAGTATGAACATTTATGCGCTTTTGAAATAATTTTTCTATGACTTATTTTGATTGCTATGGGTATTAAATATTTAGTTTTCGCTGTAAATCTCTCATATCCCCTAAACAGCAGGGCTTTCTCGAAGGTAGGTCAACAACTACTAACATTGTTGAATTTTTGTATCATTTACCCGCTCAGCCCTAGAGAAAGGAAAGGAAGTCGATGTTATCTCAACCGACTTTAGTAAGGCCTTAGATAAAATTTCCCACAGAATATTACTTTTTAAGCTGTCCACCCTCGGCTTTGGACCTATATTATTGAAATGAGTTTTCTTTTACCTGGATAACCGTTATTACACCTTTTTACCTACCCCTAAGGCAGCCACTTAGGGCCTTTTCTTTTTATTCTTACAATTAATGATATTGAAATGATTATTCTTAAACACTCGCATATCTCACACTATGCTAAGTTTTTCAAGACTATTTCTTCGACACATGATTCTACTCTTTTTCAACAAGACCTCTACAGTTTTTTTTCAGAATAGTGCCTTAAAAATGTTTCAATATTTTAAGTCGAGCAATTCAATGAACTTATATTCAAATCAACATAGAAGGTGATTTGGTTACATAGCTTGATCCATATGATTTCAATATGTACATTCATAGTTTAGTAAAAACATAAGTTTAGCAAAAGCCTATGAAAACGCCCCAATAACTATGCAAACAAAATACATAATATCGAAAAATTCTGAAACATAGCTAGTTTAACTTTAAGCTTCTCACTAACCAACCATATATTTTTCAATTTTCAACTTCATACTTTAGGCACCCACAGTTTTTTTTCAAGTCCCGCGAAGCGCGTTAACGCACGCCCACTTTTAATGGCGAAAAACTGTTATAATAAATACTACTAAACTAATTTTAGTTCAAAAACAAATTCAATAATCTAAAAGAATAATGTGAAAGTTTTGTTTTGTTCTCAATTAAACTCTAAATCCAAATAAATTTTTATTTTATAAAATCTTTAAAATCTAAAAGAAGATTTCTTTTTATATTTTTTTTTTTAACATTCATTCAATTTAGGAGTTTTATTTTACAAATATTAAATCAAACAATGGTGACAAAAATCAAGGAAAAATGATCCCTCCATAAATTGCCACCACCTGTCTATAACGTTTCAATTTTATTTTCAAGAAAAACCGACACGATGACACGACTCAAATTGAATTTTCATTTTCAATCATTTTCCCTTCCAGCAGAGTATACCTCCCTACATTACATACATACATTATATATAACTTAAACATTCACATCAGGCAAATTTCAAACCACTAAAAGACGAGTGGCGCGACGAGAGGCGGCGCGGCGGCGACGTCACACAATTTATCTATTTTCAAATCTTGATAATTCAAAACCTTTTCTGGGGAACAATTGAAAAGCCTTTTGCACACACATAGTCCCTCTACCTACACATAAACAACCATATATAATAAATTTCATGTTTTTTCATCAGATTTCAGGAAACCCTAAGGCTGCCTGTGAAGAAGGAAACGATTCCGTTTTGGTTGGGGGTTTTTTTTTTCTGTGTATGCACTTTTCATTATATTTGACTATATCCTAGAGTAATTGTAGACACTTTCCTTACACAAATGAAGACAAATCTTGGAGTAAAATCTTTCTGGCTGAATGCCAATATTGAAATTGGAAAGAAAGGTAAACTCTAAACCCAGTTAAACAATTCAAAACTTTCAATCTATAGACACCCTCGAACATTTCGGTAAGGTAGTAGATAATGTCAGAAACAGAAACTTAAGGATATATATTTTATGTTTATTGTCTTGAAATGGGTTCATAATTTAATTTGAAGAAGGTAAGCATTAATTTTTTACTTTTATTCTTTTTCTTTGTAAAAAATTACCGAGAGATAATTTTATTTGAATTAATAACACAGTAATAATATTTATATAGGGCTTTTAAGAAAATATACTTAATTGAGAATGCTAAAGCAGGAGTTTATTAAAATTATGTACAAAGGAGTATTTTGGAAACAAACAATAATTTCTATTTTTAAAGTTGGCTACATATATACGAGCTAGCCTAATGGGTCGGCAAGGACAAATTGTATCGTGGATTGAGCCATTTAGACTTTCAGCATGTCGGAAATTCACAACCTAAATTATCTCCGAGCCAAATCGGGTCTGACCAACTTCAGGCATTCAAAATGGAATGCACTTTTTCAAAATTACGATTTTCTTTAAAATCATTGATTTGGGCTCAGTTTTGGTGCTAAGAGCGCCGAAGAGATAGAACAAAAAGTTCGCATACCTATTTTAAAGTGACCAGATCCAAAAAGCCAAAATGTGGGACAAAGTAAAGAAATTCACCCGAAAATAATACACATATATATTTTTTTTTTTAAATGTGGGACAATTTCAATTTTACTAAAGTAGGTTGCAGAACATAAAAAAAACACTTATTTTCTACGAAAAAAGAGGAACAGAATCTTACCTAATAACTATTAAAAAACGAAATTATTCAATAAATTCTCACAAAAAGTGAAAACATAACATAGCTTAACTAGAAAAATTAGTTCAGTTAAAAAAACTTAAAAAATTACTATGTTTACTTCAATGCGCACTCCAAAAATCATTTTTTTTAATTCCACTTGACTTATAATAGAACATATTTGCAGATTTAATTTATCGCAATTAATGATTCTTAAAATACACATCAAAGTAAAAGATTTGCATAAAAAAAGCAATAAATATATTCTATTATGTATTATGTGTGTATAAATTAATAAATTATCCAGCCATATACATATGCATCTCTGATGAATGAATTTTTTTCAATAAGTTATTATTTTTTGACACTTCCTCTATGAAATTTTCGCAGCTTGAATAGCTCGATCTCACACCCAATATCGCTTTAATTGTTTCGACAGAGAGTTGTGACTTCTCCTCCGTCCACAATTTGTTCACAATTGAAAATATTCTTTCCGTCGACGCATTAGTCCCCGGCAAATAGAGGGTATAATCAACGAACTTTTTGGTGTTTTGGTAAGGACTATTGCAGTTTTTTAAATGTGAGAAAATTTCCACCCATCTTATATCAGCTGATATTTTTTCATCATTCCAGTTTTGTAATTTATTAGCAGTTGCATTCAGTCGTTATGTTTATGCATCTAATTTTTTGTAATGTTGGTAGCGTTCAGGGGGGTCATTCCATAATTTTTAAAACGATTATCGTCTAAACGATAATCGTGCACGTTATCGTCATAAATTAGCTTCACATAACACAATCACTATCGCCTCGTTAATCGTTTATTATAAATCACAGTTTGAGAAGGATTAACTTGTCAATCATAGTCATTAATGACAATTCAGTAATTTATTTTTGAGTTGTCTTATGTTTGGACCAATGAAACAAAATGTAAGTTATTTATCCAATATTTATTTGTGAAATATTAAAAAAATAAATTAAACAATGGTTTAACCTATATGTATGTAGGTCAGTACCGCCCAAAAAATGTCAATTTTTATTAAGAAGTGAAAAGAATGTGAAGCCAAAACTTGATGTCGCCTATAACCAATTCGGTTATCCATCTATCCAAAGCTATACATAGAATTAATTAGAAACTGTCTAAAGGCACGTAGTTTCGCGTACGCGAAATTAGTTCTCACACCTAAACAGTGAGGTATATATATATACAGTGAGGGTTCTTTAAATCCAAAAAAACTGCATATAACCAATCTTGCACCTACTTCAAATCCAAATCTGTTGTTTACTATTTAGTTACTGATGCCAAATCACCATGGCAAGTGACACCATTAAAGAACACGTCCAAATGATAAGACTTTAATAAAAAAATCTTTTAGGCAACGATACGTGCGTTGCGCCCATTTTACGGTTTACATGGTTGTCCTTCCAAGCCGATTATCCAAAGTTTGGTGCCCAAATTTGAGTTGACCAATTCAGCGGACAATCAGCCAACGCCTTTGCGTCAACGAAACCCAGGATCAACCGAAAACATCTACCCGCCCTTATTGAAAAACTCTACATAGGATAAAATGCATAAATTGCTTATAAAAACAAAAATGACGACACAAGACGATATCTTAATATGCATCGTTCAAATTCTAACGATTTAACGATCACGTTTTGACGATTTTTGAGTTACGGAAATTTTCGATCGTCAAGATGATATCATCGAAAACGATATCGTCTGGCGATAATCGAATTACGGAATGACCCCCCAGTTAATTTATTATGATAAATTATAAAATAAACGATCGAAAAATTCAATTTCGATTTTGTGGGACAGCGTGGGACATCTTATAATTTTGTGGGACGTTTGTGGGACAATTTTCGATGTGGGACAGTTTGTGTAAATGTGGGACTGTCCCACGTAATGTGGGACGAATGGTCACTTTAACCTATTTGCAGCATTTATAACCGAAAATATAATTTGCGAAGTGCTATATAACGTAAAATTAGCACTTCCATTTTCGATTTGAAAAAAAAATATGCTATAATGTGCAAAATTTGTGCTGCCATAGTTGTAAATATAATTAAAAAAATCGCAACTTTGCAAGCTTTAAGAATAAAATAATTTTTGATGTGTAAACATCTATGCTGGCGGTAGAGTAACGTGCAACGTTACGGTGTGCTACGTTACGATCTGCATACTAGGATGGGTGCGTTCAGTGAAAAAAATCTTAAAATCCCCTTCAAGCAAAAATAAGTCCGTTTTGGATCCGCGCACGTTGATGTTTGCACATACTAACCGTGAGTCCCGGCACTCAGACAATTTTTTTTCAATATTACGATTTTCAAAAACAAAATTTATACGTGTCGTTTTGTGCTCAGTGCACCGAAAATATAAATTAAATCGCAAATTTGTAACTTTTACGACCAACCATTTTCAAACTTAAAGTAGGTGAGCATTGCCATTTTCGATTTTCAAGAACAATGTTGTGTTGTAATGTGCTTCAAATGGAATTTAAAAAAAAAAATTCACCCGTAAAATTTGCAAATTTGCAAAGTATTTTTTTTCAAAATCAAAAATGGTGATGCTTATACTTATAGGACATCGGCCTCTGATGAGCTTGGTACATGGTTTGTTCACAAGCTGGCAGCAAAGAGTTTTGCAGTTAAAATTAGTATAATAATCTTATATCCGATAAGATATCGATAAAAAAAAACATTTATCACTCAGTTTAGTGTTACTTTGATCTGATATTGTATGTAAAGCCCGAACCACACTACTCTCGTGTGGTGTGTTGGAGATAAGTGTGTCGCTGTCATTCCAATGTATTTCATAGATTTCGACACAACACATCACACGATACAAATATGGCTCTACGCGCATATGAACTATACATTAGAGCGATATCGACACACTACTCCCCAACACACCGCACGAGAGAAGTGTGGTTCGGGCTTAAGGAAGCAAAATCAAACTAAACAAATCTGTTTCAGAATAAAAAAAAAATTAGAAACATATTGTTTTCGGGTTCTGTCCTTAAAATTTAAATAGCCTGGCTTTTGATACATAAATCTTTTCTTAAGATCAAAGTCCTTATAATAACCTTTTATATTTGGTTTCACAAATATTTAACAGGCTTTTAAATTTTTTAAAGACGTATTTTGTATGGAACAAACGTCATTTTAAAATTTAAAAGCCTGTTAAATAGTTAAAAGGGCTTTATGAAATCGGCCATTATTCTTACAAATAATCTTTATCATTGAATTAAAAACTTATAAAATCAACAAAAATTAGAGAAAAAAAAAAAAAAAAAAAAAAATACTTACAATCCAGTAATGTGTTGCGGAATTTCTATAATCCACTTGCATCTCACTGTAACTATCGTCACAGATTTATCCTGGAATAAAAAAAAAAAAAACATATATTATGTCTTGAAAACTTCATTAAAATTAATTAAAAAATATTTAAAAAAAAAAGATTTGGTTTGTCGTAGGTGTACGAAACGACGTTTGGGCTAAGTGAATCACATACTTGTTATCGATAATTTGTATGGAGACTTAATTTTTTTTTGTAATGGCGTCGCTTGTCCTCAATGTGTTTTTTTTGTCAACCAAATTCCTCCGAGCTTGCAAAAATAACACTGTTATAAATTCAGCTTTATGACCTAGACATCTCAATTTATAACAGTTTCGTTTATAAAAGTACCTTCTGTTTATGCGACCCCCACTGACCTCTACCGGTGGGCATACTCAGGGTCAGGACACCTAGAGTTTTTTTCGTTTCAAGTCGCGTTGATTCACACCTCCTTTTAATCGCAAAAAAACTGTTGTAACTGTAATAAATCGGCATTTCTTTATACTCTGTCCAACAAAAATTGACAGTACACAGGGAAGATAGGACGTTTCCATCTCAGTTTGGCTGCAGTATGTATTGCATAATTCTATCGCATATAAAAGCTCTTACTGCGATGCCGTAGTAGGCATAATAAATCGTTTCAATTTTAATTGAAAAAGTAACAGCGTTACCACCTGGTAGGTAAAATTTCTCAATAACAATTTTGAAAAACAAAAAAAAATTGATTTATCTTTTTCCACATGCTTATCCCTTTTTAGTAAAAAAAAAATCAACATTATAATAATTACAAAACATTTATACATGTATATACAAAAAACTATTGGGGTATACATATATGTTATAAAATCACCACTAAATGTTTTTTTCTTCAAAATCCTACAGTTTAAAAAAACGTTGATCCTCAATGTTTAAAAAAAGGATTTTTCTATAGAAAAAGGAGTTGTTGATTAGCGTAAGCTTATAACAATGTTAACTCAAGTTTTGTGTGAATACTTTTAATAAACAAAACAACAAGAGATCTTGATTGGTTGTTATTGTTCCCTAGGCTGTGGAGCAGATAAGTCATAAGTGACATATGCATCGCTTAGAACAATAATTACAAAAACAATGCCTTGGAAAATCTGTGGTTTTAGTGTGTATTTAAGAGGCTTTTGATTTTCGTGCAGTGCCTTGGGAAATTGGTAGGTCCCACTGGTTTGCAAAAAAGCTTTCTCATAAAGCCTGTACTGAAAATCTTTATTGGACTGAGTATAGTCTCATTCAAAATAAAATATATCCGAAGTTGAAAGCAGGTATCCAAGAACATACAAACCTACGTACACCCACCCACATAACCTTATATGGTTCCAACTACAAGGTTATAAATTGAGTTCTAAAGGTTGAATCTTCAATTAAGATCATTATATCAGCCCTTGAGAACGATGGTGGCTTAATTGATTTTGGCACTTATTTTTAAAGGTCGAAAACATGGATTTATAAGATCAAAAATCAGCTTCATTTATAGCAGTGTACTTACTTCTTCAATGAAAAGATATGAATGCTTTAAAAAAAACAAATTTTTTTGCAATAAATATTAATTTTAGCCTTTTTAAAAATAAGTGTAAAAATCAGTTAGGCACTTCATTTCGGCTTCGTCCATGTTTTCCAAACTTCTTGCAGGTTAACCGAGTTTTAAAGTATCTGCTTCTTGTGGCCTCATAAATAATGTAGAAAAAACAAGCTTTTCAACTTTTCATATTTTTTGTCTAACCGATACATTAGGGATTATTTTGAAAAGAAACAGAACAAGTCCAAAAATTTAAGCAGTCAATTCATGATGTTGGCTACCACGCTGGGATAACATTCAGCAGTAAGCCAACCAAGAGAACATCTAAAAAACAAACAATAATTTTTGAAACCATTTGTGACAAACTAACAATATTATTTTATTTATTTTATTTTATTATTTTAAAAATATGCCTGTAAGACCTAAGGTCTTTTGAATGCAACCTGCACGGCACTAGTTAGAAGGAATAGAAGGATAGGAAAGAATTTTTGATTATTTTTATTTTATTAAGTTGAAATGGCGTTTTTTTGTGCAGTTTTATTTTAAGTGGACTTATAAAGGGTTTTCCAATAAGAGGTGTTATTTTGAATAGCCCGCTATTTCGGTAGCTGTCACTTTTGAAGCTGTCATTTTTTGACATTTGACAAGTAGAAATTACGCCATTAATAAAAATGGAACGATACACGCTTCAAGAACGCATTGAAATTATTAAAATTCACTATAAAAATGGTGAAAATTTGGCAGAGACGGTTCGTAAAACTAAAACATTTTTGGGTCGTCGTGAAGCACCTTGTCGGACCGCAATACAGAAATTGGTGGACAAATTCGAGCTGTTGGGACAAGTTAGTGATGTGAAGAATAAAACCCGTGCACGTCGCTCAAGAACAACTGAGAATATTGCTGTTGTAGCCCAAAGTGTTGAAGAAAACCCAGGTTTGTCCATTCCTCGTCGTTCTTTGGAATTAGGCATTCCACAAACGTCATTACACCGTATTTTGCATAAAGACTTGGGTCTTAAGGCTTATAAAGTTCAGTTAACACAAGAACTCAAGCCGGCTGATCATCAACAACGTCGTGTCTTTGCTGATTGGGTCCTTGAAATGCATGAAAATGAATTTCATCGAAAAATCATCTTGACTGATGAGGCCCATTTCCACCTCGGAGGCTACGTCAACAAGCAAAACTGTCGCATCTGGGGCTCGGAAAACCCAAGAGTTATTGTTGAAAAGCCTCTCCATCCTCAACGCGTGACTGTTTGGTGCGGTTTATGGTCCGGCGGGGTCATTGGACCTTACTTTTTCGAAAATGAGGCTGGAGCAACAGTTACGGTCAATGGATTGCGCTATCGAGAGATGATTAATGATTTTTTATGGCCGGAATTGGCTGGTATTGATCTAGAAAACGTTTACTTTCAACAAGTTTACTTGCCACACAAGCAATGAAACCATCGATCTTTTACGGAAAAAGTTTCCGGACCGTGTTATCTCTCGAAGAGGTGATCACAATTGGCCACCGAGATCTTGTGATTTAACACCTTGCGACTTCTTCCTTTGGGGCCACGTGAAAGATAAGGTCTACGCCAACAGCCCAGCGTCGATTCAGGACCTCAAAGATGGAATTCGTGAGGCTATCGAGGACATAGGGCAGCCACTTTGCGATTTGGTTATGGAAAATTTCATGAAAAGGATATGGTCCTGTAAGCGTGGTCGTGGCGGCCATTTGGCTGATGTTGTGTTCCATTATTAACGGCATACCTTCCTCTTTATAATGAAATAAACATCCGATCATTTATCTCAAAAAATGCCATTTTTCTTTGAATATCAAAATAACACCTCTTATTGGAAAACCCTTTACTTACAAGGTATAGAACTTGAAGTTGGCAGCATTGTTTTCATTGACAGCCATTTTGTCATCTGCCATGTGATTTATCTTTAGTTTGGTTTGCCATTTCATCATGAATTGACAACGACCACCGGGCACGGATGCAGCGTAATGGGCTCGAAACTAGATTGCTGTTGATTCCGATTTTCACAAGAAAATTTAGTTCAGCGATGAACTCATTTTTGATGGTTGGATGGCTACGTCAATAAGCAAAACTACCGCATTTGGAGTGTAGATAATCCTCAAGTCATTGTTGGGACTCCGTCGTTTATCCAGAAAAACTGACAATTTGTTATGCTTTGGTGGAATCATTGGTCCTTACTAATGCAAGGAGTGGACTGGACCTCAAAATTGGACTACACCTGCGCAAGCCGCAGTGGCCATATGCCAGAAATCATATTCAAATAAAAATGGCAAAGAATTATCTTTCAAATAAAGTCAATTTTATGGCAATTAATACAATTCATTTGTGTATTATTTCATTTTATAATTCTGTATAGTGTACCTGTACCTATATCATAACATCTTGATTTAAAAGAGAAAATATAATCAAAAATACTAAATACAGATATCCTTGATAAATGAATAACCAAAATAACGAAATTTCCACATGTTTTTATTTATTTTATTTATTTTTTAATCTTAACTTAACTTTCCAAACTAAAATAGATGTTCATTCAATGCTTTGATTCGGTTTTGGAGGATACCAACCGTATCCACCAGATACGAATAACAAACTTGTTATTTTTTTTCTTCAAAAAGGATATACCTACTCTCTCTCTTTAATGTACTTTCCTGTCGTGACCCTTCTTCAATAAAAAAAATAAAGGGTGGCTTAAAAGCATTCAATAACGATCGAATAAATACGAATAGATTGTCAGGTCATGGGGATGTTTAAAAAAAAAAAGATAAGATTCCAAACATTCAACCTGCAAGGACAGTTAAGTATATTAGAACCAACTCAACTGTCAACATTTTGAACACAGATAATCATCTTATTATTCATGATTGGGAGCACTTTATACACAACACATATTACATACATACACATACTTATACATATTGTATATGGGTGGATCAAAATGATTGACAAAATTTTTAAGCAAAAAAAAATGTTTCCAAACATAAACTAAACAAGGATTTATTTTTCTCTTCGCCAAAATGTATCTGTCAATTAGTTTAAAAAATAAAATTGTTTGCTTACGCTTTTAGGGAATAGAAAAACTTTTGACATTTTAAGTTTTATCTTTTGGAAATGATTAATAAGGGGGGAAATCTGGGAAAAAATTTTTTCCGACCACACAATTTTAAGATAAATGTGGTCCTGTCCGTCAAAATAAAATTGGTTAAAAGGTACAACAAAAAAGCATAAATGGATTGAAATGGAAAAAGTTGCATAGATTATTTGAATTTTCTTGGAAAATTTCATGGAAAATTCAATCGGTCTTAAATAAAAAAAAAAAAAATTAAATTCATTCATCCGAAAAATAAGTAAGCAAATAATAAATCAATTATACTTATGAGGAGAAAAGTAATCTATTTTATCGAATCCTTTTAAGATACCATCCAATCTTTGAGTGAAAAGAAAATTTGATTAATTTCATCAAGGTTTTATCCTAAATTAATCAATAAAATTGGAAATGCCAATCAATTGATATATAGGAGCAAACAATATTTATTTAACTTTTTTCTTTACGACTTTAACACGTGTATTTTGGTATACTTACTTAATATAAATGTGGGTATTTCAGGGCAAAGGAGTTTACTATCCTTAAATTGAATAGACAGAGTGTGAGCACAAGGAACATATACTGATGCGTTAAATATTAAAATGGGAAGGGAAAATAGAGTCGTGTTAAGCATTAACCATTCGTGTGGTGTGGATATAAGAACAAAAATCTCTGTACCTACTTGACTAAACTGTCAAACTTGAACTTAATTGTATAATAATGTGCTTGTTCATTTATAGAAGAAGTCTTTTATTTAGGAAAGAAGTTGTGAAGGGTGTTTTTTTTTTTTTGTTAGACGTGTGGTTTTCAATCTGGCAATACTTTTTTCGTAGTTGGTTTTTTTGACAGATGTCACTTGATTTATTTTCAGTTTGGTTAACTATATCATAATAAATAGACTAACTCCTGAACAACATTTGCAAATTGTGCCCAAATGGGCCCAAAACAAGATTTCCGTTGATATAAATTTTCATAAGCGAATTTTGTTTAGCGATGAAGCTCACTTTTGGTTGAATGGATACGTCAATAAACAAAACTGCCATATTTATAGTGATGATAATCCTCAAGTGTATGTTAAGACACCGTTACATCCACAAAAACTGACTATTTGGTCAGTTTGGTGTGCTCTATGGGCAGAGGGAATCGTTGGTACATATTTCTTCAAAAATGAAGCCGGCCATAATGTTACAGTCAATGGGGAACGCTATAGAGCCATGATTTATGACTTTTTCGTGCCTGAATTGGAGGATGTTGATTTGGACAACCTTTGGTTCCAACAAGACGGCGGTACATGCCATACAACCAAAGAAACAATCAATTTATTGAAGGAAACTTTTGGTGGCCTGTGGCGTGGGCTCCAAGATCGTGCGATTTAACACCGCTGGACTAGTTTTTGTTGGGTTATGTAAAGCTGCTTGTCTATGCAGATAGAGGCGATTGACGCCTTGGAAGAGAATATTCGGCGCGTAGTTGCTGACATACGGCCCCAATCGCTGCAAAAAGTGGTCGAAAATTAAAACTTTAATTTAAATTAAACTTAAACGAAATAATTTTTAAAACATAATGGCAAACCCTTATCTTTATAATAAAGCTAAATTCTTGGCCATAACATTAAATTAAATGCGTTTTATTTCTTCTTGAAAACCACACATCTAAAAAAACACCCTTTATTTAACATTAAAAACTCTTTATAAAAATAGAGATGCAACTATTTGCAAGGTGGCGCAAAATTAATCATCCAATTTTGTTTTAGAATTACTAAAAAAAAATATGGTTTTGATTGATGAATATCTTTATTTTGACCTTTACAATTTTGTTTTGCGACCAGGAAACGCTTCCTTCACAATATCCATTGTGGCAGTTGCACCTTCTCGTTGAAACCACATGTCCAATCCCCCCGCTAATCCAATTTCTGCTGTAAGAAGTCGCTTATCATGGCCCTGTAGCATTCGCCAGAGACAGTGACCGTATAGATATTGCCGATGGCGCCCAATCATTCCCGAGTGAACGCCGCACCACACAGTGATGGATGTAATCTCTCTTTGTGCATCACAATCTGATTTTTAGTGCTCCAGAAACGAAGATTTAGCTTATTGAAGTAACCGCTTAAGTGGAAATGCCCCTCGTCGCTCTCGATGATTTTCTACACAAAATCGTCCTCTTCGTTGTTGAAATTAGGAACGGGTTGACAGCGGAGTATAGCGCTACATTGCTTGTCTGTTTGTATACTGCAGCTGTCTAGTTTACAAAAAATGTCAAATATGATTAACGTACGACTCCATTTGTAAAATTTATAATTTACTCCGATAGGATGATTAATAATAATTTTGCGCCACCTTGTATAAGCAAATCAAAACTGAATACAAATATACAGTGCCCCATAAAAAAGCCATAGGTACATGTAGGCAAACATAAATGCAATAGATATTTTTCGAATTTCCACAAGTAGCACAGAATTACTTATAAAAGGATTTAAGTATTCTAAAGCGGTGCCCGCATTCTTCTTTAAAATGGATTTAGTAGATAAAAGGTGCAAGTGGGCGATCCGATAGAAGGAATTTAGAAGCTAAATTGATTCTTAAAATCTTCTTAATTCGGAATTACTTTTGTCTAAATACTTCCTTACACCTTCTTAAATAGGTATTAAATTTTCTTTCCCTTCAAAAAGCCTTCTTAAATACTTCTTTACTCCTTCTTTAAGAGGTATAGCATTTATTATAAAAAAAAGAAGATATACTTATTTTTTTGATTTATTTTTGTTTATTTTGTAATATTTCTTATTTGTCTTTCATTTTTACACTTTTATTTTGTATTTCCAACTATTTTTGCCTTTTCCTGTAATGATATTATTATTTCACACTGTAGTTGAAGTCAATTTTGTTTATTTACCTGTGCTTCTACCGGGATTCGAACTTGAGTTCCTTCGCATGCCATTCCTATGCCTTTCAATGCTTGTCTAAATTAAGAGCTAGTTGAAACCGTTTTCGATTTTGAATTGTGCAAAAGAATTGACATGGGTTACTCGTAGTAAAAAAGATGCAATTATAATACCGATATCATACTAAATAAACAAATATGCACAACGAAAACTCAAAGTTCAAGTTGCTTCAAAGATTGGAAAAATTGGGATGCCATTTTTAATTATTTTATACACATAAAAATGTAATTTCAAAAATGCAGTAACACGTTTTCAAAATATTATTTTTTTCAAAAAAAAAATTGTTTTTTTTTTAAAGGAATCGAACTCACGCCTCCGAATTGTCAGACATACGCACTTTTTTTTTTAAATTAATTTTTATTTTTCATTAATTTAATAACTATCTTACAGCTAAAAAAAAAACTAAAACATAAAAACTAGCCTACTTACCAGTAACTTACAACTAACTTACTGGCCCCATGAGGGTGCTCTAAGATAGAAACATACGCACAAATTATTACGTCACCGGCTACTATTTAGAAGACTTGAAGCCATATTATTGACTTGTTTCAAAACTAATTTCATAGCAAAACTAGTTTTATAGAAGTTTGGAGTCCCAAGTTTTGCACAGTTTTATGGATTCACAGTTTTATGTAAAGCTATTTTTTAATTTTTTTGAGGTTTAGGTGTCAAAATATTTTGGAATAATACTGGTTTAAGCACCTCCAAACATCTATAAAATTAGTTCAGCAATGAAACTATGTAGTTTAGACTATGTAGTTAAAGAACTATTAAAGATTTACAAAAATGCCTATTTAACTCCTTTAAAAAAATCAATTTTTAGAAGGATTAAAGAAGTATTAAAGAAATAAAATTACCGATTTAAGAAATGCCAATTTAAAAATGCTTTAAGTAAAAGTGAATATACCAATTTAAGTTCTTAAAGAAAATATCTAATTGAGAAGTAATTAAGAATGAATAAAGAATCCATAAATTAATATACCAATTTATTGAATAAAGTATGAATTAAGAAATATAATACCGAAATTTATCCTATTTTGTGTTACTTGTGGCGGGCCCTTTATTTTGGCGCGTAAGACTGATACGAAATTTTAAATTTACTTTAATGTAGAAAATTGTTTGTTCTCGAAAAAAATCGAAGAGATTTTCTATCATTTTCTTAAAATCGCAGTAGTTGGTCGAGAACATTTTATAATTTAAATCTGTAAAAATAAATACTCAAAATGATGTATATTATGTATAAGTTTTCATTCTTGAATTTCCAAATAATATGGAATACTTTTGCATTGTAATGAAATTTGTATTTCCAACAAAACATAAGAGAGACATTAAGCAGCAATTGAAGACAAAAATGTGTTTTATAACAATGCAGACGATGCAACCTTATTTCCTGACTAAAAATGTACAGAAAAGCATACACACACTAGAACATCTTTAAACCACATACATGATTTCACACCTCACTTCCATACCATCACCACTAAACAGCTTTCAGGCATCTCCTGCTCCTCATTGTGCAACTACTGCCAGGTAGTGCTACTACAATAAATGATATGGGGCAATGAGTTGGAATTGCCTTACCACTAGGGCAGGGCACCGACATAAATGCAGGTGTGTAATTTTATTCCTGCCATTTGCCATTGCTATTCACTGGACAAGAGAGTGAGAGAGAGCAGTAAATAAAATTTCTCATAAAGAAAAGCTCAAGGAGCAATTACACATTACAACAAACCAACGAATGAACGAATAAACAGCAACCTAGTGTGATCATGAAATGTCATAAATATCATGCTGTGCAGTTTAAGGATGCCGCTGTACATTTATATACACACACACTCATCTGACAAAAAGTAATTTTTCTCATCTCCAATATTGCAATCAACATTATGATGACTACAAGTAATACACATAGTGTAAAGGGTATTTTTTTAGACGTGTGGTTTTCAGGAAGAAATAAAACGCATGTCATTTAATGTTATGGCCAATGTTATAGCTTTATTATAAAGATAAAGGCTTGCCATAATGTTACAAAAATGATTTCGGGCAAGTGGCTGCCGCGGCTGGCTCTGTTGTACTTCCTCACGTGTTTATCAAAGGAAATCGTCGTGGCGTTGAACTCAATGCACTTCAATGTGTTTATGCTCATCGGTTGCCCACCTGGTATCATCTTACGGATGTTGTTTTGGGTCAATCGAAGTGCATTGACACATTATGCTGAGTCTTCAAACGTATCGACGATTTCCACTGCTTGAATTGGGGTTCACGATCGACGGAATGACAATTAAAGACGAGTCCGATTTTGAATACGAAAGGTGTCGCGTGTTTAATTATTTGTTACAAAAAGATATAACATTGGCGCAGCCGGTTCGCGAACCAACTTCAAAAAGAAAAAAAAAATTTCTGTTTAGTGCTAGTTTTAAACAACAACAAAAAAAAAAAACTTTTAAAAGATACTGCGATACTTCTAAAATAAAGAAAACATTTCTCTGTTCAGTGCTATTTAAAAACAAAAAAAAAAACAATTGAATTGAATAACTTACTTTTATATTGGTATAAATTGAGTGATTTATTTTTTCTTTTCTTTTCTCCTTCAACAAAATTGATACAATTTAACTATTTTCACTTTTGAAAATTGTCTGTAAAAATCGATTTTCCATTTATTTTTTATTATCTGGAATTTTTATGGCCAAAAGACAAGTTGAGGAACAGCTACACGACCTAATAGAGGAATCAGAAATTCTGAAAAAAGATAAAAAAGAACAACAACGGCAAATTAAGCAATTGAATGAATCACTTCTTTCAGAGCTTAAGCAAATTTTAAATCCTGAGGTTTATAGCCTAGTCAGTTTCCAGTTTAGCTCTCAGTGGGGTAAGTTTACACGTCTTGAGTCATTAGACGCTATTCTGACGGAGTACACAAAAGCCGTCAAAAATTTAAGTGAAAACCACACAAGAGAAATAGAACATCTGAAAAAGTCGCTTGAAAAAAGTGAACAATTGCGCAAAGAGTCTCAAAAGCGTCTCCAGCAAGCTACAGAAGAAGCTGACCAGGAAATAGAACAACTGACAAGTGAGTTAAGCAAAAGCTTGTCAGCGCAAAAAGAACTCAGAGATAGAAGTAAAAATCTTGGGATTTCTGACTGTTCTAAAAACCTACTGCCCTTATTTTCAGCGTCTTCAACTATAACAACACCAGTTTCTAAAAGATTGGTTAGCAAGGGAGTGCAAACCCCAATTGTTGAAAAGATTAACCTTAATCTAGATCAAGAACTGGTGCAGGTAGTTGAAGTACCAAAAAAAGTAACTTTTCCTCTAGGTATTGAGATTAAAAAACAAGTCATGCCGTACGAGGGTATTTCAAAAGTTGTTGCCCGTGTAGTGCCTCAGTTCTCGGGCTTACGGACGCCTGAACTGTCTACGAGGGTGTATGAGTTTTTAAATGCATGTCAACTCGGTTTCAAGTGCATACAAGAAACTAATGAAGATCTTTACGTTTCTTTGCTAACAACGAGACTAACAGGTGACGCATTTGAACTTATTCGAAACAACACTCCGAAGACACTGAAAGAACTGGAAATGGTGATAAAGAATGCCTACTTGCCAATGACTACATTAGACTCTGTACTGATGGAAATGAAACAGTCCCATCAACTTTCTACAGAGGACATTCAATCATTTGCAAGGCGTCTTTTGTGTTTACAGACCAAGGCAAAAGATATCATCAATTCCAGATATTCCTCCACGGAATCCGAGGGTCTGAGGAGAGAGTTGATGAGCTCAGCTGTAGTGGCGTTTAAGAGGGGTCTTCTTGATCCTTGTTTACGTCAGTACATGCTTACGACTTCAGAAACTGAGATCGATAAGCTTGCTGAAATGGCACAAAAAACAGCTCTATTAACAACACCTACTCTCACATACGCAACATTTCCTCAACAAACAATTCCTAGTGTGCCATTGCAAGCACATTTTCAAAATTATTCCCCTCCAATATATCAGCCTAATAATAATCAAATACCTACACAGCATTTCACACCTCATATTCAAGACTCCCCCCACTCCAGCAATAGACAGCCAAATAGGTCCGCAAATTCAATTACAACATGTGGATTCTGTGGCAAGCAAAACCACACATATGTTGACTGTCGTATTCGAAAAAAAACACCATACTGCGACACTTGCGAGGACTATGGGCATAGTCAAAATAGTTGTCCCCGCGCTCAAATACGAGTTACTCGGACAACAGGTCAAAAGCCCAGAATCAAATGCAAGTGGTGTTCTAGGGTGGGGCATGTGGAGGACGATTGTTTCTCGAAAAGGAACTATCTCAAGGAGCAATCGGGAAACGGCCCGAGGGCCAGTTTAAATCAATAAACTGTGCCCTAAAAAAATTGCCCTCCACAAAAACATCACCAAATAAATACTCAGCAAAAACACCAAAAACAAAAATTAAAAACAAGCAACTTCAAAAAAATAAACCATTAGCGCACTCATTAAACGAGCTTCATCGACAAAAAGGAAAAAGAAAACAAAATGTTGACTCGAAAGAGTCTAATTTCTTTACTTATGAGTCGGTTCGAAAAACGAAGCAAATATCAAGGCCACCAGTATCTGGGGCAAAAGTAAACCTAGGTCAGTTTGATCTCTGGTTACTTATTGTAAATATTTGTTTCGTTTTGAGCAAGTGCTGTTCGAAGCTGAATAATTTGTTTATCTTTTTGGCAGATAATTTTAAGAGCTTTGTTTTTAAAGTTTTGAAGACTCAGTATGCTAAGTTGGAGAATAAAAATAAAGCATTGTATGCATTTAGGAATCTTCGTAAGCATGACGTGTTCGTCGAGCTCCCTATGTCATTGGCCAAGTCCGAAAAGGTACTTCTTCTGGTCGACACAGGGGCAGATTCGAGCTTACTAAAAAGAAGTTCCATAAAAAATGACAGCAATATAAATATCCGCGAAAATAAGCAACTGGGTGGCATCTTTGGTGGAGTAGGAATTACAATGGGAACAATTAAAACCAATTTGCTTTTCCCAGGAAAGTTTTGGACAAAATGGAATGTTGTCGATGGACTAGATGACATACCAGCTGATGGTATACTAGGCCGTGATATCCTCTGGAATCACACAGTCATCGATGCGGTTTCCAAAACAATTACTTTTGTAAATGGGAAGGGAGAAGTTTTAACTGTTCTACCTCTGAAATGTTTGCCATCGAGTCATGTAGCTACGTCTTCAATAAACGTTGTGAGATGCAAAATTGGAGCTCGGACACGAACATTTGTGAAGATACAAATCCCAAATTCAAAATCAAATGAACTGCTGATACATTCGCAGGAAATTGATAATGGAATTTATTTGGGAAACACAATTGTGAAGGCAAATAACGGTTACGTTCATGTCCCTGTTTTAAACTGCACAACAGAGGACTATTTCATGGACACAAATTTTATACCTACCCATTCAAATTTCAAAAATTATAAAATTCTAGAAACCAATAATTCGGGAGGGAAAATATTAACAAGTTTTCATAAGGGATCCAGTAATGAACGGATAAACACCCTTCTAAGCTCTATTAAACTAGACGAAAACTTAACCAAGGAGGAAAAAAAATCGGTAGAGGAGTTATGTATTCAGTTTTCTGATATCTTTCTATTAGAAGGTGATAATTTAAGTTACACACCCGTATTGTCACATTGCATTCCCACCAAATCTGACCAAGCACCGATTAATACAAAGCAATATAGAACGCCAGAGATCCATAAAAAAGAAATTGAAAAGCAAGTGAAAGAGATGCTCGATCAAAACATAATTTCGGAAAGCAAATCTCCTTGGAATTCGCCCTTGCTTATTGTACCCAAAAAATCGGTTGAAGGTCAAAAACGGTGGAGGGTGGTTGTAGACTTTAGAAAACTGAATGAAGTAACAATTAAAGACGCATTTCCCCTACCAAGAATCGAAGAAATTCTTGATCAGTTGGGACACTGCCAATTTTTCACTACATTGGATTTGGCAAGCGGCTACCATCAGGTGTTGATCGATCCAGCCGATAGAGCGAAAACTGCGTTTAGTACCTGCACAGGGCATTACGAATTCAATAGAATGCCCTTCGGTCTAACCGGTGCTCCAGCTACTTTTCAAAGGATAATGAATCACATCCTGACTGGGTTGCATGGCATTGATTGTTTTGTATATTTGGATGATATAGTTGTTTATGGTAAAAATCTGGAGCAACACAACGAAAAGCTTTCAAAGGTTTTGGCTAAACTTAGACAGTATAATCTCAAATTAAATACCGACAAATGTAATTTCTTACGTCGTGAAGTATCATATTTAGGACATATATGCTCTGAAGCTGGAGCTTCGCCTGACCCAGCTAAAACCCAATGTGTTTCAGATTTTCCAGTACCTAGAAGTATAAAACAGGTGCAATCATTTTTGGGACTTACAAATTATTATAGGAAATTTATTCCACAATTTTCTAAAATAGCTGCCCCAATAACAAAGCTATTGAGAAAAGAAAATAATTTCGAATGGTCCCCAGATTGTGAGAAATCATTTAAGCTCCTCAAGGAAGCGATTTCTTCACCACCTATACTAATTTATCCAGACTTTACAAAACAATTTATTTTGACAACTGATGCCAGCAACGAAGCTTTGGGAGCTGTTTTATCCCAAGGCAATGTGGGTGAGGACAAGCCTATCGCTTATGCTAGCCGTTCTCTAAATAAATCTGAAAAAAATTACTCGACAATAGAAAAGGAATTACTTGCCATAGTTTGGGCATGCAAGCACTTCCGAACATATCTTCTAGGTCGACCGTTTTCAGTCTTCACAGACCACCGCCCTCTCATAGGAGTATTCAATGTAAAGGACCCAACCACAAGACTTGTTCGGTTCCATCACAAGTTGTCTGAATACGATTATAAAATCATTTATAAGCCTGGCAAAACCAATTGTAATGCAGATGCGTTAAGTAGGATTTATAAAGAAAATGATAATATTAAAATTGTACAGACAAGAAGTAAGACTCAAAAAAAATAAGCAAAATTTGAATACTGAAAAAGATAAAAAAAAAGGTACTGAGCAAGATAACAACAAGCAATCAAGTAGAAATGAATTTCAGGTTCTAGAAAATCCAGAAGACATACAAACAGTTCTTCGCGATTTCCACAACTCCGTTCTTGGAGGACATCAGGGAATGTCAAAGACCTATGCGCGCATTCGTCGTCAGTTTAGGTGGAAAAATATGCAAAAAGACATTGCAAAATATATCCGTAATTGTGAAAAATGCCAAAAGAACAAGTCCAGTAAGTTGACAAAAATGCCTATGGAGTTAACAGACACTCCATGTTTCCCTTTTGAAAAATTATATATGGACATGGTAGGTCCCCTCCCACTTACGCATTCCGGTAATAGATATATTTTGACGTTCCAAGATGATCTGACCAAGTACATGGCATGTGTGGCGATCCCGGATGCCGAAGCATCCACAGTTGCAAGAGCTTTTTACGAAGAGATTGTAACAAGGTTCCACATCCCTAAAATACTTGTCACAGACAATGGAACAAACTTTACTTCAAAGCTTTTTTCTGAAACGTGTAAGCTTCTGGGAGTAAAGAAAATACACATTACCGCTTACCATCCGCAAGCTAATGGCTCACTAGAACGTAGTCACAGACCCTTAGCGGAATATCTAAGGTGTTTTGTTGATAACGACGACAGGGGTTGGGACCAATGGTTAAGGCAGGCAATGCACGTTCACAACAATACCGTTCACACATCCACCAAACTGACGCCATCAAAATGCTTATATGGAGTAGAATTTGAAATGCCAACTAATTTGAAACGAAATCCTGCCCCTTTTTACAACACTGACAGTTATCCACATCAGTTAAAGTACCAATTGCAAAAGTCGCATGAACTGGCTAGGAAAAACTTGGATATTTCAAAATTAAAATCCAAAAAGCATTACGATCGACAAGCTAATCCTACTGTATTTACTCCTGGAGAAAGTGTAATGCTAAGGAACCCTACTAAAAAGAATAAGTTCTCACCGATTTGGTTGGGTCCGTATGAGGTAATATCTGCGGATGGCAAAGTAAATACAAACATTCTAGTAGGCAGAAAAAGAAAGAGAGTTCACAACAACCAATTGAAACATTTTAAATAATCAATTTTTGTAATAATCAATTTTTGTTTTATGTTAATAATTTTCTCTCCTTCTACTTACAGATAAGGCGTTTAGAATAAAAATATCAATAATTTTTTATTGATTTTTAAAGTTTTTTTTTAATTTTGTAAATTTAAAAATTAAAAAAATTAGAAAAACGTTATTTTCCTATTTTTTTTTTATTTTAAAGTAACATACCTTAGTTAATATCATTTTTTTTTATAACATAGAGGTTCAAAAATTTATTTTTGTTAAATTTTAAAATTTAGAACTATAGTTAATAACAAAACAAAAAAAAAAGAGAAAAAAAACTCCCAGCTAAAATATTGTTATATAAAAAAAAAAAAAAGTTAAAATGTTTACTAAACTAACTTGTACTTTACTCCTGATAAATGTATTTACTGAAACGGTGTCATCACCTCCGTACATCATCGAAGACCTACCAATAACTCCGGCACTATTTGAAGGCATTGGGAATGCGGTATTTTACCACAATAAATGGACCATCTTTACGAAAATGACACCGATGGACTTCTCTGAAGTGTTAAGCTTCGTCGACAAGTGCGACGACAAGATCAAGCAGTTGTGCGAACCGTTGGAATCAACATTTCAAATAAATTGCAACCTGAGAACAAACGAGTTAGAAGTCATCATAGCGAATCTTCGGCAAAACAACATACGTCTAAAGCATATGGTTTCCAACCGAAGGAACAAAAGGGCCATAGAATCCGTTGGACATTTTTTGAATTGGGCTTTCGGAACCATGGACAATGAAGATTCCAGGATGATTTACAATCGGCTTAATGTTTTGGATAGCAATGAGAATGAAACGTTCAACGTTATTAAAAAACAAATAACTGTGGCAAGCTCCAACTTTGATAGACTCAGTAAACCAATTAAAGTCTTAACATCGGAGTTGGAAAAAATTGGGACAAGGCTCGACAATATAACAATGGATCTGGAAAATTTCGCAACGGCAACAATCAAGGAATTTACTGCAATGAAACTCAAAATGGAGATAAACGAGTTGATCTCATTAGTAACCTCGAAATTACTTGAAGTTCAATACCGCCAAACAATTGAATTATCCATCTTTAATGACTTGTACCAAAATAAGCTTCATCCCTTCATTTTGGACGCAAACAATATCACATCAGTGTTGAAAAATTCAAGATATGAAGGAGTTATCCTTAATCCAAGCGCTTTATTCCATGCAGTCCAGCTGTTGACCTTTTCCCAAGGAGAGTCAATCGTTCTGAAGATCACCGTGCCTCTACCGGAACCCACCATATTCTCTTTGTACAAAATGTATGCAGTACGTACAAAACTCGATCAACATTGGGACTTGGTTTTAGACATAAAAACCGAATACATTGCAGAAGCAGATGATCATGCTTTATTTGTGAGCATGTCCCATAAAGATTTGATGCAATGTTCCGATGTAATGTACAATTCATCAATAACGATAAAGGTATGCAGGCACAACAAACCCATACACACCAGTGGAAGCTCCGAATGCCTAGTAGAACTTTTACAACACTCTGCTACGTCACAGACCAGCTGCAACTACGTCGTGTCACCATCTACCAAGGGGGTTATCACGAAGATGTCAGCAAGAAATCAGTGGCTCTACAATATGAAAGAACCACTTGTTCTTAACTTCAATTGTAATGGAGAACTATATGCTCCGGAGCTTAAAGGATTTGGAATTCTTTACATTTTAAATCCTTGCGAAATAAGTACGAAAGAATTGCGAATACCGTACGAGCAGGCGTGGAGTTCCAACTTCAAAATCCATCAACCGAGAGTGAACCACTCCGACCTAATTGAAGTGTTACGGACAAAATATGGTAATCTGACAGTCAGAACCCCTTCAAAGCGACCATTGTTGTCATTAGGCAGTCATAGCGATATGATCGCGAGCTTGGCAGAAGGGAGGAAGTCGTTGGACGAACTGAAACTGGAAGCGGACCAGATCGAAAACAGAAAAAGTGTGGTCAATCAACGATTGGAAATTGATATCCATCGATACTCATTCGTGTCCATCAGTGTGCTTGTAACAGCACTAGTGTTGTTTAAATGGTACCATTCCAGAAATGTTAGTAAAAGCGCCGCCAGCAACCCAAACCACATCACAACAAATATAACGAATGTTGTTCCTGAAAAATCTGATGCTGTCCAAATAGATGCCGTCGAAATGGATGCCTTACCAGTTCGTCAAGCTTCAACCAGGAAATCGGCGAGAGTTGTAACATTTGCACGAGTTTAAGAAATAAGTAATTTGTATCTTATTCAAATACTTGCTGGGAGCTAAAGATTGTATAAAATAACAAAACATAACTGTTATTTAAAGGGAGACAAAAATCTCATTTCAATACATTTGTTGTAAAATTTTAATTAATCAAGTAGAAATTAATGTTTTGGATAAAACATCCAACTTTATTTAAATAAATTAAAAAAAAAAAAATTAAAATTTTTAATAAAACAAAATTATATAATGTCAATTTAAAAAAAAAAAAAATGGAATTTAATAAATGTTAATTATAAGATATCAAGTAAATAATTTTGAAAAATAATAACACAAAAAAAAAAAAATTAAAAATTTTTAATAAAACAAATTTATATAATGTAAATTTAAAAAAAAAAAAAAAAAAAATTGGAATTTAATAAATGTTAATTTTAAGATATCAAGTAAATAATTTTGAAAAATAATAACACAAAAAAAAAAAAAAAAAAATTAAAATTTTTAATAAAACAAAATTATATAATGTCAATTTAAAAAAAAAAAAATGGAATTTAATAAATGTTAATTATAAGATATCAAGTAAATAATTTTGAAAAATAATAACACAAAAAAAAAAAAAATTAAAAATTTTTAATAAAACAAATTTATATAATGTAAATTTAAAAAAAAAAAAAAATTGGAATTTAATAAATGTTAATTTTAAGATATCAAGTAAATACTTTCAACTAAAACAAAAAAAATATGTTATTAAAATGTTCATACCATTTTATAAACAAAAAACATTGGTTGAATATTTAAAAAATTGTTACTTATTTTTAAGACAAATTGAAAATAAATATTGTTCGATATTTTTGATTGTCATCCGGCTGATCGCGAGTTCTTCCCAGGTGGGGAGGGATGTTGTACTTCCTCACGTGTTTATCAAAGGAAATCGTCGTGGCGTTGAACTCAATGCACTTCAATGTGTTTATGCTCATCGGTTGCCCACCTGGTATCATCTTACGGATGTTGTTTTGGGTCAATCGAAGTGCATTGACACATTATGCTGAGTCTTCAAACGTATCGACGATTTCCACTGCTTGAATTGGGGTTCACGATCGACGGAATGACAATTAAAGACGAGTCCGATTTTGAATACGAAAGGTGTCGCGTGTTTAATTATTTGTTACAAAAAGATATAACAGCTCCAATGAATACCAGCTGAGAGGTCCGATTTTCGACAGCTCTAATTGTTGCGCGCAATGGCGGATGGACTCATTCGGGTCTTCTTCGATACTCTGTTCCACAGCAGCAATAGCGTCTTGGGTATGCGCACTGTACGGCCGGCGTCTCTGAGGATGCGCATTATCCACTAGAGTAAACGTGGTGCGAAACCGATCAATGGTTGCTCGAATTTATTCGATTTTGCGATTATGTCGATCAAATATTGGACACAGCGCGCGATGCGTCTCACGAACCATTATTTTGGTAATAAATTTGCACGATTTGCAAACGTTGTTCAGGAGTAAATCTATTAATTATGAAATGGCAAACTAAACTAAGCATAAATCAAGTGACAGTTGTCAAAAAGACCAACTCCGAAAAAAGTATTGCCAGATTAAAAACCACACGTCTAAAAAAACACCCTTTATTTTGTATGGATGTATGAACGTACACTGTACATAAATAGGTATAGAAGTGCCTTAATAATGCAAATGCAGTGATGTAGAATTTCTTTTTGCAGAATTCGCATTTTGTCGAAGACACGTCGTCGACGAAAAGTGTCTATTCGTTCGTATTGTTTTCGAACTTCATCTGCAAAAGTCCCAAACGATGTGTGTTGCGTTTCAACGCTTCAGTTAATTTGGAGGACGCATTCACAGTTTTCAAGGCAGAATATTCTATCAAATATCTTACTCACTTCTGAGTACTATACAGAGGAATAAAGTTTTTGAATTTTGTATTTTATTTCGTTAAAATGCATAAAAGCAAGGCCGTAGCTGGAAACAAATCTCGGGGGATGTATTTGCTTTTCTTTTTTTTTAATTTTTTCCAAAAGATTGGGTCCAGACTTGCAGGATATACTAAAACTACAGAATCGTATACCAGGTCACTGGTATATAGCTCATTTTTTGGGATAAGCTCTCAAAATTACAAAACAATAGATCCAAAAAGGAGGGAGGGGCGTGAAACTAAATGTCTGGGATGGAGTTGTTTCTATCGAATAATCATTGAAGTGAAAAATCCATAAGTTTTAGAGTGTCTCTATTTTTATCTATAACATTTTCATAGGGAATTTCCTATCCTACATGCGATCGAAAATGAAATTTCGAAAAGAAATAAATAATATTTGAGGGTGACTTAGGGTGGCGGCGCGCGGTGTTATCTGAGTATAATGCTCCACATATAGTTTTCCCCACAACTCCAAACCCTTGTATTGGGTTGTAAGATTGCGATATTTAATACAACCTTGCGATGTGATATTATGGTGCTATATACATTGTGAACTCTGCTCCATTGTTTCACAAATTTCACATTTAATGCCATTAGCAAAAGTGCTGGTTGAAAATTTAATGCAATCGCAGATAAATAATTACTATTTTCAGACATTGACTATTGATTTGCATTGGAGCGGCAAGATTTATTGATTTCGCAAGCAATTTCAATGGCCATAGCCTATATAGGTAGTGGGTTATATGTGGAGGAAATTTCATCATATTATACCCACCCACACAAGACTGTGCTGGTCCTGATGATGTATTAGGGGCGCGAAAGCTATTAGATGCCATTTGAAATTTTATTACCTTGAGGTTAACCATTCGAACCGAATGAAATATTATATTCTTCCTACCTGTAAGGGAGAAGTAATTATGTTAATGTTGGAAAAAAAAATCAGAGGGGAAATTATGTTGGTGTTATTTATTTAAATGAGTTTAGAATAAAATATAATATATTTATGATTAAAAAATAAAGTAGAAGACTGGGTTGCACGAACTTTGTGAAGTGCTTTCAAGTTTAAAGGTATTCAAAATCTTAATAAAATATATTACATATATCTATTTATTTCATTTACTACTAGCTGGCCCGCCCAGCTTCGCACGGGTAGATAAACCTAAGCTTGGCATACAAATTACAAAAGAAAATATTAATAAATATTTAAGCTAGTTTTTGTAATAGAATCCTTTACTTTCTAGAAGCTGATCCTCTAAGTCCAACCTTTTTTATTTTTCCAATACAGAAACAATTTTTGCAATCGAAAACTTCGTTTTTTATCACTTTTCGTTTTACACCATTTCACTCTATTAAAATAACACCACATTTTTGAAAACAAAATATGCCTATTACCTTTGCAGCAAGTTTGAGCAATAAGTATTAAGATGGCAAATTTTTATAGTAATCGGACGAATGGTACGGCAGCCCTTAAAATACGAACAAACAAATATTACTTTCAATATTATTTTTTTTAATTTTTTTTTTTTAATTTTTGAAAGAAAAATTGATCAATAACGTTTTTAAAAGAACTTCGCATTTACATTTTTAAAGATTTTTAAGAAGGTCTTATAAATTTCTAGCACCTCATTTATTTGTGGGATATTCGAAATTTTTTAAATTTTTTTCAAATTCGAATTAATTGCAACAAACAAAAAATTATTTAACCCTATGGCTTTAACAAAAATTAAATCACCTTTTATTACCATTATTTGTGTTACGGATGGCATTTTGTTTTGAATATCCCACAAATGAGATGATAAAAATTTATACGACCTTAAAAAAACTTTAAAAGAAAATATAAAAACTGATAAATTTCTGAAACTATTTGCCCTTTTTTGATCAATCACTGGACCTATTAGATGGTATACTTTTTTTGCGAATATCCCATAAAGCAGGTACTTCAAATTACTTATGACCTTGAAAAACCTTAACCGTTGATTACAAATTTCCTATGAATGACCAATACCTGACACTAGTTGACCTTTTTCGATCAAACACTGGACATCTTTGATGGCATACTTTTGTTGCGAATATCCCACAAAAGTGGGACCTACTAAAAACTGCTGATGACCTTGAAAATCTTTGATTATTGATTAAAAATTTTCTAGGCTGATCAATTTCTGGAACTATTTGACGTTTTTTGATCAACCACTGGACCTCTTAGATGGCATACTTTTGCTGCGAATATCCCAAAAAAGAGGTACCAAAATCGCTTATGACCATGAAAAACCTTAATTGTTGATTACAAATTTCCTATGGCTGACCAATTTCTGACACTAGTTGATCTTTTTCTACCAATCACTGAAGCTTTAAAATTGCATACTTTTTTCACGAATATCCCACATGTGGGGTTCTAAGATCCCGGAGTCATCAAATGCTCTTGTTTTTTTATACTTTTTTTACTTTGAAGATGGGTTTTGACTTGTATGCGAAAGATTTTACTTTCACAATTTATTTATTTAATCAATTCATCTACAGATTTTGTATCTTACAGACTACTTACAATTTTGAGAGAAAAAAAAACTTAAAATTATTCAAATAAATATTGTATTTTTATTGTATTCAATTCTTATCATAGATAAATAAATTTCATTTCAAAAAGTATTAAAAAGTTTTATGCATCTGGTGAAAGATTCATTGGAACCATAATTATACCTATGTCTAGGATTTTTAAAAAAATGACGCTGACGCATTCTCCTTTCTGGACTCTATATTTCAAAAATTTGTACAATTGCCGAACTTTTTACACGATAAGAAAAAAACATCATGAACAAACAACAAGCACTGAACAGAACGTCTCTTTTCTAAAGAGTCAAGACCAATTAAAGTATATCTTGAGTTATATGAAGGAGTGTCAATTCTCCACTTAAGTTGCTTTATAACACATCTAGTAAAAGCTTTTTGAACTCTTTCAATGCGATGTATACCAATGGAAGTAAAAGAACACCAAATAAATTAACAGTATTCAAGAATTGGGCGAACTAAGGACATATAAACAGACTTTAAAGCGTACGGGCTTGTAAAATCACTGCTTTTTCGCTTGACAAAACCAAGCATTGAGCTTGCGTTCACAATAACATAATCTATATGTAAGGAAAATGATAATTTTATATCAAAAATGACTCCAAGATCACGAATCTCAGATTTGCGATCCAGAATCTGGTTGATAATTTTGTAATTGTACATCAACGGAGTTAAAATTCGATGAGCTGTGAAGACATTACATTTTTTAATATTCAAAGTTAGCAGATTTCTTTGACACCAATCTACTAATAAATTTAAATAGTTTTGAAGATAACAAAGACGTGCGGTGTTTTTAATACACATAAACAATTTATTACCATCTGCATACATTAGGCAAGAAGAACTTTTAAGTAAAAATGGAATTTCATTAGCAAAAAATTTTAAAAAAAGCTGCCCAATATGGCTACCTTGAGGTACACCAGAAAGAACTTTAATTGTTTTAGAAGTTATATTTTCTCCATCTCAGAGAAGCTATTAGTCTCAAATTTCAACAAAATTTTTGTATGCTATTCCGCCATATTGAAGTTGAGTTTTATTTTTTAATTTCACGCTGTTTGCTTTTTCAGTTTCTACAGAAAAAATCCTCAAAAGTAAATCAATCAATTTGTAACGACTTTTCCAAAAGAAAGCTTTTAGCGAACTTCTTAATTCTATGCACCTAACAATTCAATTTTTAAGAATGCCAAACTGTTAATGGCCGATTTTAAAAGAGTTAATTCAGAAAAAACTTTGAGCAACAAAAAAATAAAACTATGCTGCAGATTTTGAACAGTATGACCTTTAAAACCATTGTAACGATACAAAAGATCTGGTCCATCAACCAATCCTCTTTAGATGTTTCCATTTTTGCTTTTAAACTACTTCTCGGATAAAGAATAAAAATTAAAAAAAAAAAAAAAAAAAAACACTCGTTCAGTTGTATTTACAATGTAAGCCATTTGCGTTTCCATTAAAATCGTGTGCAACGTTTACTTTGACTTTCCACCCTAAAACGATTTACCCCGCAGTCCTTATACATAAATATAAAACAGAAAGCAGCACATCAGCAACTAGCAACATAAAAAAACTAACAAAAACAAAAACATACATAAAGTTAAATGTTCCATAAAAGTGTAGATGTTGTTTTTGTGTGTGATTTCTTTTGTTTTGTATCCATTCATGCTTTTATTTTCTCACTTTGCTTGAATTTATTTATGAAAGTAAAATTTTTGACAAGAACAAAACAAATATGCTTCAACTTCTCTACAAGAACAAAAAAAATATGCTTCAACTTCTCAACCATAGGTACCTTCCTTTTCATCCTCGTTGTTGGTTTGAAAATTTCTCCCATAAGGCTTTTGAGAAGAACTACATTTATATACGAGTAGGAAGTTATGTAAAATATGTGGGCGGTTTAACACGCAAAGAAACTAACATTCATATTGAGTTTTGCTGCCTGTCGCTGAATCTGAGCTATTACTGTTTATTTATGTGATAAATATAATACATTGCGGTTAATACTCCATATGTGGATGTGTGCTGTACAATTCTGGCAGATAGAATAAACCGATTAATATTTAAAATGCTAAATTTTATTCATGATTAGGGCGCAACCACAGCAGAGGCTTAGACTTGGTTTGGTCGATCCTTTTGGATACACGAATAAGCTGCTGCCTGTCAAGCTGAATAATTTTCAAAAACATGTTTTTAAGCAAATTGAATTGTTGTATCCATATTTTTGGGAACTTCTACGATAGCTTAATATACATAAAGTAGGTAATACTATCCTTATGTTATATTTACATAATGTATGTATGTATACCTATGGGGATGTCCTTAAAAGTTTTCCTCTTCATATGTACATTACAACTTGGTGTTAGTGAATCATGACATGAAAATACCATTTCGCTTTTTTAACTAAGTATTCGATGATGGACAAGGACATAGCCAATTAGGTGGTGGTAATTGAATTTGATTCTATTCTCAGCAACGAAAAACTTCGATGTCAAACTAAGTTTTCTTTATTAAAGTATCTATATACAGTATATAAAGGTAGGTATACCTTTCTAAATTATTAAGGAAGTATCTAAAGTAGAAAGATAAGTTTGTTAAGGTATTTTTTTTTTTTTTTTTTTTGTGTGTGTGTTGTGAAGAAATAATGCTTTTAGTGACTATGGAGATATTGAAATATAATAATAATTAGAACAATCAACACCTGTCATTAGGGATTATGATTTGAATATAGCTTCATAGGGGCAGTATTTAACAAAAATAAAAAAAAATCAGAAAGGAAACAAAATTGGAGCATATTCAAAGTCATATCTTTAACTCGAGTTTGACGTAACTGGAATCTAAAGTAAACATGCAGATTAAAAACAACCAATCGCTAAACTCGCGTTAAGAAAAAATCGTTTGGAAGGCGGGAACTTTTCTGCCCGTTTAGCCGGGTGGGGCGATTTTCTAAAAAATTGACTTAAAATAGAACCGAAAATATTATAAAACAAGTGCAACACCTACAATAAAATTGTATACCTTCTTGTAAGGCCAGAAATTTCTTCTTTCATTGTCTTTTTAAATAACATTGTTTTAGTGAAAAGATTTTGAAAAATTAATTACATATAAATCAAAATTTAAAAAAAATTTCAAACGATTTTTTTTTTTCAAAATTTTACGTAATTGATTCCTATTTTTGTTTTCAAAATTCAATGTTCTTATAAAGGGTTTTTTTTTAGAGATGTGCATATAATTTAATGTTATGGCCAAGAATTTGGCGTTATTATAAAGACAAGGGTTTGCCATTATGTTTAAAAAATGATTTTGGGCAAGCCGCCGCGGCTGGCTCCAATAAATTTTAACCGAGAGGCCCAATTTTTCGACCACTTTTGCAGCAATTGGGCGTCAATCGTCTCGGGCTTATCTGCGTACACAAGCAACTTCACATAACCCCACAAAAAATAGTCCAGCGGCCGATCTTTGAGGCCACGCCACAGGCCCACGACGCGAGATAATGCGCTCACAAAAAGTTTCCTTCAATAAATTGATTATTTCGTTGGCTGTATGGCACGTTGCGCCGTCATGTTACAACCAATGGTCGTCCACATCAACATCCTCCAATTCAGGCGCGAAACAGTCTTCAATTTTTGAAAAAATATGGACCAATGATTCCCTCTGCCCATAGAGCACAGCAGTTTTGTTTATTGACGTATCCAAAAATGAGCATCATCGCTAAAAAAATTCACTTATGAAAATTGGGATCAACGCAATCTTGTTTTGGGCCCATTTGGGCACAATTTGGAGGCATTGTTCAAGAGTAAGGCTATTTATTATAAAATGGCAAACCGAACTTAGCATAAATCAAGTGACATCTGTCAAAAAGACTAACTACGAAAAAAGGATTGCCAGATTGAAAACCACACGTCTAAATAAAATAACACCCTGTACATCTTGTACTTTTTGAAAAAATTGAAAATAACTAAATGTCCTTTATTACCCACGTAGGATCGGAATATGATATAGGATCCTCTGAGCAACTTAAGCAACGGTTATAGTCAAATAAATGACATTTAATTTATTTAAGCATCTGGTTTAGGTTAGGTTAGGTAGAAGGGCTGACAGTTGATCTTGTTACCGTCACACTTAGATCTATGTAGATCCGTTGTGATACCCTAGGAAGTTGTATCCCACTTAATGTAAAAACCTATGTGTTCTGTTAGCAATCAAGCCATTTAGAGGAATTGACGAAGTTCAGAAGACTGTTCGCCGAAGTTCTAGAAAGATCCTCTAAGTCATCAAAGAAATGACTACCTAAGTGTTTCTTTCTTAAGAGTGCTGGGCAGTGACAAAGGAAGTGTAAGGTGTCCTCATGTGCTTCTTCATCGCTGCAGCCTCTGCAAAGGTCGTCAGTACTGAGCCTCATATTCTGTCTGTGGTATCCCAGAGTGCTGGGCAGTGACAAAGGAAGTGTAAGGTGTCCTCATGTGCTTCTTCATCGCTGCAGCCTCTGCAAAGGTCGTCAGTACTGAGCCTCATATTCTGTCTGTGGTATCCCAGTAGGTTGTGTCCGGTGATTATGCTGACAAGGGAACGAAGATGTTTTTTGTTCATTTGCATAATTTTGTCTGTCCTCTGCTTATTGAAATTGGGCCACAATTTTCTAGTTGTGGCGCATGTTTCAAGCAGGTTCCATCTTTCACTGTTTTTTTCTGATATTTTGTTACCAATATCCTGTTTGATGTTACAGTTTGGTAATTTAATATGTCGTTCGGCTTGACTTGAATCAAGTGACGATCCCGTTCTCGCCAGCTCATCAGCTCTTTCGTTTCCCTGTACATTGCTGTGACCAGGAACCCAGCAGAGTCTAATGTTATGCTGCATGCCAAGAACCCTAAGCTCTTCGCGACAGCAATTTACAACCTTCGAATGTATTTCGGTGGCGGAAATTGCTTTAATTGCTGCTTGGCTATCAATAAAGAGGGTGATGTCAGCTCTAGGTATCGCCATTATTGATATTTGCGTAGCTACTTTGGTCACTGCCAAGACCTCAGCTTGGAAGACGCTGACGCATCTGGTTTAGTATTAAATAAAAATTAATAAGAGCATTGCATATGAAGCGTGGCATTGTATGTATTACCGTTGTTTTTATATGATTTTATTTCTGTTCAAAGTCAATCTTTTTAGAAAATATCCAACCCCCTCCTAAAAGGGTGTAATATACCAACTAACACGCTCTAGCTATTTTTCACACCTTTTGCGAATAACCCTGTATGTGCATCTGCATGTTTATAATATAAAATCTTTAAAATTCTAAGAAATTTGCACAATTAGAGCAAGTTCGTGCGACCCAGTTGTAGATTTCATTTTTGAAAGAAATGCAATATTCAATTTGATAATTGCGATTTTCAAATTGTCAACTGCAGTAATCAAATCAAATCAATGTTTTTAAATTGACAATCGCTGATTTCAATACAATAAATGCAGTTTTTCTATATGAAAAGGCAAGGGTATAAGCGTAGTTCAAGAATCCTTCAACTCTGCTTAAAAATTGTATACGCATTTTTTGTAGACTATAAGTCTGCCTTTGACTCCATTGATGGCAAATATTTGTTTTATAAGCTTGAAAGAATTGCAGTTTCATAAAAGTTTGTAAGAGCACTAGAAAAACTTTATGAATTAACAACTGCAATGGTATACGATGGAGTCCATGTCTCGGAAAAGTTTGATGTTGGAATAGGAGTACGCCAAGGATGTTGCATTAGTCCTTTGTTATTCTCACTGTATATTGATGACATTATAGAAGCGTAACCTGGTGGAGTATCCTTAGCGGGGATGAAGATTAAAGTTATCCTCTAAGCCGACGACATAGTCTTATACTAGCTGAAAATCCTAAGATCTTGCAGTTAATTATTAACAAACTGGAAAACTACTGCCAAAATTGGAAAGATACTAGTCTTCAAAACTGTTTCTGGTGCCTTGAGTCATGATGAAAAACGGACAATTGCAAGTGAAAGACTATAAGTTGTTAAGGAATTTCAATATCTCGGGATGATTTTAACATTCAACCTTAATATGGAGCCTTACTTAGGTTCGAAACTGGAAAAAACGAAAGCAGCTATGCATTTGTGTTAGTTGGAAAAATGTATGTTTTTAACTGTTCCTACATTTCAGCGAATGCCAAATTCATAGTTTTTGAATCCACAGCAAGAGCTGTTATGTTTTATGGTACACAATACTGGGGCTTCAAAAGTTATGAAACCGAAGAGCGCTTACTTCGTTTTTCATTTAGAAAATGTTTAAGCTTCCTTTTTCTTTTAAATTTACTTGGAAACTGGATTATCCTCGCTGTTTTTGTCCGCTTTGAAAAATCACTTCGACTACCTTTTAAAAGTGTTGAAAATGTATGTATTGTATGTACTGAGAAATAAGCTTCTTTGGTTTCATGATTGGGAAAGAATTGCATCTGAGTGTGGGTCCCCATTAGTGCTGAACAAAAATGGGTTAGAGGACTTTAAAATGCACTTATAACGGGTGATTTTTTAAGAGGCTTAGAACTTTTTTTAAAAAAAAAACACAAAAAATTCGAAAAAATGAATGAAATATTTATTTGAATCGATAGTTTGAACCTTGCAATTTAATGTTTAAAGATAATTTCATGCAAATGTTGACCGCGGCTGCGTCTCAGGCGCCATTGTTTCGCGTGCTGTGTGGCATGTGGCACCGTCTTGTTGAAACCACATATCATGCAAGTCAAGAACTTCCATTTCGGGCAAAAAAAGTTTGTTATCATCGCTCGGTAGCGTTCGCCATTGACAGTAACGCTGCGATTCGCATCATCTTTGAAGAAATAGGCCCAATAATGCCGCCGGCCCATAAACCGCACCAAACAGTGGCTTTTTCGGGATGCATTGGTAGCTGTTGCAATGCTTCTGGCTGATCTTCACTCCAAATGCGGCAATTTTGGTTATTTACGTACCCATTCAACCGAAAATGAGCCTCATCGCTGAACACAAGCAGCGCGCGATGAACATTTCGAACCGAGCACGAATTTTGATAGTAAAATTCAATAATTTGCAAGCGTTGTTCATTTGTAAGACAATCCATGGTTAAATTGCAAACCAAACTGAAGCTGTTTGACAGTGACAGAAGGTACTAAACACACGTCAGCTGTCAAAACCAGTGTTGCCAAAACCAAACCAGCTTAAAAATCACCCGTTACAAGCTGCTTCAAAAATTCGATGAAAAACAAAGAATATTATTTTTGAAAGAAGCTCAGTCTTCGAGTCAACGCTGCCTATATAATATTTAAAAGAAATAAAAATTGTATTTATATTCCTTACTGAAAATTTAATAAATATCTTATCTAATCCAACTCTGCTTAAGAAACGCTTTTTTGTCAGTAAGATTTTTTTTTTATAAAATAGAATGATAAAATTACCTTCTTTATTTAAATTTTGAACCAAAATCGGCACTGTTTTTTTTTTATAATGTATAGTTTGTTAGCGTTTACCTTTATTATTTGAGCCTAAAATCTCCCATCTTCATATTTGATACATGTAAGTCATACAAAAATACGAAGAACGTGCTGTCTATTTGTGCACTCTTAATTCGAAAGGGTCCAGATTTTTTTTCCAAGCACACACAAACCATAAATACCAATATTTGAACATTTTGCCTCCAGACTACGTGATTCGTTTGTTTTGTCAGATCCTTGTTTCCGATTTGATTGATCACCATTATAAGTCTTCAGTATATAATAAGACTGACACCAAAATTGGAAGTCGTAAAACGTGACAGGAAAACTATGTATAGGGGTGTTTGGATTTTACTCGTATACCTACTGTCCAACCCAATGAACAAATTTAAATGTATAAATCCTGAAGAAATGAATAACCCACCCTTCACCCTCGCATAGCCAATTTCCTACTTTCCTCATATAAGCTTTTAGCATGAAACCTTACAAAAAATTAAACAGCTCATCCTGGCCTCATCTACATAATTTTTGAAAGTATGTTAACGAGAGGGAATAAAAACCCTAGTAAAAGAAGCTCTTTATACCTACCCCGCTAGAACAAAAATATGTCTTCAAAGCATTGTGTTGTTTTTTTTTTTTTTTTTTTTTGCAGCTAATGTGGGAGTAAATGTATAAACCATTCGAACAAACTTGGTCTATGCTTATACCAGGCTTATTTTAAGCCTGTTCAATACCCATTAGAGAAAATCTCAGTTAGGTAAGCGCAACAATCTAATTCTAAACCAACCCCAAATGCGGCATCTCTGTATTGGTTGTTCGGTATGTTTTATACCTTCATTGGCAATATGATACGACACGATGTCAACGCTTAGGTCATACATTTTTTACCGTTGAAATACAAGTAACATACAAGGCATTACATGTATTTCCGTTTCTAGCCGAAACAAACCAACCAACAAACACCCTCTGATGCTCTTTCTTTTAGACACTTTTCTCCGCCTCCTTTATACAACCTTCGTTGTTGATGATACATAATGTGGGCACTTTCATATTGGAAAAATGGGTGTAGGCAACATGTGCCCCATTTTGTGTTGTGCAACGCTTCAAAAAGCTTACAATTTAATTTAACGTCAGACATGCAATCGGTGTTGTTTATAAAAGAGTGATGCAGAATAATTCATTATCATATAATCAAGGCAACCTTTTTGAGTTTATTTTCATTGTAGGTAGAACTACCCATACTTATGTACATTTTTCGGAAGGCACAACAAAAATTTAAGGGCAAAAGGCAATTTCATACAGTCATTTACATATGTATATTATGTGATGTATTGGTAGTATGTTTTTGGGACTTCGTGTGAATCCTTTTATGTACCTATAGGTATATCTATACAAAAGCAATAAGTTGTAGGAGGAAGTATAGATACAACCTTTCCGTTGGAAATGGTAAAGAATTTAAATGGCTTATTAGGTTTTATTTTGGGAGAAACCTCCCTGCATAAGGACTAGATATACTAGGGCTGGGGCATCTCTCCTCTCCTTACCTGACATTGAAGTTAACATTTTATTGAAAATTAGGTGAAATATATTTGTATGTATAAACCAAACGAATAACCTTTGAAATGAGTATACAATTATAGAAATCTAGGAAATTGGTAGTTAAGCTGTCTGTGACGGATGGAAAATTTGAAGGAAAAAAATTAAATCAATTTTCAATGAAATATAACTTGGCCTTAAAAATTGTATCAAAATATCTTGTTTGTACCCCTGGGAAAAATCCAGTGGGTGGCTTTGATTAAGCCATATTATAATAAAATAATATTAATTCCTCTTTTTCCATAAAAAAGAATTTGAAACCAAAATTTAAATTAAATGTAAATGGAGGAGCGGACGATTTGGTGTATATTTTGACGGCCATGTTGTTGTTTTATCCCCCGTTCATTTTCCTTAATTTATAATTTAAGACACTATTATAGACAAATCTGCGTGGCATGTAACAGTGTGCAATTCACATGCAAATTATTAAACTTTATTATTAAACTTTTTGTATGGCAACAATGCTCGTGTTGCGCCCATTTCACAGTTTACAATGGTTACTCTTCCCAGTCGACATTTAAACATTTTGCACCAGGGCATAATGGTAATCTTAGAATTTCACGCAGAGGCGACGTGAATTGGGCACCGAGATCATGTGATTTGAACCCATCTTGCAGGTTCTTTAAATCCCGGTCTAAGCCAATAAGCCGACCAGTGCCCTCAAAGGCAACATAAACCGCTCCATCAATCGAATATATCCTGATCTATCCAGCGAAAATTGGACCTCTTGGTTACGCACCACTCAGCAAAGCCGCGGAAGACAGTTCAATGTTATAATTGAGCCTAGTAAAGCCTTCCACATTCGTGTAGTACGACTGAAGATAGAATCTCTGTACTTAACGAGAATGTCCGAAGTTGGGTTCAAGGGTAGACTGATGCTCATTCCTTGAAGTATCAGTATTGCGGTTAAATTGTTTTAGGGGAGGAATGCAATTGGGTATTTCACTATATTTATAAAAAATAGCGATAAAATAGAAAAAATAAAAGATAATGAAAGATAAAAAACAATTCGGCGGTGTTTGAGAGTTGTAATCGCTGCCGTTATAGTTCTATCGCCTATAATTTTTCACGCTGTCTCTTGAATTCTATCTATAATAGACTCAATTAGATCTTTAATAGACTGAATTGGAGCACCTGTCCAATTCCAAAATTTGTATAGACAGTATTCCATTTCAGAACGAATACAGGGTTTATAGATTACAGCCAGATCAGAGGGGGAGACAATTTTCTTGCATCGACGGAGAAAATTTAAACAATTAGCAGCGTTTTTGGATACATTGAAATGTGGTCATTCCACAAAAGGTAGTCTGTGATGCACATACCAAGAAGTGAAAGCCGTTCAGCCTCCTCGATGCAAGTTCAGTTCATGGACAGCGGCATTGAGGATGTGGGATCCGCTTTAACGACAGAAGGCAGCATTGTGTTTTTGAAGCATTAAATTCTACTCGATATTTAATGCCCGATTAGACAATGCTCTCGATATCAGAATTGATTGACCTTATAATACGCTGCCGTTGAAGTCCCACATCCAAAGGACAAGGATGTGAATCTAGAAATGAATACGAAAAGTTGAGGATACTTTAATCAGCTTAATGGATCAAAGTTTCAGACAAGAGATCATTTATGAATATTAGGAAGAGAGCCGGAGATAAAACGGAGCCTTGGGGCACACCAGGGTTTATTAGATGATTTTCAAACTTAAAACAGTCCAATAGAACTTGTATTGATCGGTCGGAAAGGTAATTTCTAATTCAACGAAAAAGAGATTCATCGATACCAGAAGCACTCATTTTTGATTAGAGTGCTTGATGCCAAACTCTATTAAATGATTTTGAAATATCAAGTGCAATAATCTTGGTTTCTCCAAAACGATGTAAAGATTTTTTGCCACTGTTCGGTGAGATATACCATCAGGACCTAGTATTTCTACGGAAGCCGTACTGCCGGTCAGTAAAAAGCTTTCGTTATATTTCTAAAGCTAATAGTTAATCAGCGTTTAAATGACCTTGGAAAGAAGGGAAGTAAGTGCAGGTGGACGATAGTTATAGGGGGAAGAAGATTCGCGTTTTTTAGGGACAGGCTGGACAAATGCTGTTTCCATCCACTCGGAAAGAGACCAGTTGAGTAAGACATATGGAAAAGCTAACGCAGTATGGTTTTTCAAGCGTAGAAGAACACTTCTTCAGATCAAAATTAGGGATACTAACCGGGCCAGCGGATTTGTGTATGCCAAGATCCTTCAACACTCTTGAAACTGTACGAGTAAGAAAGAAGATTGGTCCCTTATAATCATTTACGTTCTCAAGTATAGAAGGATTCATGTCACTTTCTGATAGCGTCGAATAAACAACAAACTGTTCTGCAAGCAAATTGGCTTTATCTAGTGAGCTGACAGAAAGGGTGTCGTTGAAGACGAGCGTTGGGAACCGGAGAAGTATTTCGAATGTTTTATTACAAATAACCAAACATTTTTACTACCATTGGGACATTGCAGTATTTTTTGCCTTCAATTTTGATCATGCAAAAATTTGGTTTGTCGAATACGACCGTTACAGATATTTCTAGCTTTCTTGAACTTATTCCGGCTTTCCTCAGTGGGGTTGGCTTTATAACTTCGAAAACTTACTTCTCTGACCCTGATAGCCTCTTTACAGCTCAAATTAAACCATTTCCCTATTTGGCAAAAAAAAATGTCATTTCAAAAAGAATTAGCTTTGTAATCATATCTGCACTGGAGTCTACGTAACTTCCGAGGAAGTATATAGTGACCAGTTCAAGTTCCTGAAGAAATCGTTGCGACAGTCCAAGTTGGCTTTCTTGTATTGCCAAACGGTTCTCTTTGGGTTTTTTTTTTTTCTTTAACTGGACTTTGTTGACACGATAACAGGTATTTCCCTTTATCACCAGTAGAAAGAACTTTATTATACCTCTTCTCAATGTTGTGAAATTATTTTTAAAACATTTTGTTTTAAAACTTTTGCTTATTTTTTCATCTATAAAAGCCAACGCGAAACATTCGGAGCGAATATGTGACGACTGAATAATGTTCGAAGATTCGCATCGCGCCAATATTTGTAATCTCATTAATCTCAGTGTAAATAAATTAAGACGTCAAGTTGGTTTGGGAGAGCCTTAAAGCCTTAGGTTACTCAGTGCGAGTGAGAATGAAATTTTCATACAAATGTGACTTTTTCAAGCGTCAAGATGGTGGGTGGGCCCTGTGCCATAATGTTAAATGATGATACGTAAGTCTTGAAACGTTTTCTAATATATTTTCCCCGACTGCGAGTCCTATACTCCACTGAGATTTATGACATAAATGTCCTTAAGAATTATTGCCCTATGTATACACTATACAAGGCTATACAACGTTTCACAAATTCCATCGATAAAAATACACTTGACTAACTCTCACTTAGGTATGTAGTTTGTCCTGCCTATCTTTCAATAATACTCTCAAAGGACTCATTTAATCAAATTTTGTTTCCATATAAAGCAGCCATGAGACTCGCAAGGCATCTAATTTGATCCTCTATTAAATATTCAATTCCACGATTAACTAGATATTTCATCAATCAATCACCAAACCAAAGTTAGAAGAGTTGACGTCTGGCCTTTATTTTTTTCCTATTTCCTAGGCAAACAAGAAGCTAAACAGCATGACACAAGTCAGCGCATACTTATCCTATCCGACTTCCGTTTTGAGCTCCACGGCTGCTACTTTCACTTTGGTATGTTGTTGTTGTTTTTTTTTTTTCATTTAATACGACAAACTTGAGATCTTATCGTGACAACATTAAAGTAATCAAAATACAAATGCCAACTTCCTCCAATTTTTGGTCGACATGCGATACAGAAATTCCAGATAAGGCCTACCGGAAGATTCTAATTAGTTGAAGGTGGAAGTTATTTTGGGCTCAGCGGGAATAAGCCCCATCGGTGTTCTATTCTATATAGTATTGTTGCTAGAGTGGCCTACAATATAGGAGCTAAAGTATGGTGCCAATAATAGCCGGATTAAGTTGTTTATATTGTTAAACGGTGATGTCGTGATTAACTGGACACAATTCCACCTGATATTCATAAATTTAAAACCGCGAAAAAAACAATTGTTTTGGGTGTTTTTCTTATGACTGACCGCCATGCATTCAGCAATTTCCTCGGTCCACTATAGGTACTGATGTTTTATGATTCATAATATTTGTGTGATTTATTGATTTAAGGCCCATGAATACATTTATTACTTTGATGGTCATAGCAAAAATTGACAGTCAGTGTTGGGTGTTGCTGTTATGTTTCATAATTGATTTTTTAAATATAGTTTGAATTTTAGATTTTAATCTCGCTTTTTGCAAACGAAAAGGTGACCTTGCATTTAAATAACTACAAAGGTTGTGTAAAGTATATTTGTATATTCCTCTCCATTTCTTTGCAGATTTTGCCAGCTTAAAACTTGGTAATTGAGAGCCGACTGCAAATTTTGGGTGTGGAAATATGGCCAAAAATTGACTGCCTGAGTTTTAAGTATTCGTCGTGATTTGAGCTTTTTAAGCAAACATCATTGCATAGCAAAAAAATCTACAAAAAAAAGTCTCCAAAAAAAGCCGATAAGGTTCACTTAAAAAACTTATATCTCGAGTACTATTAATCGCATCGTTAAGAAAAAAGTCCCTGCACTTAGGGTAAACGACAGACCATTATTTCCTATTCCTAAAATTTCTAAAAAAAAATAATTAAAATGATAATGCTACTGAAAAAAAAATGTAACAATCGCTATTTTCACTAAAACTAACACTACGATGATCGAGAAGTCCAAAAAAGTGGGTTTTGTCATGACGTATCCGTGGGTCTGTGCATCCGGTACGTGCATTTTAGCATTCACCGTAATTTTATCTTTAGCCTAAACCGGTACCGGTGGGCAAATTAGCCTCAAATTTGGTGCAGAGCATTTTTATGTGAAGGGGAAAATCGTATTTTTGTTTTAGCTCATCTAAAACTAGTATAGGTGCGATATAACAGTTCTGTTTTTTTTTTCAAATTTGCTCAATGATTGCTCTAATGATTTAGATTAAACTTCGTACCTGTAACGACGAAATTGATCGCAAGAAAACTGCGTTGAAGGTCTTAGGCAAAAAATTCACATATACCTAACGGAAATAGCCATTCCACGTTTTTTTGAGGAAATGTTAGTATTTTTGGGTTATTCACGTATATCTTTTTGGCAGGTACCGTTGTTTTTGAAGCTAAAAAAAAAAGAAATCACTGAAAAACGATCAGAGTTCAAAATTTAAAGAAAATTGTTTCAGCGGTGTAGGCTGAAGGTCGAGATAGGTACAGACAGACGGGCAGAAACAATTACCGGGCATTGGGCGTTTTATTGGGTGTGTCGAGGAGTGGGTTTGGAAATATCTAAATATCGATTTAAGAGGAAAACTTATGCAACATTTCAGGTTCCTAACTCTAAAGGCTGATACCAACTTTTAGGGCATTCTGCCCCACTGTGCGACGTATTTGCTTAATCTCTCTTAATATCCATTAATAAAAGAAAACAAGGATAGAAAGAAAAGCTGAAATCAATCAATACGGCAAAAACAAAAAACAAAAAACAACAGCCAAAATCATAATCTATACAAGTACGTAGATATTTCTTGAAAACTGGGTAGAGAATTTTTAATAAAGGGTCCGCCAAATAACTTTTTTTTTTTTGAAAATGGCGCAAAACATCGAGTTTAGCTTCGGCTGTGTGGCACGTAGCGCCGTCCTGTTGAAACCAAATGTTGCCAATATTCTCCTCTTCAATTTTTGTGAACAAAATTTCGTTCAACATGGCCCGATAACGATCGCCATTGACTGTAACGGCCACTCCTTGCTCATTTTCGAAGAAAAATGGCCCAATTATGCCTCTGGACCGAAATCCGCACCAAACAGTGACTCGTTTTGGGTGTATCGGCTTTTCAATGTATGCCTGCGGGTTTTCTATGCCCCAAATGCGACAATTCCGCTTGTTTACTACCCGCCAAGATCAAAATGAGCTTCATCTGAAAAGATGATTTTTTTTGGCAAAATCAGCATCTTCTCTGAGTCGATCGCAGGCCCACTTAGCGAAGCGTATACACAACCATATTCGTTCAGCGGAAGGATAAAACTAATTATCTGTCAAATCAGACATGAGCTAAGTTTTATTATTCAGGAAATAAGCATTAGTTGAAAAAAAAAAACGTTAGATGGTGGACCCTTTATCTTGGGAGTTATAGCTCTATACTGAGGGCGGAACCAAAAGAAGATCAAATTAGGAATGCAAATGCTGTGCTTCAAATGTTGACATAAATATGGAGGACAGATTCGCTTAAAGACCAAGCTATGGATGTATACATGTCCAGCTATGAAAATCACACCTTCTTTATAGTTTTTGTCTGCGAATTTTTTTAAGGATTTTCTGCCCTAACCGTGTCTCAAACTACATTGATGAAATTCATATACGAGAACTGCTCTAGTGACGGAAAACGATATTATTCTAAGACATAGCTGGCTGTGCATTGATTGGTCATTTATATTTACAACAACTGTGCCTTATTGAACCACAAAAAAGTAAAAAAAAAAAAAAAAACAGTTGACCTATTTAGCGAGTTCACATTGATTTTTCTCGTTAAATTTTATCGAGCAAGGAGGAGAAACATGAGCAAGATGTCTCTTTCTTTCCATCTCTCTCTCTTTTTTTTTTTAAATTAGATCAATTGCGACAAAAAATAATTGAACAAGCCAATCCAAGAACTTTCAGTCTCTTTTTTTGGCAGAAAAAGTTAGGATAGGAAATGTGTTCAGATATCTGAGGCTGCTACGATTTAAAAGACCTTAAAAAATAAACGAAAATTTTTGAAACCCAACAAACAACTTACTTTATGAGATTTTTTTTTGAATTAAATCCTTCTGTATATGTGTATTTATATGATAATGTTGATTTATTTAAGATTTAGGGCCAGTTTCACAGTCAGAAAAGTGACACTTAAGTGGGGAATGTGAAAGATTAATTCCCAATATCACAATAAGTGGCACTTAAATCTCCGATATTGGTGACTTAAGTTCAACTTACGCTGGTTATGAAATTTAGATTAAATTCCTCATATGGAAAACATAAGTGCCACTTATTCCGGTAAGTGTCACTGTGAAACTGGCCCTTAATCCTTTAGTCCAAGAATGTTTACAACTGCATTTGATTCGACTCTCCAAGCACTAAATTAATGCAACTCTTAATTCAATGATTATCTTGTAAAATCAAATGCATCAGTTACAAGCTTTTATTATTATCTATTGATCTAAACAAACTTCAACACACTTCAATAAAATTACCACAACTAACTTTCTACCTCATTTGTATCTAAAAGAAAATTTTCTACAAATCAATCAGTAAAAAGAATATAGATCCCAAGTACCTATTTCCACAAATTCCAAGTATCATCATCTGAGATTTTCCCACCCTGCTGTGATTTCTTCCTATTCTAGTACAATATTACCAGGCCCACATTCTCACCACATTCCCTCACAACCTAGTAATCTCTATAATTGTGCTAATTTACATGCAAGCACATCCTTTTGAATTATTTAATACATAAATTTACTTGTGGGTTTTGCTGAGTGATTGGCCTTTTAGGATGCAATTCAAGTGTAAAATGGAATTTTAGAGAGAGCAGAGAGGGGGAAGTTCGTTTACAAAAATGAATCATTTTAAATAAATATAACAAAATACAAGCCCCCTCCGCCTGGCACAGTGGTGGTGCTTCAATTTCTTCAAAAACATTTATAGATACATTTATCCGTCGTTGTCATTTGTCTTTTCTGCTAAGTCCTTCAACAGCTTGAATTTTCAACGCCTCGATAGCAATAATTCGAGGTAGTGGGTATAAACATGGTAAGCCATGGTGAACAATAATCAATGTCGGGCTAATGACAGGTGATTTGTCATTCTTTTTTTATTCACCTCCTCTCCTTATATCGGTTTTATACATGTGTGCTTTGTTTGTGTTTTCTTTACACTTGTATTGGTTCGATGTATATGGTGATGTTGAAATGGTTAACGATGTGGTACTTATAGTAGTGAAAAAGTATAAGCGAATATGTTGTTTCTGCCCCACAAAACAACGCCATCATCAATGGCTAGTCGGTCATGGATAAAATCCAACAACAAGAAAAAAAAAAAAAAAAACAAATAGTAGTGTGACCAAACCATGCTTTGAATATATTTTTTGAGGTAAAGCTAACTTGAATATTTTAAGAAGTGCTGGTTTTCAAATGACCTGACATTACGGATTTCGTTTCCACAAAAATATAAGATAATCTGGAGCCAAATTACCGCATTAGTTTCTGATCGAGTGAGTGCCATCAGTGATGGAATGAAGGAGTAAAACCTATGGGGATGATGGCTCCATAACGTGAGCGGTAATGCCAAACTCCCATAATTCAGTCACCTATTACTCGAAAACTGATGCGGTAATTCGACCCCTGAACTGCGACAGGTACATTTATACACGGTTATAAGTTTCTTTAATGTTGGGTAAAACAATTATTCGGCTATTTCTGCTGGTGTGAATGCCTAAAAAGTTAGGTGTTGAAAGTTGAGAAGGTTATTTCATTTTTGTTTCTATGATTGTCAACATGAACCACAAAAGAGCCAGTTTGTGCGATCCGATCCATATGAAATTCTCTATAAATTTCTATAGTCTGGTCACTCTTTTAAATGAAACAGAAAAAGTATTTTCAGTAACACATTTTGATGCAATCAATATTATTGATTCACATTCGATTGGATAAAAACAGAAGAGGTTAAGCGTACCAAATAAAAAACAAAAAAAAAAAATACACTCAATTCTAACCTCACCTTGCCTCAATGAATTTACTTCCCCACTAAAATTGAAACTCATACTCATATACTTATAATACTGGTGTCCTTACTTAGACTATACTTCTTACTGACACTTACATCATTTGAGGAAGAGGGTGGTAGCTGATATAATAAAACTTGTAACGGCACTTCAACCTAAAATTGATTGTGTGTTAAATGCTAGAGTGGTGTCTGTGGCATGGATGATCCTTAAATTTCATATTACGTTCGCAAAATAACAATGGTGTTGTTGAAGAAGGCATAATATCATCAAGGACTTGTGATATTTAAAGGCCATTCTATATAAGTAACATGCGATCCAGACATTCACCAAAGAGTTTAAATGAAAATCAAAAAAAAAAACAGGATAATAGAATATAGACAGTGTTGCTGCTGTCAGATTCAGAGTGTTTGGACAACGTGTACACGCAGTGTATAAGGCCGTTTATAAATATTGACAAAGGATATATATTATGAAACATACATGTACTTTGGCGTCCGTGCTTCGTCGCCGTCGGTCGTCTATGAGAAGCAGGTGCGTTCAAATTTGAAACACACGCATTCAAACTGTACGCAGAGGATTGATGAATATTAATAAACAAGTCCCAAGGTCAAAAGAGGTTTTTGTTTTTTTTTTTTTTTTTTTTTTTTTTTTTTATGAAAAGGAAAAGTTGAAAGTAGGGCCAAGTGGGGTCTTAAGGTGTTAGCAATAGCATGTGTCTATGCCATCATTGTGTCACATTGAAAATAATAATAGAATAAATTAGTTGAATTTATGACGTCAATATTGTAAGCAAAAATGGTCTAAATAGAATGTAAATGAAGCGATATGCGAGGGTAACTCAAGAAGGATATCAAAAACTCTTCGACAACAACAACATCAACAACAAAAAGGTTTTTGTTTATGTGTTTGAGCAGTCACTTATAACTGGTTATTGGAAGAGGATTGAATTTCAGATTTGATTACATCAATACTGTACATAATATAGGTGAGACTTTTTTGGGGTGTGGTTTTATTAGTCACACAATGTTTTCGTTTTGTAATCGGTAAGCATTAGGGAGGGTAATTATTTTTGCTTGTGGACATTTTTCGAAGATATCTCTATGATTTATCCAGTCGTAGCTTAAATAAAACGAACGTTATTTTTTGATGAATCGAATTAAAAAAAAAAAAAATTAAACTAGAAAGCACCAACTTTCTGAAAAGTCGAAGAATATATAAGAAAAGATTTTAATTTAAGAAAAATATTGCAGCTGACTGCATTAGTGTTGATATGATTTTTTAAATTATCATGAAGAAGAGTGATTCAAAAACACTTGTGATTTTTTAATTTTCGTTCACATTTTTTTCGAAATTTGAAAACTACATATTTTACTGTATATAATGTTCAATCTATTCAATCTTTATTTTTATTTTATTTTTTATTTAATTTATTTGTTTAATCTACAAGCAATATTACAGCTAACAGATATAAGCACTCCAAGAGACAAATTAAAAGGTGAGTAAATAAAGGGTTTTCCAATAAGAGGTGTTATTTTATAATCAAAGAAAAATGGCATTTTTTGAGATAAATGATCGGATGTTTATTTCATTATAAAGAGGAAGGTATGCAGTTAATAATGGAACACAAAATCAGCCAAATGGCCGCCACGACCACGCTTACAGGACCATATCCTTTTCATGAAATTTTCCATAACCAAATCGCAAAGTGGCTGCCCTATGTCCTCGATAGCCTCACGAATTCCATCTTTGAGGTCTTGAATCGACGCTGGGCTGTTGGCGTAGACCTTATCTTTCACGTGGCCCCAAAGGAAGAAGTCGCAAGGTGTTAAATCAGAAGATCTCGGTGGCCAATTGTGATCACCTCTTTGAAAGATAACACGGTCCGGAAACTTTTCCCGTAAAAGATCGATGGTTTCATTGCTTGTGTGGCACGTACCGCCGTCTTGTTGAAAGTAAACGTTGTCCAGATCAATACCATCCAAATCCGGCCATAAAAAATCATTAATCATCTCTCGATAGCGCAATCCATTGACCGTAACTGTTGCTCCAGCCTCATTTTCGAAAAAGTAAGGTCCAATGACCCCGCCGGACCATAAACCGCACCAAACAGTCACGCGTTGAAAATGGAGAGGCTTTTCAACAATAACTCTTGGGTTTTCCGAGCCCCAGATGCGACAGTTTTACTTGTTGACGTAGCCTCTCCGAGGTGGAAATGGGCCTGATCAGTCAAGATGATTTTTCGATGAAATTCCGGATCATTTTCATGCATTTCAAGGACCCAATCAGCAAAGACAAGACGTTGTTGATGATCAGCCGGCTTGAGTTCTTGTGTTAACTAAACTTTATAAGCCTTATGACCCAAGTCTTTATGCAAAATACGATGTAATGACGTTTGTCGAATGCCTAATTCCAAAGAACGACGAGGAATGGACAAACCTGGGTTTTCTTCAACACTTTGGGCTACAACAGCAATATTCTCAGTTGTTCTTGAGCGACGTGCACGGGTTTTATTCTTCACATCACTAACTTGTCCCAACAGCTCGAATTTGTCCACCAATTTCTGTATTGCGGTTCGACAAGGTGCTTCACGATTGTCAAATGTCAAAAAATGACAGCTTCAAAAGTGACAGCTACCGAAATAGCGGGCTATTCAAAATAACACCTCTTATTGGAAAACCCTTTACAATACTTCAATTTTAAATTTTGTACGATTAATATTAAGAAAATCAATGTTTTTAGAGACTTCATTGAAATATACAATGGACCTTGATAGAGTTTCATTACAACCATAGTGTGTCATATGAGTTCTTTGAAATAAGAATACTCAAGCTCTCATAGACCTAGCAGGAACATAGATAGGTATTAAAGCAAGAAGCGATGGACATTTTATATGATAGCAAAGTAAGTCTCTAATCAGCATTACACTATATGAATTTTTCTTCTTGAATGTAAAGACTTTATTCCAAGTAATTGGCATCTAGCCTCATACCCAGGACTGAAGTCCCAACCCATTTTTTTTAAATATATATTTCGTGAATAGTCTTTGAATTTTTTCAATCCGATCAGAATGGACTTTATATGCGGGACTCCAAATAACATCTGCGTATTCCAAAAGTGATCTGACAAGTGATATAAACAAGGATAATAATACGAAGGGATCTGAAAAGTCTTTTGCATTTCGTTTCATGAAACCTGCTAACGAGTTTGCCTTAGGGACCAAATAATCGAAATGACTTTTAAAAGAAAGAGGGGAATCAAGAAAAACACCTTAGTCTTTAATACTTGAGACCCTATCTAAAGCTTCACATTCAATTGCATAGTAGAAAAGCAAACATTGAGATTTTCTGGAAAAAGAAATAGCATAACATTTTTTGATATTCAATTTGAGGCCATTGATGTGACGTCAATTTGGCAGAGAATCAATATCAGACTGAATAAGTTGACAATCATTAAGACTCGAAACTTTTAAAAATAGTTTTAGGTCATCCGCATATAATAGACATTTACAATATTTAAAGACCGATACGGTATCATTAATGAAAATTATGAAAAGGAGCGGACCCAGGTGACTACTTTGTGGGACACCTGATTTACTCCGAATTACCTTTGAATATGTATCTCCAAACTTAACTCGTTGTGTTCTAAAAGTTAGATATGAGGATAACCATCGAAGAAAGTGTGAATGAAAACCAAAAATCTCAAGTTTTTTTCAGAAGTGTTTGGTGATTTATCGAATCAAAGGCTTTGCTAAAGTCAGTGTAAACTGCGTCCACCTGAAATTTTTGTTCCATTGCATTAGTGACGTACGAAGTGAAATATATAAGATTGGTAACAGTAGATCGACCGGAGACGAAACCATGCTGAACTTCTGATAAATATTCACTTGTAAGAAAATCCAGCTTATTTTTCACCATACTTTCAAACAATTTAAAGATTGCAGAAAGTTTACAGATACCCCTGTAATTCTCAACATCATTTTTAGAACCAGATTTATGAATAGGAACCATTAGTAAGACAGTTTCCATTCTTCAATGAAATTCCCTTCTTGGAGGGACTTATTGAATATAATATATAAAGGAGTACAAATGGAATAACAACAATTTTTGAGTACTGCGGCAGGAATGCCGATGCCGTCTGGACCAGAACAATTGTTAGATTGAAGTAATTTCAACGCGGAATTAACTTCGGCGCTACTTAACTCGATCGTTCCAATATCGATCTTATACTTGTTATGTTATTCAGCGAAATGTTATTAAATCCCGAATGCGAGTAAACAGACTCAAAATAATTAGCAAACAATTCGACTGTGGAGTCCAAAATCTGATGCTTCAACACCTTTGAAAAACATGGTATTTGGAGTCCCTACTGATTTTCTTTTTGAATTGACAAACGACCAGAACGATTTGCTATTGTTTTTCATATTCCTTTCAATTTTCAAGATATATGCTCTGTATAAAAACTTACTAAGGACTACAAAATCTTTTCGCAATTTGCTAAAATTATTATAATCAGACTGATTTTTTGATTTATTGTATATCACGTATGCTTTACGTTTCTTTCTTTTTAAATCACGAAGCTGCTTATTAATCCAAGATGAAACCGATGAATTATTTTTAAACGAATAAGGACCGAATCTTTCAAAACCCATTTGTACAATTTCAATGAAGCGGATGTACATATTATTTAAGTCAAGAAATATAAATTCATTTGACCAATCAATATTTAAGAAATAATTATTTAGTTGAACAAAATTAGTTTTAGAAAAATTATACGATCTTACATTTTATTAAACATCATTTAGCGAATAAGTATAAAATTAAATTTCAAAGAATATCATCAATGGTTTTTTGTTTTGAATATTTCAAAAGTAGATATGTTAAATTCTACGCCCAACTAATTCAAATTGGTCGAAAATGTATTGAGTTTACAGGATTTTAAGATATAATGAATGCTTTTTGTGAATTCGAATGCAATTCTCAATTTGAGTTGAGAACTTAAATGAGACAAAAATGGTGAAAGAAATGGCAATGATGATTACATATACTTAAATCATGGCCATTTCTTTCACTCTTTGTTCTCATCAAGCACCTCAATGCCAATACAGTACGATACATTACGAAATAGTACTCATTAGTAACTTAAAAAAAAATATACACGACTGGGTCACACGAACTTGCTCTTATGTGCGATCACATTGTGGTTATATAGTCTGAAATAAATTATCTATGGGTTTCTATATTCTATCCATTTGCCAAAGCTTAGTTTAGTTGCAGTTGGTATGAGTATACAAAAATTAACAAAATAGCCCATCAGTGTTGCACCTATGCAATATGCATGCAAGGAAATTTGGAAAATTGTTTTAAATCAACAAAATTTGAAATAAATTCATTAAAATACTTCTGAAACTGTTTTGAATCGAACGCGATGCACCGCCTCTGATTTCTTATATAAATCTTAATTTATTAGAAAAAAAATTAAAAATCGTAGGAGGATCGTAATTTTTATAATAAAATTTCTTTAAAATTTTTAAGATAAAAAAATTGGTAAATCAATTATAAGAATTTATTAATGTGGAGTTAAAAACTTAATTTTCAAAAAAAAAAAAAAATCTTCCACGAATATCGAATTTTCAAAAAATAATTTTTAATTTTTTTTTTTTAAATCCGAAAAAGACTTTTTTGAAAATTTTGATATACAATATAACTTTAAATTATTACAAGCTTCTGTTTAAAAATTAAGTTTTAATTCGTAAATCACATAATGAGATATTCGAAAATAAAAAAAAAAAAAACATTATATGGGAGGTGCTGTTATTAGTTTTTCAATATGAAATTTGATAATTTTAAATGCTAAACCTTACTATCTACGCAACTCAAAAAAATTTATCAGAATCGTGGGAGTGGTTTTTTAAAAAAAAAAGTCTTCCTTATCATTTTTTTTTAAACATTTGTATGGGAGGTACCATTATTTTTAATTATAAGAATAATTTTTGTCTAAAATCTTTTAGATAGTGTTAAAAAAATGCTTTTTTCCAAGTTTAATAAAAATTGACCAAGTTGTTTTTGAAATATTGAGTTTTCAAAAAAAAAATTTCAAACTTTTTTTAAAAATTTAAATAATATTTTTTTGAAAATTTCGGTACACAATTTTATTTCAAATGTATTAGTTTTTCTTTGTAAAAAAAATCATCAAAATCTGTTGAGCCATTTTCGAGAAAAGCGAAAATCAAACAAAATGGTTCTTTGGGAGGTGCCATTAATAACAATTTTTCTCAACCATTTTTTTTATTTAAAGGCAAGTTTTGATCGCTTTCATTTGAAAATGCATTGTCTGTTTCTCGTATCAATTAACAGTAGTAGTTAAAAAAAAACGTATAAATGTAGGTATTAACAGTAACTCTCATAGAACGGTTTGTTTTTTTATTTTAGACTATCTCATTATCTGATTAACCGATTAAAACTATTTTTTTTTTTTTTAACAGAAGCTTGTAATGAGTATAAATAATATTCCGTACCAAAATTTTCAACAAAATTGTTTTTTGAAAATTCGATATTTTGAAAACGGGTTGAAGATTTTTTGTAAAATTTCATTTTTAACTCCACATTAATAAATACTTAAGCTTGGCTAACCCTTTTTTTCTTTCTGTTCTTAAAAATGTTTACAAAACCACGACTACGATTTGTATAATTTTTTTCTCATAAATTAGGACTTATTAAAGAAATCAATTGGTTTCCATCGCTTAGGGTTGAAAACAGTTTCAGAAGTATTTTAATCAATTTATTAAAAATACCAAAATTTTAAATATTTCGATGGAATTTTAAAATTAGCAGATATTTGTTTTTCATCGACTTAGAAGTGAAATAGATTTTTAACAATATTTCAAAAACGTTTCCTAATTAGATTGAAAGTATAAAATGGCTTTTCCAAAATTTATCAATATTTTGTAGAAGTCGATTGATAACACATTTCACTAGTAGGTTCACAAATAAATAAAACACAATTAAAAATGAATAAAAAATTATGAAAACAAAACAGCACGCGACATTGAAATGACATACCTTCTGCTTTAACATAAAATATGCATTTCCTTCCAATGAATGCCAGTGATTTTTTTGTTTATTAACATTTCATTCGTCAAATTATTTTGAAAAGCAACGATGACAGCATACATCAAACATTTACATTGCAGCACACAAATAAGCAATGTAAATTATTCTGCAAATTGTTTCTGAATGCCAAAAACTAATTAGCCAGAACATACTCGTACATCAATCGATATTTCAAATGTCACAATAAATTAACAATATCCACAAACAACAAAAAGAAAAAAAAACAAAAACATGTACACGTACACTATACAAATTCAGAAGTCAATTATTCTTATAATAATTGGTGACTGAATTGTTTGCAACATATTTCTGTCAAAATAAAATTTCCAATGGCGAATGATATTTACATATAGTATTGTATAACTTTCAGACATTGCAATGTTCATGTTCAATTTGTTATAAACATGTTTTATTTATGCTGGAATTTTTCAATTATTAAATACATAGTAAAAATTTATTTTTTTCTCTTTTTTGTGAGGTGACCAGATGTGGTCAAATTTCAATTACTCAAATTTTTGAAGCTTAAAACATAGGACTTCATAGTTTTTATTAAAAAAAAAGAAGATATATGTAATTATTACATTTTGAAGTCCGTTCCTGTTAATAAATTTTGAAAATGTTATTGTTTAATAGATTTTTGTAGCAAGTATTGGTTTTGTTAAAAATTAAATTAAAAGTTAAAAGTTCCATTCAAAGCTAACATTAAGCGATTTCTGTAATAATACAAAAAAAAATTCAAAATTTTGCGTAATTAAGTACCTGCTTTTCTCGTTTTCAAAATTCTACGCTCTCATAAATTTTAACATCCGGTTTTTGGCGTTTGAATAAAAATTAAAAATTAGTTTGAACAATTTTTTTTTAAATTTTGTTTTCAAAAATTTGAGTTTACGAATTAATTTTTCAAAAACTGTTAACTAAACTAACTTTATTTAAAATGAAAATAAGAGACGAGATTTTTGGCTTTACAAAAAGATATAGCATTGAAAGAGTGTTACCGTTGATTCTTAATATTTTTTTTTCTCTTTTAAAACATTTTTTTTAGAAAATTGTCCCTTTCAGCTAAACTTGGTAATATACACATCCCCCACATACGATATTTTCTTGTCGCAACTTATATGCTCTAGCGTTTTGTTATGCAAATCACGCTGTAAATAGTTATAATGCAAACAGTAATTATATTAGGATTGCTCTTTTAAAGGAAAAAGGTGGTTATTATTGGTAACCACTTTGAAAAGAGATGAAAAATACCAACCTGTATTAATAAATATTTATTTGAATATTTTATCAAAAAAAAAACATACGCTGTGCGCTATGGAAAAAGGGGATGAAGTAGATGTTATAGCTACTGATTTTAGCAAAGCCTTCGACAAAATGTCACACAAAATATATTTCTTTCAAATTAAAAAAACCTCGGCTTTCCTTCACTTTTCATTACATGGATTGACTCCTATTTGTCTAACAGAAATTACATTGTCCGTTTCAGATCATCCCTTTCTTTTCCCTTCAGCGCACCCTCCGGTGTTCCACAAGGCAGTCATCTAGGCCCAATGCTATTCATTTTAGCAATCAATGATGTCGCCAATATTTTGGAGTGTGATCTTTTGATTTATGCAGACGATATGAAAATATTTAAAAGTATATCATCACCCACTGATTCTCGCTATCTGCAAGACAACCTTGATAGATTTTTTCTTTGGTGCCAAAAAAACCTTCTCAAAACTGAATGTAAGCAAGTGCCATACAATGACTTTTCCAGAAAACGCCAACCTGGGCCACTTCGATCCTATTTAATTCAGGGGGATCCAGTGCCATATGTTACTTCCTCTCATGACTTGGGGGTGATATGCAATAGAGAGCTTAACTTTCACTCCCATATTGACAATGCCATCAACAAGGCTAACTCAATGCTTGGATTCATAAAACTCTGGTCAAAGGAATTTCCAGACCCATATGTGTCTAAGGCACTTTATATCACCTTTGTTACAACTATTCTCGAATATGCTTCTCAAGTTTGGTCACCGCATCAAGTTACCCAAATTAAAAGGATTGAAACTGTTCAGCGTAGATTTCTTCGCTTTGCACTGCGTAGCCTTCCGTGGTGTGATAATTATCATCTCCCTCCATATCTTGATCGTTTGCATCTTATTAATCTAAATTCCCTAGAAAAACGTCGCGAAACCTCAGACATCGTCTTTATTCACGATTTACTTACTGGTAACATTGACTGTCCAACTTTACTGAATACTATCTCTATTAACACCAACCCCCGTAATTTAAGGACAGTACCCCTTTTTCGCATCCCTTATCACGGCACAAACTATTCCTTTTTTAATCCTATGTCTCGTATGCTTCGTAATGCTAACAACTTTTCGAATGTTTTTGATTTCAACATATCCAAATCAGTCCTTCGAAATTCCTTCCTCTCTAGCCTTCCACAGTAATGTGTTATTCTTATGCTCCTTTTACTGTTTTATATTATATTTTGTAAATATTAGTAGGTACATACATATAATTATAATGTTAACCTTATATTTATTGTTATCTAGTTCTTAGCTCTGCTTGTACTAAGCATTGAATAAATAAATGTTCAGGAACTGCTTAACTGCCATAAATGTTACGCACTGCAATTATTTTAATATTGCAGTTGCAATTTTTTCTCAATTTAATGATGAGTTTATGATAATGGAACCATTCTTGCTGCATGAAGAACCAAACCTATAGGCTTGGAAACACACAGTTAAGCGTATGGTGAATGCATCCTACGAAAGTATAACTATAAGTTCTTTATACAAGTTGTCATTCGGCGCAAAAGCTGAACACCACCATAGAAATATCTTGCAAAAAAATCGAAACAATTACTTTGCGTTCTTTAGATAAAAATACACGTTTGCAACAAGACATGAATCACTATTCTCCAACAGAACGCATATTATTTTGTTGGTAATGTTCAATTTTTGCACCGGGTGACGACTTAAGCCACCTTGTACATAAATCATGTAAAAACTATAAATAGGCCACTTAAAACAAACAAAGTGCGGTGGTTAGCATAACAAACCACCAAATAAATTCTGTAATCATTTTGATGAAACATTAACATTAACCATATTATACAAAATAACATAAACATGTTCTGTTTTTTTTAACAAATTTTATACAGAACGCTCACAAGGAATGGTGACAGCCAGATTTTAAATTTCAGGTAACTTGATTATATGGGTAAGATTTTTCACCACTTTTACAAATGCTTCTTTTTCACAAAGGATAAACATATTCATTTTAGTTTTAATTCAAACCGATAGATGGTGCGGGTACACACTCTCACAAATAATCAAAAGGTGGTTAGCTTATGTAACCACCCCATACCTTCACTGAATCTGTTAAAAAAAAATGAGGGAAGATTCTTGATTTTTGTTTCTCAAAGTCAAAATCATCAATAATAATTGATTTCGAGTATTGCTCCCCTAATTTTTACATAAAAACATGAAAAAAAAGATTTTTAAATCTTTTCTACTATCATTCTTTTTGGGAGATTTGGACTTAAAACAAGAAAATAATACATTTCTCAACGTACATAAATACTAAATCTAAAAAGTTTAAATTCTTAATCAATGGAGTTTGTAACTCAGCTCTTGGCCAGGGATTATACAAATCTTCTTACATACATAAAACAGTGCCTGAGTCATGGGCTAAATTTGAAGCTTGTCTGATGTATTTCAGAACTTCGGATTGGATTTTTGTCAAAAAATCGATACCTAAATTGCAAATGGACAAGGTCCTCACTGCCCAGCTTATGATTCAAAGTGAAATCACCCGGATGAAACGACTATTTTTATGGACTATGAAGGCCATTAAAAAGCTTTTTTCAATCAATGATTCAACAAGTCCAATTAAATAGTCTTAAGTCTTCTACTTACTGTGCTGATTTATTACAGTTCCTAATATTGTAGGTATAGATATAGAATTTTTATAATATAAACCTTCTTATACACGTACTTTTTTACGCACCGACCGACCATGATAGGAATCGAAATAAATCGGCTTATAAAAAATACGCAATAAAAGAAGTCCTGCTGGGGGGGGGGGGGGGGTGAGACGCTGTAGTCAATACAGCAAATTAAGATTTATTCTACTCAATTCCTATATATTATACTTATGCATGATGATGATATTCTTAAAAAGTTCTTGGGAGAGCGGTTTTTAGTTTCTGATTTGCTTTGCTTGAGAATATACCCTACCTCTCAATCATGTCATAAAATAAATGCTCTTTCCTATTTGCGGCAAGCCAACCGGTCGGATTCTTATTTTTCATATACACGTCTTGGCAAATATATATACAATTTATTGAGACTTTAACTTCATCAATATATATGCCATCAGGGTGGTTCGAATATTTGGATTTTTTTTTTTCGAAAATCAAATTTAATGCCCCCAGTTAATAGTCAAGAAAAAATTGCATTCGATTTGCATCTTTAACTGTTGCTTGGCTCATTTTAATACAAATTATTTACTTGTTTTATAAGTCCATATTTTTGAGTTGCTTCCATATAATTATCTTCTTAGGTTAATTAACCAATTTTATTTAAATTTTGCTAATATGTATTAGTTATTATACTAAAAAGTTTAAGTAATATTCCATTTCGAAATATTACAAAAAAAAAATAATATGCACGACTGCGTCGTATCAACTTGTTGTTAACCAGTTGTAGCAGCTTATACTGAAGATGCATGATATTTTTAAAAAAGTCAAAAGTACTAACATACCTATTTTGTTTTTTTTTTTTTTTTTAATTTGAAATGCTATTGTTAAAACTATCGAGAATTATATGAATTTTTTTCCCATAAACCTGAAACGCAGCTGAAACTTTGGTCATTGCAGATACGAAATTTAATCAAAATCATTAAAGCCATTTTCGAGGAAATTGAAAAAAATAGAATAAAACTGTTGTATGGCAGCTACCGGTTCTAGAAAAATTCGAATTTAACCTCTAGGGAATCACATAAAAATGCTCTGTACCAAATTTGAAGCAAATTGGTCCACTCATTTAGGCTCTAGCTCAAGACGACATACGGGCGCCATTTGTTTGACATTGATAGTTTTTTTTACGAAGAACGATTTTAAATAATATTGTTGTTGGTTTTATTAAAAAAAGTTTGATTTTCTTCGGTTAAACTAAATATTTCAAACACGACTCATTTGGTCGATTTTTATTAAACTTGCTAAAAACTGGGTTTTTAACATTATGTAGAAGATTTAAAAGAAAAATAATTCTTATGACAAAAAATAACAGTTCCTCCCATACAAATGTTACAAAACAAAATGTTAAGAAAAATAAAAAAAATGTTTGTAAGCCAAAAAAGTACAATCTTTCATATCAAATTTTTAAATTATAGTTTTATCAATTAAAACAGTATCTCTCATAGAACCATCTCTCGACATTCTCATTATCTATTTAACAGATTAAAACTAATTTTTTTTTATGCAAAAGCTTATAATAACTTTAAATTATATCGCACTAGTTGGCCCACTTGGCTTCACATTTGTAGAAAAAACTAAATTTTGCATACAAATTGCAAAAGAAAATATTATTAATTATATTTACTTTCTGGTTTTTAACCCACTTCACAATATGAAAGGCTTAATTTGTAAAAATAAAGGGTTTTCCAATAAGAGGTGTTATTTTGATATTCAAAGAAATCATTTTTTGAGATAAATGATCGGATGTTTATTTCATTATAAAGAGGAAGGTATGCAGTTAATAATGGAACACAACATCAGCCAAATGGCCGCCACGAGCACGCTTACAGGACCATATCCTTTTCATGAAATTTTCCATAACCAAATCGCAAAGTGGCTGCCCTGAATTCCATCTTTGAGGTCTTGAATCGACGCTGGGCTGTTGGCGTAGACCTTATCTTTCACGTGACCCCTAAGGAAGAAGTCGCAAGGTGTTAAATCAGAAGATCTCGGTGGCCAATTGTGATAACCTCTTTGAAAGATAACACGGTCCGGAAACTTTTCCCGTAAAAGATCGATGGTTTCATTGCTTGTGTGGCACGTACCGCCGTCTTGTTGAAAGTAAACGTTGTCCAGATCAATACCATCCAATTCCGGCCATAAAAAATCATTAATCATCTCTCGATAGCGCAATCCATTGACCGTAACTGTTGCTCCAGCCTCATTTTCGAAAAAGTAAGGTCCAATGACCCCGCCGCACCATAAACCGCACCAAACAGTCACGCGTTGAGGATGGAGAGGCTTTTCAACAATAACTCTTGGGTTTTCCGAGCCCCAGATGCGACAGTTTTGCTTGTTGACGTAGCCTCCGAGGTGGAAATGGGGAAGTCAAGATGATTTTTCGATGAAATTCCGGATCATTTTCATGCATTTCAAGGACCCAATCAGCAAAGACACGACGTTGTTGATGATCAACCGGCTTGAGTTCTTGTGTTAACTGAACTTTATAAGCCTTAAGACCCAAGTTTTTATGCAAAATACGGTGTAATGACGTTTGTGGAATGCCTAATTCCAAAGAACGACGAGGAATGGACAAACCTGGGTTTTCTTCAACACTTTGGGCTACAACAGCAATATTCTCAGTTGTTCTTGAGCGACGTGCACGGGTTTTATTCTTCACATCACTAACTTGTCCCAACAGCTCGAATTTGTCCACCAATTTCTGTATTGCGGTCCGACAAAGTGCTTCACGACGACCCAAAAATGTTTTAGTTTTACGAACCATCTCTGCCAAATTTTCACCATTTTTATAGTGAATTTTGATAATTTCAATGCGTTGTTGAAGCGTGTATCGTTCCATTTTTATTAATGGCGTAGTTTCTACTTGTCAAATGTCAAAAAATGACACCGAAATAGCGGGCTATTCAAAATAACACCTCTTATTGGAAAACCCTTTACGATCCTCTAAGTTCAACCTTTATTGCTTTCCAAACACGAAAACAATTTTTGTAATAAAGAAACACTTTTTTGTTTTCATCCCATTTCACTATATAAATAGCATTTTTGTAAAATATCCTTTCAAAGACAAACACCAAATTGGATACCACTTTTCGTGCTTATCCGATTTCACCCTATAAATACAAACATTTTTGGAAAAAAAATTCTTAAAGCCATCTACTTAAAATAACCTTTCAAAATTAAAGAATTTCTTAAATCGGACATTTTTTTATTTTTCCCCATTTCACCCTACAAATAGCATAATTAAAAAAAAAAATTTTTGAAGTCAAATTCTGATTGAAACCTTTTAAACCCAAGTGGATTTTTTTCAATCGGATACGTCTTTTTCATGTTACCCTATTTCACCCTACAAAGTGAAATTTTCTGATATTTTAATATTTATTCTCTTATTCGGGGCGGTAACGAATCCAACAAATCGGAAACCAAATGTGAGCTTCATCGCTAAACACAATTCGCTTATGAAAATTACGGGATCAACGGCAATCTTGTTTTGGGCCCATTTGGGAACAATTTGAAAGCGTTGTTCAGATGTCAGTCTATTCATGTTAAAATGCCAACCCAAACTAAAAATAAATCACTTGACAGCTGACAAAATGGCCGCCAGTTAAAATAGTGTTGCCAACTTAAAGTTCTATACCTCTAAAAAAAAAAACACCCTTTATAAACCACAATCCATTGCTTATTGAAATGTCATTAAAAGCGTTTTTCAGTTTTGCTTTTCATAATTATTGTTATTATTAATTAATTATTAACACAAATTTGTCCATATTTTTGAGAATAGTGGTTGATTAGCATACAATAATCATGTTTTATTAGAACAATTTCTCCACCTATGGTATACAAAAATTCCAATTCAGGTTAAGGCCAAATGTCAATTTATTTCTTGAATGGGCAACATATTATTGTTTTGTGAGAGGTAGTTAAGGTTTCCTTAAAAGCATTATGGCAAGAAGGGAATTAATTGATAAACCTACACGTACTTCATTTGGCATTTCACGTACGATACGAACGAAAAAACAAAAATACATGTCCGTCTTTAATATGTTTCATTAAGCATGTTGAATAAAAGCGTTGTAATTTTTTTTTTCCACTTACATACATATACATACAAAGCTCAAAGCTGAGTGCTGTATATGTATATATATTTTTTTGTTTTTGCTCATTAATTTTCTTTTTAAGTTAAGCAAGTGTAACAAATGCATGTGCGAGGGTTGTTTTTGTCTTTAGTGTTTCGTGTTCGTGGCTCATAGTCATTTAACAAAATACCGAAAGATATTATGTATACGGATAAAGCTGCAATGAGCTTAATATCATAGACATATCATCAGGGTTCAGAAAGGAGGATTAACCATTTTAAATAAACAGGAGCTTAAATATTATGTTAAGAAAACAGTTAAATAAGAAATTATACACCACCCCACAATGCACAACAATTGCACATTTTCTTTAAGGGAGGAAAACATAAATTATAAAAGAAAGGGATGGTAATTAAAAGGAAATGTTTAAAGAAACGGATATGTGAATTGTGTATATGCTATAGTTTACATGAGGTAGAATTCTATTTAAAAGGGATGGTTTCGGTTGTCTTTTAAATTATTCAGGTCGACAGAAACTTCGATCCGGGTTTCCATTTTAATGGACAGTAAGGTCGAATACAATTTTGTTTTACTTATGTAGGATACGAAGTTTCGTAGCATCAAGTTTGCGAGCACCTGAAGACAGTAATACACAGCAATAAGAAAATTGAATTGGAACATCCATCGGTGCTAGACAAACAGATAGATTTGAGCGAAGAGAGATAACGAACCAGTCAAGCAACAAAGACATTATCTTGATTTATGAAGATATCCTTTATTTTCAGAATCCTACAATTCGTTAATTTATTTTTCAGATATCTCGGATTTCTTGTAATGATGTAAAAATAGGAGAATTCAGGAGAAATTCGTAGTTTTTAATGTCAAGGAAGCAAAAATGTTTGCCTAATTTTCTGACAGACATAAATTATTGAGGACTCCGATAAGTCTAAACATTTTTTTATATGGAGTAAGTAAGATACTCAAAAGATAGAATATGGCCATTTGGTGATTTTTACTTTAGTAAAATGTTAAAAAGATAGTAAAGGGTCCGCCATCTACCGTTTTATTTTTCAACTAGTGCTTATTTCGTGAATGATAACACTTAGCTCATGTCTGATTTGACAGATAATTAGTTTTATCCTTCCGCTGAACGAATATGGTTGTGTATACGCTTCGCTGAGTGGGCCTGCGATCGACTTAGAGAAGATGCCGATTTTGCCAAAAAAAATCATCTTTTCAGATGGAGCTCATTTTGATCTTGGCGGGTAGTAAACAAGCAAAATTGTCGCATTTAGGGCACAGAAAACCCGCACGCATACATTGAAAAGCTGATACACCCAAAACGAGTCACTGTTTGGTGCGGATTTTGGTCCAGAGGCATAATTGGGCCATTTTTCGAAAATGAGCAAAGAGTGGCCGTTACAGTCAATGGCGATCGTAATCGGGCCATGTTGAACGAATTTTCGTTCACAAAAATTGAAGAGGAGGATATCGGCAACATTTGGTTTCAACAGGACGGCGCTACGTGCCACACAGCCGAAGCTACACTCGATGTTTTGCGCCATTTTCAAAAAAAAAAAAAGAAGTTATTTGGCGGATCCTTTACGATGCTAACTCATTTAAAATTTGGAAAATCCTTTTTTTAACTAAGAATCATACTTAAAATACTTTAAAATCGATCTAAATCGTTTAAATTTTTGCACAATTGTTATCGAAATAAAACTAAACTTTTTGTTTCTCACAAAAATTGGTGTCAGAAGTGGGATAGGTTGAAATATCATCAAATTTTAATTTCAGATGTTGAGCCAGATCAACAATTGAGCGTCTAGTGGAAACATTTGAATCCACAGGCACAGTCCAAAATGTTCCCGTGCCAGTGAGACAAAGAAGTGTCCGTAGTATTGAGAATATTGCTGCCGCTGAGGCTTCAGTTGCAGAAAGCCCAAATGTGTCTCTCACACGTCGTTCTCAAGCGTTGGGCATCTCTGTGACGTCGTTGTGGTGAATTTTGAAAAAAGATCTTGGTCTCCATCCTTACAAGATTAAATTGACGCAAGAACTGAAGCCGCTTGACCACCAGAAGCGTCGTTTGTTCGTGAATTTGGCTGAGCAACAACTTGAAAATGATTCGGATTTTCATCGAAAAATCATCCTCAGCGATGAGGCTCATTTCTGGCTGAATGGCTTCGTCAATAAACAAAATATGCGGTATTGGTCAGACAGCAATCCACACGTAATCCATGAGCCATCATTGCATCCCGAAAAAATTAGGGTTTGGTGTGGTTAATGGGCCGGCGGCGTCATTGGGCCGTACTTCTTCCGTGATGATCAAGACCGGCACGTTACTGTGGATGGGGAGCGCTACCGTTCAATGATAACCGAATATTTTTGGCCCTAATTGGATGATATGGACTTGGAGGACATGTGGTTCCAACAGGACGGCGCGCCACAAGCCACACAGCGAATGTCACAATCAATTTATTGGAAACCAAGTTTGGAGAACGTGTTATCTCACAAAATGGTCCAGTCGCTTGGCCTCCTCGGTGGTGCGATTTGACGCGGTTAGACTATTGCCTGTGGGGCTACGTCAAGTCTATGGTCTATGCCAACAAGCCAGCGACGATTGATGAACTTCGTACGAATATCGAACGTGAAATTGCAGCAGTATCGGCCGATTTATGCTTGAAAACTCTCGAAAATTGGGTTCAGCGTCTGGACTTCTGCAAGCGTGCCCGTGGTGGCCATGCAAAAGAAATCGAGTTCCATACATAATGGCATTGACGTACTTTCACAGGAATAAAGAATTTCATTGATATCCCAAAACCATTTTTGTTTTATTTAAAAAAAACTTTTGTAGCGCTCTAATTGAAAAACCCGATATGTGGCTTAATGTGGAACATTGCGGAATTGGTCCAGTAACTAGCTCAACAAAACACACCTATTGTTTTTTTAAATTCAATTTTCAACTTAAGAAGTTGTAAAATCAGTTTGTTCCTCTTTTGTTGATTGATTTTTAAGGAGTTTAAATTGTAAAATCCATGCATGTAAATATCTACATATGTATATGTGTGAACACGGTGCTGTATTGTTAATTTTTATATTACCCACCTGATACTACCCTAAGGTAGGTGGCTAAAAGTATGGGCTTGAAATAAGATGAATATAGCGCTATACTCACTGTTAAAATCCACCGTGTGGTCGTAAACAAGAGAAGGTACATACATACGCGTTACGCAATCATGTTCTTTATTTTTTGACAAACCTTTATTTAACAAGAATTAGTTTTTATTTAAGTACACCATTAATCTCAAGTTTGCTTATAAAATGCTACTAAATAAGAACTTTTTCAATGCTTTGAACAGGATTTCATTTGACATAAGCACAAGATTATTTAAATTTTTAATTGGTAGGTATACATAGTTGAAGTTTGCTACAATAACAGTGTCTCTTCAATTTGTACGGTCATTTGTTTTTCATAGAAAAACAATACACAATTTTGTTCTGAAGATTTTCTTTTCTTGCTTACTTAACTAGAGAAGTTTGTTTTCTGTTTTCTCAAATTAATTTCGACTCAAGATTATACTATAAATAGCTTTTTTTGAAATCTTAAGATAATTCCCAAGGAAAACATTTCACATTCAAGGATCAAGGATACTTTTCCTTTATTATAGTGGATTAGCATTTGTTTTCCACCAGGAGCGGAAAAATAATACATAATTTTGTAAATCAGCTGCATTAAAGTTTGTCTACTCTCTCTACAATGAGAAATATTTCATATTTTCTGAAACGAATATTTCAATAAGATACAACAATTTTGTGAGAAAATAACATTACAAAAATATATATTTTTCATCCTAGATATGAATAGATAAATATTATATACATACATAATATGGAAGTTGTTTGGAAATGAAATGAATTTTAAGAATTTATTGAAGAAAAAGTGATTTATTTTGCAATAAAAGAAAAAGGATACACAGCTTCACCTCATAAATTCTCGCAAGTAGTTTTGGCTTTGCAATAAAGTTATATATTGTTACAGATATCTGTTGTATTCCTTCATGTGCGAGCATGGAGTACCTAGCTACATTAGACAAGGGAATAGAATAATGTTTCTGTTATTGATGTTGTGTGCGTATAATGTTAATATCTCCATCTCAATCTGCATGTGATTTGATTAGTGCGTTCTAAATGGACAAACATTTTATTTAATCAATATTAAATTATTATCCTGGGACTATTTACTAGTTCGTTACAAATAATTGGACTCGAAAGGGTAATTTGAATGTGTATGCATAAAGAAGGAATATAAAGGATCCGCCAAATACCTTTTTTTTTGAAAATGGCGCAAAACATCGAGTGTAGCTTCGGCTGTGTGGCACGTGGCGCCATCCTGTTGAAACCAAATGTTGCCAATATTCTCCTCCTCAATTTTTGTGAACAAAAATTCGTTCAACATGGCCCGATAACGATCGCCATTGACTGTAACGGCCACTCCTTGCTCATTTTCGAAAAATGGCCCAATTATTCCTCTGGACCGAAATTCCCACCAAACAGTGACTCGTTTTGGGTGTATCGGCTTTTTTATGTATGCCTGCGGGTTTTCTGTGCCCCAAATGCGACAATTTTGCTTGTTTACTACCCGCCAAGATCAAAATGAGCTTCATCTGAAAAGATGATTTTTTTGGCAAAATCGGCATCTTCTCTAAGTCGATCGCAGGCCCACTTAGCGAAGCGTATACACAAATATATTCGTTCAGCGGAAGGATAAAACTATTTATCTGTCAAATCAGACATGAGCTAAGTGTTACCATTCACGAAATAAGCACTAGTTGAAAAAAACGTTAGATGGCGGACCCTTTAAAACAATTATTTTCTCTTTATGGTAAAATCAGCATATTAATATACCTACTGTTTCTTTGGCAGGCACAAATGCAGAACCCGATATGTTAAAAAGAAAGAACAATTTTTCGTTATTGCTCTTAAATTCATGTGTCGAATATGGAATTTTGCAAAATTCCTCCTTTTGAGCTATACCGCTCAGGAAAAATAATGAATTTGAAATTCCACGCCTGGAAAAACGTTTTAGTTTTAAATGAGGCCTTATAAAAAGTTTTAGGTACCTATGTACATACATAGATTCTAGCTACAAGGATTTCTATCAAAATTAGGTACGCCTTCGCCTGTTATATGCCATTTTACCACGAGAGAAAAAGAAAAAAAACTAATTAACAGCACCACTGGGTCGCACGAACTTTCTCTTTTGTGGTGTTAACGTCTGAATATTCTAAGCCAATTTATCTGATTTTAAATTAAATAAATTAGTTATGGGAGCCTGTATTTTATGCCATCTGCAATAAATAATTTATTTTAGTTAAAAAGAAGTAAAGGGTGGTCCAACGATAAATACGCGATGTGCATTGTGAGTCACACCTTAGCGTCAAGTTTTTTGACCAACTTAATTTGATATTTCTTTGTTTCAGTGCTTGACAAACTCAATCCCATATTACTGAATTGAGTATCGCGTTGAGATTGTTAAAGCCTTTTACGAAAATGGGCGTTAAAATCAAAATGCACTTCGTGATTTTTTTGGTCAGCACACTTTCACCTCAGTGGATTCGTTAACAAGCAGAATTGCCGCATTTGGGCAAATGAGAATCCACGAGTGATTGTTGAAAAGCCGATACATTCACAAAGAGTGACTGTTTGGTGCGGTTTATGGGCTGGTGGCGTCATCGGGCCGTACTTCTTCGAAAATGAGGTCGGCCAATCAGTTACCGCGAATGGTGTTCGTTATCGCGAGATAATAACGGACTTCTTGTGGCCATAAATTGAGTATTTGGACCTGGACCATATGTGCTTCCAAGAGGATGGTGCAAAATTTCCACACAGCCAACGAAACAATGGCTCTTTTGCGTGAGAAATTCAATGGCCGTGTTATCTCACGTCATGGCGATGTTAATTAGCTGCCACGATCATGTGATATGACACCGCTAGACTTCTTTATTTGGGGGTATTTAAAAGAAAAATTGTACGTCAATAAGCCAAGAACAATTCAAGAGCTAAATGATGAGATAATTCGGCAACTTAACGACATTGAATGTCTCAGAGTCATTGAAAATATGGACCATATCGGATAGAATAATGCCAAGAAGCCATGGCGAGCACTTGGCCCATATTTTGTTTCACACATAATTGTCACATATCCTTCTATCATAATAAAAATATTAAGATAATTCTATAAAAACTTTTTGTTTTATTTACAATTACACATTGTGCGTTTTCGTTGGACCATCCTGTATTACTTGAGTTCACAAAAATAAACAATAAAGCACCGTGTATTCGTGTATTATTTAAACTGGATTTTTTTTTAAATCAACAAAATTAGAAATAAATTCATTAAACAATTTCTGTAACTATCGAATCGTTTTTAAACAAAATTAGATTTTCTTTAACGGTTTTTAAACTTTTTTACTGTAGGTGCTGTTATTTCTGGATATAAGAAGAATATTTGTTTAAAATCTTCTAAATATTGTAAAAAAAAATTGCTTTTTTGCTAAGTTAAATAAAAATCAACTAAGTAATTTTTTTTTTTGAAATATCTACTGTATTTTCAAAAAAAAATGAAACTTTCTTAAAACTTAAAAAAAATATTTTTATTTAAATTATTTAACACAATATTATTTAAAATATATCAATCATTCTTCATAAAAAAAAAATTTACCGAAATCGGTTGAAGCGTTTTCGAGAAAAGTGACAATCAATAAAATTATCAATATCTATTTTTCGGAATTATTTTTTTTTTACTAAAAGGAAGCCTTATAACGGGTGATTTTTTAAGAGGCTTAGAACTTTTAAAAAAAAAAAACACAAAAAAATGAATGAAATATTTATTTGAATCGATAGTTTGAACCTTGCAATTTAATGTTTAAAGATAATTTCATGCAAATGTTGACCGCGGCTGCGTCTCAGGTAGCCCATCCGCTGAGTCCAATTTTGGCATACTCTTTCACACATATCGGCCGGTATCTCACGAATGAATGCATGGATGTTGGCTTCCAGTGCGTCAATCGAAGCGGGCTTGTCCCTATAGACATTAGCCTTGACATACCCCCACAAAAAAAAATCTAATGGTGTCAAATCGCACGATCTAGGCGGCCAATTGACCGGCCCGAAACGTGAAATTAACTGTTCACCAAACTCGCCTCGCAATTGCGCCATTGTTTCGCGTGCTGTGTGGCATGTGGCACCGTCTTGTTGAAACCACATATCATGCAAGTCAAGAACTTCCATTTCGGGCAAAAAAAAGTTTGTTATCATCGCTCGGTAGCGTTCACCATTGACAGTAACGCTGCGATTCGCATCATCTTTGAAGAAATAGGCCCAATAATGCCGCCGGCCCATAAACCGCACCAAACAGTGGCTTTTTCGGGATGCATTGGTAGCTGTTGCAATGCTTCTGGCTGATCTTCACTCCAAATGCGGCAATTTTGCTTATTTACGTACCCATTCAACCAAAAATGAGCCTCATCGCTGAACACAAGCAGCGCGCGATGAACATTTCGAACCGAGCACGAATTTTGATAGTAAAATTCAATAATTTGCAAGCGTTGTTCATTTGTAAGACGATCCATGGTTAAATTGCAAACCAAACTGAAGCTTTTTGACAGTGACACAAGGTACTAAACACACGTCAGCTGTCAAAACCAGTGTTGCCAAAACCAAACCAGCTAAAAAATCACCCGTTACTTATTCAAATAACCTCATTTTTTTTCAAAAATCTGTGGAGCTGATTTTGAGAAAAATAAGATTTTTCTTTTTGATCAAAATATTTTGTATGACAGGTACCGTTATTTTTGGCCAACAAAATTTTTTTTTTAAATTGTCGGGAAAATGTCAAAAAAATGCTAGGTACCAAGTTTAGAGGAGATTTATTCATCCATTAAGGCTGTAGACGAACAGACAGACAGAATTACGAGAGCCCCTTTTTTCGTTTGCCCTATTATCAACGTCGAGATTGATTAAAGTCTCAAGTTCGATTTTTTTTTACAAATCAATGATTTGCTATTTACAGGGTGATTCACATGAGGTGTTACAAAAAGCTTGAGTGTGATCGTTGGTTTGAGGCAAGAATAAAAATCGTATATGGGTCTATTCCCTGCGTTTAGACAGGAGGGGCAATTTTCTGAAAAAAATTGATAGAAAACAGGAAAAAATTATTAAAAAAACGGTAAAATTAACAATATCATGCTATATCTTTTTGTAAAGTCAGCAATCACTACTTTTATTTTCTTTTTAAATTAAGTTCTTTCAGTGAACAGTTTTTGAAAAATTAATTTTTAAACTCAATATTAAAAAAATATTGTTTTTTTTTTTAAATTTTGTTCAAACTAATTTTGTTGAAACCCTACATCGTATAGCTTTTAGTCACATCTTATACAAATCACCCTGTATAGAGTGGTGCCTATTTATATCGCAAGTAAAAACCGTTTTTTTCCACTTTAAGGTTAGACTATCTCGAAAAATAAAGCCTATGGAGCAATTTTAGGACTTTTCCGAAATTAACTTCTGTATTGACACCCCATGTTTGTCCACAACAAGTTTTAGCTGCCATAAATCTCATTAGTAACCTATCAGTTACAATTTTTTCTAATGAGACATTTGTAGTAGTATATAGTGTAGTGTAGTGTTCTTGATGTACTACAGCACTAGAGAAAAAAAAAAAGATATTACATAATTATGCCTACATACGAATCGCTGCAGAATTTTTCAAATATTTTTTTTTTAGGAACAAAAATAACGTAACCTACCAAAAAAAAAATGTTTTCCATTAAGGAAAATCACATTTTTCTCAAAAACATTCCCAAAGATTTGTATCTAAATAACTCTTTTGATTTCAATAGCTATAAAAGCTAACTTCTGGTAAACAAAATTTTCTCCCATCCAACGCTAAGATTATACTTGAAAAAGAAAAATTTGAGTTTTATTCAAAGAATCAAAAAATATATATTTTTCAAAAATTTAAATTAAAAGACCATAAAAAGAAACCAAAACTGAAATCGTATGTGTTCAAACTTCAAACTGGTTCTTTAGCCAAAGCAGCAAGAAATCAATAAAATTTTATAGCTTCGCTCTGAACATTTAACAAAAAATTACTTTGACATTAACACCACCCGATGGATGAATCCAGAACCCATAACTTTAATCCTTAAAAGTTTTTGACTTCTCACCAAATAATACGACTCCCATACGTTGCCGTGGTTGATTTTTTTTTTTTTAAGGCGTGAAGCTATTAAAATGATTAAGTCCCCAATGCAATCCTCTATATAATCCTGATACTACCCAAAAATATTCATAGCTATTTATGACTTCATTTCCCCAAAGAGCTTTAGCACAGTGTTTGAAAAAAAAGTGAAAAAAGGATGTGTCATCTGCTGACAAACTAATAACAATAAAATGTCTTTTCTTTCCGAAAGAAATTTGGCTTACTTCACCATCAAAAAAAAATATTATATCATCTCTTATTTATGTGATTGTGAACATCTATACTATTTTGTAGAGACAGAAAACAAGGAATCAACTTTGTTAAGCAACCATCACATAAACATTAGTCCTTTTATATAGACAAATGGTATCCGCAATTATTTCATTGAGGGCTGGAATGAAAATATAGTTTTGGGTAAATGATGTTGGAGATAAAGGACATACATAACATGAACTAGAAGTTATTCTGAATATGAACCATTGTGGCTTCAAGATAAGCCCTCGAATCATGTGTGTTTGAGAAGATTTATTTTCTGATAAAACAAAAATTCTAAACCCACCTTATGGTTTTAACCTTATCTCCTGAAAAAATAGTAGGTACTAAATAATTTTTTTTTCAAATTTTTAGACAGGAAAAAAAATTAACTACTTGAGGACCTTGCTCAAAAGAATCATAAATATTTATGTAGGTTAGTTGAGGAAATGGTAAGTAGAATATTTTTGTTGGGACCCTAAATGGAAGTTAGTACATTACGCTAGACTTTAATATTTCTGATGCTTTTGAGCTCATATCCTTGATAAATTTAATGCGTGACTGGATCGCACGTTCTTGATGCTGAAATATTGAAAATCTATAAAGCAACTATAACCATTGAAGATGTGAACATTTAAGAAATTAGTAAATTAATACAATTTCTGGAAATGCAAAAATACTTCTAATCAAAAATTATAACGAAATTGCTCTAATCACTATTACGAGAAATACAGAAAATTGCCGGAATTTTTGCAAAATACATTCATTTCGCAGTTGTACGTCATATGAAAAATCACTTTATGTCGTACATGAATGCAATGATTGGTTATGTGGGAGCAAAACAATCGAAGAGCGACACAAATACTTTGGAAAAAATTGTCTCCAAATTTTGGGAATAATTCAATGTTTGGAGGGCTTCTTCAAAATTGACTTCACAGATGTGTTTCCATTGGTTAAATTCTTCATTCAACTCTTGGGATACTTGTAATCCACAGCTCAGTTGCTGAAAACTACCACAATAAATATAAAATTTGGATTTAAACTGCATCAAACCGACAAAAAATTCCACTTATAATTGAATCAACTACATATCACGAAAAACGAGTTTCTTTTGAAATTGGATTCGTCATCTATCTGCTTCAATTGGTTTGTTATTGCCTTTTTGTTTTCTGCGAAATGCCTTATTTCACATTTAATTTAAGAATCCAGTATGTGTATAGGAAGAAAATAGAAGTTCAATGGGTTGAATTAGGGTTACCGCTGTGCGACCTTAGTCGCACTTTGCGTTCTTTTCAGCATCTGTGCTACTGAGCGACGACTTTTTGAAAAGTGCAACCTTTTAATAAATACAGATTTCCCAAACTGAACCATTTGAATTGAAATAAATAGAAAAGGAAACAATATTTCAATCGACTTTCATTTAATGCTTAGATGTAGAAGATGAAACGCTTTCAATGTTAAAGCATTTCGACCCAAATGTCATTAAATCCAAGCAAGATTTTAACTGTGCTCGGTTAGTTTAATTTATTAAAAATGTTGTTATACTGAATCAGATAAAGTAGTACAAGTACAAGTATCAGGAGTACAAGTATCTTGAGCTCAGAGCGTTTGAAAGGAATTTCCAAAAAATCTTTTGATATAAATGACATAGAACAATTTTGGTACCTATATAAGATTGGTACGTTACAAAATGATTTAGGTGATTACTCATTTGCTATTTTGATCCTTACCAATTTGTTACAAACATTTTAATTTAAGCGCACAGCAGCACTTTTGCTGAAAGCGTATTCTCTAAATTAACGTTTATAAGAAATAGATTAACTAATCGATTACAAGAGAGGAAGAGTTGGTCAAACAATCAAGGTAGCGGAGCACGAATTTGAAGTGGTGCAATCCTTTAAATACCTTGGGTCAATAGTAGCAGCCGATAACAATATAGAAGAAGAAATACGCGGGCGGCTTCTCAAATCCAACAGAGCCTACTATAGTCTGTCAAAGCTCTTCAAATCCAGAAATCTCACCATAACTTCAAAACTGCTGCTGTACAGGACCATGGTCCTGCCAGTACTCACATATGGATCCGAGACTTGGGTGCTTAGCAAAAGGCACTCCGACCTCTTAGCCGCGTTCGAGAGAAAAGTCTTAAGGAGAATTGTTGGCCCCATATGTGAGGAAGGACGATTCCGGAGACGGTACAATCATGAATTGTACGCAATCTACCTTGAAGCAGATATCGTGACAAAAATTAAGCTCAGTAGACTCCGGTGGGGAAGGGCACCTAGCTCGCATGAGCGAAGAGGAACCGGCTCGGAAAGTTCTTTGTGGTACATTCTATGGTAGACGACAGCGTGGTAGACCATGCTTGCGCTGGAGAGATGGCGTAGACCAGGACGCCCGGAGCCTTGGGGTGCGCAACTGGATGGCGGTGGCTTGAGAACGGGATGGGTAGAGAGACTTGTTGAAGGAGGCCAGGACCGGACCCCGGTTGTCGAGCCGATGATGATGATGAATCGATTACAAAGATAAACTAGTGAAAATATGTTGGCTTCCATAAATATGCTAAGAAAATATGATAAAATATAAGTGATTGGATACCTGATAGATCTCTTATAAAAAAATACAGTTGCAATTTAAAAAAAATAAATGTGATATATTTATTAATAAATAAATCGCTTAGAATAAAAATTTTCCATCCAAAAAATTTTAAAATATCAGCATTTTGTTAGGCTCTGTAACTAAACTTGACATATAGTTTAGGAAATGAGGAGTAGGCATACAAACTAAATAAATAAAATCAAAATATATTTTCAAAAAAAAACTTACAATATACCAAAACTTTGGGATTTGCGGGAGTCAGTAATACACAACCGATACACAAAAACAACAAAATAAATTTTTTTTTTCAACTAGGTCAATACAAAATTTCCTATATCTACGTAGATACTTCTTATAGTTTTTAGATTTTCTGTCAATTTATACTTTTTACTAAATGGCTCCAAGACACGTATTATCTTTAATCAATATCAATCACATATTTCAAAAAAATTTGTATTTATTTACAAAAAATCCTACTACAATTTTTTTAGTTTCTTAAGTAACACCTTAACTGTCCGCATACAAATTGATTTAAAACTACCCATACGTCCATTTTTATTTCAAAACATCAACAATACGTCAAATGTATCATATTTGATACACACAATTTGTTTTTTCTCATTTTTGATACATGAAAAGAACTCGGCTTCACTGTCGCCATACAAAATCATTTAAAAACGCCCATACGTCCGGTACTTTTTTTCAAGAAAAAACCTTATTATTTAGTAGGATTCAACATAGAAGGGATTGGTTGCATACATAATTGGTGACTGCTGTTAAAAAAAAGTTTTAGTTTTGTGGTCATTTTTGATACATGGACGTATGCTAACTAATTTTGTGTATCAAATTTGATACATGGGACGTATGAGTGATTATCAGTTTGTATGGGTCTGGGATTTACTACTAGATTTTGCAACTGCAAACCCATAAGAGTTTGCATCAGTCTATAAGCTTCTCCGTATCTCCATATTCCTCTTGCAAGAGGGAAATGGCTCCATCATAACATTCATCGGAGGGAGTAAAACCTACTATGGTTTTTGCCCCATTGTCCGTTAACACCGATTCCAAGAAATTAAACTTTGCAGATCGAAAATTTTCCCAAAAGGGACGATCTTCGTAATTTGATTGTGAAAACCAACACGTGCTTGTATCTCCATTTTTTATTATAAAGATCGAGAACGGAAATTTCGATATTGAAAAAAAAACACGACTTTTACTATTAAACAAAACTTATTAAATCTTATTTTCAACACTTACCGGGTTTCGGCACCATCATGAAGAAAAATTCTAAAAGTCCAGAAAATTAAAAGAAAAACCTCAAAACTATCCAATTTATAGTAAATTTTATCTTATAATATCAAAATTAATTCAATCATATCGGTTAAAAAGTACATCGTTAACTTAAGTCATTAATTCATATTTGGGCGGCTTTATATTGAACAAAAAATTCAGTTTTTATGTTCATATAGAGTTATTAAAAAGAGACGAATAAAAAATCAAAATTAATTATGTTCCTAATAATTCAATTTAATAAGATAAGTGATGCCACTTTACACAATTATTAAGAAATATCGTACTTTTTTTTTAAATATGTTCGCACAAAACTAAGGATTTACTTTTGAAATAAGTTGTTTTACTTAAACATTTTTACAATTTTGTTTAAACTTTCCTAAAGTATCAGACTTTACCTATATACGTTTATATGAAAAATAAGTTTTTAGGCAATTTTGTTCATATAAAGATGATAAATGTTTATGTATCAAAAATGATACATGGACAAAGGCGGCACGCGAAGAAATTTAATTTGTGTTTCAAATATGATACATGGGACAGTTAAGGTGTCAACGTTTGGTTTTTAATTAAGAAAAAGTTAAAAAAGATGTCTTGAAGTGTTTTTACTTAACAAATTTTTCTAATAATCTTGTGCTACTTTTTGGGAAAAAGTGCTACTTTTTTAAAAATTCTTGTCCCTATAGACATTAGCCTTGACATACCCCCACAAAAAATAATCTAATGGTGTCAAATCGCACGATCTAGGCGGCCAATTGACCGGCCCGAAACGTGAAATTAACTGTTCACCAAACTCGCCTCGCAATTGCGCCATTGTTTCGCGTGCTGTGTGGCATGTGGCACCGTCTTGTTGAAACCACATATCATGCAAGTCAAGAACTTCCATTTCGGGCAAAAAAAAGTTTGTTATCATCGCTCGGTAGCGTTCACCATTGACAGTAACGCTGCGATTCGCATCATCTTTGAAGAAATAGGCCCAATAATGCCGCCGGCCCATAAACCGCACCAAACAGTGGCTTTTTCGGGATGCATTGGTAGCTGTTGCAATGCTTCTGGCTGATCTTCACTCCAAATGCGGCGATTTTGCTTATTTACGTACCCATTCAACCAAAAATGAGCCTCATCGCTGAACACAAGCAGCGCGCGATGAACATTTCGAACCGAGCACGAATTTTGATAGTAAAATTTAATAATTTGCAAGCGTTGTTCATTTGTAAGACGATCCATGGTTAAATTGCAAACCAAACTGAAGCTGTTTGACAGTGACACAAGGTACTAAACACACGTCAGCTGTCAAAACCAGCTTAAAAATCACCCGTTAGTTTGAGACCTTTATTTTTTGAGTGAGACTTTTTTTGCGAACTTTTAAAAATTTTCAGCGGTAACCCTCTTGAATATAAGATTTGAATGAAAATTACATTTACTTACAACAAAAATTTTATAGGAAAATGATTTGTTTGTTTCAAATTTCCAGGTGCCCTTCTCCCTTCTGATGGAACTGGTCGAAAGTGTAGCCAAAATTTAACGTATTCATAACATGTATTTATTTCCAATATTTTTTTGAAAATTTGAATTGAATGCAAAAGTAATTATAATTTTGTTTATCATTTTTAATGTAACTCAAGTGACATAATGTAGATATATTAATTAAAGGGCTTGTTTCACAATGTCTGAGTAAAGTTCTGATTAGTTACTCGACACATAAATATAGGACAGGTACATGATCATAAGTTTACAATTCACGAAAATATTTCTTGGAATTCTTACCTGTTCAAGTGGGTCAAAGAGAACTGTGAAATTGTCTCTTGTTGACTTGTGCAAAATGTGTGTAATGTTTTCTTGTCAAGTGAATTAAACTGTGATGCTTTTTCTTTGTGACTGAAGTTAGATTCTCCGCCAATTCTTGGATGATCTAACTCCAACATAACAAAAGACTTTATTTAGATTTAATTTTTGTTACAATTCTTTACAACGTTAATTTAAAATGATTAACATAGTAAATTATATACTTTTCGGAAGTTTCTATAATTAACAGGATATATAATATACATTGTTCCCAACACGCAATCTGGGAAAAGGTCAGATCGGAACATTCAAGGGGAATTTTTTCCAAAGGAACTTTGAAGAGACAACCTAAAGAAATTACCATCGGATTCCGTGTGAGATGAGAAACCATTTTGAAAAGCCTATGTTAATTAACCTAACGGCCTTACTCTTAATATAAAGGGTGCTTTTTAAGACGTGTGGTTTTCAATCTAGCAATAGTTTTTTCGGAGTTGGTCTTTTTGACAGCTGTCACTTGATTTATGCTCAGTTTGGTTTGCCATTTTATAATAAATAGACTTACTCCTGAAAAACGTTTGCAAATCGTGCAAATTTATTACCAAAATAATGGTTCGGTTCGCGCCATGCATCGCCCGCTGCGTCCAATATTCAGTCGACATAATCACAAAATCTTATAAATTCGAGCAACCGCATGCATTGGTTTCGCACCACTCTTACTCTAGTGGATAATGCGCGTCCTCAGAGATGCCGTACAGTGCGCACCGAGGACGCTATCGCTGCTGTGGAGCAGAGCATCGAAGAAGACCCGAATGAGTCCACTCGCCATCGCGCGCAACAATTGGAGCTGTCGAAAATTGGGCCTCTCGGCTGGAATTCATTGGAGCCAGCTGTGGCGGTGCCACTTGCCCGAAATGAGGACCATCAAAATTGTATGACATTAATTTTAAACTTCAGTTTAATTGAATTTAAAACTTTTTGCCAAGCATTATGTTTCAGCTTATGTTGGGTGATATTGCTACGTGCAGCTTTTTTTTGTAATTTTTGAATCAGATCATTATTTTCGAAAATCGCTATAAGCTAGTAATCCCTGTATTGATTTTTCTAGTTCGAGAAAAAACAGAAATCAGAATTCGTGGTACCAACTCTTTAATACAGTTGGCAGGACGGTGGCTATACAAAATGGGTTCTTGTGGTCTACTCCAGTTTTGCACTCACAACCTAAATTTGTGTGAGAGAAATAAAACTGTAAAATAATTAATTGCCAATGAATTTGACATTTTCTAAAAAACACTGCCTGCAGTAGCTGCACATATTATATTCTCCATTCCTCCTATCAACTCAAGAGTTAAAATTAACTTAAAATTAAGTTAACCTTCTGTCATTGATAGCTTTTGGTCTATAATTATGTAGATACCTTTCCTGTAGGTACCTTCCCAATCAACTGCAAAATAAGTTGGAAATTTCAACAAGTTATTTTCGCGAATAAACTCCTTTTAAATTAATTTATCTCTTCCATTCACCCTTTCTATAGGATTCTTTCATAAAATTTTCAGACTCTTTTTCTTTTACAAAACTTAATTTTCTTGCTAAATTCTTGTGATTTTGTTATGGTTTCCTTTCGTTTTAAAATACATATTAGGTCTAAAGAAAAAATACATTGCATTTTGTGTTTCAAGAATTTTAATTTTTTTTTTTTACTATTTTCTTCACAAAGAAAAAGGAAATATTTCTAAAGGCTCGAAGCTTAGTTAAATTAAATTATTATACCTTCTTTTTCGTAAAAAAAAAAAACAAAAACAAAACTTTGCTTTACTTTTTGTTTTTTAAATGAGTTAAATCATTTAAAATCCAGCTCAGAGCAGCATAAACATTATCGTGTTCCTCTAGGGTCGGTCTTCTGTGTTTAAGAGATGTAAATTATTTCAGCTCACAAAGCCAGAGATAAGACCGACAAGATAAGAAAAAAAAAAAAAAAACAGGAATTGAAATCGCAAAGTGAAATGAAAATTATGATAAAGGACATTCGAGCCGAGCAGCCACCATTTTGCGTAGTATACATGGGATTTGCAGGCAGGAAGGCAGGGGTTGGTTGACTGCAATCTCATGGGATGGTATAGTGGAAAAGAACTCTTAGCTACAAGGACTGTTATGTATCGGGCTATAAAGCATTTACTCTACATGGAACGATGGAACTGTTGTCACTTGATCCACTCCTACTAAATGCTCTCTCTCTCTGTCTGTGCAACGAGGGTTGGGTGGTAATGGACACACTCCGTATCACTTGATTGATATCTCACCCCATGTTCTTTGTTGACAATTTTGTTGAAATATTGCAAATAGGTAGATACTTTTTAGTCCAAGTATAGTAATGTGAATAAAATGATTAAAAAAACGTTTTTTTCTTATTTTTAATAAAAGACATATTTGTTTTAGTATGTACCTACTCTTGGTATGTTTACAGCTGTATTAATAAATCAATGCTAAGCTACCTTACACCATGAAACATAACAGCTCAACTTAATGTTATGTGTGGACAAAAAGTAAACCAAGGTTTTATAAAGCTATTGTAGAAAAAAAACAAAATTTTTAAATATAATAATGTATGTATTAATTTGTAGAGAGCTACATACCAATATTTAACATTTTGATCGCGATATATTTATCGGATTTAATTTTATTAAAGCCGATTTAGTCGAAATTTAAGGGTTTCTATTAGAAATTCAATGTCTTTAAAAAGCATTTATAATAAAAAAAAAAAAAAACATAACCTTTTTTCATAGTTTAATTAGTAAAATTTAATGTGTTTATAGTAACATTGCTCAATTGTATCTTTTTGTTACAAATCACATTACTTTCAAATGACCTCAATCAAACTCACTAGATTGTAGAAATACCCTTTTACTCACTTTCTATTGGAATTTGTTGGAAAAAATAAAAATATTTCCAAGAAATCCTATAGACACGGATTGTATATACATAAATCTTATTTACAAAACATATTCCTACCTACTACAGGCAACAGTCATAGTCATACTTGCAAACTATGTATAGAGTACATAATATCATTATATGCGTATGTACGCTCACAAATTAGAATTAAATGTTCATACATGGAAAGATAAACACAGTGATAAAGTAACTACCAAAAAGTGTTCAGATAAAGTTTAGAAATAATTTAGCATTATATCTGTAGACGTGAGTAGAATAATCTATATGCTTTACATAATTTTGTTTCCACCTTGGTATATCTTTTCTTAAATATGTGTTGTGTATGTGCTTAGCACGAACATGAATAAAAATCATAACATTCAAATGCTATTGTGATTTTTGTAGAGATTTTTGAAAATTCCTTTTACATTAAAAAAAAAAATGGTTTTATAGGTGTATATTTTTTTTTCTTTTAAAATACGAAGGAAGGTTATTCCAAAAAAAAAATTTTGTTTAGTCAAAGCTTAATGGAAAAAGCATGAGCTTGTGACTTGCAACTGTCAAACATTTATGTGTGTGTGTGTTCTTAATCAGCGGGAATTGAGGGGACCTACAACTTTTGAATCCAAACAGCTACTGCTACATATGCACATAAATACATTTTTTAGAAATAATGTATTTTATTTTATGTCATGAGATATCAAACATGCCCGTGTCAATCGCTTCACAGACCTTAACCTTATACAGATTGGTTAATAAAAAACAAAGTTATTGGTTTCTAAGGCACCATTGACTTACCTACATACTTATATCTAGTTTTAACCGACACATTAAAATATGTCCGACCGCGAGCACAACCTCCCCGTCCCGTTTCCACAATAACTTTTTTTTTTTGTTCTTATGTACTTGTAGTTGTTTTTTTTGTTTCTCTATTTTGTGTGAAGTTGCGACAGTTGTGCTGAATGAAATTTATATTGTAAACAACGCTCAATCACGTTTTTAGTGTAAAATTTTGTGCGCTTTCGCAATAATTTTGATGGATAATTTTTACCCGAAATTTTACGAATTTACATTATATTAATAACTAGCTGGACCGCTCAGCTTCGCACGGGTAGACATACCTAAACTTCGCATTACAATTAAAAAAGAAAATATATATAGATAAATATTTAAGCTCCTTTTTGTAATTGAATATGTATTAATTTCTAGGTTTTAACCCACTTTACGTTATGAATAGCAAAACTCGTAAAAATATGATTATCTTACCCAAGTAACATTTTTCCTCTCATAAGACGCTCCGAGAGCGCTACGAGACTTATTTTAGGGAGCTAAATGCACTCTTGAGGAGTTCTTCTAGATTCTTATAAGATTGTTAAAAGCTTTAAATGGCCTAGTTATGAGAGCCTCTTGATCCTATAGGAAGAGTTTTATTCTTCTTATGTGATTATAGACGCCGCTTTGTAAATCTAGTAAAGCTCTCTGAACTCTTCCTATGGGAGTGCAGAAGTTGTTAAAAAGAGAACGAGTGTGTGTAAACTTAAAAAAACATATATCTTTCGCATTTTTAATTTCTTTTTTTGAAGAAGGTAGGCGAATAGTTTTTATGTGTGTTCGTGATTCTCTCATGTCAAAAAATAATGTGTTTTTGGTGCGAGTATTTATCTCACAAGTTAATTGACGTATTATATTTGTAAAAATCATGGCATATGTAGGCTAAATTCTTGGTGCAATGAAAATTTCATCTACTAATTTAAACATTTTGCTTCGAAAAATAACAACGCGCTTCCAAAATTATGCATATTTAAAATATTTTGTTATTAATCATAATCTTATTATAGGGTTACCATTAATATTTTTTTAGGTGCAAAAATCACCAAAGTATGTTTTTATACAATTCACAAAATGCGATCATTCATACCATATTTTTTTCCAATTACTGTCTTTATCGTGCTTTTATGACAAAAATTGGATCTAGAGGTGTACAAAATATGACACTTTTTCATTATTAAGATTTTCTGAGATTTTCCAATATATTTGTCATTAAAAACTGACAAAAACAACTGATTTTTAAAGATGCCATTTTACTTGTGTCGTGTTAATATACTGCTCTCACAAATTTTAAATAATGACATAACACAAAAAATAATGTCCCCGCTCATTCTTCTCTGGTATAGTAGCTGTATACTAAGTTATACAAATCCACTTTTTATACAACTAATATCATAAGCAAATAAGAGAAAACAAGATGAATATGACGTTTTGGTCAGAATGGAAAACTAAATATGATAATTCATTTAGAATATTTTTTTTTAAGCTTCGGTAACCCTCAAGATATATTGAAAACATTTTGTTCATATTGCAACATGGCTGCTGTTGATTGATACTTTAACTCTTGTTTTAACATCTCTATGAGATCTTTGGATGATGATGAAGTCCCATTACAACGCTTGAGCTCCCGTAAGAAGTGTCGCTCTCAGTAAATATAAATTTTCTCTGAGAGACAGTACTTCTTATGGGAGCTAAAATGCTCTTATGGGACTTAAATTTGACATTTAACTTTCAAACGCAACACATTTGTCTGTGGGCGTTCCTTTTTATTGCAATTGCCAACTTTTATTAAGAAATTTAAATGAGAAAGCAAAAAATCGATAATTGTGTTAGATTAACATTTTGAAACAATGGAACTAAATTATAACCTAATAATTTTTCGAAAAAAGTAACAATCAAAGTTAACTGGATATAGCTTGGTGTTATTTAAATCACTCCAAAGCTGATGACAGCCGATGCAAGAACAGTATATATATATATATACCATAAACATTATGTGATACTCATGGTGATTTCCATTAGTACAATTAATAAGGTTGTTTCGATCAATTCTATCAAAATAATGCTTTTGAGATCGATTTTTCGGCAGATTGTTTCCTCTTTTTAATAATACTAATAATATTAACTACCTTAAGTTTGAAATGTGTACTTTTAGTTTAGTATATTTCAGTGCTAAAAATTGTTGTTATAATATTTATAATCAAATTCACTACTACCCCCAAATTAGGTAAACAAACAGAACAAAAAATCGACCAAAGAAACTTGCTCGCAAAGAAAACAATCAAACTTTTCTTTGAAATCTAAAATTACATCTTCCACCACCAATCAAATAACCAATCCGATAGAAACATGAACAGAAGCAAGTTTTGTGAACAAAAAGAACGCACTGTACAATTCAACTACAACATCTGTTCGTTTGAAATTCAAAGCTGGCGTCGTAGCTCCTATTAGAATCTTGAAAAAAACTTGAAGTATTATTATGGGATTATAAAGACTAAAAATGACGTTTAGAGTTTTAATTTCATAACGAGATACTTATGAGACTTAAATAGATTTAGATATAGGATTTAAGTACTTTCAAATTTAAAAAATGCTTAGCTCTTACAATAAAAATGCTATGAGACGAATTTGAGTTTCATAACAAGAGATTCATTCTTAAGTATAACAATAGGATTTAAAAGAATCTTATGGGAGCTTTTTTCAGATTTGAAGAGCTTAACTCCGGGAGTTTGTTAGTTGGGTACTACAATTCTTTATTGCTTTTCCAACACAGAAAGAATTTTTGAATTCAAAAACCACTTTTTGGGCTTATCCCATTTCACTATATAAATATAAATTTTTAAAAAATACCCTTTCAAACACAAACAGAATATTTTTTAAATCTAATATCACTCTTTTGTTTTTACCCCATATCACCCTATAAATATCAATTTTTATAAAAAAAAAGTCATCGCCTAGCAATAATCTTTGGTACAAAACGAATTTTTGAAATTGAATACACTATTTCATTTTTACCCCATTACACACTATAACTATAATTTTTTTGAAAAAGAAATTACCCTAAGACCATCCACTAAGAATAACCTTGCAAACACCAAAACAATGTCTAAAATCAAACAATTTTTTTTTATGTTTACCCCATTTCTCACTACAAATAACAAAATTCAAACAAAACACGAATTTCTTTCATCGGATTTTTTTTATTTTTACCACACTTCACCCTGCAAATATTTAAATTTTAAAAAACAAAAAAAAACCCTACAGCCTTTTTCTAACAAAAAAAGAATTTCCTAAATCGGATAATGTTTTTATTTTTACCCCATTTCACCCTGCAAATATAAAAATTTTGAAAAAGAACACACCTAGAGCTTTTTCCTAAGAAAATCTTTTTAAACAAAAAAAGAATTTCCTAAATCGGATATTGTCTTTATTTTTACCCCATTTCACCCTACAAATAACAAAATTTGAAAAAAGAACACCCCTTAAGCCATTTCCTAAAACATCCTTTCAAATATAAAAGCATTTCCGGACATTTTTTTTAGTTTTAACCCATTTGACCCTACAAATTGCAATTTAAAAAAAAAAAAAACTTGAAGCCATTTCCTAAGAATAACCTTTCAAACGCAGGTAAAGTTTTTTTTTATCGTATACGTCTTTTTCATTTTACCCCATTTCACTATACAAAGTTAATTTTTTTGATATTTTTATAGTTGATCTGCTATTCAAGGCGGAGACAAATCCAAAAAATCAAAGATTATTAAAATCGGTCCAGCCGTTCTTGAGTTATAAGTGTTGTAATTAAACCGACTTTGTTTTATATATTAAAATATTATTTTGTTAACAAAAATCTAAGGCTCTATACAAATTTTTAGACAAAAAACGTATAAGACGGAGTGTTCTTATACAAATGCATAAGAATAACTGCATATATGGGCCCTTACTAACAGGGTTGCAAGAGCTTTAGTCACTTTTTAGCTTAAACTTGGCTTGAATTCACAAGCTAGTGTGTGACTTATGAATTATGTTGTTTTTATTAATAAGGCACTAACTAAAGGGTTTTCTAATAAGAGGTGTTATTTTGATATTCAAAGAAAAATGGCATTTTTTTGAGATAGATGATCGGATGTTTATTTCATTATAAAGAGGAAGGTATGCCGTTAATAATGGAACACAACATCAGCCAAATGGCCGCCACGACCACGCTTACAGGACCATATCCTCCATATCCGCAATTTCATCGAAAAATCATCTTGACTGATGAGGCCCATTTCCACCTCGGAGGCTACGTCAACAAGCAAAACTGTCGCATCTGGGGCTCGGAAAACCCAATAGTTATTGTTGAAAAGCCTCTCCATCCTCAACGCGTGGCTGTTTGGTGCGGTTTATGGTCCGGCGGGGTCATTGGACCTTACTTTTTCGAAAATGAGGCTGGAGCAACAGTTACGGTCAATGGATTGCGCTATCGAGAGATGATTATTGATTTTTTATGGCCGGAATTGGATGGAATTGATCTGGACAACGTTTACTTTCAACAAGACGGCGCTAAGTGCCACACAAGCAATGAAACCATCGATCTTTTACGGGAAAAGTTTCCGGACCGTGTTATCTCTCGAAGAGGTGATCACAATTGGCCACCGAGATCTTCTGATTTAACACCTTGCGACTTCTTCCTTTGGGGCCACGTGAAAGATAAGGTCTACGCCAACAGCCCAGCGTCGATTCAAGATGGAATTCGTGAGGCTATCGAGGACATAGGGCAGCCACTTTGCGATTTGGTTATGGAAAATTTCATGAAAAGGATACGGTCCTGTAAGCGCGGTCGTGGCGGCCATTTGGCTGATGTTGTTTTCCATTATTAACGGCATACCTTCCTCTTTATAATGAAATAAACATCCGATCATCTATCTCAAAAAAATGCCATTTTTCTTTGAATATCAAAATAACACCTCTTATTAGAAAACCCTTTACTATTAGAGCATTTGCTCACCAAAAACATCAAAATCTCGGTTTTCTCACTTTTCTACAAAATTTCTTCGGTAGCTTGATTTGTTACTAGTGTTTCCTTTCTATAGTTTCATTTGCTAGGCTTTGCACAAGGTTCTTTAATTTCGGTTTTTTTTTTCTGTGTTCAGCAGATTAATCCACGCTTTTTTTGAAGCGAAGGTGAGTAATTGCAGCTATTGCTCACCCTTATCACGTATTCCCAAATAGTCGTGAAAACGTGACAATAATGAAATTATTAATTTTTCAACAATGGTAGCTGATTTACTTTTTAAGGGCTACGAGTTATTGAATTAAAAATCCTTCAAGTCATAAGCTAGTAGGTGACTTTATGAATTTAAAAAAAAAAATTAATTCAGAATGTAGTTAAAATTTTAATTCATAAGCCACTAATTACCTTATGAATTAAATTTTTATTTACTTGCTCTAAAGGGAAAGTAGTGGATTCGTGTAAAAAAAAAAATGTCGAGGTTGTAATCAAAACTGACACTGAGAAGTCCGAAAAAGTAGGTTTCGTCATGCCGGCCGTCGGTCCGTGCGTCTGTGCGTTGGTCCGGTGCGTCCACTGTAATTTGAGCTAGAGCCTAAACGGGTGGTTCGATTTGCATGAAATTTGGCACAGAGCATTTTTATGTTACTCTCTAGAAGGGAAAATCTAGCTTTTCTTTTAGCTCACCTAGAAAAGGTATAGCTGCCATACAAAATTTTTTTTTTTCAAAATTTCTCAAAAACGGCCTTAACGATTTTGATTAATCTTCGTGCCTGAAATGAACAAAGTACCTACTTGTAAGAAAACTGATTCAGGTTTTTGGCGAAACATACAAATAACGGAAATAGGAATAGGAAATAGCGTTATTCGCGAATATCTTTCCATGGTTGGACCGATTTTTTTATAATTTTGCAATGTGCTGTTTCTCAATATTATTTATTGAGTATTGCATTTAAAAATTTTGAAAAAAAAATTGAAACTTTTACTTTGACTTTTTAACATTTTCTCGTTAAAGAAAGGCACCTATCATAATATTAGGTTTTGGATATCAATGAAATACTTTATTAATGTGAAAGTACGTTTGATGCCATTATGTATGAAACTCGATTTCTTTTGCATGGCCACCACGGGCACGCTTGCAGAAGTCCAGACGCTGAACCCAATTTTCGAGAGTTTTCAAGCATAAATCGGCCGATACTGCTGAAATTTCACGTTCGATATTCGTACGAAGTTCATCAATCGTCGCTGGCTTGTTGGCATAGACTATAGACTTGACGTAGCCCCACAGGAAATAGTCTAACGGCGTCAAATCGCACGACCGAGGCGGCCAAGCGACTGGACCATTTCGTGAAATAACACGTTCTCCAAACTTGGTTTCCAATAAATTGATTGTGACATTCGCTGTGTGGCTTGTGGCGCCGTCCTGTTGGAACCACATGTACTCCAAGTCCATGTCATCCAATTGGGCCCAAAAATATTCAGTTATCATTGAACGGTAGCGCTCCCCATCCACAGTAACGTGCCGGTCTTGATCATCACGGAAGAAGTACGGCCCAATGACGCCGCCGGCCCATAAACTACACCAACCGTAATTTTTTCGGGATGCAATGATGACTCATCGATTACGTGTGGATTGCTGCCTGACCAATACCGCATATTTTGTTTATTGACGAAGCCATTCAGCCAGAAATGAGCCTCATCGCTGAAGATGATTTTTCGATGAAAATCCGAATCATTTTCAAGTTTTTGCTCAGCCCAATTCACGAACATACGACGCTTCTGGTGGTCAAGCTGCTTCAGTTTTTGCGTCAATTCAATCTTGTAAGGATGTAGGCCAAGATCTTTGCGCAAAATTCGCCACAACGACGTCACAGAGATGTCCAACGCTTGAGAACGACGTGGGAGAGACACATTTGGGCTTTCTGCAACTGAAGCCTCAGCGGCAGCAATATTCTCGACTCTACGGGCACTTCTTTGTCTCACTGGCACGGGAACATTTTGTACTGTGCCTGTGGATTCAAATTTTTTCCACTAGACGCTCAATTGTTGATCTGCTAGGAGGACTATGACGACCATAAATTGGACGTAGAGCTCTTAACATTGAGGCCACTGACTCCGAATTTCGGTAGTAAATTTTAATTACTTCAACTCGTTGTTGGCTCGTATATCTTTCCATCATGAAATGGCAAATTTTACTGAAGAGAAATGTCAAAAGAGCGGCAAGAAATATGGCGTCGTTTGCTGTCCCTGTTGCTCTACTTTTGTAGCGTCCTTGTTGAAAAACCCTTTACATACATCCACTAAAAAAACACACCTTATACATATTAAACCATTAACATTTATCTTCACGGTGTGACTGCATAACAGTTGATAACCAAGAGAGCAAGTTCGTGCGACCCAGTCGGGTATATTTTTTAATATGCAAAAATACTGCATTAAACTTAATTTCGTTTGTGTATAAGAAAAAAAAAATAATTAATGACTTTAATACATATACAAAAAAAACTTTTCGTCTGTGACCAATTATTGTATCCGTTTGTTTTTCCAGGTCGAGGGCACGAGCCTTTTCCTTCCGTTATGCATTCATAATAATTAATCATTTCATTTCACAAAGCAGCTACAATCATATAGAAAAAGAAACTGCATCGTAAAAAGACTCCAGAGAAACTCGTGTCCTCATTGAATTTCCTCACATCTACACTTGAGTATATTCGTATTAATAATAATAATTAGGGAGGTCTTAGAGTACAGACTCGAACCTCTTGTCTTAGTTTTATTGTTCAGTGTGCTGTGTGTCACTTGTGAGGAGGAGTTCGTCTTCTAAACAATAAAATGTAGTTTTTCCAACGCAAAACCATCATACTCCCGTTCTGCCTCCTTTAGTTTCTGTGCATCTTCTCCGATTGTTCTCAATGTATCTTTAGCTTGATGGTGTGTTGTTCTTGTTCATATAGAATAGAACAACACTTCAAACGAAACACCGCTTAGCACGTGTTTCAGACTCAGAGTACGAAAATATAGTCGTGTTTATTTGAATGCAAATTATGTAGGTGTGTAGCCAACCCGAATTCTATGTTAATGCTGACATTTAAAGGGTAAATTTTTAATTTTTTTTTCTCAGCCGCCTTTAAGGAAAGGATTTTTGGTGAATGTTAAATGATTGTTTATAAATTTCCACCCACCGAGCAACATTCATCACATTTAAATTATTTATTTTTACTGTTCGTCTCTTCCCATCGACAAGTAGAGCCAAGAGGAGTATGAGTATAAATAACCAACGTTTCACATTTTACAGAATGAACTTGAAGCCGAAGCGAGAGATGTAATCTTTTCGGGGTCGAAGCAATACATTTACAACCTTCTTTTAAAGGCGTCACAGAAATGGGATATCTTTAAAAGGTTTCCTTATAAGTCTACTGTTTTTGTTGTTGTTATTGTTTGTGCGAGTATATCGATCTATTCGGTCTTTGGTGGATGTTTGGGCGTAAAAGGAGCTTAGATTATATATTTTATTTTAACAGACCCTCACACATTTGTGTATGTGTATAGGTATAGGGTTGGTTGCTATTGACAAAGTATATATAATATTTATCAATAAGGTCTGCCGGAAATTTGTAGTCAAATCAAGCTTGCTAAATTTTGGTTATGCGAAAGCTTCAAATATCAATTTTCAGTAATGGTCTGCATTCATAAATATTAACATTTCAAAATTTTTAATATTTGTTTTTTTTTTTTTTTATATTTTGCAACAAAAGAAAAATAAAATCAAAATGGGACGTTATTTTGGCAAAGCAAATCAAATCAGTATTCAGTTTTTTTTGTTGGCAAAGGAGTCTATGGGACTGTGAGTATAAAATGTGGGTATCAATATAAGGTTGCTCTGTCTCTGTATGTATATTCAGAAGAATAATGTTGAATATGCTATTTGGAAATGTTTTCATTTGAATAACGAGGGCGTATCTTATAGAATCAAACTGAAGAGCAGACAAATATGTTTTAGTTTTAATGTGATGGGATATAATTTGTCGAAACATTTCAAAGCTTAAGTGGCATACAAATCAAACTGATTTTGTTGTTTCATGGCAACAGAAATGGTATTTTATGATAGTTAAGATATGAGATATAAATAATATTGATTTTAATCAAAACAAATAAATCGCATCAAAACGGAAACATGCGATGTAATCCAAATAGTATTTAATCAGGCAAAAATCATTTATTATTAAAATATTGCAACAGTAAGGAAGTTTCGTTTGTGTTTTTGTTTTATCGGCTGTCGTAGGTATTGGATGAACTTTTGTTAATTTTATTTTGAGCTTGGTTACCATTTACTACTTATTGCTGAGCGTGAGATTGTATCGAAACTATATAGTTATGGTTTGTAAGCCATGACTATAAGGTTCGGATTTGCATTCATTAAAAAGACGGACTGCAATAGAGAAATTTCAATTTTTAACAGAGGACCTCCATTTGGAAAATATTGACCAAAATCGATTAGGCCGTTAGAGAGAAAGTACAAACCAAAATTAAGACTATGCCAGCAAAAGTTAACAGAATAGTAAATATGAGAAAAAAAAAAATTAGATATTATTTTCAATTTTTTCAAAAAAAATTGAACCCATTTAAGCATCTGCATTTTGAAAAAACAAAATTGATTTTTTTGAAAAGTTTTGAGTTTGGAAATAATTTTGAATTTTTGAATTTTTAATAGATAAAACAACTAAAAACTTTAAGGTTTTTATTGCAGATATTTTCTTTATTATTTGATAGTTCTTTTTCTATTTCAAGTCATTTTTTTTGAAGAAAATTGCTGCTCCCGCCTCAATGGAGAGATATGGACCCCGCTCCCATACGATGTACTTGTTATCCTTCGACGCAACTATAGGTTTTTGTGTTTAGATGCATCTTATATCCCAAGGTGAGGTTATGTTAGGTTAAATAGGGTGATGATACGGCAAGCCGCATGCAGGGCCAGCCCCTGCCAAACTGATGGCGCTCTGTGCAAAATTGTAGAAAGTGCCCCTTTTTTATATTTGAATACAAGAAATAATTTAGCACAGTTGTGATGGATGTTATTTTGGGATTATGTGAACAAGTTTTGTGGTTAAAATGCAAATGGCAATACAATGGAAATGCGGTCCAGAATTTTGCGCCATGTCATCACCTCACTCGGATCTCAATGGATCCATTGTGCTCCCCAAGGACAGTTTAAGGTGGGTATAGGGAGGGGTATATGAAGGAGTTATGATGAAGTAAGTGGACGCTTAGGTATGGGTATGGGGTGGCTTACTGAACCATCTGGAATTCTGGAATTCTGGATGAATTTTAAGATGTTTCTTAGTGGCAGAAACGAGAGGTAGCCCAGTTCGTCGAAAAAATAATCGGCGAGGGCTGCTTTTCTGGTTCTTCCTAGGCTGGGGCATTCACAAAGAAAGTGAAAGGAGCCCTGCTCTGCCTCTTCATCTTGACACCCTCTAAATAAGTCGGATGTGCTGATGTCCATTCTACTCATGTGGGTTTCCATTGAGTTGTGACCCGTTAGGATTCCAACCAAGAGGGACAGCTTGCGTAAGTGTTCTTTTTTTTTCTTGAGACCCGAAAAGTCTCAGTTGCAGAATATCTTACTATCTTTTGGATTTCGAGGAAATTTTGTTGGATTCTATTCTTTTCTTACTCCAGTGGCATAAGTAACGATATTTTGGTTTGGCTCGGATCAAGAGATGATCCGGTTTTGGCCAATTCATCCGACTTTTCATTCCTCTGAATATCACGGTGTCTTGGGACCCCCATCGAAGAGTATTTGTGTTGGTTGCATTGAGTATTCTTAACTCGTTGCTACAACGGTCTGCCAGTTTCGACTTTATGACTATCTCTGCTCAGATTGCCTCAATTGCCGCCTGGCTGTCAATAAAATACCAATGTTTGTTTCTTCTTTTTTGCATGTGGTAAGACTTTTTACGGCCTTAAGAACTGCAAGCACTTCTGCTTATATGCCAAACAATTGTTTTTTTTTGTTATAATGCTGTTTATTATTCTACTTGTTGTTATAAAGTTATAAATTTATAGTTATTGCCTTACATTTTTTAAAAAGCTGTATTTTGGAAACTATTAGATAGTTCTACAAAAATGGTTCTACCTTAAATTTGAAGCAAATTTAGCAGCTTTGACATGGTAAAGCTAAGTTGTTATATCAAAAATAAAGATGTTTCAATTTCAAGTGGTTAGTATTGCCGGAAAATAGTTTTACTTTTCTCCAGTTTTCATTTCCTTTTTTTGGTTTTATAATTATATGAGCGTAAAAAAAGAATATGGAAAAATTCTCTGGGTAAGAAGTCTTACAAGTGAAAGAACACCAAGTTTTTAATTTTTATACTTTTAGCTTGAAATGTCTGTCCTTGGGTTATAGCCTAATAGCATACTTTTTATTGTGATATACAGCAATTTATGGATTCGTAAAAAATCGAACTCAAATTTTGATCAAACTTGACAGCCCAGTGACGGATCCACGGGGGGGTTTTCAGCTTCGGACAAAGGGTTTCATCACACCTTCCGTCGGGCTGTTAGTCTGTGCAAGCATCATTTGACTGTAATTTGAGCTTGAGCTTTGGGCTGATTTGCTTTTGTACAGAGCATTTTTATTTGATTTTCAGAAGAGACATTGGAATTTTTGTTTAACTTATGAAAAACGGTGCCATTCCTACAATTATTTCATTTTTCTTAATTGTTTCGAAAACGGCTCTAACGATTTTGCTTAAACTTCAGACCTGTAATGACCGAAATAATTGTGAAAGAACTGTGTTTCAATACTTCTTGAGAGATTTTTAGCCCTAATGAAGGTTTAAAGAAGTGTTTCACATGATTCACTCTCAATTGGCGTGGCAGTCTGTGTTTTGTTTTATTTTTGTGATCGGAATGTGTGATATGGACAGCAAAAGCCGATAAAATTTAAAATTCTAATGGAAAAATAAATTAAACTTTTCCTAATGGTTTTGGTGCAGTGATGCAGCATTGAGCAGCGTTACAAAAAATACGTTTTTTTTTTACCGATCAAAAAAAAAGTTGAGTGCAGTTGGACCTCCCCCCCCCCCCTTGACCGATTCCTGGATCCGCCACTGCTAGACACTAAGATGATAGGGAACACGATAAAAGTGTTTTTCTTAAAAACGACCGTCTGTTTGTCTGTCTTTCGGTCTCCCTGTTCAGCTACAGCCTAAATGGATCCGTTGATTTTCTTTAAACTTTTTTAAGCACACAAACTAACGGTACCTGTCATGCAAAATTTATTTTTCCTTAAATCGGCCCACAGATTCAAAAAAAAATAAGTAGCTATAGGCTTTTAAGTAAAAAAATTATTCCGAAAAATAGTTATCAATTCCCTTTTCTCGAAAATATTTCAAATGATCAATTGTTGTGTGAAAAATTATTGATATGTTTGAAAAATATTGTTTACCAAAATTTTCAAAAAATATTTTTTTGGATTTTTAAAAAAAAATTTGAAATAATTTTATTGAAAACTTAATATTTCAAAAACGACTATGTCCATGTGTATTAAACTTGTCAAAAATCAGTTTTTTTACATTATTTAGAAGACTTTTAACAAAACTTATTCTTATAACCAAAAATAACGGTCCCATTAACAAAAATCTTATTTTTTTGACTCCTACGATTTTGATAAAAATTTGGTCTATGTGTCAAAATTAGTATATTATTAAATTTAATTTTTGTAATTTTTTACGAAATTAAAATTTGTCCACCCGTTTGAAGCCGGTTAAAAGGTGGGGCAAAGTCTTCCAAGAGAATGTGTTATTTTGATCCATATCATATTTTACATGGTTGGACCTGTATTTGCAAAGTGTAGAGCAAAGTTAAGTTATATTAATTGTTTTTTTAACATTTATCCAATGATAATTATAGTAGAAACTAAAATTAAAAACATTGCCCAAGTTTTGGATTATTCAAGACCTTTAAAACTCTTCAAAAGACCTGGAATTTTTGTATAGAAATTGGTGATGGTGATGGGTGGTGATGGCAGGTAAAGTCAAATAGAGTTTCTCAGAAAAAAATTAATCAAATCATTAGAGCCGTTTTAAAGATAAATAAGCTTTCTGTCAATTGTTGCATGGCAGGTACCGTTATTTTTGCAGCTTAAACAAATTTTCTCTGTGATGAATAAGCTATACACCTCTTAAGTTCCAAGTTTGAAGAAAATTGCTTCAGCGACTTAGGCTGTAGTAAGGTCGAGACGGATAGGCGGAATACCGGGACCCCTTCAAGTGGTCTTTGTTAACGTAATAAAAGGTGTGATTAAAATAGAATACGAGTAAAAATTCAATATTAAAATCCAAATTACATAATAATTTCCATCATTCCTTAATATTTCAGCCTCTTAAACCCATCCCTCAAAAAGATAAAATTCAAATCCTACAAAAAATTTACTTCGCAATAGGTATAGTACCTATGTGTTTTTTTATTTAAATTCCTTACCTAAGGCAAAAAAAAAGAATGTAATTACAAAAAATTCCACGAAACATGGAAAAAATATTTTTCATTTTCCTTTCTAAAAATAAAAAAAAAATCACCATCATAAATCATTACTCTAATTTATATGAAATTATTTCTCAAACGTCTACTTTTATGTTTTCGACATTGAGACGTTCATGTCTCAAGTCTTAAATTGTTCAGAAAGTTTTATATATCAATGACATGCTTGCATTTAAAATAAAAAATATTAAAACATTTCTTTAAATTAAGATGGTAGAAATCCCGCAAGGAATTGATATGGTAAAGAACTCTGGTTTAAGTTTTCTAAACAGTGTAATCTTTCGATGGTTAGATTATATTTTTTCTTACCCAATGAAACATAAAATATTCATAGGAATCTGACAAACTATACACTGGACTAGAAATAAGGCAGTGAGAACTATAGTGGCCTAACTGATATTAGCACTTCTTTTCAAAATGGCACGTACATAAGTTTTCGTCTTTTTAAAAACATGTTCGAAAATCAGTTAGGACACTCTGCTTCTCATGGCCTCAAATAATTTTGTAAAATTTCTATTGACCTATTAGATTTGAATTAAAATACAGAAACTTTTTTCCAAATGTCCTGGATAGTATCCTGTCAAATCTAAATCAAGAATAAAGAAGCTTAAATTTATCAGTTGCCTAATGTAGAAACATTTAAATAAATTCCCATGATACATTAGACTTTAATAAGGAAACAAATACAAACAGCAACAAAACCAAACGCAAACATGATATACATATACGTACGTAATTCAAAGAACTTCCCCTCTCACAGCAATCCTATCGTTTATTCTAGTTCATTACTCCATCATTTTTGGTTCAAATTTCTTATTTTCAAAATTGCTACATTTAACATCCATTTGCTTAAGTCAAATGTTATCCTTGTAAAAATCAAATCACAAATTCACCAACACCAATAGAGGTTAAACTAAAAAATAAAACTCAATAAGGACATTCTAAAGACATTGCACTTTTCCTCTGTTTGTCATTTTCTACAATTTTATTCTTCTTGAATTTAGATCAATGAAGATGAATAAAGAGCAAAACCCTTTATCCTACATTCACACTTCTTTTAATCCAAAATCCTCTACAACCCCCACCCCCACAACAAAAAAAAAAAAAAAAAAAGAAAAACAATTTTATTCCATTTACACCAAAAGCAACTGAAGGCTACGGGGGTATACTACTGTGGCACTGGCACAGTTCAACATTCTTTTCAATGACCATCGTGCAGCATTTCTCTTTTCTATTTGTGACTCTCTTTCTTTCTTTTTTTTTCCTCCATTTTAAAACAGTATACTCAGCTAAAAGCATTCCCACTGATTATTTAACCCAATGCCTCTCGCACTCGCCTCTGCCCTTACTCACAATTGCACAGCACATTCAGTTAAAAGCTCCTAAAGAGTTGTATAAGAGTTGAGATACAAAAAGCCAAACAGATTAATAGATGGGGGATGTATGATGTTAAACAAAAGCCACCAAATCAGTGCTGGAAAGATACAAAATTTAAAAATAGCCTTTTCTTCCGCACTCGTTCCAGGGAATGAAAATAGACCAAAGACAGCGACGCGGACGCCGACAATGACAACGAAAAAGACGACGACGATGATGATGACTACGACGACTTTAATTCACCCTCAGCAAGTGAATGCAAGCTTTGTGTGAATGCAATTTTGGTTCTATTTTTAGCTCATTTCAAGAGCAGCCATATAGCTAGATAATCATTTATACTTTCTTTGAGAGATACCTAAATTTATTCGACTTACCCAGCATTAAAATCCATGAATGAAAGTTGACTTCAAATGAGATTTGATTCGCATCTATACATCGATTGATCCTGATTTATGTAAGCACAGTTCGAATATTTTGTTGTTTTTAGTTTTGAATCACTTTCGAGATACTTTTTTTTTGAATTTTTGATTTTTTTTCTAAACAAACTCTCTCAATCTACGCACATTTACGCATCTTTTATTTCCTTAAAATGCATCACTATTCGCACGGTATATACACACACTTTCCTCCTGTGAGAAGAAAGATTGATTTTTTCTTATTTTTCATTTTCAAACACAAGAGATTCAGAGAGATGGAGGAAAATTTAATTAATTCAATGAATTTTCTCACGTTTACATACAAGGAAAATTAGACAAAAAAAAAATTAGAAAATAAATAAAATAAAAATCTTAAAATAGAAAAAAATAAAACTGAGGGAAAATTAGTTGCTGTTGTTGTTATTGTTTTAAATTCTGGAAGCATAGATTTATTGATTTATTTTTAACAACAAAGCAAAAAATAGATACAAATCAAAGAAGAAAAAAAAGTGCAACAAACGCAACAAGATTCTCTCAAGTCGAATGGCCAAGCAGAAGCAGAAGGGTTGAATGTATCAGTAGGTAAAGTGGTTGAGAAAGGGGTTGGTTGATTAAGAATGCATGTTATGTGGATTAATTGATGTCGATTCCAATATACATATATTTAAACAAAACGAAACGAAAAAAAAAAATTGTTGAAACAAAAAAACAAAACAATCTAATCCAACGCACTTTGTATCTTTTTTCAACAATTTAAAAATTAAAACACACACTCGCACTTCTTCTTTTTCAAATTTTTCTTCTTATCTAAACAAATATTTTTTTTTTTTTTTTAATCCGAGCAGAAAAATATATACGGGTGGACCGAAAAAATTTAATTCAGATGCGAATCGAATTGTAGCTCCAACTATAATGAGAGCAGGTTATTCGGCGGCCTAACCAAATGGAGTCGAACCAAAAGTAAAGGAAAAGTTTTTTTTTTCTCCGAAAAACTGAAAAAAAAAAAATAAATAAAATATATACATTTATATGTTTATGTGTAGCAGAAAAGTCCTTTTTCTCTCTCTCTCTTGTCTCCAATGTTGAGTGGAGATTTTCACGCGCTTGCCACTAATATTATGATTTTTACTCAGACTTGCTGTTTTTGTTTAAGACAAAAAAGCAACTCTTTTCATTCATTTGAACTTTGGTGAGCACAAACAAAGCAGATGATTTTGATAGAAAAATTCTCCAGGAAGTATAAATGTACAGATGTATCTATCTATCTACAGAAAGACAGAATATTTTCTCTACACTTTTAAGTTTTGCGAGAAGAGAGAATATTGCTGCAGCTACTATACTGAATTGTTGTTTCTCATCAGATACCTTTTCCATAGTTTTGATAAGCAATTTATACAGAATAGATGTAGAGAGTGGAATTCAAATGGAATTGCCATGCGCATCATAGAATAAAAGAGGAGACCATATCCGAAGGATCAAATAAATATATGTGTAGGTACTTGGATTTTTTGTGACTTTTTGCATAATTTAAGAATTACTTTCGAATTGTGCGTGGCAGTGGGTTTTTAGTCTCTAGAGCTACTTAAAAAAAAATCAAAATTAAAATTAATAAATAAATAAAATAATTTAATTTTTAATTTTAAAGAATTAAATAAAATAGACAAATTAAAAATAATCAATTCAAATAAAATCGTGTATTTTCCTTCGTGTCTGACCACGCACTTCGTGAAAACCATTGAGTATATCTTCAAGTGGTTATTTTTAAAAATGAATTTTCAACCTCAAAATCCTCAAAATATTGAGAGAAATGTTCAAAAAATTTTGTTTAATGTTAAGTTATTTAAATCTTTTATTTTTAATCCCATTATAAATATTTTTATTTGAATGCTTTAAACTTTTGGTGTGTTTTTTTTTTTTTCTTGTAATATGTATTTGAAATGTAAATTGAATTGAAACCGTTATTTTGTATCAAAACCCCTACAGGATTTTGAATTTTATTATTCCCCATAATCTTAAAATGAATTTTTTAACAGTTAAACCTACCCCCACCCCTTGAAGCACTTACCACTATTTTGACTTTTTTTTTAAATCGATTTAGAGAGATACAAAAGGACAACAAAAAATATTCACCTTGAATTTCCGCTGTACTTCACTAGAATTTTCCAGGCGGAAATCTTGAAAGAAAATACCGCAATCAAAATATTGCCATTATATCAGGTAATCAAGCCGCACTCAAACCACTTGAATCTTATGCCTACAGCTGTATAAGGTGGTGTGGAAATGTGTCACTAGGCTAAACGGACTTGGCAAATACAACAAAGATGTCACTCAACTGGGTACCTGGTCATGTCGGGGTCCAGGATAATGAGGAGGGAGACACTCATGGAAAAATAGGTGCAACAACTCTCTTACTGGGGTCTCAGCCATATTGCTGTATGGGAGACAAAGTGATTAAAAACACAATCAAAACAGAAGAGGAAGCCAAAGATCTAGAAACCGCAAGCTGAGACAGGGAAAATTATTACTCTGAAATTATAACCAAAGTCGTTTCAAAAGCTGCATTAGCTTAAGTAGAAACAACCTTAGGGTAATTACGGGTTTCCTCAGTGGCCACTGCAAACTCAGAAGACTTCTCAGTATCCTTGGCCTATAAAGCAGTCCCACATGCACAAAAAACACCTGATGGGATGTTACTAGATAGAAGGATGCAAATTTATCACTCTGAAAGTCCTGCACATACCCAAATTCCTTAAAGGAAGAGATTTAAAATGCGCAAGATCATCGAGCTCTAGACGGGGGCACAATAGATATTTAGCAAATACATTAGACACATTTCGAATAGGAGTTTTTTTTCCTCAGAAATTTTAAAACTGAAAATATGTTTGCATCAAATTTTCGTTATACCATTAAACATAACTGTACGTACATACAAAATTTGTTTAATTTAACAAAAAAAATGTGTAGAAAATGGATTACTTTGTTCTTATATACATAATTTACCAACCATGAAATTAGCGGTTAATGTTTATATTTGGAAATTTAAAAAAAAAATCACTCATACGCCATAGTGATCCTGAGAAGTTTAAATTAAATTTTCGAATAACTGGTAATTTATTTGGCGTGTAGCTTTTTTTTTTTAAATCAGATTGCGTTAGCCTTACACGTTATAAATGTCGTTTCAAAATTTATTAAACAAGTCTCCAGAATATATATGATCTAAAACGCGCATAGTCTCTCTTTCTCCCTTCTATACACAACATTGCCCCTTTTTACCCTCGATAAATTTTAGGTGATATAAACAACGCGATGGAACAAATAGCAAAACACAACAAAAAAAAACTAGATTTTCCAGAGTAAATGAAAAACTACTTGAACTCAGAGAACCAGAGAGATTAAAAAATGAAAGAGAGATACTGCGAGCGAGAGAGAGAGAGAAAATATGTAATAAAAACAAATTATAAAGGTTTTCCAAAAAAAATATATAGGTCGACAACGTGCTCTAGGAAAATGTGGAACAAACCAGTAACAGCTGGAGCTGAAGCTGAAGTACTTAAGCCCCCATATAACCGCAGCTGAGTTGTGTATAGCTTTGGCATGCAACATGCATTTGAAAAGTGTGATGAAAAGCTTTTTCATTTTTCTCATTTTCCTGCCGAGTCGTGATGGTGTGAAATATATTTTGGTTTTAGGACAAATTTATGCCATGCCGGCCGTGCTTAGCTTAGCTGCTACTACTATATGCCATCGAGAATGTTGATGCTGACAGGAGAGTCAGAATGGCAATGCGGTCGTTTATAGCGTTGGCTTTGGGAAAGAATTGCAGCTCTAACAGATGGGTATTTTTTTTTTTTCTTTCAAATTCAGTCAAGTTAGAAAAAAATAGTCTTTGGCTTTGGCGCGGTATTTCTTAGAATTTGTAGGTGTTGCATATGCAGTGGGATTTGTGTGACAGGATATAAATTGAAGTTCCTGGAAAGTCATTAATGTGTACTTAAGTAGGGCAAAGCTTAATTTTCGGTTTGTTTGTCCTATTTTTTAATTATAATATTACATGACTTTAATGCAATGCACGAGGTTTATCAGCGTTGCAATTCGCCTCGTTTTATAACCAAAATCCTTTATGATAGATACAAATATGTGGTGGCATTATGGCAGATTTTGTGGTCATCAGTTAATATGCTTGACCAAGTGAGATGTATTTATAAACAATTTAATTGGCTGTTGATGGTTATGATTGTGTATTGAGTCACTTTTGTGTGCATTTTGAGTCGATTTTATGAGTTTTATGATGTTCAATTATGTTATGTATTCATGGAAAACTTATAATTAGAAATAAAAAATTTCAAAAATCCATATTCAAAATAAAATGACCTACTGGATAGCACTTCATTTCTCTTGTGGTACAGAGCTTTACATGTGGCTAGACATTGATAATTGAATATGTGTGGTATTGGTTGGTTTATAATTAATTAGTGGAGAGACAGCTTGTGGATCACCGAGGCCTATAGAGACTTACAACTCTCAGCTTTTCATTTGATCAATTGGTACATAAAAATGCTCTGTACCAAATTTCATTTAAATCGGACTATTCTTTTAGGCACTAGCGGAAATTACAGTGGACTCACAGTTGCACAGGACCGACCGACGGAAAGCATGACGAAACCCACTTTTTTTTAAGTCTTGATCTTCGAAGTGTAAGTTTTGATTACAACCTCGAATTTTTTTTCTACACGAAACCAATACTCACCCTAGAGCAAGTAAAAATTACAGCTAGTCTTGTATACAAATTCTATGCACCTTTTTAGTTTTCCAGAATTAATTATAAATTGCAAGAGAAACTCTTAAAAATATAATTATTATTTTAAAAGACATTAAAATAAACAACGTTGCGAACAATATCGTTATTTCACATAAAGCTATATAAAGGGTGTTTTTTTTTTCAGGTATATAACTTTAAGTTGGCATCACTATTTTAACTGGTGGCCATTTTGTCAGCTGTCAAGTGATTTATTTTTAGTTTGGTTTGGCATTTCAACATGAATAGACTGACGCCTGAACAACGCTTCCAAATTGTGCCCAAATGGGCCCAAAACAAGATTGCCGTTGATCCCGTAATTTTCATAAGCGAATTGTGTTTAGCGATGAAGCTCACTTTTGGTTGAATGGATACATCAATAAATAAAACTGCCATATTTGGAGTGATGATAATACTCAAGTGTATATTGAGACATCGTTACATTCACAAAAACTGACTGTTTGGTGTGCTTTATGGTTTGGTGGAATAATTGCTTCGTACTTCTTTAAAAACGATATTGACCAGAACGTTACGGTCAATGGTGACCGCTATAGAGCCATGATTACTGACTTTTTCATTCATCAATTGAACAACCATGATGTGCAGGAGCTGTGGTTTCAAAAAGACGGCGCAACATGTCACACAGCTTGTGCTACAATTGACCTATTGAAGGAAACTTATGGTAACCGCATAGTTTCACGTTACGGACCCGTGAATTGGCCTCCAAGATCGTGCGATTTATTGCCACGTGACTATTTTCTGTGGATATATGTGAAATCGCTAGTCTACGCCGATAAGCTCCTAACGATTGATCACTTGGAGGACAACATTCACCACGTTATTGCCGATATACGATCACAAATGTCACAGATTAGACTACGTACCGTCCGAGCCAGCCGCTGCGGTCATATGCCAGAAATCATATTTAAGTTATAATGCCAGAAAATTATCTTTCGAATAAAGTTGATGTCATGTCAATTTTAAAAAAATCATCTTTTTTTTTATTCCATTTCAAAGTTGTATTCCTTTTAAAAAAAAAACAACCTTTACATATAAACATTCACAGCCTAAAAATATACATGTCAATTTCATACCCAAAGCAACCAATTATAGTTTTTTTAAGTCTTCAACTTAAAGTCAAGTTTATTTAAAATGCTTTTCTATTTTTCATTTTATTTTTCAAATAAAACGAAATGAAATGAAGAAGAAGAAATACCATAATGAACACTACTCTTGGTGTTTTCATATAAATTCCCTCTCTCTAGAGTCATTCCCTTCATTGTTTACGATACGAAAAAATAAAACAAAAAACGTTCGTTGCAGCCTAAGGCCACACACAAGAATGACTTACACTTAAATTTTCAATTTAAAATAGTAAACCCAAAGAGCCAGAGACTTTGAAGACGAAAATAAATACAAAATAAATGAGAGTAATACTGAGAAGAAGGTTAAGGATAAATGCCAGCAGTATGTCCCTCTGTAGCCTTCAGCTATGTGGTACTTTGATTAGAATTGATGTGAGTGAGAAAGGGAGAATATAGGAATGTAATAGAGTCAACTACTGAAAATCTATACCGAAAGTCCTCAATTCAAAATTTAGGACCAAATCAACAAATGCATACACAAACATAGAATAACAGTTGGGAATGAATGTTATTTCTTTATTGGGAGGTTGCAATCTTTAAATCTGTAGACGAAAAAAATTGAGACGTATTCAGCAGTTAGCTATATTCCCTCGATAAGATATACACATTTGTAAAACTCACATTAAAGAGTGAGTATTGGTTTCGTGTAGAAATAAATTTCGAGGTTTTAATCATAACTAACACTAGGATTATCGAGAAGTCTGAAAAAGCGTGTTTCGTCGTAATGTCCGTAGGTCTGTACGTCCACTGTTATTTCAGCTAGAGCTTAAACGGGTAACCCAATTCGACTCAAATTTGGTACAGAGCACTTGTATGTATTCGAATATCCGCCTAGAGGGGATACTAAAATTTTTATTTTAGCTCACCTAGAACTGGAAGCTGCCATACACCAACTCTGTTTTTATTTTTAATACAGGGTGTTTTTTTTAGACGTGTGGTTTCCAATCTGGCAATACTTTTTTCGGAGTTGGTCTTTTTGACAGTTGTCACTTGATTTATGCTCAATTTAGTTTGCCATTTCATAATTAATAGACTTACTCCTGAACAACGTTTTCAAATCGTGCAAATTTATTACCAAAATATTGGTTCAGTTCGCGTGACGCATCGCATGCTGCGTCCAATATTCGGTCGACATAATCGCTCAGCAGAGTCGGTAATTCGAGCAACCGTGGATCGGTTTCCCATCACGTTTACTCTAGTTGATAATGCGCATCCTCAGAAACGGCGTAGAGTGCGCACCGAGGACGCCATCGCTGCTGTGGAACAGAGTATCGAAGAAGACCCGAACGAGTCCATCCGCCATCGGGCGCAACAATTGGAGCTGTGCCCATCCACTTTATGGAAGATTTTGCGATTTTGGTTTGCGGGCTCACAAAATCCAACTCGTGCAAGAATTGAAGCCGAACGACCATCAAGCGCGTCGCACTTTCAGTGAATGGGCACAAAACGAGATGGCCACCGATCCCGATTTTCACAAGAAAATTTTATTCAGCGATTAAGCTCATTTTTGGTTGAATGGGTACGTTAATAAGCAAAATTGTCGTATTTGGAGTGATCATAATCCACAAGCCATTGTTGAGACGCCGCGCCGTTACATCCTCAAAAAGTCACTGTTTGGTCTGCTCTATTGGCAGAGGGAATCATTGGCCCATATTTCTTCAAAAAGAAATCGGCCATAATGTTACAGTCAATGGGGAACGCTATAGAGCCATGATTGATGACTTTTTCGTGTCTGACTTGGATGATGTTGATGTAAACGACCTTTGGCCTCAGTAGTTAGAGCATTTTCATCAAAACCTTACTCAGCGATCTGGCAAAAACAAAATTCATGATTGCCAGCGAAACCCCCGTTCTCCGCTTGGGTCCCCAAAATTGGAAGCGTCACAAAAAAAAAAAAAAAAAGAAGCATTTATTAAAAGCTCGTCAGTCAACGATCAGTTCCACGCCAGTTACCGATCAGTCGCCAAACAGTTGACTAACCAAAAATCCTTTATTTTAGGTCAAATAAAAGAAACAGGCAAACAAAAAAAAATTTTAAAGAGTGCGAAAAATCTTAATGGTCGCGATAATCGTAGGAGATCGTGTAAAAAAAAGATAATGGTAAAAAAAATATCAAGGATAGTTAAAAACATCAAAAAAAAAAGAAGAAAATCGGAGTTAAACGAAAAAAATTAGAATCAAAGTAGTTAAAATACCAATAAGAAAAAGTATATACAAAATTTAAGCTTTCCATAAAAAAAAGAAGGCCTTATGCCTATTTGCTGAATGAAATCCTAATTTCTTGGTTATATATTTTTTTGTGTGTGAATCTGGCTCCCCTGACAACGTAGTGAATATAATCTCTAAAATATAAACAAAAAAATAGTGGCCTTCATATATGAAAGTGATCTTCTCTCTCTAATTAATATGTATAAAATCTAAACATCAGCTTCCAGCATCATCTTCAACATTCTATGCATGTACATATGACATACGACGAGCTGTATTAATTTTGTTCATTCCTTTTATTGTTTGAGTATATTGATTAGAGAAAGAGGATTCCGTTGGTTAGTGTCATTGAAGCAGGGCCGGCCACAGCCAAACTTGGGCCCTGTGCAAGATTTGTAGAAAGCGCCCCTTTTTTATGTTTGCATACATGCAAACGATATTACGATATTTTGAGTTAAATTCTTCAACAATGAAAGTGAAGTTAGTTAGTGTGCAAGAAATAACTTACCACAGTTGTGATGAATGTTATTTTGGGATTATTTGAACAAGCTTAAATGCAAATGGCAGTACATATTTGTTTGCGCAAAATCAGATTACATTTTCTTGCTCCTGGTAATGCACCCCCAGAATTTTGCGCCTTGTGCATTTGCTCATCTTGCACATATGGTTGGTCGGGCCCTGCATTGAAGACATTTTATTTAGTAAATTACGAGTAAGATCGTAACGGAGTTTTAAAATCCTTGACCTACCTCAATAAAAAAAAATATTAGAGTATTTTAATTAAAACGAGGCATACATAAAGTCTGTTATATAAAGAAGAAATTTAAGTTCTTACATTAAACATTTATTGATTCATTAATTCGTTAAAGGGGCAAAAGATCATTTTATTTTATTTATAGGTTTGGTTTATAAAAAAAAAAGGAATTAAAAATTAATTGTTCTGATTTTTCGGAATTCAGTAAAAAAAAAAGAAGAGAAATCACATATGTATATAAATATATATTTCTTTTAAGAAGAATTGTCTTGAGCTTAAAAAGTTACGAAATATTTTCTTATTAAAACCGAACAAATTAAAGCTTGAATAATATAAGAATGTAAATGGAATACAAATATTTTTTTTTTGTGGAAATTTAACAATAAGATATTTTTTTTTCGGAAATCAAGAATGGTAGTTATAGTGGACACTGAATTACTATGGTTTGCTAAAAAAAATTTAAATAAGGGATGTGAATTTAGAAGAAAGAAGGATGTAGGAACGTTAATAAAGGGATCACTTAGAAAATTATGTGAGCAGAATTAGTGATCATGGTGTGTTTGTGAGAGGAAGATATTTTCTTTTTAATCACAAAGGCTATAAGGGCCGTGGGTGAAGAAGTGCTCAAGGACTGCAACAACTAAGTCCTCTACTGGAATAAAGGCTCTACAAAAAACAAAAAAGAAAAATTGAGGATTCTAACTTCGTAAAGGATCGGGTACCAAATATCAAAATAACAATTTTGTCTAATTTCATGGTAGACTTAGGCCTTGGATTTAGGTAACACAAAAAAAAAATGTTTTGCTCTATCCTCAAGAACCCCCCCATCCGACGAGCAAAAAAATCTGGCAATAAAAGGCCTATACCAGAGAAGTCAATAGAGAAAAGGCAGACTTTGTTTTTGGTCCTTACAGATAAAGGGAAGTGAGGCTGTAGTCACTTCCTCGAAAAGTAAAGATGTAGGGAAACAAGACCAGGACAATGGAAATCATTTTTATACGTACTAAACAAAATTTTTAACTTTACAATATTCGGTGCGTTATTGCTGACATACGGCCCCAATTGCTGCAAAAAATGGTTGCCCGAAATCATTGGCAAACCCTAATCTTCATAATAAAGCTAAATTCTTGGCCATAACATTAAATTATATGCGTTTTATTTCTTCTTGAAAACCACACGTCTAAAAAAACACCCTTTATTTCTCGAAAATAGCATGGTACGTTCGTACCTGTAATGGCTAAAGTCTGCGTCTGTGGCCCATGCATCCCCGTTTGGTAGACCGATGTATGAGACTCTCTATAGGAGGAATTCGAATTTTTGTTTTAAGTCATCTAGAACGGTGGGCTGCCAAACAACAATTCCTAATTTTTTTTTTTTCTCAAAATCGGCTAAAATAATGAACAAATTAATTGTAAAAACTGCGTTTTCGCATAAAAGTTCACAAAACTGAAATAGGCATTCCATGTACCTATTTTTTTTTTGAGAAAGTGGTCTCTTATTGTGAGTTTTTTTTTATAATTTTGCAATCTAGTGCTTCTAAATAGTGAAACTACATATAAAGGGTCCGCGAAATAATTTTTTTTTTTTTGAAAATGGCGCAAAACATCGAGTGTAGCTTCGGCTGTGTGGCACGTAGCGCCGTCCTGTTGAAACCAAATGTTGCCAATATCCTCCTCTTCAATTTTTGTGAACAAAAATTCGTTCAACATGGCCCGATTACGATCGCCATTGACTGTAACGGCCACTCCTTGCTCATTTTCGAAAAATGGCCCAGTTATGCCTCTGGACCAAAATCCGCACCAAACAGTGACTCGTTTTGGGTGTATCGGCTTTTCAATGTATGCGTGCGGATTTTCTGTGCCCCAAATGCGACAATTTTGCTTGTTTACTACCCGCCAAGATCAAAATGAGCTTCATCTGAAAAGATGATTTTTTGGCAAAATCGGCATTTTCTCTAAGTCGATCGCAGGCCCACTTAGCGAAGCGTATACACAACCATATTCGTTCAGCGGAAGGATAAAACTAATTATCTGTCAAATCAGACATGAGCTAAGTGTTACCATTCACGAAATAAGCACTAGTTGAAAAAAAAACGTTAGATGGCGGACCCTTTATTTGAAAACTACAAATTTTTAAATAAATGTTTTAAACGAAAAAAATATTTTTTTTTGTATTTTTTCAACATTTCCTCGTTAAATATATTATAACATTATTGAACCATTTACATCCATGTTTAATATGTCGCTACATTGTAATTGTTAACTTTATAGGTTAGGTTAGGTTAGGTTAAGGTGGCTGCCGAGCAGGAATGCTTGAAAGACTCAGACCATCAGTTGATCCACTATGATACTACAAGAATTTAGGAACTTTTCTCCCTACTTGTTGAAGGTTGAACCAATTGAAGCTCCTTTCGAAGCGTGCGGATTACTCATGGCAATATTTTCCAGATAACTAGGTTCATTGCACTAGTAATCACCGAGATGGAGTTTACGTCGTTGGGAAAGAGCAGGACAAGTCCAAAGAAGGCTAACTACAATTAATACGAATTTTGTCCCCCAATACACATACTTCCTCTATCATACGCCATCATAATCATATAAAAAAAACATTTGTGTTCGTTTTGGTTTTTGAGTATTTCATTGCAATTCCTGAATTTTAAATTTTTTAATGTTTAAAAAATCCCAATTAAAAGATTTGTACACATATTGAACATGACGTATATCATTCAAATTAAGCATGAGGAAAAAAATATGAAAGATAAAACATCAAAAGTCCACACCGACCGCATATGAGGAGAATTTTTATTTAATTGGCTGGTGGCTAGCTGATGCATTTTTCCATCTATAAATACAATTTATTTATTTTAGCTTCAAAAGATACCAACACATTAACTTGAGCGTTAAATTGAGTTTCCCTCTGATTGAAACAAAACAAAAAAACAAGGAAAACAAAAATACAATTCTTGGACCACACACACCGAAAAATTTAGTTATATGTATAGTGATTTATTGTTTTAGTTTTTTTTTTTTTTCCTTTTTGTGTGAAATTTCCGCTCCCTTAATTTTGGATTTTTTGAATGCATCCATAATTGCTCAAAGTTAATCGATAAGTCCTTATTCTAAAGATGGTATACACCAAAGGAACTCCGGAAATAGCAATTAATTTGCGGTAGGGGCAAGAAAGGTGCAGCTATGTAATTCTATAAAAGTATTGCATACATTCATATAGGAACTTTAGGGTCTTACAAGAGCTTTTAACTTGAGTTCAAATGGTCAGATTGTCAAGGCTAAGGTCTTTAAATGTGAAAAAATTGTTATAAAGGGTTTTCCAATAAGAGGTGTTATTTTAATATTCAAAGAAAAATGGCATTTTTTGAGATAAATGATCGGATGTTTATTTCATTATAAAGAGGAAGGTATGCCGTTAATAATGGAACACAACATCAGCCAAATGGCCGCCACGACCACGCTTGCAGGACCATATCCTTTTCATGAAATTTTCCATAACCAAATCGCAAAGTGGCTGCCCTATGTCCTCGATAGCCTCACGAATTCCATCTTTGAGGTCTTGAATCGACGCTGGGCTGTTGGCGTAGACCTTATCTTTCACGTGGCCCCAAAGGAAGAAGTCGCAAGGTGTTTAATCACAAGATCTCGGTGGCCAATTGTGATCACCTCTTCGAGAGATAACACGGTCCGGAAACTTTTCCCGTAAAAGATCGATGGTTTCATTGCTTGTGTGGCACGTAGCGCCGTCTTGTTGAAAGTAAACGTTTTCTAGATCAATACCAGCCAATTCCGGCCATAAAAAATCATTAATCATCTCTCGATAGCGCAATCCATTGACCGTAACTGTTGCTCCAGCCTCATTTTCGAAAAAGTAAGGTCCAATGACCCCGCCGGACCGTAAACCGCACCAAACAGTCACGCGTTGAGGATGGAGAGGCTTTTCAACAATAACTCTTGGGTTTTCCGAGCCCCAGATGCGACAGTTTTGCTTGTTGACGTAGCCTCCGAGGTGGAAATGGGCCTCATCAGTCAAGATGATTTTTCGATGAAATTCCGGATCATTTTCATGCATTTCAAGGACCCAATCAGCAAAGACACGACGTTGTTGATGATCAGCCGGCTTGGGTTCTTGTGTTAACTGAACTTTATAAGCCTTAAGTAAGACCCAAGTATTTATGCAAAATACGGTGTAATGACGTTTGTGGAATGCCTAATTCCAAAGAACGACGAGGAATGGACAACCCTGGGTTTTCTTCAACACTCTGGGCTACAACAGCAATATTCTCAGTTGTTCTTGAGCGACGTGCACGGGTTTTATTCTTCACATCACTAACTTGTCCCAACAGCTCGAATTTGTCCACCAATTTCTGTATTGCGGTCCGACAAAGTGCTTCACGACGACCCAAAAATGTTTTAGTTTTACGAACCATCTCTGCCAAATTTTCACCATTTTTATAGTGAATTTTAATAATTTCAATGCGTTGTTGAAGCGTGTATCGTTCTATTTTTATTAATGGCGTAGTTTCTACTTGTCAAATGTCAAAAAATGCAAGCTTCAAAAGTGACAGCTACCGAAATATCGGGCTATTCAAAATAACACCTCTTATTGGAAAACCCTTTAATAGTAACAATACATAATTTTAATAATAATTGGATTAACGGATGACAAGGAAAGTAAAAAAATAACAACCGTTGTTTTAGTGAACAGTTTTTTTAAAAATTAATTAAAAATTAACTAGTTCTTTGGAAAATTGAAAATAATAGAAATAAAAATTCCTTTATTTGTCACCAATCCGTTGCTTAAGTTTCCTATTTCCACTTCGTAGGTAATACACTAGATTTAGTTATTTTCAATTTTCTCAAAAAGTACAAAGACATCCGGTTTTTTCTTTATAAATAATAATGTACGAGAGCATTGAATTTTGAAAACACAAATAGTAGTAACCTAACCTCCACGAAATCCCTCACCACACTTCTCTTGGCTACAAACTACCATGATACCGGACTTAATCTTCCCAATCTAAACAGCGTCATGCGTCATACGGGCTTTTGTTTTAAAATTATTAAAAATTGTTTCCATGACTATATCGGTTAAATCTCACATTTTATCATTTCTGACGTATAGCACTGATGATTGTTATAAAAATTATACTTTTAAATAAGTGCGTGAAGTTACCATCGCCATTTTCAATTTGAAACAAAAAAGTTCTACCTACTGTAATATGGGCAACTTGGGCTACGATGTGCTGTAAATATAATAATTTTACGGATGAAATTTTTTGCAACATCAAGGTTATTTTAAATTTCAAAGTTGTGTTGTATTATGCACAATTTGTCGTTCTAAAAATCGAAAAGATAAAAAAAATTCGCATATTTGCAAGTTTTTTTGGCTGATACTAAATGTTGCGAAGCCCCATAGCGTGAAGTTAGCATCGCCATTTTGGATTTTCAAAAAAAAGAAAAGTTGTGCTGCTTGACGCCGAAGAGATCGAAAAAAAATTCACGTATTTGCAACTTCTACGACAAGAAATTATTTTGGTGAAGCGTTAACTTAGCAACGCCATTTTTGATTTTCCAAAAAAAATTTTTGTGTAAGCAATAAAAAAATTTGCTACGGAAAAAAAATGTTGTTTTCAATTAGAGTACCTTCGGAAAAAGTATCATCTCTCTGCACTCTTTACTCCACTTATTTAAGCGAAGTTATTCGAGTGGACGACGAATGAAAAAAAAAAACACACTCGAATAATAAGGAAAAGCACAAAGGAGAATGAGTTATAACTCTGCAATATGTTCAACCTCAGCAATTTTGTCTACGCCGGCCACCACATACGTCCCTCGGCATCTCAAGAAGAAATTGCATCGTTTAAAAGCTAACTTCACGCTAAAAAAAACGGCTAGCCTCTAAAATCTAAACGATTAGTACGATTTTTTTTTATAAATATGGCACATTACAGCACAGCACTTTTTTTTTTGAAAATCAAAAATGTAATGTAAATGTAATATTAAGATATCCTATAAAGGTTTCCTATTGCAAGCAAAAATTATAATAATTAAGGAAATAATTTAACCTTAAAAAATAACGAAACCGCTTTGTATATCAAATTATATACCAAAACTTCTGATATTAAAAAGAATTAATTTCTAATATCAATTATTATTGATTTTAAATTTGAAGTCTTGAGATAACAAATTCAAAGGTCGTTATTACAATTTTAATATCAAAATTCCTTTGTTTCGCTGAGATTTAAAAATGAGTTAAGAAATATAGTAATTAACAACACGATTAATAGGAAAAATAATTATTACTATATTAACGTAAAATTAATTTTGTTTTCGAACAACAAAACAACAAAAATTACCTATATAAACACTGTTTTTTTGCTGAAATATTTAAAAGTAGATCGCACTTTAAGAATATTAAATATGAACAAATACACAGTCTTAATTTTCCTTCTTGTTGGCCTGGTCCTATCTGTGGTAAAATTAAGGACAAATATTAAATTTCGGATATAATTCTATGTTGATTTTGTTTTTTTATTCAACAGAACTCGGCATCCTCAAAAGATAATAAAAATAACAAGGAATGTTCTGTTGTAAATTGGATGAATGGTGGAGACATGGAAATCCATGTATCATTGCCAGGTTTGGGTGCTTATCCAATTAAAGTGCACTGGGATTTAGCTTGTAAAGGAGCTATGAGTCCTTAAATTCATGTTTTACAATTATGTAATCGATTTAAAAAAAAAAAGAAACAACAACATTGTTCAAATATAAGATGTATTTAAATAATTCCAAAGCTTGTTCACATACGTTTGAAACCCTCAGCAAATATTTTTTTTTATGCACATTTACTTTTTTCTTGTATAAAATAAAATGTTAATGCTATCAATTTAAAATACATAATTAAATCAAGCTAAAATCACTAAAAATTTTATTTTATTTTTAATAAATACAAGTTGGTGGCCAAAATATAAAAAATGAAAATTAAAAAAAATAGTTTTTTTTTTAAGAAATTGTCACTTTTTAAATGCTATTTTTTTTAGGACAAGTATTAGTCTCGTGTAATAAAAATTAGAGTTTGTAATCAAAACTAACACTTCGATGATCGAGAAGTCCGAGAAGGTGGGTTTCCTCAAGCCATCCGCGTCCGTTGGTCTGTGCGTCCACTCTAATTTTAGCTATGGCATAAACAAATGGTAAGATTTGCTTCAAATTTCTAACAGAGCACGTGATTCCCTAGAGGGAAAATTAGAATTTTTTTACCTATTTTTTTTTTTTCAAATGTTCTCAAAAACGGCTCAAAAGATTTTGATTAAACTTCGATCCGGAAATTGATCAATTCAATTGTAAGTAAACTGCGGATCAAATTTTTGCCAAAAAATTTATATAACGAAAATAGGCATTCCACGTTTTTTTTAAGAAAAAGAAGAAACAGCAAAACAATACAAAATTAAAACATATACATAACTGACGAACCTAACTGTCGTTTCTAGGAGAAACGCGTTTGGAATAAAGATCGGTTTTACTGAGTTATTTTTTTTTTTTTGATTTTCTAAAACTTACTCCATAATCGTAAAAGGCCAGAATGGAATATGGAATGAAACTAATCTTTAAACTTTTGCGTTTTCTGAGGTAACTTTTATATTTCATCGGCCAATTCTAGAATATCGACCACTCAGAGGGTTTAAACAGAACCATATATCTAACCATAAATCGCAAGAAAAAATTAAAATGATTCTGTCCAAGTAAAGGTTGTTTTTTTTTTTAGACGTGTGGTTTTCAATCTGGCAATACTTTTTTCGGATTTGATTTTTTTGACAGCTGTCACTTGATTTATGCTCAATTTAGTTTCCCATTTCATAATTAATGGACTTACTCCTGAACAACGTTTTCAAATCGTGCAAATTTCTTACCAAAATATTGGTTCGGTTCGCGTGACGCAATATTCGGTCGATAAAATCGCAAAATCGCATAAATTCGAGCAACCATGGATCGGTTTCGCATCACACTTACTCTAGTGGATAATACGCATCCTCAGAGACGCCGCACAGTGGCCCGTTTAGGCAAAAGTGCTTGCGAAATTCATTTTTCGGGTGGGTTTATAATGCAAAACTTTTACATTTTTTTGAATTAACAAATGTTTGGAGCTCTAGAAATCGAAAAAATAATTTCATTTGTATGAATGGTTTGACTTGTAGAGCGAGTCAAAGTTGATAAATTTGTATGGTTAGAAAAAAAAACAATTGTTTTTAAATTTTGTTTTTAATTTTGAGTGTACAAAATAGGAAAAATGTGTAAATAAAACTTTTTTTTGTTATTTTTACATGATATATGTGTTAATTGCTATAATCATAAATGAAAAAAAAATGATAATTTTTTTTTAAACTGCTAAATTTAATGTTTTTTGAAACTCCCATTTTTGCACTCTTTTTCGACTTTACACTGAGTAGAAAAAAAAAGTTTCAAACATAATCAAGCCAAACTCCACGGATAGTAAATCCTTATATATCTCTTCATATAAAACCAAAAACTCAGCTGCATGAAGTTGCATAGAGCTGAGCTAGAGCGATTTGATTTAATGAAGTCCGTAATTTTTTCTGAGTTTTTTTTGTCAGGTGCAGAAAAAAAATCATGGAAAATATTTTTTCTCTGTTTTGCAGGTATGAGTGTTGGTTTGAAATAAAACGGTTTTGTAATTTAGAAGGAAAAACCTACCTTAGTTTTTTTAAAACGGTTTTATAGCTTGTTTCTTGTCACCCCAAATAAAACTTTTAAGTATGAATGTTATTGATTTCGGGTATGATTAATTACTGACAGGTAGTTTGATGGATAAGAGTTTTAAACTGGATTAGAATTTTTTTTAAAAAGCTTATAGGTAAAGCAGATTACCTTATTAAGATGTCATAAATTGAATATTTTTAATGCAGGTATTTAGTTTTATGGTATAAAAAGATGAAAAATTGGGATGAAATTATCATTGAAAACTTGAACGAGCAGTTGTGTAAGGAAAAATAATTTAAAATGGATACATACAATATTTTGTTTGAACTTTTTGTCAAAGATGAAAGTCTTGAAGAGTTCTTTTTTGCCGTAATAAGTGAATACCAACTATAGGGTGAAAATTTACCGGAAAATGAATCAAAATTAAAAAGCTTTTATTACAACATTGATAAAGAATGGGTCGCAGCCTATAGATCGAGATTATTTTTCATAAACAAAAATGAGGAATGGCTTTCTTCATCTCTCCATATCAAAACCGGACAAATGAGCTTGGACTTGATGCAGATAAACCAAAGCAAGGATTTTGAAATAGCAATTATGGAAACACTTCAAGGAGATTTTTGAAATATCTGAGACAACCGCTCAAATAACAGGAGTCGATAAAGAAGTTATAACCAGGATCAAAATAATATTTAATATTTTGAATAGCAGGGAAGTAGTGAATACAATTAAATTTGGAGAGTACACCAAAAAAACCGCAGAGTTATTGAAACAAAAGTACCCTGAAAATTAACTCAAACCTACTCTTCATAAAATTTTGGTTCATAGTCAAAATATCATCGAATACTAATCACTACCACTAAGCCCAGGAGTCTGACTACAAGAAGTACAGATATCAAAATACGTGCAAAGTTTCAAGAATTCTGCAGAATGAAGACCTATTTAACATGCTAGCAATCGCATCCGATCAACTTATTTCTTCCTTAAGGCATGTAAGAAACCAAAAAAAATACTTACCGGAAATTATAAGTTTATTACGCACTACCCCGGACTTAGATGATAGTTTCCAAGAAATTTAATGTTTGTTCGTAAATCTTTGTTCCTTTTATTTTGTTTTTCTACTTTTTAAATTCTAATCTATCAACAAAATACTTTATAAATTTACTCTCTTATAAAAAAAAAAAAAATAGAATTTTGGCGATAGCTTTATTCGTTTAAGAGATATGATTTTTGCAACCAAAAAAGTCAATACGGGCCACTGTGCACCGTACATTCCGCACCGAAGACGCTATTGCTGCTGTAGAGCAGAGAATCTAAGAAGACCCGAATAAGTCCATCCGCCATCGCGCGCAATAACAATTGGAGCTGTTGAAAATTGGGCCTCTCGGCTGGAATTTATTCGAGCCAGCAACGGCGGCCACTTGCCCGAAATCATTTTTAAAACATAATGACAAAACCTTATCTTTATAATAAAGCTAAATTCTTGGCCATAACTTATATGCGTTTTATTTCTTCTTGAAAACCACACGTCTAAAAAAAACACCCAAACGCCGGTATATCCACGTTTTTATGTTAACCCACACAAATCGGACCTTTTACTCGAAAAAAAGGTTTCATAACGTGGGTGGACAGGAAAGAGGTTTTCATCCTGACAAGAAGTGTTTAAGGGTGTAGATCATCTAAAAATGGCATTATATGCTAAACCAATCACTGAGTGAGGTTAAGGGTTCCACTGATTCAGAGCTAAGGAATCTATACATCAAAAAGTCCATCTTAGTTATATCACCTGCACAAAAACTCCGCTGTATCTTTTAACTAAAAATAAGACTAAAACATTCCTTAAATGTTTTATTTATTTTTTTTTTTGTATTTACAAAATTTCTCTATTTCATCTTCTGATCTGTCATCAATGCGGCATGCAAGGCCAAGACAACACGGAAGAAAAAACAAACTAATGTCACCAGTTCGTCATAGTCAACTAAAAGTTGATTTTTTTCTCATTATTTTTAGCTAAATGTCTCAACATTTTAATCTGAAAATTCCATTAGTAATTTTTTGAAAAATATTTGTTTGTTAATTATTTTTACATATCTCAGATTATTGATGCCACCACCTTCTATCTTGAAGGAAGGGGCTTTCCCAAACCTATACCTACCTATTTATTAATACATGGCGAGAATATTTATTTTATAATAATTATTATTGTTGCATTTTCAAAAACCTATATAATGAAAGTAAGTGAAAGAATTTTTTTTTTTCGAAATTACTCAAAATACAAGGAACATTAAAATGTTAATGATGCACTAAGTTTTATGTGTGTATGTATATGTATTAGCCCAAGTAATATTTCAACATTTCATTCAACATGGTCACATGGTGATGGCACATCACCCATAGTTGTACTTACTTGACGATTGGCCGTGTGGAAGTGTATTCGGGTAGCCCGCATATTATAAATATTGATTTGTGAACATAAAATAATTTAGTCAGTGGAGGAATATCCGTCGGGACGTGATCGCTTTCCAATTATAGATTTTCCGAAAAAACAAATCGAGTGCTTCGGATTGTATACCTGAACCTGAATTAAAGCGGTTTGAATAATTATCTATTGTTTGTTTCGTCCTCCTACTCCTTTTATACAAAATCATTTAAAATGGTAATGTCAATTTAAGATGAACTTTATTAAAAGCAATTTATATATCTAGTTTTTAATTAAAAATTAAATTATGTTCATGCTTTTATTTTTTTTTAAATTTTATTCAATTTAAAATTTCAAGTTTAATTTTTTTTAAATGTAATGGGATGTGAAGTGGAATTTATACTCGTATACACATGTGATCAATTGGAAATATTTTTATTGTGCCTTTATATGGATTTTGTTTGGCAAAGTACTTCATTAAAATATTTAATAAATAAATAAATCTTCAGAAAAAGTGTAAGACAAGTTAAAATAGAAAATGTTGCTTGTTATTTTCGGTTTTTGTTTTTCAACAATGAAACCTCACAAAACTGATGAATTGAAAGAGTCAAGAGTTTAAAAATTTAAATATGTAATTGAAAATGAAGAGAAAATATCTTTCACGAAAAATGAAATATTAAATTATACATAAAGTTGATATTACAGTCCAGTTTATACTTTTCTTAAGGGTTTTCGATGCCTTTAATTTGAATTCGAATCAGATTTTCTACATCGCGTCAGGCATTCGAGATATCCTTATTTAAAAGATTTTTCTAAAAACCAATTTTTCAGAATATTCTATCTACAGGTATAATGTTATATAACGACATAATTCTTCTACCAGCAACTCGTTACGTTATCTGAAAGTACTTATTTTCCATTTGAAAATCCATTCCAATATTTGCCTATACCTACCACTGGGAGATCAACCTGAGACAGAATTTTTTAGTTTTGCGTATTAAGAAGGCCAACAATACTAACCAACCATTTATGGAAGTGTGCTCCCAATAAGTTAAGGATTTAGTTATAACCACGGAGGCCGAAATAAATACATATACGACTACTTTTTGTGCTACTCATCTTAGTTTATACGTTCGTTTTTTCATTCAAAAACTTTTGTCCACCGGGACTCGAACTTAAGACCATAAGCTGTGACTAGACTTAGAAACCAATTCCCTGCCATCGGTTTAGTTCTCGTGGAGTACCTATGTTTAACTTAATCGTAAGCTAAAATTGCTGTTGTTTCATTCAAAAATGTTTAATTTTAATTGTGAGAGTGAGAGTGGCACAAACCGCCCTGCAATCAATAAATGATTTCTCGAAGAGGAAAGTAAAGATTGAAAATGAGTTTGTAAATGATTAGTTTTTACAAATTTTATTTCGTTACTTAAGCAAAAAAAAACATTTATTCAATTTTAGATAAGGAAGTCTTAATAAAGAAGCCACAAAAACTGTCTTTTCATGAAATTTTGTTTGTGAAAAATCCGATAAAGTGCCTCTACCTGACTCACTTGATACATTTACCTACATATATACACATACAGGGTGATTCGCATAAGGTGTGAAAAAAGCTAGATCTTGATAAATTGGGTCGAGACAGGAAAAAATCATTGGGGAGGGGTTCTATTCCCTCCGTTTAGATATCAGGGGCATTTTTCTAAAAAAAATTACTTAGAACAGAAAAAAAATATTTAAAAACCAACCCTTTTAAATGCCATGCTATACTTTTTTGTAAAGCCAGAAATTTCTTCTTTTATTTTATTTTATTTAATTTTATTTTATTTTATTTTATTTTATTTTATTTTATTTTATTTTATTTTATTTTAAAGTAAAGGTGTTTTAGTGACCAGTTTTTGAAAAATAAATTTTCAAACTCAAAAATATAAGAACTTTACTAAACTGATTCATGAGTCTCATAAGTCATGACTATATTATTCTTCGTCGCAGGGACATAGCTCCACATTAAATAAGTCCATAATGGACTTATGTCCCACCTCGGTGATACATTAGTCCACGATTCATTTATGGACATATGTCTCAGACAAGTTGTCAAAATCCATATTTAATTTTAAAAAAGTGGGATATAAGCCCATTAGTATCATTACTTTCTGAACAACGTAATTCTAAAAAAAAATCACCGGAATCGTTTTCTTGGAAAACAGTACCTTTGTGGGCCGCTACGCAGGTTCCAAGAATTTTATTTCCCTTTTCAGGTCCTCATCCCGCTCACGCGCAACTCCGTTGCTCCGCTTAGGGTATGTTCAGTAGACAAGCAGGTGCCTATATCTGTTAACCTTGGACGGCTCAAGATACTGTTTATTAAGAAAACTGTGAAGAGTGTTTTAAATATGATCATAAACATGTTGGTTTTACCTACATATATGTTACGAAACTTTCAAAGCAAAGCATTTATTTTTAACGAAACAACCCAGGTGGGACATAGCTCCATAATTTGTTTGTATGGCATTACGTTCCACTTGGGTGGGCCGTATGCCGTGGGCCGTGGGCTATATGTCCGTAGTCAAATTGTGGACTTATTTCTTGTGGAGTTAAGTCCTTGTGACTTATTCTTTAAACCTCTTAACTCATACCGGAGGTTTGGGTTCGATTCTCAGCCTCATCCACCTAAAAAAAATAGTCGGTTACTGCCTCTTGCGATTAAGTGGCAAGTCGTCCAAGAGTATCTCTTGTCATAAATATGTAGGTGCCTCTCACATTCATATTAGGTCCCTTCCAATTCTTCAAGCAAAAAATCACGCACACAGGAATGGTTGAGAGTTGTAACTTGTAAGTCACTCCCCCCGGTTCTCCACGAGCTGTCGCGCCACCAAATTGATATATTTATGCATGCTTCTCTTTACCAACGGGATCTCTTTCGTGCATAAAGAGAATTGAATTTTTTCTGTAAGTAGTTTTGTTCAAATGCATTTGATGAACTATATTTCTTAATTAAACTAAAATACCACATTTTGAAGGCGGTATTTTCGTATGTCACTTCTTTTTACTTTTGTATTATGCGAAAGGCAATTATGATTGATTTATCGATAGTAAACAAAAAAAAAAAAACAATTTACTGTATGACGATAATTCAAAAAATTCGAAAAAGCTCTCCAACATTCAACAAAAATGATGTTTTCGAAAAAAAAAAAATATTTTCAAGTTAAAGTAATAAATTTAGCTGTAAAATAAAATTTAATTTCCAAAATAATTTATTGCTTATACCTAATGGATGATCATCCAAATGGGTTTTGTTGAACGTACCTACAGCCTGTTAGCATATGGAAACACTCATGTCAAAAGTTGACCAATACAATTTCAAGATGAAGGCTACATGGCGTCTTGTTGAGACATTGAAAAATGTTTAATTTTCAGATTGAGCTAAACGGCTAATAAATCATTATTCAATTTGAAATTAAAAAAAAAAAAAATTTAAAACATGTATCTGGATTAAGTTAGTTAGAAACCACTTTACAGAGAATCTATATACTAAAAGCCACAAGGTATACAATTTCAAAATTAAATATAGGTACCCCATTAAACTGAAGGCATGAATAAGGGAGGTGACTGTGTTGAACCAAAACAACATATGTATATCATTATACAGGGTGATTCGCAGAAGGTGTGACAAAAAGCTAGATCGTGTAGGTTGAGAAATGAGAAAAGTCGCATAGGAGGGGGGTCTATTTCCCCCTTTAGCCAAGAGCGGCAATTTTCTAAAAAAATTGAATTAAAACATTTGACATTAAAAAACAACAGTAAAACTTACAATGACATATGCTATACCTTTTTGTAAAGCTTTAAATTTGTTCTTGTATTTATTTTATAAAAAAAGTTGTTTTAGTGAACTATTTTTGGAAGCTTACCTTTCAAACTCAAAATTTTGAAGAAAAAAAAATTAAATTTTTGTTTAAACTAATTTTGTTCAAAATTTTATGTTATTAAGTAGAATTTTTGTTTTTTTAATATTCAATGAGCTTTATTTTTTTTATAGTCAAACACCAAAAATCTGAGTCTAAAATCAGAAATAAAATTCCCTTAATTTGACTCCAATCTGTTGCTTAAGTTGCTTTAAAGATCCTATTTCCACGACGTAGATAGTAAAGTACATGAAGATACTTTAAATTTTTTTCAAAAATTGCAAAATTTGAAAGCATCCGGTTTTCTGTTTTTGACTAACAATTTATAAGAGCATTGAGTTTTGAAAACAAAAATAGCATTTAATAACGTAAAATTTTGAAAGAAAAAAGTAGTTTGAAGTTTTTTTTTATTTTTTTTTTTCAAAATTTTGAGATCAAAAATTATTTTTTCAAAAACTTTATTCAAAAGGAAAATAAGAGCAGAGATTTCTGGCATTGTGAGTGTTAATTTTTAATAATTTTTTTCTGTTTTATGTCAACTTTTTTATATAAAATGCCCTTCCTGGCTAAACGGGGGGATTATAACCCCTCCAATACGATTTTTGTCTTGTTTCACCTCAACCCACACGGTCTTTAGCTTTTGTAACACCTTATACGAATGACCCTGTATAGATAAGGTACCATCAATGATCTGTCTGCATTCTACTGCATATTTAACCCTTACTTGGGTCACATTTTTTAACTAAATATTTACCCTTGAACATCATTTTTTTTAAGTCTATTTCAATTTTTTCTCTTTCACAGGAAGATGATGAAAAAATGGACATCATGCGGAAGGCATTCCAAATGTTCGACACAGGCAAAAGTGGATTTATTGAAACTCTAAAAATCACAACAATCCTAAATACCATGGGTCAGATGTTCGACGATAAGGAACTTCATGATTTAATTGAAGAAAACGATCCCGATAACACTGGCAAAGTTAATTTTGATGGTTTTTGTAATATTGCTGCACATTTTATTGAAGAAGAAGACGCCGACGCCATTCAAAAGGAATTAAAGGAAGCTTTCAGATTGTACGATCGTGAGGGTAATGGTTATATTACAACTTCAACATTGAAGGAAATTCTAGCTGCACTAGATGATAAGCTGTCATCTTCCGATTTGGATGGAATTATTGCTGAAATCGATACAGACGGCTCGGGAACTGTTGATTTTGATGGTAAATGGAAGAAAATTTATTCAAAAAAAAAAAAAAAACTATATAAATGTATTTCTTGTATTTTTTTTTTAAAGAATTTATGGAGATGATGACTGGGGATTGATAAGCTAGAAAACGAATGTAACCAAACTAGATGAATAGACAATGTTGTCAAAGAATTAATAGTAAAATATTTATTTAAAAATTTCTTGGCTTTTGTTTTATATGACAGTTGAATTAGAGAAATAATTGAAAACGTGTTTAATAAAGGATGTTTTTTTTACATGTGTGGTTTTCAAGAAGAAATAAAACGCATATAATTTAATGTTATGGCCAAGAATTTAGCTTTATTATAAAGATAAGGGTTTGCTATAATGTTTTAAAAATGATTTAGGGCGAATGGCCGCCGCAGCTGGCTCGAATAAATTCCAGCCGAGAGGCCCAATTTTCGACAGCTCCAATTGTTATTGCGCGCGATGGCGGATGGACTCATTCGGGTCTTCTTCGATGCTCTGCTCCACAGCAGCAATAGCGTCTTCGATCCGCACTGTACGGCGTCTCTGAGGATGTGCATTATCCACTAGAGTAAACGTGATGGGAAACCGATGCATGGTTGCTCGAATTACCGACTCTGCTGGGCGATTATATCGACCGAATATTGGACGCAGCGGGCGATGCGTCGCGCGAATCGAACCATTATTTTAGAATAAATTTGCACGATTTTGAAACGTTGTTCAGGAGTAAATCAATTAATTATGAAATGGCAAACCAAACTGAGCATAAATCAAGTGACAGCTGTCAAAAATACCAACTCCGAAAAAAGTATTGCCAGATTGAAAACCACACGTCTAAAGAAAACACCCTTTTTTAGGTCAATATAATTGGGCAATGCAAAATTAATATCGATGTTTGCCTGCTTCCGTTGCAAAACAACATCAACCTTCCATTGCAGTTTTATATAGCCGATAAAATTTTAATTTTCGTTTCAATTTCTCCTCCACAGAAGACTTGAATGATTTGACAAATACACTTCCTGGCTTATGCGGGTTATCGCAATGTATGCTTCCTAAAGAGGAAGGTAAGAACCACATAAACTGCGTCCTGGAAACGACCCAGATCATTTTTAATATGATACAGGTACCTACTCCTAGATACACGTAGAGAACAATGCAAACATGACCTAGATTCGAAATGAAAATACCTATTCCGCTAGCATTCGAAATCCATTTAAAAGGCTCCAGCTCTACCGCTTCCAAAACATCATATCGTTGTCATTTTCGTTCTCTATATTTTTAACTATTATGGTGCACACGCAAATGCATACCATGTCTATAGTCTAGACTGTGAAACAGCATATTCCATGAGGAAGGCTTTTATGTGCGTCCACCACCACCAATTCCACCGGAGGCACTTTTCACCATGGAACATCATTTAATGTGTGATCTTCCGTTGAAATGTTGGCGCGGAATCTGTGCGCCTTTCCGTTAGCGTTAGCAAAAATGCTGATGGTTGTCAGCATTTCGGCAATCCGCGAACAGTCGACATCTTTTCCATTTCCATTCGGCTTTGGGGATGTGGTCGAATGCCAAAATGGCAATGTTCCAACATTCGTACAGTATATTATTTGATGATGCCGAAAGGTTGATGTCCATCGGGAAGAGGAAGATTCCCTGGTGATGCGGGTGAAGGGTGGGTGGGTGGTTCTGATGATGCTCAATGTACTCACTCACTTACCATCTATGTCGCGTTAAAAGGCGTCCTCATAATGATGTTGCTGATTCTGTTCGTCATAAATCATTTAACGCATTTCAAAGAATTTTTTTTTTATAGATAATGATTTCTCTGGGTGTGGATTTGTGGATTTGGTATTTTGGCAATGAGAATTTTTCACGCTGCTGATGCTGTCTTGAAAGTCAGTCACGCTAATCAAAGAGCGTGGGGTGGGCTCGAGGGAGCATTCATTTCTTTCAGCAAACCACGAGGACATTTTTCGCACACATGACCTTTTTTCCAAAGAGGATTTAAGTTAATTGAAGGCTAAATAATGCTCTGGAGTGCGGAACATCGAGAATGCTGATGCTGTTGAACAGCATTTGCAGAAGATGGGAGTAGCTTTGGGATTTGTTTAATTATAAGGTCCCTAAATAGGGAATTCACCAAGATGACTTCTTTATTTATTAGGTAGGTACCTTATGGGTTATCATGGTGCAAAACTCTCTGATGAATTATAATTTTATTAAATAAACATGACGTTTACGTTGAACCATTTTAATTCAAACTAATTATACCTTTAGGGAGGGGAGGGGGATGATTCACTTAGTTGCGACTTCAACACTCAAAATATTGTACTACAATAAGCGTCACATACTTAAAGGAATTATCACGAGAGAATAACCAACTGAATTCTTTAATGCAAACTGTTCCCGGTAGTTAACAGTCGAACGTTAATTTTAAAATTAAGTAGGTATCGTTCCAGTAACTCTTTTTATAAACGTAGAAATCAGAGTTATGGGGGCGAACTCTAGGGGCTACCTTATAAAAAAACGTTTAGAAAGCAGAGGGGAGGTTTGAGTAATGCGTAGGAGATTTGTCTCAAATATATTTCTAATTTAACTAGCTGACGCGGCAAACTTTGTTCGAAAGAATGGAAATCTTTTAGAATTAAGTTGAATAATTCAAAACATTTTATTTATATGGAAAATGGGTTTAACACATTTCAGGTCACTGGAACTTACATTTCCTTCAATTGTTTGTTCATTTTTTGATGTTCATACGCTGGCTGATGTTCGTCTGTTTCGTTCGCACTTAGAGTATCCACCCGCCTCGTATTTTTATTGCAAGCTCCAAAGTTTTATTGTCTTATCGCTAGCACAGAAGAGTCCTGAATGAAAAAAAGTCACAACCGCATCAATTAATTATATTAAACATTATCAAAGTGTTTATTCTCCACAAATACATAAATAAATTAATTTAAATTATAAAATCCCAGATAAACATCAGTGGATGGATAAATCACTTTTGGAAATCAAAATGTTCTGGAAAAATGCACAATAGCTATTCAACACCAATCCATATTGAATTTAACTTGGTCACTGAGTAAATACCTTTTTTTCACTTCGTTGATCATATAGGTAACAAAATACTTTCGACGATTTTAAAGTGAAAAAAAAAACAATCAGCCTTATTGTGAGTTTCACCCGAAAAAATATTTCACCTTAAAATTGTTTTGTTCGCTACGAATTTCAAAAGCTATTGCGAGTTTCGCCCAAACGAGATTTCGTTCGCCTACAAAAAAAGAAGTGAAAATGACATTACATTCCGCCCGAAATGAATATTCACAATAAGGGTAATTTTTAGATCATGAAATTTCGAATGAAACTCACAATAGGCGAAAAGTGAAATGTCAAATTTTCCGCGTGAAATGTTGTTGGGGTGAAACTCACAATAAGTTGCGCATCGAGATACACCCGCTTCGAAATTCGAAAATCTCCATGCGAATCGGCCGAGTTATGCGCGTATGAATTTTACATTCGTGTAGTTTGGATATAGAAAGAATCTCTATACTTAACGATACGGAAAAATCGTTTTAGTGGCTTAAGAGACATTTTGACGGTGTTCTAGTGAAACAAATGTTTTCGAAATAAGTCTTTCTCTTCGATGTAGGTACCATTCACTTTGACGACTAAAAACAGCTTTGAGTATTAAAATCACTGTATTCCACACAAATATTAAAACGCTATTTAACGACGCGGCTGTGCAGATCTAGGCATCTAGGTTAAATGACCATATCACTATATCATATGCTACCCAGCTCTTGCAGTTCCACATTAAGGCTGGTATTCACCAAACGGTCATAACTCAATATTCACCAAGTAATAGATACTAAACCCGGTATTCACAGAGCGCTCATAACTTAATTGGCTTATAAACCTTCTCACTAAGCAATAATAATAAATGTTTATGATCGATCATAAGACTTACGAGTGGTCCCGACCACTCTTAAAGTTATTTGGCTCCAACCGAAAACTTTCGAAGTGTTTGAGATTTTTTTGCAATTTTTATGTTTTAAGGTTCAAATTTCAGTGAAGAAAAACGTCCCTGAAATAAATAAAATGAAAATATGTATGTAAATAAATGACAAAAGTTATGCAAAAAAAAACGCAAAAAAAACGTGAAATAAAGTGCTTGCAAATTCATTTTAGACGTTGTGAAAAGATTTTAAATTTTTTTTAACAAAAAAGAACTTGATTCCACTGTTTGGGCACGTCTGTTTGAGAGAGAGTGGCTCTCAATTTCGGACTTCGAAAAATACTTATGAGTAGTAGGTGAATACCACAATTAATTTACAAGTTGCGAGCCTCATAAACTTAAGTGCCGTTTATGGGCCTTCGGTGAATACCGGCCTAAAAGTTACAAGCAAACACAAGAGAGAGATCATTATTTATTAAGATGGGGAACAGAATTTTGAGACAAAACGGAACTTTACCAGTATTACTTTTTTGAACTCTAGACTTTCTCGAAAAAAAACATCAAAACTTAATTTTCGTTATGCATTGTTTGTTAAACTAAAACTTTAAGTCCAATATTACTAAAATATACCTTCACAAAGTTTAACTAAATTTTTTAGGGCAGTTTTCGAATAAATTTAAAAATAATATTTTTATTTTATTTATTTATTAAAATATCAATATACAATGTAAAATTGTTACTAATAATAATTATAAGAGCAAGAGCAGCAAAGGCTTTCGGCTCTTTTAAAATATTATATAATTAGACAATAATTTTTAGCTTGTTAAAAATTTCTTTTAATTTGTTGATATTAGTTTGGCTTGGTTCTGTGAGGAGTTGCAGTAGGTTTTGGTTAGGGTTGAAGTTGAAGTTGAAGTTGTTTTGGTATGAGGAGATTGATGACAAGAAGCAATGACTTAGCAAATGAGCTACATTTACGTTGTTGAAGCAGTTGGGGCAGGTTGGTGGAGGTTCCCTTTTTAGCAGGTGCTGGTGGGTGTATGTTGTATGTCCAAGGCGGAGTCGGATAAACATTCTTATGTCGGTTTTGGGAATGTTTGTTGGATAAATTGGCTGGGCTTTACTCGGGTTCAGTATTGTATAATGGTGAATGTAATGTTCCCACTCAAGTAGCCGTTGGTTGTGGCATTCTTTGTTTATGTATCTTTTTAAGTCGAGACGAGAAAAGGTGTTGTGTGTAAAGGTTGGAGCCTTAAGCGCAGAGTGGGCAGCAACGTCTGCGAGCTCATTTCCCTTTATCCCAACATGACCAGGTGTCCAAATGAGTTTTATCTTGGAACTTGCTTTTATAATTAAATCTCTAATTTTCGCTATAATTATTGTAGTGTTATTAGGATTAACGATTCCTTGCAGTACTGACAGACTGTCACTGCATATGGCCCATTTACCCGCTTTTTTTGAGCATATCTTTGTGGCTTCTAAGATGGCTAAGGCCTCTGTAGTATAAATGGAGGCAATATTTGGTAGGATTCCTTTTATAACTATGGAACCAGTTTGTGTCACAACTGCAAAAGCTGTGTTTGTTTCTGTTTTTGAGCCATCAGTATACAGGAAGTTCCAGCCTTTTGATTGAAGGTCAGTTAAGATTTCCAGAAATCGTGCTTTGTAGATTGTACTACTTGTCACATCCTTTCGCAAATCTAGTAGACTGAGATGCACTGAGTCCTCATTGAGAGACCACGTTGGTTGTGCTGGTGTAAATTTGGCTGTTCTATGGCAGGGTAGATTGAGCTTGTAACATAAATCTAGGATATTGTGTATTGCGGAAGGAATCCTCCTGTTGAGTTTGTGGGTAATAGCTTTACTGGTATCCTTGTCTATTACCGATCCTGTTTGAAAATAGAGCTTAACATTTAGTTTCGCAGTGATTTCAAGGTATCGCTCTTCTAGTGTCGGTAGTCCGGCCTCAGCAAGTATATTTTTAATTGGTGTGGTTGGAAAAGCACCTAAGCTTCTCCTTGCCGCTTGGTGGTATGTTGGTGAAATTATATTTTTTGTTGATTTTGGACAAGAACCGTAGATAGCCAAAGCATAATCAAGTTTACTTAAAACTAACATTTTTGAAATATTGCAAAGTGAGTTAACATGAACATTACTTTTTTTAGATGATAGATATTTTATAATGTTGAGCCTTGCTGCTAATGATTTCTTAAGACTAATACAATGAGGTTTCCAATTATACTTATTGTTTATTAAAAGTCCTAGAACATTTAGATTAGAAACTGTTTCAATTTTAATGCTGTTAATAATTAATTCTATGTTTGTACATTTTTTCTTTCTGCAAATATGAATCAGCTTACATTTTTCCAAAGAAAGATTCGATCCAGAAATACAGGACCAATCATAAATTTCATTTAACAAGGTAGATAATATATATTTAGTTTTATCTAAGTCATTGTATTTACATAGGATATATGCATCATCTGCATAGATACAATGATCTAGGTCTTTATGTTTAGATATGATTTCACTTAATTGGTTAAATGCGATTGCAAAACAAATGACCGACAATGGAGATCCTTGTGGGATACCATTATCGAGAGGCATGGTTCTTGAAAACATATTACGAATTTTAATGCAGCACTTTCTTTTTGTTAAGAACGATTTAAAGTAACCAAACATTTTGGGTCCAACTCCCCATTCTCTTAATTTGTCTAAAATAAGGTGGATGCCTATGCGGTCAAACGCCTTTTCAAAGTCTAAGGCCAGAATTGTAATGTGGTTACGAGCTGTAAGTGCATTTGTGACAGCATAATCAATATGGAGCAGAGCATCTATGCAACCTCTATTTGGCTTGAAAGCAACTTGAAAACGACTTAAGACTTTTTTGAACTCTGCAAACCATAACATTCTTTTGGCAATTATTTTTTCGAGAACTTTTGATAAACAGGGAAGCAATGAGATTGGCCGGTAACCATTTACACTTGCAATATCTTTATTGGGCTTATGTATGGGGATTATGGTGGCTACTTTCCAGCTTTGAGGTATGATACCTGTGCTGAATATACTGTTAAAGAGCGATATAAGCCTTTGTTTGGCTAAATTGGGAAGATTTCTTACCATAGGGTATGAAATTTTATCCCGTCCTGGAGTTTTCCCTTGTAATTTACACAAGCAACTTTCAAATTCAAATAAAGTAATATCAGCTTCAATACGTTTTGCCGCTGCGTTCATTGCAGGTTGTGAAACTAAACTACTAAGACTATTTAATTTCTGTATGTTAAAAGCGGGATGAAAGTTAGAATTATCTGAGGCAGAAGACAAAGTTTGGGCAAAAACGTTGCAGATTTCGGTAGGTTCGGTTACCGACCCGGTTGGTGTGCTAATAGATACAATATATTTATGTGTCGAGTTGCCTGTTAGTGTTTTTATTCGTTGCCAGACTGTCCTTGTGGAAGAATTTGGATTAATTTCTGCTGTAAAGTCCTTAAAGCTTTTTGTTTTGCTAATTTTTAACAATCTTCTAAAAAGAGCATTAGTTTTTTTGTACGTTAACAAGTTGGCTTGAGTAGGATATTTTTTAAAAGTCCTCCATGTTCTGAACTTTTCAATTCTTAGCCTACCCAGATCAGGGTTCCACCATGGCACGATTCGATTAGAATTGATTTGGCATGATTGAGGTATAGAACTATTTGCAGCATTTCTAATGCATTTGAGTAAAGTTGCAGCTTCTTTGTTTATACTAGTAGGGGTTTTAAGGGCAATTGCCGGGTATGGTTCAAATTTAGTTTTGAATAAATTCCAATTTGCCAACTCGGTTTTATACCTTGGAATGTGTTTGGTGATTTCATGCCGAAGTGTCAGAAGCAGAGAAATAGATATTGGAAAATGGTCGCTATTATGCAGATCATTCGCGATATTCCAAGATATTTTTGGGAATAATATTGAAGAACAACATGTTACGTCTACGTGAGTAAAGGTACTATGAGTCGAAAAATGGGTGGGAGAACCATCGTTAAGTATAGTTAGGTCGGATTTAATAATAAAATCTTCAATAACTGAACCCCTTTTGTTTGTCTTAGGGGAACCCCAAAGCTCACTCCAAGAGTTTAGATCACCCGTAATTATGTACGGAGGTTGCACTTGCCTAACTATATTCTCTAGATCGGCTCGAGTGAACAGCTGCCCAGGTAGGATGTAGATACAAATAATTGTAACTTTCATGCCCATATTGACTTGTACAGCAGTTGATAAAATATTTGAAACAATTCGTATATGAACGTGAGGGATGTTGTTTTTAATAAGTATTCCAACTCCTTGCACAGATGTTATATTAGAAGGTAGATTAATAAAGTACCCGGTGTATGACTTAGGCTTTAGAGGGTCAACTTTATAAGGCAAATGCGTCTCTTGCAGCGAGATAATATCATACTTTTTTTCTTTAATAATTAAATTGAGTTCATCATAATTATTTATGAAACCATTAAGGTTCCATTGAAGAATGTCGAGAGAGTTGAGAGTTTTCGGCAATTGGTTGTTATGGTGGTCAATTGTGTGTCGATGGCCACACTTGCGGGATAGATCGCAACTTACACCACACATAGTGGCTGGATCTGCGCTCTCCCCCGCAAGTGCGACCATCGACGTGAGGGTTACAGAGTTTTTATTTTTATGTGCTTTCATTTTTATGAAGAGCATTAGTTTGGTTTGTATTTTTGTGATTTATAGAAGTGATAAGAGAGTTAGTTTGCGGAGATGCATTGGGTAATGAGTTAGAGAGCGTGGTGAAATTGTTTGTTTGTGGTGAAATTGATTTTTTATCGAGAGTATTTGATTTGGTTTGATGTGTGGAATGTTTTTGTACAGAAGAAGGAGAGAGCATAAGTTGATCGTGTAATATTTCTGCTGAATTTGATGTAGATGGGGTGAGGGCCGGTGGTGGCATAGTGAAATTTGCATGTTGATTGATCGTTTTTGCGGGTGTTGTTGATTGAATTTTGACTGTACTAGTTTCGATTTGAGAGGGCAAGGTTGAGAGAGAGAGGTTTTGAGTTTGGTGATCGTTGATAGCTTGTGTCTTTTTGATTCGCTCAGCGAAAGAGAGTGGATTAGGAATGTGAACTTGGTTTTGTTCATTGTATGTGCGTCTGGCATCAGCCATACTGCACTTATTTTTAGTTTTGATAGTTATTATTTCTTTGCTTTGAATGAATTTAGGGCAATCTTTTGAGGAGGATGGATGTTTGTCCAAACAGTTTGCACACATAATTCTTGTGCAGATTTCAGGTTCATGCGGGGGAAGGCTGCAACTGACACAGACTTTGCTTTTAGTGCATCTTTTAGTTGTATGTCCTAATAACTGGCAGTTTCGACATCTCATAGGAGAAGGAATATACTCCTTTACCTTTGCCTTATACCAACCAATTTCGACGGTTTGTGGAATCTGATAGAGATCAAAGGTAAAAACTACTAGGCCTGTGGGTTCAATGTTATCATTAATTTTTTTAGTGAATTTATAAACCTCAGTTACACCTTGTGATTTCATTTCCGAAACGATTTCAGAGTCTTGCACATTCTTTAACCATGGTGTATATACAATGCCTTTAGAAGAATTGAGTTGTTTATGGAGCGTTACTGTCACTGGGATTTGACTAGCTAAGTTTGTGGTTTTAATGAATTTATCAGCGATTTGTTGATTTTTAGCTAACAGAAGAACGCTATACCGTCTTTCAGTATAGATATATTATCATACTCCGTGCTTATAGCATCAATTGATTTTCTTAAAACGAAAATACTTACAGATGAGATAGGTTTGTCATCATTTTTTGCCGATATCACTACGAATTTCGGGTTCTTGGGCTTACGAATAACGGGTAACTCAGGGAATTCGACCGGTGAGGTTCCACGTTTATTTTTTTTTGCCCTGGGTTGTTCAGGAGACATATCAGACAATATGTCGAACTGATTCCCGGGCTTGATTCTCGGCCCCGGTGGGCCCATGTCGAAATTAAACAACAGAAAAAAATGAGATTGATTAACCACGAGGTTCGAATAGAAAATAGGTTGTGTGTAAAAACTAAGAGGAGCGAGGTTAGGCAGGAGGTGTGTCGTCAGATCACAAAGCGCAAAGTAAAAACACAGCGGTTAGCAAGTAAATGTTTACGCTACAAGAGCCAGACGGTGACTGTGTCCTAAAAATAATAAAATTATTATTATTGGTAGCTTATCCTTTAGGAAATTACATACATGAAATCGCTCTGTTACAAACTTGAAGCAAACCAATTTATCCGTATAGATTAAAAAAAGCCGCACAATATGACGGAAGGTATGACCAAAACCACTCTTTTCGACTTCCCATTTTGCTAAACGCATCATTGAAAATACAGCAGGCACAAAAGTTGGCCAATTAAGTTAACTTTATGCGGCACATTTCAACGAAATAAAAATGAAGCTCAATGCATGAGCTACACCAACCAAATAGCATTTGCACAAGTACGACGATTGCTGATTTGTTAACCCAGTTTTAAGAAAATTTACATGGTTGCTATCATAGGGACAAATTTCGTTATTCAGAAATTACCTAAATACTTCTTGATAAATTTAAATTTTTAGTTTGTTCTCATATAAAATAAACGCCTAAAAGAATGCAACATATGCTCATATTTTGAAAATTTATTCACCCTTCTCGCTTTTTTACCTTTAGTTGTTTTTCTCCAACGCCAATAAATTGTAGCTTCCAGATCCACATCCAAGTCGTTTTACTGTTTTTGGTAGGACGACAACCTTTATAAGAGTGATTACCTGATTACTCCTCACTGTTACTTTCATTTTTCATCTTCATATAATTTCTTTGCTTTGCCTTAAAGTGTTAAGCCATAAAAGGCACCTTATATTGGATTGATTAATTTTCAAGGGGTTAAATGTCAGCTATCAGTCAACTAAAATAATCGTATTTCATCCTTTTTTAAAATTCTATATTGAAAATTGTTTCTACAAATAAATGCAGATGTGGATGAAAATTCAATTTTTTTTTTTTTGGTTACTTAAGGTAAGTTGGTTCAAAGTGACCCACTTAACCATATCTCGATTGGTTTGCACTTTTCCACGGTTCGGGGTAGTTCATTCCCAAAAAGGAAACTGTTTTGTTAGAGTTGCTTGAATAGTTTGCTCAAAAACTTCAAACATTTCCCCTAAAATCAATTTTCATTACGAATCTTAATTAATTTAAAAGTTATGAACTCTTTCCATATTGCTTTTAAAAATTGATAAATATCAGAATTGATGCTCAGAAAAACTATGACATAGGATATTTTATGTATGTGTATGTATATACGTATGTATACGGAAGCTTTTAAAATAAGCAATCTAGAAGAATAATAATATTTTACACTGAAAGGGGTAAGGGGTATTCGCAGTAAAAACTGCCCATCGTATGAAGATTGAAGGTTTGAATAAAACAACAAACTCTTGAGTAAGCTAACACCAATTTGTATGGAATACAGCTATATCTCGGCTGATCATCAGATTCCTTTAGTGGAGCTCAATTTAATATGTACATAAATGTATCTTATTTTAAAAATGAACTGTGGCTTTAGAAGCTTGAATACAAACTGCTGTATTCAAAAGGATAAGCTATAGCACAAGCTTCTATTAATATCATTTTAATGTAGCAAAGGACGTCTAAAATGGTGTAGCACGGCTTCCAATGGCTAGCTTTTATTAAAAAGTGGAAGGTCTTGAGCGATCCAATATTTCAACTCAAATGCAGCTTAAGTAAAATAAAAGCAAAGTCAACTTTTGCTACAGCTAATTTTCTTGCTACTTTCGAATCTATATACTTTTACAGTTCTACGTGCTGCAGCTACAGCTACACCATTGTTTTCGGGCAGTTATGATGTACGCTTTGTTCTACTGAAGCAGCGTGATCATGTCCCTCAATGTAGCTTTCACTGATATTTTCAATTCTACTCTAGCTTACTGCTCTATGCATAGAGTACCTATATTACCTAGAGAACCGACTTAGGCGGTCGTTCTCTTCCACCCTACAAGCTGTACTGAGAGGAAAATGCCCATTAAGTTTTGTATGGGGTTGTTGTCCAATGCATTTTAAATGGGACCGAACCAACATGGCTTCAATTGAAAGGACTTCGCTCAAATTGCTCAAAGTGCTCAATAAGGTGGATAAGACCGCCCAGGGATTCAAAAAAAAAAACCGTTAAATTCAAAAATTGAGAAATTTATTAATTTCGTAGTCAAATTTCTTTTTTTAACCTTTTGTCAACCTAAACTATGAAGAATATCGGTCATTGTTGCTCCCGGGTAATAAATTAAATAATATTTTTGAATATTTATGTTTAAAAAAAAAAACAAAAACACCTACCGAAAATTGGAAGCGCACTCTAGTTTCTTAGCTCAAAAAGGTACGTGTCTACGATTGAGGTGTGCAAATCGTAGACACGTACCTTTTTGAGCTAATGCCACCACTTTGTTCACAATTAAACCGTAGACACGTACCTTTTTGAACTAATGCGCCAATTTGTTTTTATATCCACCATTCACACGGATTCACGGATAAGGAAAAAAGAGTAAACTAAGAGAGTTTTCACTTACTCACCTCAAATAAAATTTGCGGGTGTTTAAGGCAAGAGGGGTACCGGTCGGTTCTCTAGGTAATATAGGTACTCTATGGCTCTATGGTAGCCCACTCAAGTGCTTATTGTTAGTTCAAACCTTAAATAATAATTTCCCTTTTTGGTCCGCTAATTGCGCGTATGTCATTCCAATTCTGATGTTAGATTATGCCATAGTAGAAATATAGCAGTAGGACTTGTTTTTTTTTTTATAAATTGAAGTTGATAGTTGAGAAAACTCTAAGAAAGAAGTCATAAACTTTTCGCTCTATTCCTCTTGATTGAATAAAACCCATTAAATTAGACCTATATGGCTATCTTCTAATACAATTGAAAACTGCTTACACCCAAGCATTGAATTTTTTTTTTCAAAAATGAAAACAAAACAAATCTTTTATGAATATTTTTTTGCACTTTTATTATTTTTCTTTCAAATTTGTATTTCTTTTCAGAATATTTTCTATTTCCAAAAGTATATTATTATTTTTGTTAATTTGAATTTTATGTTTTGTTTCTTATTATAATTATTAAAACTTCGTGATCACTACAATTTCCATCAATTACAGTCAACCAATATTTAAAATATTTTATTAATAATAATATATATTGTATGTGTTAAGAAGAGAAAATATATAATATTAATAAGTTTTATCAAATAATATTTACACGATTCTTAGAATTAAATTAAATTATGAGCTTAAATCTATGTAACTTTAAATTATTTATTCTTTTTTTTTTTGTATTTTAATGTAATTGTAACTTAATTTATAGTTTTTTTTTTTTTGTATTATTATGTGTTTTTTTTTCTTATTTTAAATTTGCACATTTTTTTCGTTTGTTTTTTTTTTTTTTGTATTTATTTCTCTTTAGATAGACATATATTTACATAAACATTTTATTATTTATATTCACAATAAGGCAGACTTATTCCACGAATTAGAACAACAACAAAAACGGTCGTGATACACATACACAATGTATACCTTTATCGCTAATCTTGTCTTTTTTATTTCAAAAATTTGTAGTTGTATATTTTTGTTTGTTTTGTTTTAAATTTCGGCAGTCAAAATTTGCAAAATAGTTAATTCATTTTTAAAAACACTACAGAGGCATTATTTTATCTTTTTGACAATAAGGCAACTTAAGTATTTGCTTTTAGTATGCAAGTTTAGTAAAAAAAAAATGTCTTCTTCAAAAATAAGGCATTACTATGTATGTTAGATAGAAATTTTATTATGACGTTATTAACTTTTTTAAACACATTTTACGTTTTATTTAATCTTTAAGACTAAAATTCATTCTGGCACATTTTGAATATAGTAAATATAGGTAAATTATTATTATTAATTTGTTTACATTCACATTTCTTTGTTTATTTTTTTTTTTATTTAAATAGTTAAATATATTCTTTTATGTTTTGTATTTTTACATAAGTTTTTTTTTTTTTTTTTTTGATTTTCCATTTTAAAAAGAGCCGTAAGGAGGCTTTATTATTATTTATTACTTGCAAGGAAAACTAATTAAAGCTAACAAAAAAATGTGTACTACATACTCACTGAACTTTCTCTACTTTCTATTAAAAGAAAAAAAAAAACTAACTTTCGTTTGTCTAAAATAACAGGAGTGGTACTTCTTGAAGCTTAGTCAGGCAAGGTTAAGTTTAGAGTTTCTAGAACGCGTTTATCGTTTTCTGACCCCAAGTAGTCATAGTAAAAGTGTATAGTTTACATAGTAATTAATAAGAAATCATAGGAACCTTTAAGAAGTTTGAAGAATGAATTTTTGACATTTTATATTAATTTAAGGCAGAGGATATTCTGCGGTATGAAGCTCTGATTCAGTGCAACCATCAATGCTTATACAAACCTATGTACTTCTAAATAGTTACGAGTATATTTAAAATATGATTCAATGAGGTTCAACATGTAAGAAATCTGTCAAATTAAATTGAAGTTTTTGTACTTGATTTATTGAAAACCAAAATTGTGGAACATATTAAGAAACAGGTTCCACATTTAATATATTTTTGTTTAAAGAAAAGTATACAAACAAAATTCCTTTGATTTTTGAAAATTTTACAAAAAATAATCGATTGTGGATCGTAAGATGTAATAGGTTCTAACTTCCACATTGATGGAAATATCGAAAAAAATAAATACTTAAGCTTTCTTACAACTTCAATTCTGATTCTTTTTCAATTCAAAACAACAAAAACCTCGTGGAACGAAGATATAAAAAAAAACAAATAATTTATTTTCGTTCAGATATTAAGATGAAAGCAATCTATTTGGGTTAAAATTTACTTGTGCAAGGTAATCATCATTTGTTGTCAAACATGTTAGATTCTTCACTGAGCAAATTGAAACTTTTTCAAAAAAAAAAAAAACAAATAAGAAAAACCTAACCCCCTTACACTAACTTAAGTTTTCAATTTAACCATTAACCTCCTTTGAATTCATGTCTACAAAATATAAACACTTGTTAATAATTTTAATTTAATATTTAAAGCCATTGTTAACCAAAAACATATTTTTTTTGTTTGTTTAAATTAAATTTCCTCCCACTTCTTAATCAATCTTATCTTCAGTTCATTTTTCGTGCATAAATTAACATTTGTCATAAGCTTATTAATAAAATTAAAAAAAAAAAACAAGATGACATATTTCTTTTCTTAGGGATAACCTTAAAAACTAATAGAAAAAAAAAAAAAAAACATGACTTTGTACACAGCTGTTGCTTACATCGTTTTACTCTATACATTGACAGAAAATCTTAAAACATTAACTATCTACACTATTTTAATGGGGCAGTCATTGCAGTCTATTTCGAGTCTGCTAAGTGTCTTCTTAACTCTTAACGCTGTTAGCCGCACCGATGGGTTCGGATGCCAGCATTCTTGCATAATTTTGGACAGCGTCGCCAGGACATCATCGTCCTGCCATCTCGCTGGAATCGGTGGTCGGAAACCTTTGACACACACAACTGCAAGCATATCTTCGAATGACGGATCCGATGGCACGACATCATGATACGGCAAGGCATAATCCTCGCAGATGGTGGTCTTTGAACCATGCACTGTTGTGTAACAACGTCGACAAGCTTCCCACAAAACCAAACCAACTGAGTACATGTCGGCGCGTTTGAATTCTTCAAATTGCTTTGAATTTAATGTATCCTCGAGTACTTCGGGGGCCATGTAGCGACGTGTTCCGACACGAGTGTTCTGGGCAATGTGAATTTCATCCAATTCAGAGATGTATTTGACGGCAAGTCCAAAGTCGGCGATAGCACACTGTCCATTACGCTTGACGAGTATATTTTTGCTTTTGATGTCCCGATGGGCAATTGCTGGTTTGCCAGGTGTTCCGAAAATCTCAGCATGCAAATGAGCCAAGCCAGAAGACAGAGAGTATGCGAGAATTTGTAGCTTTTGTGGTGTCAAAACGCTCCTCTGTAGATAATCATGCAGACTACCTTGCTCGTGATAGTCAGTGATTAACAGCATTTGAGTCCAAGAACCATTGCCTTTGATATCAGCTGCAATGAATCCAAGTATGTTCTCGTGACGCATGAGAACAGTTTGATAGATTTCCGTTTCGCGGAACCATGAAGCCTCCTCGGTGGTGAAGAATGTCTTTACGGCTACTTTCTCCTCACGCCACAGTGCTAGCCAAACCTCACCATATCGTCCCTTGCCAACTTGACGAACCATTTGAATTTGTTTTGCAATCGTACGCTGAACAAGCAATGGCAATCCTGATCCTGACCCTGAACTCTGTTCAACAAGTTGAGTTAGCGGTGACATTTGAGCACCACACATTGAATTTATCAGTCTGGGTTGTTTGTGGAGCTTCTGGCGGCGACGATAAATCAAACACAGTCCTGTCATTACAAATGTGAATATTGCTACGCAGAGAATCATCAATCCTATGAGAATATATCGCTCTGGAGGTACAACGGTCGCTGGTAAATCTGGTGGCGGGGTGGTAGTTTTCGGTGTGAATGCAGGATGCAGATAGTGATTGCAATAATCACCATTATCACAGCAGGCAATATTTTTACCATGTAAATGAGGCACTGATGCAACTTTGCACTGTTGAAAGAAGACACAAAATTATAGTTTAGTTGTTTTATTGGAGAAGTATAGCAATGTGAATTTACCATTAAAAGACCACCATATTCCTCGGGAGGCATGCAACCAAAAGTTCTTTCTTCCTCATAGGTACCGGTAATATCGTCAAAAACTTCTTCCACTGAACTGAAGCACGAGCCACCGGGCCTTGTTTCACAAGTCCCATTGACCACATTGTCTGGGCAACTGCCATCGCAGTAGCAGGTAAGTGTACGGGCTGTAAGAAAAAAAAAAAAAAAAAAAAAGAGAAATGATTAGAATCAAATTTAAGGAATGCATTGCTATAAAACTATAAATATATAAACTAGCTACTTTGAAAGCTTTTAAAAACTCGAGGGGAAATAAAATTAAATTTCACGGCTTGTGTTTGTCTCAAGTATTGATAAATTAACAAATTATTTATTTACAAGTTCAGAGTTCCTTATTATTACGTATGAATTTAGAGATTGGAGACGTGGTTTATAAAAAGGGGTGCAACGTTTTTACTTTTTTTCACGAGAGGTTACTGCAAGGCCTATGAAATGTAGATTGTGGAGCGTATTCAGATATCATGAAGTGTGGAAAAGTTTCACATTTTACAGTCAATATGCTCTGATTTAAAATAGAATCTATGGAATTCACCTTGCAGATTGTGTTTGTGGATCGTAAGTAAATACACGTCCCACTTTGGGAAAATATTTGTTTATTTTGAAAACAAGAAGCGAATTCTTTAGTTTTCTGGATGATCATAGTATAATCAAGGCTTAATTCGAAAGAACACAGAAAATATAAGTTGTGGATTGTAAATTTTAAAATTTCACAATGTTGATGTTTTATGAAGATTTCATTTGCAGTTGCAACTATGTACTAGGCTTGAGCAACAAAAGTCAATCAAAATGATGAATTTGTATGTAAATTGTATTTGTGGATTGTAAGTAAATGTGCGTTCCACTTTGAGTAAATATTAGTATATTTAGAAAAGAAAAATTGGATTCTTCAGTTCTCTAGATGATTTCATTATAATTAAATTAAACTAAAAAATAAACGGAACTAGTTCATACGAATCAAGCATATTATAGGTACTTGAGTTCGATTCTTTCATGGAAATCTTAATGAGCTAAGAATGACTAAACTGCTACATATTTGCTTCAACGACATCGAAGCAACCTTATAATGGGAGCAGATATTTAAAAAAAAAAAAAATTGTTTCCCAGAACTTTTGATAAGACTGGTTTTTATTCTAACAGGTATACCACCTCAAAAGGTAATGTTCCAGTGATTAAATTTTCATATGACATACCGGATCTAGTTTCAACTTACTACGTTTTTTGTTCCAATCAATCAAACTCAATCAAAACACACTCTCTCTCATATGTATATGTAGTTAGGTATGTAATTTTTTTAATTATGGAATAGCAAGAAAAAACGAAAACAAATACAAGTTAATGATTTATAACTACAATCACTTGCTTCCCCGCATTTATACTTCTACACTATTGTTGTTTGTTTCTGCTGCTGATTTTTACAATTGAGAGGCGAGATTTGTCTGCTTAAACTTGCGAATAACTTCAATATGAACCTAACACAGTTAGAGTACAGGTTATAATAGAGTTTAAAGTATGACAAGGTTTTTTTTTTTCTTTACATGAACACACTCACACAGTGCTGCGATTCAACCCCCCCGGGCAAGGCCGTTCTATGGAATTCAGTCGCGTTTGAAATTGCTCACTTTTATTATTTAGAAATTTATCTTTAATCGAAATGCATGCATTATTAAAATGCAACAATTCAAAGAATAATGAAAGGTAGAATATAACACTTTAAATATTTACCAGCTCAGTAATTAATCATTATATGATTTACGAATTAATTGTTGCTTGCTGTGTGAAATGTGGTTATATGGTCGTTTGTAAGAGCTATACAGACGATTGGAGAAGTTAAAAAGCAGTATTTATAGTGGGTATGCAGAGACGGAAGCACTTTTGGTATTAAAAAACGTTGAAGAGATTCAATGGAAAAATAGTTCTTGTCAATTCTCATATTTAATTAGACATTCTTTCTCTATAAGTCAATCATAGAAATGTTGGTATTGGTTAATGAACATTTGTTTGAATTTAGAAGCTGTGTGGAATGTAATGTGTTTATATTTCACATCCCCAATTTAAATGAACATTTGACTTTCAATAAAAAAGCTGTATTTATTTAAAAAAAAATTATAACATTGTCCATTTTCTATAAACATTTCATTTTCATTCGGTTTGAGCAACAAAAGTCAATCAAAATGATGAATTTTCGAGCAGATTGCATTGTGGATTGTAAACATACGTCCCACTTTGAGAAAATATTTGTTTATTTTGCTAAGAAAAAGGGTCACTTCAGTTTTCTAGATGATCGTAATACAGGGTCATTCATTTCGTGGTTTCAAGTTGGAAGCGCTGGCATTTTTTACACCTATCAAACTCAGCTGTCACTTGAAATGTCATAATATTAGTTGAATGTTTGCCATTTACGATAATCGCTTAACAACATAATCGCTTAACAATCGAACAACGAGCGTTAAAATTATGAAAACTTACTTTACAAAAGTGGTGATTCAAACGTAGCCACTTTGATTATGGTCGTCATAATCGACCGACTACGCAAGCAATCGGTAAAATTGTGAAGAAATTTGAAGATAGTGGAAGCGTTACTGTTGTCGTAAGGTCTGTACATCATCGTACTGCACGCTCAGTCGAAAATATTGCTGCTGCAAGTGCAAGTGTTGCTGATTAGCCGAATTTATCGATTTCCCGGTGTTCGCAGCAATTGGCTGAATGATAACCGATTTTTTTTTTTAGCCGGCGATTGAAGACCATGACTTGCACGATATGTGGTTCCAACAAGACGGGGCAACAAGTCACACAACACGACCAATTATGGCTTTATTGCGTGAGAAGTTTCCTGGTCGCGTAATTTCACGTTTTGGCGACGTCAATTGGCCACCAAGATCATTCGATTTGACACTGTTAGATTTTTTTCTGTGGGGCTACGCAAAAGACTGTATTAACGTGAATAATCTCCAAACTCTAACGCATTAAAAACAAACATTATTCAAGTTTTGGCCGAGATATCCCTCCGAAATGTGCGAGAAAGTGGTTAAAAATGACCTCAAAAGAATTGCATGCTGCGAATCTTCACGAAGCGGCCATTTAAATGATATTGTTTTTCACACTTAATGGCAAAGTCAAAACTTTATAATGAAATGTTTTATTTAGCTTTACTTTCGAAACCGAAAAATGAATGACCCTTTATAATCAAAGCTAAATAAATATTAAAAAATAAAACATCGATTGACGTTACTTGTCTTAAACGCTTAAATTATTTGATAATATAAAGGAACATCTATTAACGTAGAGCCAGGAAAACTATGAACCCACTTTGAGTGATATAATAAAAATAACTTATGGAACTCTCAAGTTGATTCAAGGATGAAAGGACCCAGATATTTGGCTTAAATTTGGTGAAGTGTTTCCGGGGTTGCATTTAAGTTTTCCTACATACCTCGATGAAGAAATTCCTTCTACTTTCAAGATATAAAATTCAACATCCACTCAATCACAAACACACATTCCACAAGTTACTATTTCATTTCCTAGTATAACTTTTCATTTCGCTGATAAAAAAAAAAATTATAAATAATGGCAACCAACAAATCTCCAATGTTATTTTTCAATTAAAAATATATGTTATTTTTATCATAATGTCAGATTAACAAAAAACAATTAACCATAAATGTTTCATTAAACCAGCTGCAAAATGTTCAATGCAAAACTGCTGCAGCACCAGATGGATACACAATAAAAGGGGGCGTGTTGCTAAAAGCATTTAAATATATTTACAACAATACTGCATTCACCCATTAAATATTTTTTATTTTTATTTTTATTTTGAATTTTTAAATTAGCACCCAAAGATAAAGAAAAATATTATTAGAATTGTATAGCACTTTGGTGTACAACAGCATCTGTTGTGTTATTGTTTTAACTATGGCCTAACAAATTAATCAGGGTTGGAGGAGGACCTATCGAGGGCCTAGGGCATTACAAGAGTTGAGGCCCCTTTTCTTTATGTCAATGGCAGTTATTTGAGATGAGATGTTGATACATCGGAACTGAAATTTAATTTAAAAAGTCAGTCAAAAGAATAATGAAAAACGAATACGTTCCACAATAATTTTCACAATTAGATATTTTCAATTTATAGGCATGAAATTATTTCTACATTTAAAATGAATTAATTTTGTTCCGAAATAGAAGCTATGGAAGGTAAATTAACCACTTTCCATGAATTATCCATTTCCACACCAACTCTGTTTTAAACCTTCAAGGGGGAAGCCAAAGAATCAATTAGAAGTTTTGAAATTTGACAGTTCACTTTTTATATCCCTAATATTGTACAAATTTGTTATTTTAATTTTCACTAGAGATGAGAAATACACTATTTCTACAATTTAAGAAATGAATACAAATTCGACATATGGCCTGGGTCTTGAAGAGTTTTCTACTTTGCTTTTAGCTAAAATCCGGCAATGATTATTTATTTATTTATGCGGTATTTTTTGTTGTGCACAAATGGGAATTATTTAACTGATAAACAAAAAATATAACATTAGACAAAGGCGAAGACAATTGAAAAGAAGTAGCATTAAAGTTTTATCTTATCTATGGCTTTCGTTGTGTGACAAGCACAGCATTGCTTTGCTTTTCTACGTGAGTTAGTGCACATAAAATTTATTGTACTTGTAAGTTTAAGATAAAATGTTATTATAAAATAATGCAGGGGGGAGGGCATTTTAATTTAATTACACACGTCATATATTGTAGTGATATAGTTATATATGTACATAGATAGACACTGGGGAAATTGTTGAATTTCCCTTGGGCCATAAACTAATTGCATGTGCAACGCCTATTAGGCTGTTAATGACAGTGATAAGTGACGCAGGCATTTTGATGTGGTAAACTAAACAAAGGACGGACGCACTGACTTTTTTAACATTGCTATAGGGAGATGAAGTTATAGTGAGAAAATTATTGTATTTCTAAGATGATGCGACCTTGGAGTTTGATAAGTTTTTAAGTAACTATAATTATCCAACGCAGTTTTAACCTTGCCCAAGAGCATGAGAGGCTTAAGAGAAAGAAGGGTTCTTATTGCTAGTGTCGTTCGTTTATCGGTAAAAAGCTTTTGTAGAGAGCCGAATTAAAGATATCTTAAGCTTAAAAAATATGAGTTAAAAATTTTAACGTTTAGACGTCCCTAATCGTCATTTTGTATTTTCTATAATTCTAATAAGTTGGTGTTCTAGTGAACTTGGAAGATGATTCTTGACTGCTCAAAAAAAAATTCTATACCTTTTGATAGATACAAAATACCGTCAAGAAGATGATCGGTGCTAAAGTTCAACTTATAAAGTTATCACTGTCTGAGTGCTCAAAAAGTTAACATTTTGTTAATTCAATAATGTACGGGTGGGGGACGGGGTAAGTTATCTTATTCTTACTGTTTTTCATTGACGTTATTTTAATGAACTTTTTATTTTTGAACTCCAAATTTTGAAATAAGAAAATTAAGAATAAATATATTCAGTCGAAAAATTAAGGGATCAGAATTTTTTTCGAGTTTTATGCTGTAACTTCTTGAAGAAATCTTGAGATTGCGTAAAGCACAATTAGGAAACATTTTTAAAACGTGTTTTAAAATTTGTGATTTTTTTAATATGCCCAATATTGTTTTAAATAAACCAAAAATACTATTCATTTCAACGCATGTACAGTGTTCCTATACTTTTTTTAAGTCGATCTGTTGAACCGATTCTCTTTCCGAATGGTTTAAGTTTTATAAAAAATTATTGTTCCTTATTGATAATATTTTCGTTATATGTAATTTCACTTTAAATACTAATCATAAAATATAAAAATATTTATTTAAAAAAAACTAAACTTTGAACAAAAAAATTTGTTCTGAAAAAGAATGAAATTTCGAAAAATATTAAATTAAAAAATTACATCTGGAAAACAAATTGAATTTTGAAACAAAAAATTAAATTATGATAAAAATATAATTTTGCGAAAATATTTAATTTTGAAAAAAAAAAAATAATTTAAAAAAAAAAAAAAAAATTGATAAAAAATACTTTTGAAAAACAAAATTTTGAAAAAAAAATTAATTTTTCTACACATTTTGAAATTACTTTTTTTAGTTTGATTTGTTTATTTTTTTTTTTTTTTTTGAAATAGTTTCCCGCGATATTTTTTTATGATTGTGAAATAACGGTATATTTCAAAAAAAAAAAAAAAAACTTAAGGATTTGTTTTTTAATCTCGATTAGACCATTTTTAACAAAGACAGCTTTTCAAAAAAATATGAAAAAAAAGTAAAAAACATGTGTGTTCCCTATTTTTTTTCGAGTAGTGTACATATTTTAACATTTAAAATGTTTATAGGGTCGTTTTGAATAAATAATGTTGTTACCAAAATGAATAACAAATAAAGTGAAGAGATGAATAATGAACTCCAGCGTATAGAGGGAAGGGAAACTTATCAAATTTTTGGTTGGTGTTACCAAAGAAATGACAAAAATGATTTAAATGAACGAATGAATGCAAGCGATGAATTTCCCCCAGCGTACTTATGTACATATATGGGAAGAACTATTGAATTGTTGGTTTCTGTAGTAAACTTACAGCTTAAAGTGCAAGTTACAAAAATATATACAAAATATGTATGAATTAGAAATTTTATCTACAGGCGCTCCAAGGGTTAAACTGATTGAGGGTCGAAAAACTATATTCTTAATGAGTGGTGATAGAGAACTAATATTTTTAAGACATTTAAAATTGAAGTAAGAAATGAATTAAAAAAAAAATGTAAGAAAAAACTACAAGGTGTGATACAATTACCTGAAAGTTGAAAATTGAAAAATCGATGGTTGAGAAATAATTTACCATTAGTCAGGGTTAAAATCAAGTTATGAAAAAAAATCCATCCATTTTTCAGGAATTTTTTGTTCAGAGACTCAAGTTACTTTATTTAAAAATTAAATAAAAGAATATCTTTGTACAAATGTAATATTTTTGACTTAAAAAACCTAAGTAAGTGTTGCCGTTGTTCTTTTAATATTTATTTCCCCTTTATGTATTTTTTAGAAAATTGCCATTCCCGCCTTAATAATAAAAGAAAAAAATCCCCAAATCTCTTATGATTTGTTGCTTGTCTTGACATTACCAACAGGCTCTAGCAATGTTTCTACACAATTTTCTTGTATAACGCCTTAAGTAAATTCTAAAATAAAACGAACTTTTCCTTGTATCCGTATTTGCACATATTGAAATTAAAAGCAAGTTTTCGAAATAATTACGGATATTTCATCATTTTTATTTCACGAAAGGTGAGTATGTGATAGACATTAAAGGCTTCCAGAAACTGAGGCAAGAATGTTTAATTCCAAAATTCAGTCCATTTCTTAGGAAAAAAAATGAAACTTCTAGTTGGTAAGGACTTTCTTTTTAAGGTTTTACCTCCTGGAATTATTATTATTTGTTATCAGTTGAAAGAGAATCTATTAGTTTATGAACACGCAAGTGTCAATCTTTAACAGTTGATTCATTTTATAAATTAATACTCATTTTTGATTCATTATAAATGAAAGAAACAAAGAAACCTTAAACCCACCAGCTTATCGTCTCATTCTGAATTCCATGGAATCGTTAGCCCAACCGGATATGCATCATCTAACACCTATCAACATCATTTTATTTTTGCAAAAAAAAAAAAAAAAAAAAAACTCCATACATACACACAGTCATAACATAACCCCTGATGCAAACTAACTAATCACTGAAACGAATAAAAAACATTAAAAAAAAAAAACACAACACAACAAAAAACGCAGTTGGAACAAAAAAATAAATTCAAAAGTATAAATAAAAATAAAAAAAAGTAGAAATATTGCTAACATGACACGTAGCCTATAAAAATTCACACCCAACATGTGTCAATGCAATTATCTAAGATTCAACATGCATGAAGTTCTGGTGTCTGTATCTAACTAAACCTACCTACGGAATGTTTGATTTTCTATATAGGTAGAGGTAAATATACCTACACCGCATCCGCAAGATACAATAAATTCACAATTGAACTGAAATTGGGATAAACAGATAAATTTGCCGGGTTTTCATTTTCAAATAAATATCTATACAAACATAAAAATGTGCACTCGACGAGAGTAGGAAGGAACTGTGTTGTGTTCACAAACAGAGCGCAAGCCATTAATTAATGACATATGCTATGCACCATGGTGATGCATACTTAAATTTGCTGTCCTTTTCATCATAAATGAGTACTCCTCGGCTCGGGTACCTTGGTTTGGTTTGGTGTGGTGTGGTGTTTGTTGGAAGTATAAACAGAAAAACAAGTCGTTGAACGGTCTTCTTATGAATGAATAAATACAACAAAAAAAAAATTATAAAAACAGATCCGAACCGACCGACCCACCTTGGAGTAGGCGACGATCATGATGACGATGACGATGGTGAGCTGGTGGGGAGTGCAGTACATGTGCCAAGTTGAAAGAAGGATGAAAACGCATACAGCCAAGAGACAAGCCATGGTGAGGCCTTGCGGGAATTCACCGTTCGAGGGCCTTTCCTAAATCTATGTAATAATTTCTCAAAATGGCTGTAAAAGCTGATCAAATTCTCGAAATGTTGTTTGCAATTCTCGAGAAGGTCTTAGGATGAAGAGATTTAATTGACAGCTCGTTTACACGTTATTATTTATCCACAATTTTGAACGCAACAACTCTGTAATGATTTTATTGTTTTGAGCTTGAAGCATTTGAGGTGAACTCATATACACATCAAAAGAAACACAAGGGCCCCTTTAATTAACAATTATTGGCATCTACCTACATATGTTTGTTAGGACTAAATACACCCCTGGAAAGAGGATGTGACGTTGGGGGGCTTGTTGGTGCATTTTTCTCAATAAATTTCCTTCACAAAACGGACGGATGGAAGGCCATGCACAATTTGAAGCAGCTCTTTCAAAACATTTAACGGAGGAGAATTTTGTTGTTTTTTTTTTTTGTTGTTGTTGTTCTTCAGTTATTTTGCGCGCGCAAAATAATGAATGGGCGGCTGCAGTTCTTTGTGGATTGTGGGACATTTGCTAGTGTATAAATGCAGCACGGTTGGGTGAATTTGCTTGGCAAAACTCACAGGAAACGAGTGATAGTCGTGGTCGTTGTCGTCGTCGTCGTCTTACAATCTAAAAGATGATAGCCACATCAAGAAGCGGGGGTGTTCTATACATAGAGATATGAATTATTGTTTATTTAATTTTATATGACAACACAATATTTAAACAAAAAAAAAAAAACTACGTTTGTGGGTTCAAAGATTAAGTTCCTCACAGCAAGCAGTTTATTGTAGGTTAGGTATGTGTGTTGTATGGTGTGTCTTCAAATTACTTACAAAGCACTTCTCACTGAAGTGTGCAACGTTAAAAAAAAAAAAAAAAAAAAAATATTAATAGAAGGAGGTAGGTATAAGGAAAAATGAGAAGTAAAAGTTTCGCATGAATGCAACTGATGCTACGCCTCATCACATAATTACAGGGTGATGCGAGAAAGTGTCATTAATATAATTACACAAACAATGTCATTTTTAATCAATCTTCCGTCGTTTTTTTTTTTTTAAAACCAAATTCAATAAGCAACATAAAATAATTCAGACAAAGAAACACACCGCAACCGGATATTTCATAACTCAAGTCAATCATTCATTTTATAAATATATAGATAGTCATAAAAGTGTTGACAAGTTGGGTGTCTATATACTTTTTGTTTGAAGTTTATTTTAAGCCTCCTTATCAAAACCCAAAGTATAATATTTAAAGCATAACTAATTGATTTTATTTTGTTTGCATCAAAAATAATTAGATTTTGATATACATCATGCATATTTGTTTTGTGTGGAAAATTATTATCTGCGGGCAAAGTTACAGAAATTAGTTTGATACCTATTTCATGCAAATAAATAGCTTAGGGCATGTTACTCGTTGAAATGTAAACTAATTTCAATCTGTTTATTATTTAAATATTGATTAGAGACTTGGAATTAAGCTTCAGATTGGGCGCCATATAAAATGAACGTTTTTTGTACTAGCAATTGCAATGCTGAGTTCGAAAAAAAAGAAAATTAGTCATTGATATGATTTTTTTATTTAAGACTTAAGAAAATGTAACCTCTTTTCTGATTAGAGACTTGGAATAAGGCTTCACATTGGGCGCCATTTAAAATGAAGGTTTTTTTACTTGCAATCGCAATGCAGAATTCGAAAAAAAAGAAAATTAGCAATAAAATTCAAAAATTAAAGCAAAATCAATGTTACCATAAAACGAATTTGTTTAAACATATTTTGCGATCTATCGCAAGCTGTCTTCGAAATGCCTCGAAGTATGGCACTGCTCTAAAACTTTTAGTTAATGATTATTTTATGAATCGAGTTAAAATGACTACAACCGAACATGAAGGCATGTAGTTACTTGAAGTCTATACAATATTAATCGAGAAGTTCTTCAGGGTTCTGTCTTTGGGCCACTTTTATTTTTTTTATTTATTAAAATGAAGATCCAAAGAGCTTTATTGCTAGATTCCATTTGAGAAAGACTTAACATCATTCATTTACATAATGCGTGTTTTATTTGAAAGTTTATAGCTAGTGCAGTCAAATGTCAAAGCCACCAATTTCACGACCTGTTGATAATAGTTACGACATAAAATTACCCACTGTGGATACATAGAAACAATAATACTTTGCGCACCACGCGGCCACAGAAATAAAGAGTGTACGCAAAAGTGGATAAAGCTCAAGAACCATCAGCTAGGAGTTTTCAAGAAAAATATAATATAAAAAATAAAATATAAAAATATTTCACCTTAAAATTTTTTGTTTAAAAGCTATTGTGAGTTTCGCCCGAACTAAATTTTGTTCGCCTATAAAAAAGAAGTGAAAATGACAATATTTTCCGCCCGAAATGAATGTTCACAATATGAGGAATTTTTCGATCATGAAATTTCGGGGGAAACTTACAATAGGCGAAAAGTGAAATGTCAAATTTTCCGGCTGGAATGTTGTTCGGGTGAAATTTTGTGTTCGCCCGGAATCTTAAAAGCTATTCTGAGTTTCGCCCGAACGAAATTTTGTTCGCCTATAAAAAAAGAAGTGAAAATGACAATATTTTCCGCCCGAAATGAATGTTCAGAATATTGGGAGAATTTTTCGATCATGAAATTTCGGAGGAAACTTACAATAGGCGAAAAGTGAAATGTCAAAATTTCCGGGTGAAATGTTGTTGTTCGGGTGAAACTCACAATAAGACTGATTAGGTATCGTTAGTAATATTGAATGCTGACATGATCCTAAAACTAAAAAATGTACTTCCTGTGCTACTTTTTTTTTGTCGCTTACGATAAAATTGAGGTAAGAACTTGCTGTGTTATCAATGTTCAAGAGAAAAAGCTTGTTGTATCATCAATTTTGAACTTCATAAAGTTTTATTTTTGTATGGGAATATAATGCCAGTCAAAAAAGTAAAAGAGAAACTTTGGCACCGTTTCCCTTCAAGACTAAGTTTTTCAATGTCAAACTAATATCCATTTGACTGGAAATCAAAAAGATTTTCGATTTCTATGCAAGAGGATATATAACAACAACAAAATAATTTATTTTATAATTATAATTATCTGTCATTTGAGGTATTTTTTTTTTTTTTTGGTTTGACTAATTGTCACCCTTGACAGTTTTGACTTAAGTCAAATTGAAGATATTATCAAATAGAAGGACACAATCCTTCATCACTCACTCATTCACTCACTTATTTTCAACACAAGACAATTCAATTCATTATAAAGCATGCACAATAATTACAATCTATGCACCTGATCATCATACCTTAAGCTACTACATCTATGTATGAATGTACGGACATCTCATATATGCAGATACTTAGATGCTGAATGTCACGTGAAGTGTTTTTTTTTTTGCTTTTTGTTTCATTTATTCACAATTTTCTTTATCTACGATCTGTCCATTATTGCGAATCAACTCATCAATCAGGAAAATCGTGATCAGAAGTGCGACGGCTTGACAATCGACCTTGACGAGATAGTCATTTGTCAGATGTTTTTTTTTTTTTTTTTTTCATTCTTATGCAAAAACTATTGACAATATCTAAGTAGGTAGGAGTATGTAGGTTTTATTTGACTTCTGCATAAAAGAGACGTAGGTATATATGCATAAGAAAACTCCTTAGTTTCTCATTCTCAAAACAAGAGGGCAGGCACGGCTACAGCATCTGTGGGTTCGATACATTGACAGACAGATCACGAAAAAAAGTTAAATAAATGCAATTCATGGGTTTGTTTCAAGTTGATATATTGGTTTAACGGAATTTTATAAAAAAAAAAAAAAAACTACCTATGTATTTCTAGGCCCACTCTCTCTCTCTATTTATCTCTGTTAAAACAAAACAAAAACACCTGCATGCTGCATTTTAGGAATTAGAAAAACAAAAAAAAAGAGCTATTATCATCACCCCATTATAATCATAAGCAATCATGAAATCCAAAGAAATCCAATCTAAGACCAAGCCCCATGACTGCATTTGATTTTTAGTATTTTTTTTTTTGTTTTAATTTTTATATTATTATTCAAAAGATACACCTCCTCAATTTCGAACGCCACCACACTTCTTTGGTGCTTGTTGTGCGTGTGGGTTGACTTGATGTGATATATATAGTCAGGGAGGTAGCGTTTGATATTTTTGGTTGTTAATTTATAACAATCGAACATTTCTTTAAATAGGATTGCTAAATTGGTGGATGCGTCCGCCATTTTGATCTAAAGTTTTTGGAGGATAAGTAAAAATGGATTTTTCTTGATAAAATCAAAGATTGGATTTTTGAACAAACTTTAAAAAAAATCAACTATTCTATTTAATATTGTAAATGTGGAAGTATTTTTGTTTGGATATTTTTTATCAATCACGCTCGAACGGCTGGACGGATTTTAATTCGGCAAAGAAGTCGATTATGTCGTGGAATAGTTATAAATATGATATAGGGTTATAAGGTTTATAACGCCAGGTGGTTGGAGTAGGGGATGGTCAAAGGATTTAAACATATTTACATGTATTTAAAATTTTTGGAACCTAAAAGTTTGAATTTCGCAGAAATCGCAAAATTTTACTCTACAATATGAAACCATAGATTAAAAAACAAAATTTTAAAATACATTTTTTTCTAAATTCAAAATTTTTGTAGGAACAGTTTTACAAATGTGGTTTACCCTCAGATCAAGATTTAACCCACCGACTTAGACGAATTAACTGAAGTTAAACCAATATTAAAGATTCAAAAATTTATTTATTAATAACCAATCACATACGTTTGTAAAGTTAAAGTGGAGTTAAACTAGAGTAAGCTTACTCTGAACATAGATTTATCTGCGAATAATTCAAGAAGCACTTTTTCAGTGAAGGATTCATGCAGAAGGACTAAACAACCTCGGAGTATAAATCATCGAAAGCATTATGTTGAGTTAATCTATAGAGTTAAATCACCAAATTTGATGAGTTATTTTAGACTTAACTTGAAACTCGTACATAGTGAAAAATCGTTACTTTAGAGTTTAGTCATATTATTGCAGTAAAAAATTCAACTTTAATAAAATAACTATCAACTCTACTTCCCAGACTATCAACAACTGGTTGACTTAAGAAATACAAAAATGAAAAATGAATAAAGAAAAAATAAACCTTATACTCAAATTAGCATACGCATGTCAAAACACTTAGTATATGCAAATTAGAATAAGTAAAATTGTATCAATAGACAAGTTTCTTTTATTTTAATTTTTCGTTTTTTTTTTCATTATTCTTTTTTATAGCACACGCTTGAACTATAAACTTTCATGTCTTTGTTCATTTTGGATTTTTTTTATTGTTATTTAAACTGAATGTATGATTCGTTATAAATATTAAACTTAAGCGGCGACACGAGTTTTTAGTTTGCAAAATTTTATTACACTCCATAAAAAGTTATTATTATAATAATTGTATGGCAACACTCAGTAGCAAACAAAACAACAACTATCAATATCAGCTGTTTAGCGAAATCCTTCTCAACGTCAACCTACACAAAATTTTGATACAAAAGTATCTGTCAGATTAAAAAAAAAAAAAAAAAAAAAAAAAAAGTACTGCAATATACTGAATAATTGTATAGTGGAACACATAGAGTCTATATTCAGTAAACTCAGCACTTCAGCAGTCAAAATGTCTACCTGATCTGCGGGAGTGGCGGCGGCGGAGGCGGAGGCGGGAGTGTGAAGTGTTGGAATAACAATACAACCCATTTGCGGGGGTAGAGTTTGTTGTTTTTCCTTCTTTTTTTTTGGTTGTTGATATTATTTCCTCGCCATAATCTTCTCCAGACATTAGCGTCATCTATGACGTATGTGTGTGGCCTCGCGCAATTGCCGTTGGAAGATATCATTTCGAACAACAACAATAACAACAATAATAAACACAGTTGCTCAAGAGTAGTTGCGATTACGTTTTCGCCGATTTACTGTGCGTGGCGAAAATGTGTGTTTTCATTCATAATACGGTAAGTGGGCGAAATAATGGAAAACAGAAAGAGGTTAATATATGCGCGGGTTTTTGTTTTTTTTTTTTTTTTTAATAGAAAATATCGTATTCGTAGGTACTTACGGTATTTGGGTGTTATAAACAAACAATGAATAAACTTGTGGCAGATGAAAGCGATACCAACACTTTTATATACGGATATGAAGGTGAAAACTCAAATTGGGAGGGCGTAGTATTTTTGTGTTAATGAATGAAAAAATGTAGATTAGTGCATTAAAATTAAAAAATCTAAGGCCACGTCCACACTATGAACTTTGTTAATTCATAATGTCGATTAACATGCTCAACATTATAACCTGTTTAGTCTCAGGTCTCAGTCTCAGTTGGTGTAGGCAAGTTTTTTTTTTTTTTTAATTTCAGCTTTTTTCAAGTCGAAAGACAGTCAAGACAGTTTATTTAAACTTGGAAATATTTTTTTAATCAACACGTATGTACAATGTTGTTTGATTTTAACCAATTTCAAGAACAAAGTACGGCATTCCATATTCGTGTAGTTTGGCTAAAGAAGGAATCTCTATACTAAAAATGGTCTCAAAGGTTAACAGATGAGCATTTTTAATGCGAGGTTACCTGATGGCTGTTTCAATGGAGTAATATTTTGAAAGTAGCGTTAAAAAAGGAAGAGAAGCGAACGTGCTCGATAGATGTTTCCGCCGTTTTAAATTCCCCATTGGAAAATGCTTTCAAAATTAGTAAATAATGAGCTTTTCATACGCTTTCGTTGAAGTTTCACATTCGAAGATCGAGAAACAAATTTGAAGAATTGAAGGTCTGCTGTAATTAAATTTAATCGATTAGAAGTCTCAGGCAGGAGATCGTTGAGAGTAAAAACGAGGAAGAAAGTCGAAGACAAAACCCAGCCCTGAGGCACACCAAAATTTTTGTTTGTGAATTTCAGAGCATTAAAAGCGACTATTGTATTGAGCGGTCCCTGAATGGTAATTTTTAATCCAACCATTGATTACATTAGTTCGATGCGTGCAAATTTATTGCCTAGATAAATTGCATGCGAAGTTAAGTTTGATTTATGTGTGTGTGGCAGTAAAAGCTTTTTAGTCCATACAAACAAAATAGCAAAAATACTCAAAAATGTCAGATTTTCATATGTGACTCTATTCAGCCATTACTTAAAAGATTTGTGCTTAAACTACCATTTTTTTTTTTAAATGTATGTTTGAAGATTAAACACAAACAATAAATTATATCAACTTAAATCTTATTTATTAACAAAAATACAAATAATTCTTTAATTTTCGTTTAGTTTAATTAATTTAAAGCCTAAAAAGGTCGAACTTTTGTTCTTCAAAATATGTCGACATTGAAAAAAGAAGCGTGTGGTTAAGCTCCTTTCAATGTCTTGATGTTGATGTGGGTGCGCCTTTTTTTAATTTGAAAACAATAATTTAGTGAAAAAAAAAAACCTTCCAGCATAAAAAAAAAGATACAGATACTCATAACTCAGCCTTATGTTATTTTGAAATTCAGAAATCAATGAATACTTTGTTGTTGTATTTTTTTTTTTTTTTTTGATCTCATAAATATTAAAATGTTTTAGAATGATATGCCTGCTGAAGCTTAATATCCAATATAATCATCATCATCAGCATTTTTTTCAAGACAAAGGTAAATATCTTTTAATAATGAGGCTAATATCCGGTTCTTTGCATCTAATATCAATTTGTTATGATTATAATTAGAATAATAAATGTGGTTTCTCCACGTTGAGTCATTTATTCAGAAAACACATAAAAATCATTTTTCCATTCAAGTGTTAGATTCATTCATTCATTCATTAAGTTTCAAGCTCAAACAAAAAAAAATTAATTCAGTTTAAAGTTTAAAAAAAAAAAGCAGAGGTGGAAGATATTGTTAAATTTGCATCTTTAACTAAAATAATAATAAAAAAAAATCACCTTTCTTATGGTTACTGCCCATTAAGTGGGCGTTTCTAGTTTAGTTTGTTTTTTTTTTTTTTGTATACTTTTGAGTGTTTAAACCAGTCACAGAAAGAGATTTTATAATTTTCATATAAATGTATCGACAAGATATAAAATCTTCTTTTTTTCGTATTCATTTATAAAATGGGAAAACATTTATGTATATTTTGCATTAAACAACTGGTTCGTTACACGCCTCTTCGATTATGCTTCAATCTTCAAACAAAGGCGGCTATACAGACTATAGACTTGTTTGATTTTTATTAATGCCTTCGAATTAGACTATACACAATTTATTATTAAATGAATAGATAGATTAATAATAATTAGTTTCTCTCGGTGCGACGTTTGAATTGATATATTGAAATAATTAATTATATTCAAATCCATTTACAGCGACAAAAAACCACAAGGATTACACAGCTTTTATCACAACAGTGATACTGTGCATCAAGTTAAAGTAAAGAAAAAATAATTGAAATCATCTGTCATTTTGAATAATGTTTAATGATGGTAATGACAAGATGGCGATAATGGAGATGACGTACGGTTGGCGGCGCGGCAGCGAAGTCACTGACTGACATTCAGAATGTTGATTAAATGACTTCTTTTTTTTTTTTTGACTTCTTCAGTTGTGTTTATAGAAAGTTCAGACTGATTTAAAGTTGTTACATGGGAACAAGTATTCAAAAACTCCATGTCAAGATCGAATGTGGTCAAAGTTATGCCTGTCAAAAAAAAAAAAAAAAAAAAAAAAAAAAAAAAAAACAACCGTAAAATAAACACAGTGTGTGGGTATTTCGCAAAGTGTCATTCAAACTGTCACTACAACTGTCATTAATTAATACTTGTAACGCTGTACATAAATAAATTTTGTTTCTTTCATTTGAAGTGTCAATGTTGTTCAAGAGGTCTTGAGAGATTTTTTTTGTTTTTGCACAAGAAAATCAGGGAAACAAACGACATGACGTGACGGTGGGTTTTTTTTTTTTTTTTTAATTCGTGGGATTTCTGCGATTTTTATGCTTCAAGTAAATAGAGGTAAGTATAGGAAATTTTTTTTTTCAGTTTGATCAAAAGGTGTATTGATCGATAAGATATCAAGTTTGTGGTTGTTTCTATAGATAAAGAAATATTGCTTACAAACAAGGTGACTTTTTTTATAGCTTTTAATTCTGGGAAGTATTATTTTTTAATGGAAATCGGTCTTATCATATAAATGTTTTTGATATGGCAGGTAAGATTCTAAAATTAAAATTTAACTAATTTGTTGATTATGTCATATCATAGCTTACTTTTTATTGTTTCACTTTGAAAAAAAATAAGCATTCTCTTTTAATTGTATATGAATACCTAAGAACATTGTACAATTATATCTACTTTGACAAATTTTACAAGAGAGCAACAAAAAGCCTAACAAATGTTGAATTAGCGTCCATTTTTCCTTTTAGATATAACTACGTTATATTGACCAGCAAAAATAATTAAAGCAATTTGTGCAGAATGTGTTTCTTAATAAAATGCCAACAAAATCTCAGTTTCGACTTAAATTGGACTGACTAGCTTTACGCATATTACTACTTCTCATGGCATTATTACAATACCTTTCAAGTCCGTAAGTGGCGCCCAACCTAGGACTTCCTTAAACACACCTAGTTAAAAAAACAGTTTGGCCGGTTTTCTTTTTATGGCTTCATGTACCTAAGTGTGATACCAATATATTCAAATTATAAATCAAATCCTTAAGTTGCGCCCAACGTAGGGCTCCATTAAACTCACATAGGGGCAAGAACAAAAAAAATTAGGCTACTCTGCTTTTCAAGCCCTCACATATGTATGCAAATGTGGGATTCCAACACATTTTATAATAAATATTTGATCCTTAAGTGGCGCCCAATGTAGGGCTCCCTTAAGCCCACTCAGGGGTAAGAAAAACACAAGTAAGATCACTCTGCTTTTCATGCAAGAACAAAAAAATTAGGTTACTCTGCTTTTCAAGCCCTCACATATGTTTGCAAATGTGGGATTCCAACACATTTTTTAATAATTATTTGATCCTTAAGTGGCGCCCAATGTAGGGCTTTATTAAGCCCACCTAGGGGTAAGAAAAACACAAGTAAGATCACTCTGCTTTTCATGCCCTCACATATGCACATGTGGGATTCCAACACATTCTAAAACATACACTTTATCCTTAAGTGGCGCCCAACGTAGGTGTCCCTTAAGCCCATTTAGCTAAGAACTTAACTGCGATTTTACTGTTTTAACTCAATTCAAGTCTGAAGTTTTTTATATAATTGTTTTAATTGAAATGAATCATACAATTTGGACGCAGAATAGAAAATAGTTTTTATAAAGTAAGACATAGATGGTAAAAAATCTCATGTAAAATAAAACAATCTGTGAGATTTTGTATTTAATTTGACTGTACAAAATTCTGCTGTTTATGTCTCGTCTTAAATTAAAATTTAAGCAGAATACATAAGCCTCTACAAGTGTATATAAGACGTGTTAAGTGTTAAAAGCATACCTATAATATGCTTTTGTTACCAGCTATGTATGAATCAAAGTAATAATATTGTATTCTTGGCACACATCACACAGACTGATAAGAGATTCTTTGTTTTTTTTTTTTAACTTCGCACTTCACGAATGTTAATAACAATTCGAGATCTAACAATTTGACGTCATATGCTTAATGCAAAATAACTATTACAGCACCTTGGATCAAAAATGCCTGTCTAGACTTAAATTTTATAACTTAGAAAGTGAACGGTCTCATTAACACAGAATTTCAAAACAAAACAACAAAAAAAAAAGGTCCAAAAAATTCATCCCACTGACATGCTCGCAGCTTGACGTCCGCAGTCTAGTAACATGTTGCTAAATCATGCTGTGAAATGACAAACTTACACGCACCCTGCACGCAATCAAACATTTGCCTCCTTCCCATATCACCCCGTGCTTCAAAGATATACACTTTTGAATGCACAAGCAATGCGTTTCCTCTTATTTTTCTTGAATTTTATGTTTTCCTCGGAAAAAATTTTCATTTTCTAAAAATAGAAATGATTGCGAGGCAAAATAATAAGAAAAAAAAAAAAAAAAAACATACACAAAACCTATAAAACGTATATTATGAAAAAAAAAACTACACATCTGCCTGTATCTATGGAGAAAGAGAAGAAAAAACTCGCTTAAACAAATAGATCACGTTTTTTATCAATAATGTAATTATTATTGGATTTACTCTGGGGGCATGCAAAGCACACACAGAGTTCTCCCTGTCTGGAACACACTTACGTTTTGTGGGCCAAACACTTTACAAACAGAGAATTTGTATGAGGCCATAACGGCGCTGCACGCCGTGTTTTTCTCTGACCAGTTTGGGTATAGTGTTGTGCTGTGCTGAGCTGTATGTTGCATGCATATTGGGTGGGTTAAACCCAAAAATAGCCCAGGTATATGACTTTTTTGTTTTACAAATATTTAAACAAAAAAAGAAAAACCAACAGAATCTTCATCAAAAAAAAAAAAAACAAAGACACAAAAACACAAAGAACGTCAAATTATCAGTGGAGTTAAATGTTAAGTCCTTTTATTTTTCTCACCTTTTTTGTGTCAACAGAGGTGAAATTCCAAGCAAACACACACAAATCCTCTCAAGTATTCACATACAAGATACAAAGCACTTATCACAAATAAGTTGACAGTCTGACGACATCAACACAAAAATGACAACGAAGACGACTTAAAAAAAAAAAAAAAAAACTAAAGATTTGACAGATAATCAAGTGTCAAATTATGTACGAAGTACCTACTTATCTTTTAATAAATAATTTGTATCTGGTGGTCTTTAGTTATCTTCGTTCGTTTGAGAGGGTGGAAGAGTCACTTTTTCATATCAGTTATTTTTTTGACCGACTTTTATAATGTGTTTGTTATTTTTTTTTTAAAGTTCTTAACCAAACCAACAAATAACACAAAAAAAAAAAAAACTATCTTATCAGGAATAATTAATTTTTTGACTTCTTTTTTTTTTTTTTGTTGCTGTTATTGTATCTCACCTCACTCGTATCGATCGTGTTGATAGATATTCTTTAAAATACCTTTTTTTGAAAATTAAACAAGTTTTTTTTTATCGTTTTATTTTCCTCCCCTTTTAAAGAATTATACAATATTTATGTACATTATGAATGCATCCGTTTCCTGATTGGAATTCAAAATGAATCTGACGCAGCGGCATGTCACTCATTCGACGGGTTACAAACGGATGTATGATGAAAGAAAAAAATTTTTGAAAGTTAAAAAAAAACAACAAAAACATTTTGTATTGAAATTGTTAATACAAGAAAGGTACTCTGTCCATAAATGAATATTTATTTTTTGGTAAAAAAAAAAATCAGGAACATTAAACCAACAAATATGATGTGGGCTGAGAGGAATATTTTGCTGAGTAATGGTTTTTAATTTGTGCCAAATTGAAAATAAGAATAATTACTTCAGACGAAATGGAATTCTTAAAAAAAAAGGTTAAGAAATGTCTCAAAGAAGGGGGTCTAATTAACCTCATAAGGTAGACTTAATACCAACTTTAAGTCACTAAGAACAGATTTTTATGAAAGTTTTATTTTTTTAAGCCTTTAATTTACCTATGTATTGGAAAAACACACATGACCAACATTCGCGCTGTGTGGCTTTAGAAAGGAAACTAGTTCTTAAAGATGTTGTAATTCCCCTCCTTTCTGCAAACTAACAACACACACAGAAATGGTTGAGAGTGTCAAGTCACTAGGCCCTGGTTCTCCACGAAATACCGCGCCATTAAATATAATTTTATTTTTTACCTATAATTAAGGAAGTAGTTTAACCTATATGTAGGTGATATAACCAACATTAGTGTTGTACGGCTTTAGAAAAGGCACAAGTTCTTAAAGGCTTCAACTAAACTGTAGCAAATGTATAACTTCATTTCTGGTAATTTTTAGTTTTCACAAAATATTAAGGAAATTAATTTGTATTACATAAAACTATGAACGAATTTGACTACATTCGTGTAGTACGGCTAAAAAAATAATTTTGTGTTTTTTTGTCATTTTTTTTTTAATTTAAAGTTTTTGTTTAGTTGTACTTATTTTTTATTTTAATTGTTAAAAAAATGTTACAAGATTCCATTCGTGTTGTGCGGCAAGAGAAAGAATATTTGATAGTAACTATGTACATTTGGGTTATCTTTATTTAATTAAAAATGTGTTTTTTTTTTTTGTTTCTTACATAAATGTTAATAATTTCTAAATATGTAATTTGAATAACACTGCATTCGTGCTCTGTGGCTGGATGAAGAAAATTGTATTTTTATTATCAAAAAAATGATTTAAAGAACTTCGAATTCAATAGCCACGCATAATGATTTCAAAGCGAAAGATTTAGGCTCGACAAAAAAGCGTATTGAATGTTCCTTAAAATATTAGTTAAAGATAATTCGAAAGATTTTTTTCAATATTGTCGTACCTACTATTAAGGCTGCATTTAAAATACCCTAGGTCTTACAGGCATAAATCTACATAGTTAAAAATTAAAAAAAACATTCAACATTCGTGTCGTGCGGCAATAAAAAGAAAATACTTGTTTGATTATCCATTTTTATCATAAAAAAAAGCCTTTAACATTCGTGTTTAGCAATTAAGATATATAAACAATTGTTTTTACAGAAATAAAGATTTTTATCTTTCAATTTGAATCAAATTTGTTTGCATCAGTTTCTGAACAACATGTCTAGGTTATATAATGTATTTGTTCGTAATAGATATTAAATTCCATTTATGGTCAATGAATCGTTACTTGTTTATAAGTGAGACCGTGCAGAAAAAAAATCCTATGACTAGATTGTTTTCTATAGATAAAGAAATTATAAAATTTGAACCTTGAAAAATCAGCAAGATATTTGTATCGAAAATGGCAAGTTTTTGCTAAGTGTAGTCAAGGCTCTCTAAAGTTTTCAGTAGGAAAAATTTAGACAAAGGGAACTTGCCATTGCTAGTAAAAACTTGTTGCCCATCATAATAATCAGTGTTTAGAAAAGTCATAAACGGTCATTTAGGAAATGAGCGTGAAATAATGCCACAAATATAAACAAAAAAATATAAAATAAATATTTCTATGCCACTCTACAGAAATTGGTCCTCAAATTAAAAATTAAAAACACAAAAATGAAACACATTTATTCCGAAAATATTTCAGCAATAAATTTCATCTAAAGCATTCCTATCTTATGACTTTATTGGTTGACAAATATAATGTAAACTATCAAAGAGTATTTTTTAAGTAAAGGTATATACGCTTCTCTATAAAAGTATATATGCCTACATTATAATAGCTGGTGTAAAATTAAACATCATAAGAGTGACGAAAGCCATTTAACTTAAAATATCTACCCAACCGGCCTCGGCCGAGATTAAATAGATACAGAATAGAGATATATTTATTTAAATACGAGAAAAACGAAAATAAAAACATCCTCCTTCTTTGAGAAAACTATTTCACTTCCCAATCCGTTCAGATTAGTCATGTATCTTTAAGATGGACTTTAGACGTGTGCGCACATAAAAGATATAGGTTCATATACATATACCTACTCAATTCCATTAGAATAAATCAAAAGACAAAAAAAAAAAAAAAAACAACTTTGTAACAGAAAGCTTTCAATGAGATACAAATTGTATCTATTTTTGAACAGAACAAAAATGGATAAATGCCAAAAAGTATAAAACAATTTGTGGTCAGAACGCGCGCTCACTGATATCGGGTCCGACACTTTATTTATTGACAAAGAATCAAAGAGACACATGTTCGAAAACAATACGCCTACCCAAAGAAAACAAAACGAAAATATCTTATAAAGAAAAAAATGAACAAAAACAAAAAAAAAACTAGAGCAAGATAACTTATGAAAGATACAAATGGTTCGAAGAAATATAAAACAACTTCTGACACACCGCCTCAGCTGACCGCAGCCGCACCGCGCCGGCCGCCCCTATCTAAAGCGCACAAACTAAATCGCTCAACTTGTATACTTTGCTGAGGTTTCTTATTATTTTATTTTTTTTTTTTTTTAATATTGTAAATGGCTTACATGACACGACAACAATTACAAAACTTTACATCTTGCTTTTGGTGTTTAAATTAATTATTGGTGGTAAATATAAGTGTACCTATCTATGGAGTGCATAAATGCATTTAGTGTATCATTCAGCACTGAAACCCACCATCTGGAAAGAATTTTCAATTTTTTTTTAACTAATCATGAGCGTAACTACGGTAAGGGTGTGGTATTGATGCTTTGAAAAAAAAAAAAATGCCAAATAGTCAGAAACATTCGCCAAATTTTTCTTGTTAGTGGCGAGCCATAACAGGTGCCTTCAGATCACCAGACAAAGACAGATTTTAATGGTAAGTGTATAGCCAGCTAAGCCAAAATTTACGAACGTATTAACAACAACTCCAAAAGTGATGAAACAAAGTTAGCAATAAAAATTAACGTAAAACTGATCAAAGGGTCTTGAAATGATTATTATCAGATTGCCTTGAATTCAGTTGCTGAAAAACATGTATTGTTTCAACCTTAAATGTCGGTTACGTATCTCGGTTCTGTTAAACTGACAGAGGGATGTGATATTTGACGAAAAATTTAAGAAAAAAAAAAACTCCACAAGCCTTCAGTACATGCTTGACTTAAAATCCGTAAATTTTCGCTCGTAAAACAAGCGATTGTAGTGCTTTGCAGTGATTTTCAACACTAAATGCTCTATAAACGTCAAAATATTTTTTTATTCCCTATCTGTCAAACAACAAAGTGTCAAAATCTCTCAAAACATTGCCACTATGTCAATGGGTTTGAAAAGTCCAAACAACAATTGGTATTTTATCCCTTCCAGAAAAAAAAAAACAATCCATTCCCTAAGAGCAACTACAAAGCAATTTGAGTGCTCTGACATTGGGAACGAAATGCTCCATAAACGTCAAAACATGGTGCGTTCTTTATCTTCCAAGCAACAAAGTGGGAAATTCTGCATAAAGTTAACTAGTATGTCAATGGATTGAAATTTTATTTTTTTGAAAAATCAATGAAAAATTGACAGCAATTTGAGTGCTCTGCGTTCACAGTACACACAAAATTTAAGGTTAGCGTTTTCGTTTTTATTCAGTTCTGTGCATCTGTGAAAATGGCGAATACTTGTCAAAATTCTAATATTTGTTGTTGTTTCTACTTATGTCATGTGCAGTTTTTGGGGCACTTGAGCAGCCATTTTTAATATCTGACACTTTCAATTTTGACAACCTGCTAAATATAAATATTACCTTAGATTTGGGTAATTTGCTCTGCGATGACGTTTGGAAGTCTATAAACGTCAAAAAATTGTCTGTCTCCCATCTGTCAAGGCGTTAACTATAAAATTCTATTAAAGAATGGCTACGATGCCGATGGTGGTTCAATTTATTTTCAATTCTGAAGCATTTGTCTTTTCTTTTTTTTTCAGAGTTATTTTGAAGGGTTCAGAAAAATCACCAATTGAAAACGTCTTAAATACTCTTTGTCCTTTTTGTGTCAAAATAAATTTTATTGAGAATATTTTGAATTTTTATTTTTTCCGAAAAGGCAAAATCCAGAAAAAAAAACAATAAATAGCACACCAGTAGAAGTCAAACTGAATCTACTCAATTTTAAATTCATCGAACACTAGGTCGATTTTGAACCTGACTAACCCCATGCCATAGAGTAACTTTTGCTTCAATCTTACACGAGATCAACAACCCTGGAGGGAAGTTGTGTTTACATGAACTGATTTAATGAATGTGAGTAGAATTTACTTTCACCCAGAAATATGTCAACAACTTGTATGTGTATTAGTTTAAAAATTTGTTATTCAACAGCTAACAGGGGGGGAACAATTTAAACGTTTCATTCTATCAGTTTCCCCCGGTTGAATTGCCCCAGTGTACAATAGCCCATTGTGAATTGTTTGGTATCTTAGAGCAACATTTCAGATTGTAGACACGAAAACATGAATATTTTGTAGTGTTGAATGAAACAACAACCACCTGAATGAGCTACCACCAAGTCATTATAAGCTGGTTAATATTTTTCGAATTTATTTACAGAAATGAAAAGTGAATATAAACTGCGTTTAATTCGAACTTGCAATGCTACATTAAATTCCAGATTAAATTAAAGCGTTTGAAAAAAATGGTTTCAATTTTTGTTGTTTTTTTTTTGTATTCTGAAGATTCTGCTTCTAAACTGATCTGTCAGTCAGTGAATCAAAAATTTTGTTAGAACATAGCATATCCAAATTATATTAATCCATCTTTTTTCAGAATTTTAAAAACTTCTCTTCAAAAATTCACCTTAATTCTATTTTTTTTTTATTTTTTGTTTCTCAGAAAGTTCTCATTCTGATTGGCTGAATCCCAAAACAAATGCTGGATCTACACGAATGACAAATTTGGTAGGTTTTTGTCTGTAAAATGCCAAAAGCATGAATTTGTCCATTCTTCTGACAGTTTTTTGACAGTTTACTGGCATAATACCTACTGCCTATTTGTCAGTCGTGTAAATCCAGCATACTTGAGAATATACCTAAAGGATTTTTTTTTTTTAAATTAATATTCAGATTTTTTTAAATCTGTACTAATTTTGGTAAACGAATTTTTCTACATAAAAAATTACAAAATTAAATTTAAAATTTGTAAAAATGTTTTTTTTTGTGTAAGTGTTTTTTTTTTAATTCTTTCTTGTTACGTATTTTGGGTTTATTTTTTGTTAGTCAGGGCGACTTGGACAAGTTTAAAAGTAGAGCGAATGCATTTCCAAATTTTAGCCTCTAGGTATCTAACCAGCAACTATGTCCAACCCACACAAGTTAACTTAATACAAATTTGTATGTTACCTGAGAAAGAACAAAATCTAATTTGTAGTAGATTAAAGCGGTGTAGACATGCAACATTAGAAGGTGAACAAGATTTTTTTGTTATTTTTTCTTCTTTTTTTTTTCTGTTGGTATGTGTGTATGTACTTCAAAACCCCCGCCCATTTTTGCACTATGCACTTTTATGTTGACAATGTTTGATACTTATATGGTAAATTTAACAATTTTACGATGTGGCATGGATTAGAAGTGTGCAACTCGAATGAATGCAGCTGTGGAAGCTGTTGAATGGGTTCTGTTCTTGTTTAATAGCTATGTACGTCCATTAAGTCAATTAAACATTCAAATCAAACTGAACTTTTCTTAATGAATGAATCGAGTAGAATCAACTGTGATGTGTGATACACGTAGTTGTATGTTTGTATCTGTGTTTATTGATGAGTAAAATACATGGAAAATACATTTTTTTTTTGTTGTTGCTGATGAGATACATTGTAGAACACCCATACTTAAATATCCATGGAGAGATATTTTACAAATTTTTATTTGCAATAATTTACATGTCCGATAGATGCATTTATATCTACTCATACCTATTCTCATAGATGGATAGTTTTATTATCGCATTCGATCGTTTGAAAATCAATTTTGATCAATTAAAGTCGGATTAAGAGAGGTGGTTCTGTATTATGCGTGGTTCGTGTGTTGGATACGTTGTTGTTTTTTTTTTTTTTTTTTTTTTTTTTTTTTTTTTTTTTTTTTAATTGCATGTTAAATGATTATAATGATGATATTGATCAATTGAGTATAAAAATATGCTAAAATCGATAGACTGATGGAGATGGAAAGACCACCCTATGAGCTGGAACAAAAAGTATAAAGTATGTAGATTTTTAATGAAAATAAATTATTTTTTGTTTTATCGATTGGGGGGCGATTTAAATTGGACATATTGATGGGTTTTTAATATATCTACTCCTATACATATATTGTGGTTTGGTCAGTATTTTTTTTTTTTTTATTTTTTTATTTATGTTTGAGAAACAAATGTCCTCTTTTTTTTGCAAAAAATTACGTTTACGTCTCTGCTGCTGGGGGTGTAGGTATAATGTGTGTGAGTTTTTAATTGAAAATTTAAAATAAATTATTGCGATTGTATATTTTGCATTTTGTTTGTTTATATATGTATCTTTTCTCGTTGCCAGCTGCTGGCTGATCGACTGATTTTGAGTTGATTTTCAAGTGGTTTTGATTGTGCAATTTATTTATAGAATCAATTAAGGAAATATAAATATATTCACTTAATGATTTTTTTGTTTATTTAATATTAGCGCGTGATACATACTTATTTGTTTTTATTTTTGATTTAACCTTTAAAAAGCTTATGAAACACTAAATTTTGAAAGGTTATCAAGAAGAAAGTAAATATAAGGATAAAAGTAATTTCATGCATTTAAATTTTATCTAAAATTAAATGCATGACTTAAATGGGGACCATACCCCGTAAAAGTGGATTTTGTTTACAAAAGAAGGAGATATCCAAGAATTTATATCCCCGAAGGTAAAATTCCATTTCTAGAAACAAAAAAACTCAAAATAGAGTTTTAAACAAATATGGATAGTTTCATTTTTGAAATTCTAACATGTTACGGATGTGACAAGAACTTTAAGAACTTTGAATAATAATTTCGAGCTCAGTAGGATTTTCAAATTCAATGAAATTTGGCATTTTATTCTTCTGACGTCCCCAATAATTATATTCGATATAATTTTTTTTTTTTTTTTAGTGGTCAAACACATTCGTAGTTTTGTTACGTTAGTGACACTTTGCAATGAGCATTAACTCAGTTTGTATTAAAATAGATACTGAATAATAAAATAACACCGAAGGTTCTCTGATGTCGTTTTCGGTTGGATTTCGAAACTTTTCCATTCCTATCGGAAATTGGAAAATTTGGAGTAAGAGGAGTGGAAAAGGAGTAACTCCGGACGTCCTCTCGAAAACGATATGAGTTTAGATAATAATTGAAAATAGTTAACGGCTCTAAGATCGACAAACTAAATATTTTCAATATGTGGCAGGGTTTCCAACGTACATAAGTATTTAATAACAAAGATATGACACGATTCCAGGACTGAGGGAGACCACCGATTACATCCCCCCTTTACTAGATTTCTATAGGAAATTTTCTATTTTCATACCAGAAAGACAGGGTTGGGATCCCAATTCACTTATAAGTAAACAGGGTATCCCTTTCTACACTGACGGTTCAAAAATGGAATCGGGAACAGGTGCTGGAGTGTTTTGCCAATCTCTCAACATCAGAGCGTCATATACACTCCCGGCTGACTGTAGTGTCTTTCAAGCCGAGATTTTTGCCATTGGAAAAGCAGCTGAATTGGCACATCACGAAAAGCTAAGCTCTTCGGAGATTACTTTTTTCGTGGACAGCCAGGCTGCTATCAAAGCCTTAGCCAGTGAGACCATAAGATCAAAAGCAGTTTTAAACTGTAGGAAGGAATTAAACAAAATCTGCCACACTAACCAGGTAAAGCTCTGCTGGGTTCCCGGACATAGCAATATAGAAGGGAATGATATAGTAGATGAACTAGCCAGGAAAGGGTCAGAAGCAGACACAAGTAGTAGCGACCATTCAGTTAGGGGACCACTCTTCCCGATTGGGGTACTCAAGAGGAAGATAGACCTTAAACTAAAAGAGAAAATCAATATCTCCTGGAAATCCAGGAACGATTGTGTAATCTCTAGAAGTTTATGGCCTAACACAAATGAAAAGGAAACTCGGTATATTTCATCGCTGAGTAAAAAGAACATTAAAATCTTGATAGGTGTACTAACAGGTCATTGCGCCATTGGCATAATGGCTAATAGAATAGGGGCATTTGCACCCGATTTTTGTAGGAGCTGTCAGGATGAGGAGGAAATGGAGACCATTAAACACCTGCTCTGCGACTGTCCGAACCTCCAAACCAGCCGACTCCGTCATTTCGGAAACAGGTTCGTTGGAGAACTGGATGATCTAGCACAGGTCTCAATGGCAAGCATGAGGAAATTTATAGATAGCACAGGCTGGTTCGTTAACGAGCCAGTCTACGCTAATCAACAGAATTGAGGAGCATCGATGCAAAAATTTTTTACTTTTACAGGGGATCACAATGGACCAGTAGGCCCCCGTGTACGCAACGGCTTCATGCTGTGCACACCCCTTACTACCTAACCTAACCTAACCTAAGTATTTAATAAATTAAATTAATTACATTTTCGCACTGGAAATGAAGCATTGAGGATTTTTTTTTACTAATTTATCGCTATATTTCAATTAAGTCATATTTTGTGTCCATTAGTTGAGGGACTGCTGGTTTATATAGTTTTTATAGATAAATTCAACTCCTTTTTGTGTCCTTTGGTGATGATTGAAATCAGCAAAGAGTTGCTGGAATAAACTCGCCTGCCAGGGGACGCCTTTCTTTAGAGTCAAATGCTTACAAAAAACTATGTCAAGCATATACCGGAGCATTTTTTTTTTTGAATCTATTGATTTTATTAAGGTGTACATACATACTTACAATATGTTATAATTACAAGCCAACTATTGATATTTTTTTTTGTTTGATTAACTCACCTGAAAGAAAAAGAAAAATATTTAATTAATATTAAATTCTTGATTTTTGAAAATTATATTTAAAATTTTTTTGTATAAATAAAATATATGTAGGTATTTAATTCATGGCAATGTTCAATTTAGAATAACAAACCTATAAGTAAAATAAATTGATTCAACGGAATTATATATTACAGATTTCAATTTAAAAAATAAATAAATTAAAAAACAAAAAAAAAACAATCTACAAAAAAGTAGTCTCAGTTTATGAAGTTGTCTTATTGAAATAAATAAGAAAACAGTCGTTGAAGATTATGTTAAGTGTAAATTTCTTGAATTTCCAATACCACTTTTTTGTTTAAGAAAATATTTAAGAAATTTTATATAGAAATTTCGTGTTATGATTTTTGAAATTTTCTCTGCATAAATTCACATTTATTCAAGAAGTCAGAGGGGATTCTCTTCTTTAGCTTAAAGAATTTTTAATAAACGATTTTCATATTTTAATTAGAATATGTATTTCTTTAGAACTTTTAACTACTTGAGTAATAAGAACAAATACATACTTGAAACCCATCAGTCATGCATATTATTGTTGATGGTCTAGACTCTAGAAGACTCTTTGACGTTAAAAATATCACAATGCAATTTGAATATTACTAGAAGTTTAAGTGTTCCAATAATTGTCTTATTAATTTTTTGAACAATAAAACAACGAAACAGTGAAATTCGAAGTCTCTGTCTACCTTACTTCATTTAATAATTTAAGTCCATTGAGTATGAACTAGGGTGGATCATTTTAGCATGAATAATATTTTTGTCGGCAAATCGAGTTCAGTCGCAATTAAAAAGTTGTATCGTTGTATAAACTAACCAAATCCGAAATATTTTTTTGAATCAAATTATTTTTAATACTATTTTAATTACTATTATTTCAGTTGAATTTAAAAAAAAAATTATGAATAATAAATTTTTTAAATCAATTAAAAAGCGGCCTGGCAATATTGTGTCAAAATTTTCAATGCAGTATATTCTGCTTAAGCACAGGGTCATAAGTTCATAGGCCAAAAGTCCCCAGTTAACCTTTGAACCACTTGTGGGTTATAGGTCAAAGAAATGAAAAAGAACTCAACATCACCAAAACTTAGAAATTTAAACAAAGAATTAAGAATGGGCAATATTAATGGTCAGTATATCAAATATTGTGCAGTAATATTTACCGTGTAAGAGCTGTATTACGCCATTATTGCGGATAGGCAGTGCAAGATATTGAAGGATATTAAAAAAAAATATAATTTTTATTGAAGCTTGTAATACTATCTTTCTGCACGCTATTTTTTTTGTTTACATAAATGTTTCACCAAACTGAGACCTAAGTCTATATTTTTCTCTATGATTTTAATCAAAAAAAAAATTATATTTTTTTAAAATTTCCAAGGATTAGGGGAGTACAAAATTAAATATTTTGGAATTTTCAAATATTCCATTTTTAATATATGTATTTGAATATTTGATAGTGAAAACCTACTGTCAGTAGTTGAAATCGAAATCTAAAAAAAAAAAAAAAAAAAAATCGATCCACCCTAATGTACATCTAGGTCATTTTGATATACCTATGATTTCAAGTTCGACTTGTTGGTAAGAACTATAAGGTTCTTACCTTGGGCAAGTATAGGCATAATGATGGGTAAAAGTCTCAAAAATTTTATTTGTAGGTCAAAATCACCTTAACAAAACACATCATATTCTAGAATCTGACAATCTTATCTCAATAACCTTGATCAACCTTTTTAAAAATTCAATGCGGAACAAAATGGTTTTAAAATGCACACATTTCAGAAACGCCTCCGCGTCAAATTCTCACATTTAATGCTTTCTTAAAAAATTATATACTATTCATAAATATTTATAAGATATCTAAAGAAAAAAAAAAAAATAATAATAAACATTCTTGTCTGGTAAATATATCCATCCATGGCTTCTTTATCATCTAATCTATTTTATATAGCAGTAAATTATGTCATATAATCATAATCATGTCATTATATTCTATTATCAGGTTCATCTTTATTATAGATACCTACTTTTGTTCCTCTACTACATTATAACTTACGCCTTTTGGGATTAACAATCAGTAAATATGTACATTTATATAGAAAAATTTAAATCTTTAATCAACTAGAAAAAAAAAAAACTAAAACTTGTCAAAAAGATGCTTAAAATCTCTTACTGTAGTAGAGAGCTTATTATTTAAAGTGGTGTGAATTTTTTTTTTTTTTTTCTTAATTAACCTTTATTAGCAAAATACATATACGTAATTATGTTTGTAAAATTTTAGTTAAATGATTCCTAATTAGTTTGAATGTCACACATTCATAAAAAACCAAATCAACAACAACATAAAATTTAAGCTTCTCTAGAATTTTATTATTCGACATTTATTGCTTAACCAACTACCTACAACCTACATACATATATAGCAGCAGCAACAAATAGATTAGATTAGGATTTAATTTTTTTTTTCCAGGTTGTTGAAAGAGTACCTTCAATTTTCTTAACTAACTTATTCCGCAATAAAAAAAAAGGCATCTAAATAAAGACCTAGACAAATTAAAGTCTAAACACCTACCACAAAAAGAAAAACGAAATACTCAAATTACTTAATTTAAAAGAATGTGTTGACGAACTTTTTTCTCTTTTCCAGGGATGATTACGTTTGCGTTTTATTACAAAGTGTTGAGTTGCAGGAGTTGTACTCAACATTTCAAATTATTTTTTTTTTTTTTTTGTTTAAGTTCCATTTAGTAAAGTGTTTACATCAAGAACCATTAAAATCAGATAAATTCAACGGTTTATTGGATTTTTTCCCTTCACATAAAGATCTGAAAGGGCATTAGAGACGAGACTAGGTTTTAGCACTGCCACATTAAGTTTGGTATTTTATATTAGTTTTTTTTTTTTTTTTTTTTTTTTTTTGGAATGCGTTGTTTAAAAAAATGAATTTTAGTTTATGGTGCATTTTTTTTTTTTTTTTAATTTGTGTATGTATTTTAGGCTTGAGAAAACTAATTGTTATGACTTGTAGTCGCGTCGCGGTGTCGCATATCATTTTCTTTCGTTTTTGTAATTTTTCAAAGATCGAGTAAAGTCATCGCCACTTGAGATTATAAATGATATATGATCTGTTGAAATTTTTTTTTTTTTTTTATTTCGGAGAATTTTAAGTAAAATTTTATGTTAAAGGAAATTATTTGTTTCAAGTGGAATTCAATGATGTATTAAGGAGCAGATGGTTGAGAAAGAGCATAAATATTAAAAGATGATTATGGAAAAGTCAGAGAAGCTAGTTGTTTTTTTTTTTTTTTTTTTTTTTTTTTTTTTTAAGTCTAGTTTTTTAGCGCGGGATTATCCGACTCTTAGGATAGTTTTTTAATTGCGATATTATCCTAGTTTCGGGGTTAAACCCGAGTTAACTCTTGAAACATGTGTTCAGTCAATTTAGATCCCAATTTAACTCAACAAATTTTGTGAGTTAACTCTGGATTAGCTGAATAGGTCAAAAATCTATTCAAATCTAGATACGATACTATGGAAAGGGTGATTCGAATACAACTACGAGTTAAATTTACTAATCTGCTAGAAACTACTTTTGAGTTCACTGGGGATTAAAGTATTTGCAGGATTAACTAACACAGATTTAACTAGGAGTTAACTCCTCAAGTTGAAACTGTGTTGACCCAGCAAATTGGGTGAATGATTGACTTTCGAATAACTGCAGAGATATGTTTGACACATTGAGGCTTAGACTGAAAATTGTTTAATTCCACCTCAATTTTTAAAATTATTGATTATTTCAAAAATTGCCAAGAAAATTCTCGGCAAAATTTGTAACGGGATAAGAAACAAATATTAATATTGTTAACCCTGAATGGAAAGTTTTACAGCGTTTTCACTTTAGCGGTGAAAATTTTTATTTTTAAAAGTGGCGCCCAACAAGAAGCCATTTTTATTTGTTATTTACTGGCTGTTTCATAATGAACAATAATTTAGAAAATGATTCTTTGATATGTTCTTAGAAGAAAAAAAAAACCTAAGGGTGGACACCATTTACCGACGATTTAAGAAAAGGCTTACTTTGGTGTAACCTAACTCATGTCAAAGCAAATAGCTCTGTTATTACTAATAGTAGACACTACGTTTAGGGTTTTATTTTTAGCAGAAATAATAGCGTTTGTAATTGCATTTAAATAAAATTGATAACTTCTTTCAGTCTTCAGATATGCAATTTTAAGCCTGTTCTATTTTTCTTGCCCATGCTAATTTTTGGCTTTCAGGTTATTTTTTTTTTCAAAAAAATGCTTAGTGAATAGATGGTTTGAATATTTCTTTCCTATTAACGTATAACAGTAAAAGAAAATGTATTACCAAGTTTGCGGGAAAACATATACATATGTAACTTTTATGATATTTGAGATAATTATAAAAATTGGTTGGTTATTTTTATAAGAAATGATTCCCAATACACCAATCTTCTTCTTCAAAGTTGATTTTAAACTTCTCAAAACATTTATATACATTTTTTTCCTCTCTAAAAGAAAACCTTAGTTTCTTTAGACTTCACCTCATTTTACCATAATTTCAAAATGGCAGATTAAATCAAAGAGTTTAGTAGGAGTTTGTGAGAAGAAGATGACAGGTAAATATAATGCTCACCACTGAAACCAACTATTGCTTAAACACCAGCTCTATGTAAGGAAGTTCCCACGCGGAAAAGATTTCTTTGGAAGTATTTCGCTGCATGAAATATTCTCTTCGACAAAATATTAACAACATAAATAAATGAAACATACTTTTTTGCTACATTTTAACATTTTCCCAAAATAAATCGCAAATCGCTAGCATTTATAATATTTTAATTGAAATGTACATTTTTTCTATAGTCACACATCCCAATTGATAAAATACATTCTGAACAGGGTTGCCAGATTGCACGATTCATCGCAAAACGTATAAATATAAAATTTGATTTTAAGGTTATCTTTAAATGTTTGCAATGTAAGATTTAATCACAAATGCCCAAATATAAGAACTTAAGGCCCATTTGTTGCAACGAAACTTAAGAGTTTATGTTTTTTCACAAGAAATTATGTGCAGTTTACGCTGAGGAAAAAGTAGAACATAAGCGTTTAAGTAGAATATAGTTATTTATGTTTCGTATGAGCAAACGGCTCTAAATCTTTGATTTATTTAAATAAATTTAATGTAAAATAAGAGTAAAATATACTAAGCTGATTTCGCAGTTTGTTGCCATAGTTTCTGTGCGAAATAAGTCATACAAATCTGGCAATCCTGCCCATGAATTACATTGCCACCGCCATCGCACTTTCAGATATTCATTCCCTAACGAGTAGGTATTCTTGAGATACTTAATCATTTGTATATCTATTCTATATGTAAAATGTTGTGTGTTGCAGACATTTCGTGCCGCATTACACACATGTATGACCGTTTGGTAAAAGTCTGCGACGTTTGACGTCGTTCTCTTCGTCTTTATAATACAAAAATAAATTTTCTGAAAATGTCAATGTACTTTTGGGGCTTGCGACACGAAAAGTATTTTTTCTGCATAAAAAACCTTACACACTTCGAGACTATATCTGCCACACCGACACACCAAGCCAGACAGTTTGACTTTTAAGATCATTTTTCAAGACATTTTCCCTCTCTCTTTCTTAGAAATGTGCGAGTTCTAGAATAGAATCTGCCAAATGCAATTAAGTGCCATTGTATCTCACACATCACAAACAGGTACATGCCTATCACATCTAACTTGTAGCGACGCAGGAATCTTGAGAAAGGGTGGACCGTCTTTTCGTTTTTTTTTTTTTTTCGAAAGTAAATATAAGACTCTCAAAAATCATGTTCAAACTATGTATTTAAAAAAAAAAAAATCAAATAAGTAAGAAAGTAATTTTTCGTCGTCGCTGTCGGTTTGTGATGGTAAACGAAGGATGGTTAGATAATTTTAAATTAATTGAGCTCTATACAACAGTCTATACAGCGCACACGTCTAAGAATTTTTTTGATATGAGCACATTTCGGCTATTTTCGGATGCAACCCATAAATAACGCGACGTGCGGCATTTGGAAGGAAGGAGTGAGTGCCACAGAGAAAAGTCATCTTATTTCATCTGCGTCGCGTCTGCTGTTGCTATTTGCTGCCCGTCTCTGTGCCCAAATGAAGGCACAGCCCGTATATGAAGAGTGTTCCTATATAGATTTTTTTATTTTTATTTTGTATAAATGAGTTTTCCTGCCAAACGTTTTGATTCTGAAAATAAATCAGTAGTCAATAAATGGTCAGAAATAGAAAAAAAACAAAAAAAAAAAAACGTCGAAATCATGCCGTTGACTGCTCTGCAAGTACTAACTGTGTGTTTGTTTTTTTTTTTTTTTTTTTTTTTTTTTTTGCGGACGTTCATATTATACAGATACAGATAGTTTATAGACGCTAGCCAAGCTGTCTGTCGTATGAGATACCATGTTGGTTGCAATAGACCATAAAATAAAAAAATAAAAAATAGAATATGCAAAATAAAAATATGTAGATAGAAAAAAAAAAAAAAAAAAAAAAATAACAAAAAGAACCATGACTGGTTAGCCTCGTTGTTGTTAGTTTTCTTTTTGTATTTATTTTTCGCAGCTGGATATAGACCTCTCGGCCAAGTTTGGTCTAAAAAAGCAATAGACGGAAGAGAAGGCGGCTTCATTTGCATTTGTTACACTCTCTGTTTCTTTAGAATTTCCATTTGATGACTCCTACACATTTATGCCGTTTAGCCGCCCACTCAAGTTTATGACGAAGAATCATGATAGATTGATGTTTTGTTAACACACACAAAAAAAACTCAGTGGGAAGTTGGGCGCAAAAATGTCACATTGGGCTTAAGCAAAAAAACAACCATAAGAGTCATGAATGATGGTATATAGACACAGAAAGGAAATTGAGTATGTTTATGCGGAAATTAACTTTTTCGAGGATGAGGATATACAAGAATTGTTCTGCAGTGCGTCTAAAAATCTACAACAAAGTCAAGAGGACATTTATTCAAATTATTTATAATTCATTTTATTTTTATGAACGGAAACAATTTTTTCACAATTCCAATTTTCCGAACTTTGACAGTTGATAGCGGCCATATTGTTGGAGCTGCATCTGTCGAATTGGCTGTCATTTATTCAGCCTGTTTTGCCAAATCACCATGGAAGAATATAGCGAATGTCGAATTTGAGACGTAACCAATCCACATGAGATCTACGAGCTGCTAATTTGGGGAATATATGTAAGACAAAATTGGAATGAATTTGAAATTTATTTTAAGCAAAAATTTATGAAGTTTTAAGTCATTGTCACAAACGTGACAGCTTTTACAAATTCAAAACTTTTATCCTATTGTTTTTGAAAATATTTTCAAGTTTATTATTTTGAGATATGAAATTTACGCTGGAGCGATATAATTTTATGGAAATCTATATAGGCAGGACCCATGTTCTGTAACTCTCGCATCGATAAAATCAGTCGAGAAACGATTAAAATTGAAACAAATCATATGATGCGAGAGTTACTGGTTATAATAATGTCGATTTTTTTCAGAATTGATGGTAGGACTGGCCAGGGAACAAAAAAGTTTTGGTCCTGTCTTGGAAGAAATAGAAGCAAAAAAGGATTAAAAATTGAAAGAACTGCAATTTTGAATTATAGGTAAATATTAAGCAGCTTCTAGATTTGAAATTTAATTGAATATTTGTTCTACAAATTCAGAAAAAAAAAAGCCGAGATGATACTGAGACGAGACCTATACAAGACTAAGTTATATGAGACCGCTATCGACACTATACCGAGACTTAAAAATCTGCTCTTTTCTCGTGGCCAGACCAAGTGTTGAGTTAAATCAGAGTTTGTTTACCCTGCATATCCAGTGTTAACTAGCGGTTTTCAATGGAAAATCAACTTTATCTAAAGGGTTTTCCAATAAGAGGTGTTATTTTGAATAGCCCGCTATTTCGGTAGCTGTAACTTTTGAAGCTGTCATTTTTTGACATTTGACAAGTAGAAACTACGCCATTAATAAAAATAGAACGATACACGCTTCAACAACGCATTGAAATTATTAAAATTCACTATAAAAATGGTGAAAATTTGGCAGAGACGGTTCGTAAAACTAAAACATTTTTGGGTCGTCGTGAAGCACCTTGTCGGACCGCAATACAGAAATTGGTGGACAAATTCGAGCTGTTGGGACAAGTTAGTGATGTGAAGAATAAAACCCGTGCACGTCGCTCAAGAACAACTGAGAATATTGCTGTTGTAGCCTAAAGTGTTGAAGAAAACCCAGGTTTGTCCATTCGTCGTCGTTCTTTGGAATTAGGCATTCCACAAACGTCATTACACCGTATTTTGCATAAAGACTTGGGTCTTAAGGCTTATAAAGTTCAGTTAACACAAGAAATCAAGCCGGCTGATCATCAACAACGTCGTGTCTTTGCTGATTGGGTCCTTGTAATGCATGAAAATGATCCGGAATTTCATCGAAAAATCATCTTGACTGATGAGGCCCATTTCCACCTCGGAGGCTACGTCAACAAGCAAAACTGTCGCATCTGGGGCTCGGAAAACCCAAGAGTTATTGTTGAAAAGCCTCTCCATCCTCAACGCGTGACTGTTTGGTGCGGTTTATGGTCCGGCGGGGTCATTGGACCTTACTTTTTCGAAAATGAGGCTGGAGCAACAGTTACGGTCAATGGATTGCGCTATCGAGAGATGATTATTGATTTTTTATGGCCGGAATTGGATGGTATTGATCTGGACAACGTTTACTTTCAACAAGACGGCGCTACGTGCCACACAAGCAATGAAACCATCGATCTTTTACGGGAAAAGTTTCCGGACCGTGTTATCTCTCGAAGAGGTGATCACAATTGGCCACCGAGATCTTGTGATTTAACACCTTGCGACTTCTTCCTTTGGGGCCACGTGAAAGATAAGGTCTACGCCAACAGCCCAGCGTCGATTCAAGACCTCAAAGATGGAATTCGTGAGGCTATCGAGGACATAGGGCAGCCACTTTGCGATTTGGTTATGGAAAATTTCATGAAAAGGATATGGTCCTGTAAGCGTGGTCGTGGCGGCCATTTGGCTGATGTTGTGTTCCATTATTAACGGCATACCTTCCTCTTTATAATGAAATAAACATCCGATCATTTATCTCAAAAAATGCCATTTTTCTTTGAATATCAAAATAACACCTCTTATTGGAAAACCCTTTATAAGCTGTCGAAAAACTATCAAAATCGAAGTAGGACCCTATGATTCTGTGTCAGAAATAACTGTTCTGTTAAAATAGTGTGTTAACTCACCAAATTTTTTATGATTTAACTCAAAGTTAACTTGGTATCCATAACATAATGTACCTATCTGAACACAATGTTTCAGAAGTAAACTCGGGTTTTATCACGGGTGGGCGATCTTAGCACCTTTTAGAATTATTATGGAATTAAAAAAAAAATTAAATATAACATATGAAAGGTCACAAAATGATAAACTAATTTCATGAGTTTTAACAAACGATTTCAGGTCATAAAGAAATGAAGACCTGTAGCCAGTTTTTTTTCCGAAGACTTCCCTATTCTGACTGGATTAAGCATTATCTTGGGTTGTTGATAGACAAAGATCAACATAGGACTTAGGAGCTTTAAAATTTTAATATTATGGTTTTTCAGCTTCGAGGAAAAATGGACTTCGGAGTTTCCATTAAACGACGGACGCATGAAGATATCACATTCTTACGAACAAAAGATCACATTTAAGCAATATTTCCGCCTAAAAATAACAACATTTGTCCGAAGTTTTTATTTATAAAACTAATCCATTTTGTACTTGCTTTATAGCTGTGGGGCAACTGTTGGTTTTGTGTAAAAAAAATTTCGAGATTTTTATCAAAACTGACGCTACGATCATCGAGCAGGCAAAAAAAATGTGGGTTTCATCATGCCGACCGTGATTCCCTATAGAAGGTAAAATTCGAATTTTCGTTTTACCGCATCTAGAACGGGTATTTTCTCAAAAACTACTGTAACGATTTTGATTAAACTGCGTAGCTGAAATGAACACTGATTGTAAGAAATACACAGAGCAGAAATAGGCATTTCAGGTTTTTTTTTTTTGAGAAAGTGGTCTTATTTTTAGGTTATTCGGTTACCTTTTCAACGGTTGGACAGATTTTGAAATGACTTTGCAACTCGGTACTTCTAAAAAGTTCAAACATTGTATTTAAAAAAATTGAAAAAAAAACATTACAAACTAAAATAATTTTCTTAATGCTTTTTTAACATTTTTTACATACTTTCAATATTGAAACAATAACATGCATCTTCAATGTGTGGCAACACTACAGTACCTAGTGCAAGAGCAAGTTCGTGCGATCCAGTCGTGAATATTTCGGTTGTTCAAATATTAAAAATTAAAAATATAATATATATATCTATATTTTTATTTAATCTACAAATAGAATGAAAAATTAAAAAATCCATCAACCAACACACAATTTTTAACGTCAACAAAATTCTTTCAGCACATATACCTACTGCTGGTCAGCAGCTTGCTAAAAACAAATTTAATTGATTTCTCCTTGGCATAAAATGAATCTTTTAAATAAAAATTAACAACACAAATTAAAATCCTGAAGACAGCGAAAAATCATCAATAAATCTCTTTCGTATCCGCTTTAAAAAAAAATCTATAAAAAGTATTTTTTTTTTTTTTTTCAAAAAAAAAAATTGAAATATCTTTTTACCAACACATCAATCTCAGTGCTTGTCTAAAAAGGGGAAGCTGAAGAAAATATCTATCAATCCATCATTTATTACAAACAAATTTTTCAATCTTAACGAAACGAAAAATGAAATGTATCTGTTGGAAATAATAAAAAAAAAAAAAAAAATCCCAACAATAAAATTTAAATCGAACAAAATATCGATTGCAAACAAAAAATGTGTTTCATTGTTTCAAATTGCTGCTAATCCCTGCCTGAATGCACTCCACAATAATATGTGAAGATTATATACCCAAAAAAAAAAAAGGGAATCAGAGACTTTCGAGATACAATTCCATAGATAGATACGTATCTATCTGTTCGCTGTGTTTTCTTACTCTCCTCGGGTGTAGGTGTAGAGATTATAAAAATGGTTTTCCAACTATAAATACTTCTCAAATTCCGCCATAGGAAACAGAAAAACAATTTCAACTAATGTCCTTTTACGTTCGAGATGGTTCTCTAACTGACTGGACTGGAATTTGATATATCCCAAACTACACGATGGTAGTTTTTGGATTTTATCTTTACAAAAGTATCTATGGATCTTTGTGTGTTTTTTTTTTTTTTTATTTTTGTTTTTGTTCTTCTATATAGATATTGCTTCCCTTTGAATTGTGCATGGAATAATTTAATATGAAACGAGAGAAAAATACTGAAATAAATATAACAACAACAACAAAATATATAAATTCCAGTTTTTGTGAGTTCGAGTTGTTACTAAGTTTGTCGTCCTGATGATGATAAAAATGTTGGTGTGTGTATGGAAAAGGAACTCCTTCTTACTTTTCTCCCCCGCCCCCAATAACTTTGCTGGTATAGCTTGTTTGTGACTTCTTTTCATGAGATTATGAATTTCGATAAAAGTTCTTATTCAATTCCTGATGGCCGTGCACAGTGCACATCAGCACATTGAAGGCATTATGCTGAGACAGTAAGATTCATATAAGAAAATGTCATAAAAATAACAACAACAAAAAAAAAGATACATTTTGAGAAGAAATAGGTTTACGGATGTGGGTTTTAGTTTTCGACGAAGCACGCCGACCGATGCAATGCGACGCGACGCGACGCAGTTAAAATGTGCAACATGATGGTTCAAATTTTTTTTCTGATTGAATCGATTGATTGGACGACGCGACGCACGACGAATTTTTATTCTTCATTGGTGTGATTGTAATGTTTTATGCAAGAGAAAACAAAAAAAACTCAATGAAAAAAAAAGAAAATCCTTGAAACAAGAAGTGCTTTAGATTTAATCGAGAATGAAATATTGACGAAAGCTGTGAGGCTTACATATCATCACGCAGCGGGTGTTTGTGCCATTTTGAAGGCCTCAAGACTTAAACTTTTGCCACACAAAACTATCGAAGTTCAAACTTTCTACCCTATATACCCCGTTTATCAAGAAAAACCCGTCAAAGATATCGCAAGAAAATTTATAATGAACTATTATATGTAGGTATCTGACTTGGGTCGCATGTAGTTGCTTTTTCAGTTCAAAGCCATTTAGAGGTAAAAAATGGTTTAAACTTAATTTTGAGAAAAGCATAAATAAACACATCAATTTGTTGATTATAAAGGAGTTTTATTCAATAAGTTTGAGACTAAGGTCCAGTATTTCAGTGCGAGATTAAAGTTAAACCCGAGGTAACGCATCAAATTTGGTGAATTAACTCAGGATTAACTAAACAGATGGTTTTGATGTTTTATCCATCGAATTTTTTAAGTCCTTCCGCATAAATTCTCCATCAAAAAACTGTTCCCCCATTTATCTGGGAGTTAATTTCATTCTAGAGTTAACTAACTCTGGTTTAACTCACCATTAAAAAACTGGGCCTAAAGCACGCACAAATATGGAGATCGATTTCGACCTTGGTGGGTGCGGGTATAATTAGAGGCAGTTAGCTAGAAGCACAGGGGTTCCTTAAAATGGCTACCTATTAGATCTTAAATATGAAATTTTAACAATATCTTCTAGGTCGTTACCGAGAAACGAATTGACAAAAAAAAATACTGTCCCATGAAAAACACCAGTTTCGCCAAGTTCTTATGTAAATTTTACAACTAAATCAATTTTACAAACATTTTCCGAAAAACATTAGCTTTTCCTTAACGGTATTTGTATATAGGCAGATACCTGCTAATATTTTATAAACTTCTCCATCATTAAGTTTTATTAGATTATGTAAGACCTTGGTTATTTTTCAAACGAAACCAATACTTGTCTTCTAAGGAGCAAGGTTAAAAAATATGAGAAAGAAAAAAAAAAAAACATAATCGGTGACGGTGAACCGCCATGTGGCACCTCATCGCGATTAAAGATAACGCGATGGGCAAGAAAGAAATAAAAATAAATACAAAAAAAAAACACAACGAAATTTATCTTCCAGATTCGTGCATCTTTCATCCAAAGAAAAGGAGCCTCCTGTCCGGAGTTGGATATAAATGAATAAAAATAAGAAGACAGGAGAGGAAGAGTATTAAATAAATTGTGGTTTCGTGTGTGAAATAATAAAGAAAGAAACAAAAAAATAAAATGTTTTGAACAGTCGTCCTCGTTGCAGCTATTGCTATCGTTCGTCGTTGTTGTTCGTCGTCGTCGTTGTCTGGGCGACCATTTATCTTCCTCTTCTTTTTTTATTCGAGTTTTTGTTTTGATCATCTTTTATTTTGTATTTTTTTTTTTTTGTTTTTTTGTCTTTTTTTCAGAAAAAGAGAAGACTCTTTTGCTTAAAAGAATCTTGAGGTCAAGACTATATTCATTTATACACACACACACACACACATACATGTTCATTATTCATTTGCAGCTGCAACATAATATTGTAGTTCCTGATGATGGTACGAGTATTGGGATATAAGTTCCTTTAGGAGTTTTTTTTGTTCGCCTTTGATTATTTCGAACAAAGTTCTTTGAATTTTTTTTTTTTTTTTTTATTTTTACTCAAAATGAAAGTGCGAAGGATTTCCTTTGCGGAATTGTTTTGTATAGTTGAAGATGAATGCATCTTTTGTTCAGATTTACTTTAAACAGAAGAAAAAAAATGCATTTCTTTTCTTTTGCCAAGAAAAATGCATATGGTTTTTATTTTCTTATTTATGCCTGTTTATTTTGAGGCTGTAATTTTGTGTATAAGAATGGTTTTTTGGAACAGCTTGAGAAGAAAAAAAAACACAAAAACAAAAAAAACGAGCACTCATCATCAATATAGGTATTCTTAAGAACTTTTATAGAACGATGAAAGGATTCAAGTGTTAAATATGTCAGCTTTTATTTGAATAAAATTGATGGACTTTAGGTAGGTACAATGGGAGACAAATGGTTTATAATTAAGTCCAATTGTTAAAGTCTTGATTTCTTGGTTAAAGATAGAATAATAAAAAAAAGATACAAATGAATTTTTGAGATTTTTTTTTTTTTTTTTAAGATTTCTCAATAAATTTGTCGTTATTTAACTGCACAATTGTAATTTATAAGAACATCGTGTTAAGTAAAAAAAAAAAGGCTTATCTATGTCACGAGTAATAGTTTTGAATAAAATAGAAATGAAGTTTCAGTCATTCAATGACTTTTGTTTCTATCGGAAGAATTGGCGTTAGATTAACGTAATTCTAATCTAATTCAATCAAATATACGAAACTAAATTTGTTATAAATGACTTGAGACGTGGGAATTTTAAGTTGGACATACAAAAATAAGTAGGTAATTTTGCCATGATTTTTCGACGCTGAATAAACATTTTTGTGAGGTTCTGCTGAATGCTTATAGAACAGTCGATAATTTACAAATATTTGATTATTTATTAAATATTTCAGAAACGTATAACTTCGACAGACAAAATGTTTGAGTAAAGATTGATGAACACGAGTCTACACTTTGTACAATATAATATTTTGTCTTAGTAAGTCACACATAGGACTTACACTGAAACAAAGTTAACTACATTTGTGATAAGACCCATCGTAGATTTTTCTAAAACCACGATATTACGAAGTGGGCAATATTTTTACTTGAATACATTTAGCCCGAATTTATTGACTCTGCATTAAAATTAAATTCACCACTAATCGACTATTTTTAAACTTCACTACCGGCATTTAGCCGTTTAAAATAACGCTGCCTCTTTTAGTTAATCAGTCATTTTATTTAAATTTAAAAGCTCCATTAAAAGCGAGCCACTCATTTAATGGCGATTGAATGAATAGAAAACATACTGAAATCATTATCTTAAAAGCTGTTTTTTTTTTTTAAATCGAATAAATATAGTTTTTAATTCAGTGTGAATAAATTGGCCCTTAACCTTTAATAATTCCAGGAATTATAAGCCTCTTCAATTATTTGGAATATGTATTTTTCTATTAATAAGCGTATATTTCGGGTAAATCATAGTTTTTATTATGGAAGTGACTCTAGACATGCCAGTTATAACAGTTTTGGTTTATAAAAGTACTGTTAATTCGGCCCCGCAGGGCCAGGGCCCTCCGCCGGTGGGTATACTTCAGGCAACCAAAGTTTTTTTTTTTTTTCAAGTCGCGCGAAGCGCGTTAACGCACGCCCAATTTTAATGGCGAAAAACTGTTATAACTGTTATAAATTGGCATCTTTCTAGTCTCGTTCTTTTGATATAGATTATCTTACAATCTGCTATTATTTGTTGGGCCCAGTTGTTCAGTTCCAGAGCAAAATTATTCGAGTTTCAAGAGGTTAAACTTATTATAACTCCTGAAACATGTTTTTCAGATTATGAACTGTATTAACTTAAGAGATATTTTGTACATAAATGCTAAAATAGCTATTAATAACATTGAGTTATGTCCAAGCCCAGCCATATTTGGTTAAACTCAGAGTTAACTCGGTATTGGAAAATTGGGCCTCAGGGTAACATACCCACGGACTTCGGTTCAAAATGTTTTTATAGCGCCATTTGTGGGAGAAAAATTAATTTATCGAAAATTACAATTCAATAGATAAATATAGGTTGTGGGTTAACGTGAGCAAGTATCGAATTCCTTACCCATATTTTGCGAAAGTTCTCTTTCAAGCATAATATGGGCCACAATCTAGAGGTCTTTCAACACAACTTATGTAATTGTTATTTGACAATGAAGGTACTTCTTCTACCCAGATAAGATTAAGATTGGCCCAATATTCTGCTAAAGTAACGTTTTTCTAACATTTTGTTAGGGTCTGCCCTGAGTAACACGCAATTTGGTGTTTAAGAAGATACCGCACCCAAAAAAAAAACTCTTAGGCTCAATTTTTCAGTGGTGATTTAAACCAGTGTTATATAATGGGTGATTTTTTAAGAGGTTTAGAACTTTTTTAAAAAAAAAAACACAAAAAATTCGAAAAAATGAATGAAATATTTATTTGAATCGATAGTTTGAACCTTGCAATTTAATGTTTAAAGATAATTTCATGCAAATGTTGACCGCGGCTGCGTCTCAGGTAGCCCATCCGCTGAGTCCAATTTTGGCATACTCTTTCACACATATCGCCCGGTATCTCACGAATGAATGCATGGATGTTGGCTTCCAGTGCGTCAATCGAAGCGGGCTTGTCCCTATAGACATTAGCCTTGACATACCCCCACAAAAAATAATCTAATGGTGTCAAATCGCACGATCTAGGCGGCCAATTGACCGGCCCGAAACGTGAAATTAACTGTTCACCAAACTCGCCTCGCAATTGCGCCATTGTTTCGCGTGCTGTGTGGCATGTGGCACCGTCTTGTTGAAACCACATATCATGCAAGTCAAGAACTTCCATTTCGGGCAATAAAAAGTTTGTTATCATCGCTCGGTAGCGTTCACCATTGACAGTAACGCTGCGATTCGCATCATCTTGGAAGAAATATGGCCCAATAATGCCGCCGGCCCATAAACCGCACCAAACAGTGGCTTTTTCGGGATGCATTGGTAGCTGTTGCAATGCTTCTGGCTGATCTTCACCCCAAATGCGGCAATTTTGCTTATTTACGTACCCATTCAACCAAAAATGAGCCTCATCGCTGAACACAAGCAGCGCGCGATGAACATTTCGAACCGAGCACGAATTTTGATAGTAAAATTCAATAATTTGCAAGCGTTGTTCATTTGTAAGACGATCCATGGTTAAATTGCAAACCAAACTGAAGCTGTTTGACAGTGACACAAGGTACTAAACACACGTCAGCTGTCAAAACCAGTGTTGCCAAAACCAAACCAGCTAAAAAATCACCCGTTAGCTCTAGAAGTAAATTAACACACAGTGAACTGAGGATGCAGTTTTTCGGTGCAGAATGCATGCGGAACGACTAAACAAACATCAAAATTATCTGTTCAGTTAATCATGAGTTAACTAACCAAATTTGATGAGTTAACTCAGGCTTAACTTTAATCTCGCACTGAAAAACTGGACCTTAAAGTGCGTGTCCATTTGAGAGTAAAAATACTACTAGCAGCGCTCAACCAGCTATCTGGGAGGCCTTAGACGATAGGCAGATGTGGGGTGTCGTGATTGAAATATATTTTTTTCGATTTTGGAATTATGTTTTCTCGGACTCTATTGCTCAATGTCTTCAAAACGCGACTTTTCAGTTTAAAAAACATGTTTTTTTTTAACTTTGAACATATGTACCTAATATCTGCTATGGTAGTTGCATCTGTTGAAACAGTCTAAGTAAGACCATCATCAACTTTCAGTAAAAAACAAAAAAAAAATGGATATTCTTAAGGAATTCAAAAATAGCCAGCGGTATTAAGAGTCATGTAACTCCCAGAAAAATAAAAAAATAAAAACTTTTTCGCAGCGAAACTTATAAGTCCGAGAAATGAACTGTAATATCGATCAACATGTATAGGTTAACCCAGGATAATGTTGTCTTCTTGCTGAATGAATTACTATCTACAGCATTTTTGCATGTTTCCATCTATAAATGAAACGAAAGTAAATTTCTGATACCGAGTATACAAGCAATAATTAAAATCCAGATATTCAAAGACCTACAAACGTTATTAATAATTACAAACTTCAAGATTCACTCACTTATTATAAAAAAAAAAAAAAATACTTTCAAAACTTGATCTGCCTCTTTGTTTACATAGTTTTTTTTTTAGAAAAAACTATTATTTTCTGATGGAATATATGTTTGCACATGCATGTGCGTTGGTTGAAAGTATGTTTTTATAAAGCTATTAAGAAAAAAGATCCCCTTAGGGTACCTCTACCTATAATATAGTCTTTACAACATGTAAAAATATCCACAAAGTTATCGTCCTCCTATTTTTATAGTGTCTAAGTCAGGTTTGTTTATATTTTTTTTTTTTTTTTTTTGAGAAAAGATACTCTAGGTGGTGATAGGAGTACAACAAAAAAAAATATATATCGAAGAAGTAAAAGTTATAAAAGCCAGTTATAGGTGAAACTTAAAAAAGTGTGTTCTTTTTCTTCTTCCTATTTTTTCATATCGAACAACACGACCAACTGGGCTAATAAAACAACGCAACCCCTTGTGTTGCAGAATGAACAAAAAATATTTAGACACAAATATAAATAGTTACCCACCTAGTTTAATAAAAAATTCTTGTCGAACATGTGCGATGACGACAACGACCACAAAGACGCACGTAGACGTCAGTCAATTCAAGTCAATTCAATTCATTGGAATTAGGTACTTATAGGCAGTTTGTTTTTGTTTATAAATGTTTTTTAATTATACGATATAAGTACGTATGTATGTATCTACTTTAAGGGCAATTTATAGGTTTAAAAAAAAATAACTCAAGTTAATTTTGATTTAAACACTACTTCCCACTTTGAGATCAGGCTGGGAACTTGTCGACTTAGATTTTTGTTGTTAAGAGAGTACGCAATTTGGTGTTGGAAACTTCTATGCAGTATAATAGAGATAGTATTATTAAACAAATAATTGCAAGGCAGATGGGCGACCTTAAATATATCCAGTTGTCGTACGAAACTGGGGCACAATGGGGCAAAGTTACTGAAAAGCTGACAGTGATTAAAAAATTAAATTTGGAATATCTATGCATGTATTTATTGTTATTTGTTTATTTAGTAGGTATACCCAAATATATATCAATCTCAGAAGCCAAGATGTTAAATTTCCGTCAGAAATAATACCAATTTTTAAGGCATTCTTTCCCACTGTGCGCTGTTCATTTACTGATTTTTTGTTTATGAATTCTTTGAATTTATCAACGTTGGTTCCAGAGAATTATTTGAAGGAGTACCTATTTTATTTCTATTTAAAACCTTCTTACCCAGGTCTATAAAAGCAAATGCATGCGACTCGTAATTATACGTTAAGTTTTTATTTCTATATTCATACATATTATCAAGAGACAATAAAATGCAGTGAGACTCTTTTTTTCGATTTTTTCTTTAATCTATCAAAGGCATTTTTGTGTTTTGTTGTCAAACAAAGTGTAACAAACCCTCAAGCCTTACAAACAACACCAGTCTTTGTTTACATTATGATAAGATTCGATGTATCTATTGGAATTGGAATTACAGTCAGAAACATCAAAGGAATTACAGATATCAATAATTCTTTTGATTTGAAAATTAATTTTATAATTGAAAAAGAAAAACAAAACGAAATAAATAAAATAATACAAAAAAAAAAAAAAAAATAACAGACAAAAATTCAAGGTGATCCTGGAGCATAATCCGAATCCTCTACTTCTTTCAAAAAAAAAAAAAAAAAAAAAAAAGAATAAAAGGTGCTTAAGATATTTATTACCTCGTGGGATGAAATTGAGAAGAACGCCTCTCTTGCAGATTCGTTCTTCTACACTTGTGAGGATATTTTATTGTATTTCTGTTTTTATAGAAAAAAAAGGTAAGAAAAATACAAAATTTTTGCTTGCTGTTTTTTTGTTCCTACCAACTGTCAAAAATTTCAATAGTAGGTAGGTATACTATGGTAGGTATGTTTCTGCGCAGGTGTATTTTTTTGTTTTGTTGTTTTTGCTTGATTTATTTGTTGTTCTTTTATCTGCGATTCTATACAGAAGCTTGATTTGTATCTTTTTTCGATTTGTTTTTATGTACTTCTCTGTTTGTGTTCAATAGCAAAAGGGTATTGGATTAAATTTCTCATGTTGAATACAATAATAAGCAAATAGTTTTAGATACCTATCTATCTAAAATTACTAATGGATAAATTATAGATGATGATTAAATAAGATATATTTTTTCTCATATTTATATTTCTTTTGTGTTAATTTGGTCTTCGAAGAAGAATAAATTACTTACTTATCAAACACAAATAATTATAGATCAATTTGGGCTCGACAAGTTGTATGAGAAGGAAAAAAAATGCTGGTAATCAAATAAATCGACAATTTACTAATATATAGGTACTTATATAGGTACTCGTAAAAACATGTTTTGTATTGCTTTTCTTGTTTCAAATCTAGGAGAGATGTCCCTTTTGACAGGAAAATCGACTTAACTTTTGAGAATTGAAAAGATTTTACGAAAGCGCGTTTTAGTTATAAAACAATATAATTTGTCATAGTGGCGCCCAACGTGAAGATAGTTTTCTAGTTTTTTTCCAACGTCATTGACTAGGGTTTTGGCGATAAATTTGAAAGAAAAGTATTGAATAGTTGAATATAGAGTTTATATATCTCGACAAGATGTACTGCAATCTAAAATAGAATGGCGCCCAACGCGAAGGATGACGATGTAAGTAAAATAAGCCTGGGACTATGTGTCAAATATGTAGATGTCTAATCCTCTTCACTAGAATTGACCTGACTTATGTGTATTCAGGCTTTCATGTGATTCACGTCAATAACCGATTTTGAGTTGAACAAATTGGCGCCCAACGTGAGGCTTAGTTTCAGATAAGTATAAGTTGATAAGTCTAAGTAAAAAAACAGATGACGGCAGTAAGTGTCACCTAACAATATAAGTAGTTTCTAGAAATAAGGAAAGATATATTTGTAAAGTGATGAAATGTCATCCAAGGTTTTTACGTTGGGCGCCATTTAAGAAAAATCCTATTTTTACGCCAATGATTCACGACGTTTGTTGATTGTCTTTCTGGACATACAAACTATTTTCATTTTTAAAAAACTAAGTTTTTTCGTGCAAATAAATGAATTTTTGGGGTCGAATCTTCTAGTAAGAGACATTCACAATTATGGACACTAGGTAAATAATTTAAGTAACGAAAGTGTTTTATTGTTTGTCCTTTTCCAACTGACGGAGGACGTATTTTGACGGGAAAAAGGGTGTCTGATTTTCATAAAGGGCAAGTTTTTTCTTTGTTTGTTTTTGGTACCACTCGCCCTGTCTTGTCAAAATACGTCTTTCGTCAGCTAGAAAAGGACAAACGAGAACGCTATTCAACCATTGAGATGGAGTACATTACTTTAAACTTTAATTTGAAAATGGCGCCCAACATGGGAAAGAGTACTTCAATACCCAGAAATTAATACTAACATAGCATATCGCCTGCAACTATAAAATAAGACTTGTGTTAAACACACGAAATCGGTATTGTTTTTTTTTTTTTAGAAAACCAGTTGTTTCTTGAAAATACGTACATACATATCTACATGGTGCCAAAACATTATTCCAGACTGTAAATCTTCAATTTAGTGTAAAAATCTTCCTTTAAATATATAAATCTTTCTCTAATATATGATTGCAAGTGTAATCTTTGAAATACTTGAAAACAATCCTGTTTAATTCCATAGATAAATAATTTTAAGGAGAAAAAAGGTGTTTGGTTAAAGTGAATGGCGCCCAACGTGGGGAAAAATAGTATGTCACAGGGAAATTAATTTAAAAAATATATTATTAATTTCAAAATTGGTTCTGCATTCCAAAATTTGAAGAACTGCTAAACCTGCTAAACCTGCTAAATTTGTAAAAAAAAAATGGCGCCCAACGTTATAGGTACACAATTCTTTGGAAAATTTAAAACTCTGAATGCAATATGGGTAGATTATTCACACAGAGTATATAAATGGCTTTAAATTTCGAAGCTATTTTTCTTTAAGGAAATGATAGGGAGAAAGTTCTGTATAAACTGATGAGGTTTTTTTTTAAAACAAATTACTCTCGCATAATTTTACTGGGGGTATTTTTAATTTATTTATCAAGAAGAGAAACTAAAATAAATCTTAAAAGCCTTAAAGCACAACGGGCCTGATATCTACCAACATCAATTTATCATTATCATTGATCGTGTAAATCCAGAAGCAATAATAAATCGTGTATCATTTACACGGAACTAATTCATATTATGGATATTTCTCCAAGCTGAATGAATAAATTTATTAAATATATTTATATAAATTCAAGCCATTGGCAAAATAATATAGCTTTTTTTTAATATACCTATAAAAAGAGCAACTGCCTAATGAATAATTGAAAAGAAACTATCATCAGATATCAATCAATATCAATGCATACGTAAATATCTGAATGGCTTAGGAGTTTCTTTGAAAGACGTCAAAATATAAATAACACAGAAATGTAGGTATCTACGTTAAGTGTCGACTTATAGGCTATATTTTTGTAAAGGCAAAAGATTATAAGACGATTACACAAAAATAAGACATTTTTTTTGCAAGAATAAACAGATTTTAAAAATGTTTCCAAGGAAGATCTTCCACCCAATCAAGGCTGACAATTGCGATCTATTTTGACCAATTTTATTTGTTTTATAATTTAAGGGAAATAAAACCATATTTTGCCATTACTTTCAAACAATAAAATTAGTAGAAATTTAACTATTCGGTGGAACTCAGTTTTAAGCCATAAAGACCAACAACAGAATTTGTATAGAAAGGCTTGTTAAACTCGCTGGAATTAATACTTAGTTCTAAAATGTTCATCTTCCAAAACCCATATAAAAATTCCCTCTACCACCATAAATAGTTCTAAAACTAATAAATTAAAGATTTTTCTCGCCTACAAGTTCAAAATGACAGTCAAAAGATTGATCTATGGAAAACCTTTAACATAAGTAACCGCACATTGTTCATCATCTCCAACAATAAAAAAAAATTCAAGATCATAATGTTTTTTCTTCATCTCTTTCTATCTTTCAGGACTCTATCATACCCAGATGATCGTCATCGACCTTAAAAAGGTCTTTTCCAACTACAGATGTATCTGTGTGCATTTTCATTGCAATACAATCCAATCTCATACAAAAAAAAAAAAAAAAAACTAATGAAGAAGATTTGTAGAAATGGTGGTACGTATAGAAGGGAAATATAGAGAAATCACAAAATCGAGAAAAAGAAGAATCACAAACAAAAATTATGAAAACTGAATCCTCCGAATGAATTTAAGAAAAATATTTATAAAAAAAAAAAAAAAAATATCTGAAAACATATGAATATTTTTATACACAATCAGAGAGAGAGATGGATTTTTCGGGAAGATAACCTACAAACAAAAAATCGTCTCCAGGTTTTATAGACGACGAAGAAGGTGAAAAGAATATAGGTATGGGGACCACAATCATGATAATGATGAAGAAAACAACCAACGAAACGAACAAAAAAAAATCATATAAAAGAATAAAATAAATTTATTATTGTTATTTACCATGTGCCTTCTTCTTTCTGGTTCTCGGCGCCATGTCTGGACTCGTAAACACAAGGATCGAACGAACCCAAAAGAGAAAAACCAAATTGGAACCTCTTTCTCGAGAGCTGGACCCAAAGGAGCTACTTTATTTATTAGTTTTGCGGTTTTTTTTTTTTTTCTTCAGTTTCTTTTGTATCCTTCCTCCAAAGTTCCTTGTGCTTGTTATTATTTTTTTTTCTTGCTCTTTTTATTTCGATGAGATTACTGATAGGTGCGAGAAAGATGCGATGCGATGTGATAATAATAAAACGACGAAGAATACAAAAAAAAAAATCCTCCTCCTCAGGTGAAATTTGAAACTTCACTTCTCAAAAAATCCTTTTTTATGCGGTGAGTCGTTTTTCATATTGTTAAGGTAGTATGTTTAGATACTTTCATCTGAGGGATACACGAATATACAGATACACATCACTGGAGAGAACATAAATTTACACTTTCTTTCACTTCAAGTTGATAAATTTTTTATCTGTGATTTATTCTGATTTTATTGGTTTTGTTTTTTTTTCAATTCAATTTTGTCAACATCATCAACAACAATAACAAAAAAAAAAATGTAAAGTATCTTTTGTGCAAATTTTTGTGTGATGGCCACAATTTGGGGTAAATTAAATTGGAACGTCTGTCAGAGATTCTTGAGAATTTAGATAAAATTCTATTGAAATTGATGAATGTTTTATTGCGCGCGGCGGCGGCGGCAGCGTCGTCGCTCTCGTAGTTTTCCACTCGGAGATGTATCTTCAAACTTAGATAATGTATCTATTAGAGACACGGTCGATGTTTATTTTAACTTTTCCTCTAGATATATTCTTTTTGTTTTTTGCTTTTAATTTTACATTTCTCTCGTTCGATTTTTCATATAAAAATAGCCAAAGCAACACCACCGTAGCATATAAACATCACAAACACCATAAAATTGATAGTCGCACGGACGACGAACGTATATCTTGTAGACAACAACGACTATGACGGTGAAATATATATATATATATATATATATTTTTTCTATAGATTGGTTTGCTTTTAATTAGTCGATCGCGGCTGTGTTGTGTGTAAATAAATTCAAATCAAAGTAACAACAACAAAAACAAATGAATGACAATCATGAATAATAATGAAGCACAAAAGTAAAACAAATAATTGAACTAATAATACGTCGAAATGATAAAAACAAAGTAGAAAAATTCATTGATCGAAATTTTCAGCAAAAAGTATCTCACTCATTTATTCAAAGAAAAATCAGTTTTTTTTTTTTTTTTTTTTTGTTAAAAAAACTATTTTATTTATATTTATTCCACATTAATGTATTTTTTTTAAGTGCCGAGAACGTATACGATATTAGAGAAGCAGCGATAAGCTGCAGAGTTTTAACGTCACTAGCCGACAACGATACATCAGGTACTGAAGTTGAAAACCCAGTGTAGTACCATTAAAAGAGAAGGCGCGTTCTTTAAGAACAACTCAACAACAAAACAACAACAACAAGTGTGTGAGAGAATTTCAACTCTCTCTCTCTCCCTGTCTCTCGGTCTCTGGGAAATTTATCAACAAAAAAAAAATCAGGTTTTCTTCTCTTTTGTATTAGAAAACCTCAAGTTGTAAAGTATCTTAGACTGAGTTGAGTAGAGCCCCAATGCCCCAAAGGGAATCGTTCTCTCTTTTGAACATTTTTTTAAGATAAAAAAAAAAAAAATTGATTTGGCTGGCTGATGGTTTTAGCGAGATGAAAATCAAGTAACGCGCTCGCGCATAAGAGGGATATATTTTAATGCGGCATCAACATCAGCATCAGCAAAGCATCCCATGCTATATTTTATAGATTTATCTCATAGATAGCTAGGTGCATAGAGAGATGGTGGATGTCGTATTTTTTTTGTTTTTGTTTTTGAAACCCGTGTCCGTGTGCAATGTGCAGTAATGGATGGATTTTTTTTTTTTCAATATTTTTTTAAAAGGAGATTCCGTATACCTACATGTGTAGGAATAGATACGAAAACATTAATTCAATTTGTTCCGGTTCGATCTGTTCTTGGTGCATTTTTTTTTTTATTTTATTTTTTTTTTTTAATTTTTCACGAATGCATTGGATTATGGTGTGTCGAATGTGGAGGTTTTGTTACTCTCGCATGGAGCATACCGAGCAGGCATCGAAACGAATTGCTGCGAGACTAGCTTCAAAAATTAAGATTGGGAACTATATTTTGTTAGGTATAATAGTTTTGGGGATACGCGGCGGGGAAGGTGAATTGATAGAAGGGCGTAAGAAATTGATTATGTGGGCACTTACAATATCGGGTTTTGTAATTTGTAATGCAATTACGGGAAAGAAGTACGAGTATGTCACGGTTATTAAATCAAAATTAATTTCAAACATATAGATGAATTTCATACTTCAATTGAACTTAAATTAAGATTGAGTTTATTATAATTTTTATAATTTTGATATGGCAATACTTTTTTTGGAGTTGGTCTTTTTGACAGCTGTCACTTGATTTATGCTCACTTTGGTTTGCCATTTCATAATAAATAGACTTACTCCTGAACAACGTATGCAAATTGTGCAAAATTGGATCGAAACGAGATCGTTGTTGATCCCGATTTTTACAAGAAAATTTTTTGTCAGCGATGAAGCTCATTTTTGGATGAATGGCTACGTCAATAAGCAAAAACTACCGCATTTGGAGTGTAGATAATCCTCAAGCCATTGTTGAGACACCGGTTACATCCTCAAAAAGTCACTGTTTGGTATGCTCTATGGGCAGAGGGAATCATTGGTCCATATTTCTTCAAAAATGAAGCCGGCCATAATGTTACAGTCAATGGGGAAGGCTATAGAGCCATATGACTTTTTCGTGCCTGAATTGGAGGATGTTGATGTGGACGACCTTTGGTTCCAACAAGACAGCGCTTCATGTCATACAGCCAACGAAACAATCAATTTATTGAAGGTAACTTTTGGTGAGCGCATTATCTCGCGTCGTGGGCCTGTGGCGTGGCCTCCAAGATCGTGCGATTTAACACCGCTGGACTATTTTTTGTGGGGTTATGTGAACTTGTTTACGCAGATAAGTCCGAGATGATTGACGTCTTTGAAGGGAATATTCGGTGCGTTATTGCTGACATACGGCCCCAATTGCTGCAAAAAGTGGTCGAAAATTAGGGCCTCTCGGCTGGAATTTATTCGAGCCAGCCGCGGCGGCCACTTGCCCGAAATCATTTTTAAAACATAATAGCAAGCCCTTATGTTTGTAATTAAGCTAAATTCTTGGCCATAACATTTAATTATATGCGTTTTATTTTTTCTTGAAAACCACACGTCTAAAAACAAACACCCATCACATGCTTATTTGCTTATTTTTTCCAAAAATAATTCCTAAAGTTAGTTTTTCTATCTTATGCATTAGTTTCCTTTAAACCAAAATTTCCAATCGAATAGGTTTTTACGAGTATAATGAATGTGGATTAAGAGTTTGAAGTATTTAGTATAAGAGTTTTATATCTTTTGTTTTCTTTAGCACAAACAGCTATTAACTACCTACTTTTTTGAAAAACTTCGCACATGAATGATTTGAAATCTGGAATTTCCCTACACATCTATAGTGTAAAATAAACACCATCGTTGTATACATTCTACTAGGTATTTTCTATAGAAATCTATTGTTAACTTTAATCCTTTAAATTTATTCTTTGTTCTAAGGATTAAAATAAATCTTTTATACCTGTATTTTTATATCCTTAGCGCCGCATATAAATAGTGGAAATGTTTTTTTTTTTGCGTTTCCGACCGATAAATCTGAAACTACCGTCATTACGACAACGTAAGGTAATATTTTTGATGTTTTTTCTCGCTTCAACAGGTACCTAGATTTTAATTAATTTTGTTAGTCCCAAAGACGGTGACGACAAAACTACGAACTACTACCGTCACAAAGTAATATGTCTAATCACTGCAATAAAACAGCAAGAATCGTGTGTACAAGTGAATAACGGGTGATTTTTTAAGAGGTTTAGAACTGTTTTTTTAAAAAAAAACACAAAAAATTCGAAAAAATGAATGAAATATTTATTTGAATCGATAGTTTGAACCTTGCAATTTAATGTTTAAAGATAATTTCATGCAAATGTTGACCGCGGCTGCGTCTCAGGTAGCCCATCCGCTGAGTCCAATTTTGGCATACTCTTTCACACATATCGGCCGGTATCTCACGAATGAATGCATGGATGTTGGCTTCCAGTGCGTCAATCGAAGCGGGCTTGTCCCTATAGACATTAGCCTTGACATACCCCCACAAAAAATAATCTAATGGTGTCAAATCGCACGATCTAGGCGGCCAATTGACCGGCCCGAAACGTGAAATTAACTGTTCACCAAACTCGCCTCGCAATTGCGCCATTGTTTCGCGTGCTGTGTGGCATGTGGCACCGTCTTGTTGAAACCACATATCATGCAAGTCAAGAACTTCCATTTCGGGCAAAAAAAAGTTTGTTATCATCGCTCGGTAGCGTTCACCATTGACAGTAACGCAGCGATTCGCATCATCTTTGAAGAAATAGGCCCAATAATGCCGCCGGCCCATAAACCGCACCAAACAGTGGCTTTTTCGGGATGCATTGGTAGCTGTTGCAATGCTTCTGGCTGATCTTCACTCCAAATGCGGCAATTTTGCTTATTTACGTACCCATTCAACCAAAAATGAGCCTCATCGCTGAACACAAGCAGCGCGTGATGAACATTTCGAACCGAGCACGAATTTTGATAGTAAAATTCAATAATTTGCAAGCGTTGTTCATTTGTAAGACGATCCATGGTTAAATTGCAAACCAAACTGAAGCTGTTTGACAGTGGCACAAGGTACTAAACACACGTCAGCTGTCAAAACCAGTGTTGCCAAAACCAAACCAGCTAAAAAATCACCCGTTAGTTTACCTACATTTTAAGACCTCAATCTTACAGAAAGGTTCATTAAAACTGAAGTTAACCGATAACCGTTAAATAAGAGGAATCACCATGAATAATAAATGAGTAGCTATGTATAGAAAGTCGTTTCAAATGTAAAACTCAATCTTCGAGAATATTCAAGATGTTTGAAATTATTGGCGCAAAATTTTAGACGATTAAGTACAATTTTAAACCATTTTTTGTATGAAGCCAGGGTAAAAGGATGATTTTCCAAATTTTAAACGAAATAGCATCGTACTATCTTTTTAACATTTTACTAAAGTAAAAATCACCAAATGGCCATTTTTATTTTTTTATAGTATCATACTAATTCCATATGTCACTTTGACAATGATAAATGTGAAAAGGGTATATTTGCATACTTGTTTGCACGAAATGTCACTGTTTTAGGCGAGTTCAGTTTGAGTTTCGTATGAAAATAGGTTAAGTATGATACTAGTAAAAAAGTGCTTAAAACTAACATTTTACTAAAGAGCTTTATAGTTAGCAAATTGCTAACTAAAGGGTGATTTTTTAGCTGGTTTGGTTTTGGCAACACTGGTTTTGACAGCTGACGTGTGTTTAGTACCTTGTGCCACTGTCAAACAGCTTCAGTTTGGTTTGCAATTTAACCATGGATCGTCTTACAAATGAACAACGCTTGCAAATTATTGAATTTTACTATCAATATTCGTGCTCGGTCCGAAATGTTCATCACGCGCTGCTTGTGTTCAGCGATGAGGCTCATTTTTGGTTGAATGGGTACGTAAATAAGCAAAATTGGCGCATTTGGAGTGAAGATCAGCCAGAAGCATTGCAACAGCTACCAATGCATCCCGAAAAAGCCACTGTTTGGTGCGGTTTATGGGCCGGCGGCATTATTGGGCCTATTTCTTCAAAGATGATGCGAATCGCAGCGTTACTGTCAATGGTGAACGCTACCGAGCGATGATAACAAACTTTTTTTTGCCCGAAATGGAAGTTCTTGACTTGCATGATATGTGGTTTCAACTAGACGGTGTCACATGCCACACAGCACGCGAAACAATGGCGCAATTGCGAGGCGAGTTTGGTGAACAGTTAATTTCACGTTTCGGGCCGGTCAATTGGCCGCCTAGATCGTGCGATTTGACACCATTAGATTATTTTTTGTGGGGGTATGTCAAGGCTAATGTCTATAGGGACAAGCCCGCTTCGATTGACGCACTCAGCGGATGGGCTACCTGAGACGCAGCCGCGGTCAACATTTGCATGAAATTATCTTTAAACATTAAATTGCAAGGTTCAAACTATCGATTCAAATAAATATTTCATTCATTTTTTCGAATTTTTTGTGTTTTTTTTTTAAAAAAAGTTCTAAACCTCTTAAAAAATCACCCATTAGTTAGCAAATTGCTAACTAGTATCATGATAAACACCGTTTTAGCCAACAAAGTTGCTTACAAAAATATTTGGAATAATCCTATTTCAGTAAAGGCCTACTTTTTATATTCCACAAAAAAAACATGTTTAAATCTCATTTTCTGCAAAAGTGTTGTTTTTTATAAATTAGTGAGTTAAAACTATGAAACGACGCGACGACGCTATAATAAAAGCAATTAATTGCAAGCGTCAAAGGTACGGTCAATAAACACACAACCAATATGTCTCGTGTCGTCAATTATACGACTTAGGTAATTGTAATGAGAGGAAATTTTCGTCTGGAAACCTTATACTTCTGGCGCTTCATTTTTAAATGCATCGTTTTGAGAAAAAAAAAAAGGTTTTTATTAGTTGCGTGAATTTTTATTTGCGTTGTCTGAAATGTAAGTATGTACATATATACCTAGCTATTTGTCTTTTGAAGGCAGACACGTTGATTTCTTTTTTGTTTATTAATTTAAAAAAATATGTACGACTTGATCGCACGAACTTGCTCTTGTGGTTAACAATTGTGTGCAAACACTCATTGAAGACGCATGATCTATATATTTACCGAAAAAATATTTTAAAAGAGTCAAAAGTACTATACAAATTATTTTTTGTTTGATTATAACAAAATCGGTCTAACCATGGCCAAGATATACGCAAATAACCCAAAAATAAGACCATTTTCTCAAAAAACGTGCAATACCTAATTCCGTAATGTAAATTTTTTGAGAAAAACCTGAAATGCAGTTTTCTTACAATTGACTTGGTTATTACAGGTACGAAGTTTAATCAAAATCGTTAAAGCCGTTTTCGAGAAAATTTAAAGAAACCAAAATATTTGTATGGCAGCTACCCGTTCTAGATAAGCTAAAACAAAAATTCGAATTTCCCCTCTAGGGAATCACATAAAAATGCTCTGTACCAAATTTCATGCAAATCAGTCCACCCGTTTAGGCTCTAGCTCAAATAACAGTGGACGCACCGACGCACTGACGCACAGACGCAAAGACGAACAGACCGACGGACGCCATGACAAAACCCACTTTTTCGGACTTCTCGATTATCGTAGTGTTAGTTTTGATTATAACATCGAATTTTTTTTTTACACGAAACCAATACTTGCCCTATAGAGCAAGTAAAAATAGAAGTTTTTATTTATCAGAAAAAGTATTTTAGAGAGTTGATTGGCTACTATGAGTTATAATGTTTCTTGAAAATAATAAAAATATACGTACGTAATTTAAATTATAAGTCATGTGGTTTTATCTTTTATTAATACCTGCTCAATTATCGAATGAAGCACACCTTCAATAATTTCCAAAGAATCAAGTTTCACGATAACACGAATGCAGTTATTAGATTCATAATAAAAAAAAAAAAAAAAAAAAAAAAAAAAATTATAAGAAATGTTTTTTTTTTGTTAATATAAGTCGTGAAGATTGCTAAGAGGATTAACAGTAATTAATGTCAGTTATAAAGTTAATGGATGATTGAAGATCGTCTGTATATTTGTTAAAAATAAATAATAAAAGCTTAATTGAAGATTAAGTTTACCTGAAGCTTAATTACCTATTTAAATTGAATTTTCAAAAGCTATAATTACTCTTTTATTCGAACTTGAATAATTTTTCACTTCAGGTTGAATACCTTATTCGCAAGAGAATTATATGATTGCCGAATATTTTGGGTGTCCAGCAGCGATTTATGATGATGTGAAGACTTGCAACTTCCAATTGACCTATTATAGCTATAGCTCACTAAGGCCCAGTTTTTCAGTGGTGAGTTAAACCAGAGTTAGTTAACTCAAAAATGCTTGCTTAATGACTAAACAAACTCGGTTTGTAAAACATCATAAACATCTGTTCTGTTCATCCTGAGTTAACTCACCAAATTTGATGAGTTAACTCGGCTTTTAAAATTTATCTCGCACTGAAAAACTGGAACTAAATCTTTTATTTATCTTCAAAGACACAAAGGCCACAAACATTTTATTTGCGTAATTCTTGCCGAATATTTTTCAATATTCAACTTTAGGATTTAAACCGAAGCTAAATCAAGCATTTTACTTAATTTTTAACTTTGCGGTGCAGCCGGATTTTTTAATAATTGATGAAAAAGACCCTTCCGATTCCAGTAACTATTTACATGGCCTTTCGTTTCTGAACCCAAGTTTAAAAATCTAAACATCACTTTTAAATCAAATCAGAGTTTTTAAAAGTGGGTTGATAAGCGAATATCAGTCTAGATTTCGTAAAAGTATATATTTAACAATCGATAACCTATTGGCGTAGATGAAGTTGTGTCAAATTAAAAAACTGTATCTATATGTTTTTTTTTGTGAATTTTAAAGCAGCTTTTGACATGACCACTGAACAGCCATGATTTATAAAAGCGATTTAACTTTGGGATATCATTTAAATTTGGAAGAACATTGTACACTTTATTGTGAACTTTATCGGAAACGAAACGGAAGAATGTCAAACGGTGCCGAAACATCTTCTAATCTAGACATTAACCGCGGGATAAGACAGGGTTGTAACCTTAGTCCATTGCTTTTTGCTCTCTTTCTTGATGATATAAAAGAATGACTTCCTTGAGGTGTAATTTACAAAAAGCTTAAGTTTAAACAAGGATATAATGTATGCAGATGATAAAATGACAATTTTCTCTTCAACTACTGCAAAAAATGGTACTCGCAGATAAATACAAAAAAATATTTCAGCTTATGTTTCAGTAAGGATTGGAAGTTATGCCAAAATGAACCAAAAAAGGTAAGATAGATTTAGTTAAAGAGCACAACTAGCTAAGAAGAATGTATTGTTACTTAGAATCACAAAAATAAATGTTTAAAAATAAGTTCTTCTTTATACAAAAAAGAACTGTGTGTAACAAGTCAACCCTACAGATCTACCAATTTTCATCATTCTACAACAATCAGAAGTTGACTTTGGGATCTTACCACCCAATATGTGGGATATTCGCAAAACAAGGTCTTAGTGACCTCATACAAGCTCAACTAGTTTCAGAAATTGGTCAGCCATGGATTTTTTGTATTGAAGCTTTTTCTATGTCAAAATTCGCAAAAATTGCTGAAACTAGTAGACCTGAGGCGAAAATCCCACATATGGGGTGGCAAGATCTCGGAGCTTCAAAAGTACCTACTCCATACAAATTATAACAATTGAAAACAAATTGGCAGATGCGGCGCCCCTAAATGGAGTACATCAAATTTTCACGGGAATTACCGTTGTAGGAAAATACGGTGTCGGTAAATGCTCTATAAATTTGATAATCTGTCAGGTTTTAGCAGTTTTTGTAATTCAATATCTCAGGAACCACTAGTGCTAGGGAGCATCTTCCGGCCATAGGTCCTCACATTCTTGATAGATATTCTCTTTGAGAGTTTGAGGCTTGTTGACATAGTCTCGTGACTTCAAAAAAAAAAAAAAAAAAAATACAAAAAGTCTGGAACGGTTAATTCGGGCAATCTTGCTGGCCAGTGCAAATAGCCAAAACGAGAGATTATAGGCGACCCGGAAATGCAGCCTTCAGAATTTCGCTTGTGAAGTCTGCACCGTTGCTTCATCATGTTGGAGCCACATTTCCTCCAGTCCCAATTCATCCAATTGAGGAAGGAGAAAGTCGTTGAGCATGGCTCTGCAGCGTTCGCCGTCCACAGTAAGCGTATGGCCCGCGGCATTTTTTTGAAAAAAATAAGACCCGATGATGCCTCCAGCGTAAACACCACAACATGCAGTATTTTTGAGCGGATGTAATGGCTCTTATTGGGATATACGCGGATTTTCGGTGCCCCGCAGAAGCGATTATTATACTCATTCACATATCCACAGAGATGGACATGGGCCTCGTCGCACATGATGATTTTCGATGAAAAGTTGTCTCCCTCCTGGTCGAGATTCAGGATGGCTTGAGCGTTGCTTACACGCGCTTGGCGGTCAATAGCTTACAGCTGATGCACTGTATGCAATTTTTTAGGGAACTTCTTCAAGTCTCTCACCAAAATTCTATGTAAAGACCGCCGATTGATCCCGAATTTCGTGACACGTGCGTCGTCTGGTCGATACTCTGGGGTCCTATGCGACATTTTCAGCCAAAGCTGCGATATTCTCAGCAGAATGGCTGCTGTGGGGCCTGGCAGATCTGGTATCATCTTGTGTTGTCTCATACTCTTCTATCCGAGCGGCTTAAAATCGTAGGGGTTGCCCAGTTGGTGTCGGAGGACCGGAAAATCTACGAAGGAATGCAATCTGCGCTAACACCACCGACGAATTATGTATTTTGTATATAGTTTACTTCACAAATCTCAGAGTAGAATTGATATATGACAAAATTATAGCATCTTACGATAGGGTGATAACTTTTACGCCACCCTGCAATTTTTTGGCTTAAAATTCTGATAACGAACATTTTGTATTGACGTTTTTGAATAAATAAAAAAAAAATCACATAATATGTTAATTTTTACTAAATTTACTTATTTATACAATTTTTGATTAAATTTAAAGCCATAATGTTGCGATCTCTTCAAACAGCAAGTACGTGCAAGCCTGCATGACTGATTGTGTTGAATCAGTCTGGCTTATTGTGACATTTCGCAAGCCTTAAATGAATAAAATCCCACAAATGGTATAATTTATTTTTTATCTAGGACGAAAAAATTCAATTTTCTTAAGCAAGTCACGTTCATTTTGTTTTATTTCTTTTTTTTTTCTTCATTTTAATAATTCATTGCGTTTTCCCAAAAAAAAAAAAAAAAAATTAAATCCAACTCTGTTATTATTCACTTAAAAATTATACTCCACTCCAGCTTCCTTTTTCATTGGACCCTTTTCTCTTCATCTTCTTTCCTCGAGAGGAACCAAAAAAAAAAAAAAAAAAAAAACAAAATGTTTCTCACTTCGTATCCTCATTTGTAACTCCACAGCTACAACACCACCACCATCATTATCGACAGCCAGCGAAAACACCATCGCCTTCGCCATTTGCGGATGTTGTACAACCCAACAACGGTAGCATCAGCATCATCACAAGGAGTATAGGCATCTCCGCACAGTGTCACATGATCAACGCAACCGTCAATCAATTTTAAACGTCCCCCTTCGTCAGTAAATCTATTTTTACGGCATCTTTCAATTAGTGGCCGCATTTTTTTGTTTTTGTATTCTTTTTTTTATGAATTTTAAGAGTTCTCCTCCTCTTTTGCGTCTGTGACGTTTTTTTTTTTTCAAAGTTAAAAATCATCAGCAATCTTTCATTTCAACCGCTCTAAGGGCATAACACACCGCGCGGAATTCAATCAAAGCAAAGAGGAAAAATAAATAAACAAAGCAAAAATAAATAAATTAAAAAAAAAAAACACTTAAAATTGTTGAAAAGTGTGATGTGACTGAGGTTAAAGAAAATAAATAAATTCGAAACTAAAAAAAAATTATGGAAAAATAAAAAAAAAAAGAAGAAAAGTCAATCCAACCCACTCAAAATCGACAACGAAAAAGAAATGTCAATAAATTTTTTTTTTTTTTTTTCAAAATTCACAGATTCAATGGAGTGAGAATCATAAAAATGGTTTTATTGCAGTTTAAAGTTTTCCTTACTACCATCATCATCATTTTGAGGGAAAAAAATACATATACCTAAAAATATAAAGCCCTTTGCCTTTGCCAACTGGATCTTTTTTCCCATAAACATAAATAAAATTGTTAATGTTTGCAAAAAAAAAAAAAAATGAAAAAAAACGCGATGCTTGGCTTGTTATTGCTACTCAAAGATACAGATGATATCTCTTAGAGCAATCATACAAGGGTGACCGTAGGCGAGACACAGTCACATGAACCTTTATAAGGGAAACTCCCACTTGCCCTTTTCTGAGCAGCTATGGCAATCGGATGCCCTTCGACAATAAAAAAAAAAAACAACGAAAATGATAACCACTGTTGCCACACACTATGAATGTAATTTTTTTTTATAATTATTATTTATCTTAATACGCCGCGCCGCAGTTGTTGAAAATTTAAAATCCTTTCAATAGATAACTTTTTTGAAATAACTTAAGCATATGGTTGCAAAGTTATAAATTTTGGTTTTCTTATTTAAAGAATAAATATCTAACAATTTTTTGTGGAGACTCACCCCTAAAAAACGCCCCTAAAAAACGCCCATTTTTACTTGCCCGATAAGGCAATTATTGGTTTCATGCTACAAAAATTACGAGGTGTTGTAATCAAAACTAACAGGACTATGATCAAGAAGTCCGAAAAAGTGGGTTTTGTCATACTGTCCGTGCGTCGCTTCGGTCGGTCTGTGCGTCACTGTTATTTGAGCTAGAGAGTTAACGGGCGGACCGTTTTGCTTCAAATTTTCTAGAGAGCACTTTTAAGTGATTCGCTAGAGGGGAACCTCGAATTTTTCTTTAAGCTCATCTAGAATCAGTAGCTGGTATACAAACATTTTGTTTTTAATTTTCTCGAAAACTGCCCTAAAGATTTTGATTAAATTTTGTATCTGTCTAAAACAAAGTGATTGTAAGAAAACTGGGTCTCAGGTTTTTGGAAGAAAATTCACATAACGGAAATAGGCATTATAAGTTTTTTTTTTTTTCATTAAATGATCTTATTTTAGGGTTATTCGTGATGGCTGGACCGATTTTGTTATAATCTGGCAATCGTTCAAAATGTCATTACATCATGCATCTTCAATATTGTGTAGCTACATTTCAATTGTTAACCAGCAGAGCATATCTGTTTTATTGTCTTTTATTTTGGATAAATACCCTGAACAAGGGGCTTATTAAAAGTGTACAATTTTTTTACATATTAATAATATTTAGGCCCAGTTTCATTGTCTGATAAACTGTCACTCTTGTGTCTAAAACAAGAGACTTGAGTGCCCGTACTTATTTAGGGAAGTGAAAATAAGCTTTATCTCTCATTTCTGTTTCATTTTCTCTTAATAATAAACTAATTAAAGTTTATGTAAATGAAAATTTCAAAAGTGGTAACCATGAATTAAAGAATGACTTCACATTGTGTAGGCCGGATGATATTATGCCGGATAATGCTATGGCCCTATTACATTATTTGTACTTTTTGTCGATAACATAATACAACATCTCTCTGGGGGTTGTTGATGGAAGTGTATTGTATTGGAAAACTTAATATAATTTTCTAAATGTCACTGGATACGATTATGTATTACATAATACGGAGAGTATAGGCTTGTCTATATATAAGTTTAGATCATGACAAAAAGTTTTATGATTAATTTATCCGGTACATTTAAATATCTCAAAGCCCATTATTACATGTGAAGTTGTATAATATATTTATATATGGTTAACAGGAAAGACATTTGTGGCAAATAGTATCTTAAATCAAATCGATTTGACATTTATAAATATATTAATAGGAATTTGCAGAGCAAAGAAAGGGGAGTTTTCTTATTTTGAATACTTAAACATTGTTGTTTTTTTTATTTTCTCCTCTACAGTGATAAAATATGTTTAAAAGCTTTAGTTCCAAATAAGATAACACGAGTGGATTAATATCAACGTCTTGAATATGTAAATATAATTAAGCGGCCATCTTGGATAGGAGTTAACTCTTTTTCTAGTCAACTCACTAGTCAACTGATGAGTCCAAGTGAGATCGCCGGGACGAAACGCCAATTTGTATGGACTAAAGGCCGTTAAAAGCTATTTTGAATCAACAATGACTTTTTCGTTCCAGAATTGGACCGCCTTGATGTGGGAGAGCTGTTGTTTCAACAAGACGGCCGGCGTGCAACATGTCACACAGCGCGTGTCATAACTGATTTGTTAGAGGAAACGTTTGGCCTCCAAGATTGTGCGATTTAACACCGCTAGACTATTTTCTGTGGGGGGTATGTATGTGAAGTCGCTATAGTCTGCACCGATAAGCCAGAGATGATTGACGGCTTGGAAAACAACATATGTCGCGTTATTGCCGATTAACGATCCCAAATGCTGCAAAGAGTTATCGAAAATTGGACCACAAGATTGGGCTACATCTGAGCCAACTGCGGTGGCCATATGCCAGAATTCATATTCAAATAAAAATGCCAAAGAATTATCTTTCAAAAAAAAGTCCATTTTATGGCAATTAATACAGTTTATCTATGTTTTATTTCATTTTATAGTTCTATAGGTTACCTTTAAAAAAACACTCAATCAATCAATTTAGTACAGAAAAAATAAAGGGTCCGCCATCTAACGTTTTTTTTTTTCAACTAGTGCTTATTTCGTGAATGGTAAAACTTAGCTCATGTCTGATTTGACAGATAATTAGTTTTATCCTTCCGCTGAACGAATATGGTTGTGTATACGCTTCGCTAAGTGGGCCTGCGATCGACTCAGAGAAGATGCCGATTTTGCCAAGAAAATCATCTTTTCAGATGAAGCTCATTTTGATCTTGGCGGGTAGTAAACAAGCAAAATTGTCGCATTTGGGGCACAGAAAACCCGCACGCATACACAGAAAAGCCGATACACCCAAAACGAGTCACTGTTTGGTGCGGATTTTGGTGCAGAGGCATAATTGGGCCATTTTTCGAAAATGAGCAAGGAGTGGCCGTTACAGTCAATGGCGATCGTTATCGGGCCATGTTGAACGAATTTTTGTTCACAAAAGAAGAGGGGGATATTGGCAACATTTGGTTTCAACAAGACGGCGCTACGTGCCACACAGCCGAAGCTACACTCGATGTTTTGCGCCATTTTCAAAAAAAAAAGTTATTTGGCGGACCCTTTATTTTTGTCCAAATGCTGTTGAGGTTTTTTGTCATTTAAGTGCACGTCTCCGTCAAAGAATTTCCTAAATCTCATGAGAATTGTATCCTTTTCTTAGCTCCCATTGTATTGTCGTCTGGTTTGATTTAAAGTGTAAATTTCATCGCAAAGCAACAAAAAAAAGAATGATTTTACACGCATTAACGAACAAAAAAAAAAACCTATCAAATGCGTTTTTTACTGTAACGTCGATTTATGGTTTTAAATTGTTGCTTTCCTTTTTCAATCAATCCACTTCTTCAAATTGTCACAATGAATCCCTATACCTTTACACTACACATGTATTGTATGAACATCAAAGGATCTTTTTGAATGATGTGATATGCATTTAGTTGCAGAAATAATTCTGTGTGAATTTTCCACAGCTGTTAATGGATACTTCAACATTTGTTCGAGCGTAAAGAAAAGAACACACATGTTACCATCGAGATGAAAGAAAAAATAGTTGCAACAACCAATGCAACGAAATAAAACAGCGGGATGCAGGTTGTTTTTGTTGTTGTATATAGGAGTTAAGGATCACCAGTAGGTATGTAATTGGTTTCTCAACTGAGCATCATTTATGGAAGTTCAACAAAAATCACACGAAGTCATAAACGTGCGTTCGCAGTCTCATTTATAATTATTTTTTTCGCTGATTCATTCTAACTTCTCAAGGCCAACTTTGAAACTAGGTAACATTTATAAACTTCCCATTTAAGTACACAACGAAAGGCTACATACCCTATACAAAACAAAAACAAAAAAAAAAAAAAAAACAAGCACACATCATCTTTAGACGACGACAAATATGGGAATTTTTAGCAAAATAAATTGAAGCAAAAACAATCACTCATTCAAAAGGTGACTGCTGACCTTTGGGACTTGCAATTGCTATACTGTCACCATTTGGCTTTAAAATATTTTACTTAACCAATCGCTTGCAAAAAAATAATGTGGCGAAATCAGTTGCATGTTTATGCTCTAATAAGTAGGAAGGCCCGTTAGCAGAAATGAATAGTAATTACTTAAGTTCAACAGAAAGCTCTAATAAAAGCTCTTTTTTTGTTTCATGAAACAAAATATTTTTCAATCGTTTGTAAGAAAAAGGATCCCAGACATTTTGGGATATTTAAATGAATTTAATTTTTTATCAAAAATTAGAGAATGAGAGAGAGCGAGAGAGTGTGTGAGAGAGAGAGAGAGTGAGTGAGAAAGAGTGAGTGAGAGAGAGTGAGTGAGAGAGAGAGTGAGTGAGAGAGAGTGAGTGAGAGAGAGTGAGAGAGAGTGAGTGAGAGAGAGTGAAAGAGAGTGAGAGAGAGTGAGAGAGAGTGAGAGAGAGTGAGAGAGAGTGAGAGAGAGTGAGACAGTGAGACAGAGAGACAAAGCAGTGAACATACAAATGTAGAGCTATAATTATTTGGCCCAGTTTTTCGCGGCAGTAAACATTTTCAAAAGAATAGAATTGTGAAAAAATGAAAGTGAATAAAAAACAGCCAAACACCACGGTGCAGCGGATATACCCTTTAGCGCTAATTTCACTGCCAAACCTTGCATTAAAGAAACTGAAAATTCACACAACGTTATGACGACCGAACCCGTAATAAATGGTCACTAAAAAGTGCAAGCGCCGAACAGTTCCAGAAATGATTAATATATAGCTACATTTTTTTATGAAAGGTTATTTTCGTGGCGCAGGGAATTTATTCCACTGGAATCTGATCCACATTGGAATTTATTCATTATCCAACGAAAAAAAAAATGATCTGCTAATTTTACAAAATGAGGAAGTTTAGTTTACAATTACTTCCAAATTTGTGTATTTAACAGCAAATGCACTCACATTGACAGTCAATTGCAAGTCTAACAGCGCGTTGACAGCGATGACAATTAGGTACTTGTTGTAGGGCGAAATTGTTAAATCTACAGTAATCTTCTATATATATAAAAATGAATCGTGCTGTGTTGGGATTCTTAAAACTCGAAAATGACTGGACCAAATTGTATACTTCTTTCTGCGGGTTTGTTCGTAATTGATACGCGAATGTTAAAAAGAAAAGTTGAAAAATTCTCAAAAGGTGGCGCTGTGGCGCGACAAAAATGTCCGATTCGAGAAATTATTTTTTCTTGAAAGATTCTTTTTCAAAATTTTAACACTTTTAGTGTGAAATGGAATAAAAATAAAAATTTAAGTTGTTCGATTTAAGAAATTCTATTTTTTTAAAGAAGTTCTTCTCTGGTTTTGTTATTTTTAGGGTGAAATGAGGTAAAAATAAAAAAAATTGTCCGATTTTAGAAACTCTTTTGCTGTTTGAAGTCATTTTTAGAGGATGGCTTTAGGGTTATTTTTTCAAAAGTTTGATACTTATAGGGTGAAATAGGGTAAAAATTAAAAGTTGTATTGATAACGGATTTTTTTCCAAAATTGACATTTATAGAGTGAAATGGGGTAAAAACAAAAAAGAGATATCCGATTTTAAGAATTCTCTTTTTGTTGGAAAGGTTATATTTAAAAATTTGATATTTATATATTGAAATGGGATAAACTCAAAAAAGTCGATTTTGATTACAAAAATTCTTTCTGTGTTGGGAGAGTAATAAAGGTGAAGTGGGTTAAAACCCAGAAAGTAGCATTCAATTACAAAAACTAAGTTAAATATTTATCTATATTTTCTATTTTTATTTGTATGCGAAGCTTAGGTTATTCTCTACCCGTGCGAGAAACCGGGCGGGCCAGATAATATTATGTATATTAATAACAACAGGTTGTAGAAACTAAAGAAAGTTTACAGTCAATCCACAACATGTTGTGAAAAATACAACAAAAGTGTATATTTTTCTGATTATGCTGTACATTCAACAATGAATGGTGTTGTATTGACAAATTTTCTGACTGTAAAATTTACAGTTTTTCAACATTTCTACAACAAATTTATTTGGCTGTGGGAGTTATATTCCTTGGAACCCACCCAGAGGGTTACACAAGGTATTGTTGTCCAAGAAAACTGTTTTTGAGCATAATGTTAGAATCTATGAAAAAATAGCGGAAAAGAAGTGAAGTTAATTCTCACACTAAGTGGGAAACAACACCACTTTTTAAAGTGCAGTTCTTTCTTTCTGCATCAAAGTTTAATAAATTCTCTCTCTAGGTGGGAATGAACTACACTTTGAAAAGTTGAATAGATTCTCATCAAAATGGGAAAAATTCCTATGTGGAGCAGATTCCCGTGTAATAAATTCCCTGTTTTTTTTTTTTTGTTCAGCTTTTTGGACTTTGTAAATTGGTAAATTTAGTTTGGGTTTTCTTTCTAAATTAAAATTTTGAAGTATTTAATTTTTGTATTTGAAAAAGACAGTTTTTTTTTAACTTTCTTCACATTACACAAAAATGGTGTTATCTGGTTTTTCAATCCGGGATTCTTCAATTTTTAGCAACTGCTCAATTTATTTGCTGTATAACAAGCTATAACAAGTTCTTATTAAATCTAACCAGTCTTTAACATCATCGTCAAAGTTATTAATCGTGTTTTTGTTGCAAGGCCGGAGGAGATTGGTTGAAAAAAACGACGCCGTCGGGGCTAAGCAATTTACATGTTAAATGCAACAACAACTAATCCCTTTCGGATTTAGCTAAGCGCAGAGAATTCTCGGGGAGAAAAATTGTGTTAAAGACGTAAATTACATACTTGTTATCGATAGTTTGTATGGAAACTTCATTGTTTTCTGTAATTGTGTCGCTTATTCCCGATTTCTTTTTTTTTTTAAGCCAAATCCCTCCGGGCTTCAAAAAAAAAAAAAAAAAAAAAAAAAAAAAAAAAAAAAAAAAAAAACGCCAACGAGTAGGGTATGATAATATGATTAAAATATCAATTTCTATTTTTTTTTATGGAAACATAACTTGCCCTTACCTACCTTTTGTTTCTAACATCGTAATCATTAACAACAACAAAAACAAAATTAGAACGCATTGTTTTTGCTTCGAAAGAAAATTGCGTAGTTTACAACTCGATGTGAATGAATTTTCGTATCGCAAAATATCAATCTAAGTTTTTATTTAGCACTAAACGTCACACATGCTGTTTTTTTTTTTTTTTTAATTTATAGAGCAAACACCCATTGAAGAGTTTAACTAGAGCGTGAATAACATTTTTAATGTGCTACAACATAGTTTTAGAGCTTAATTGAGTTTTTGGTTTTATAGTGTTGGCTATAGTAAAATTAATTGATTTCCTGAGTGTGTCTACCTTACAAGTGATTTTATTCAATAAAAAATTTTATTACTTACTAATCGATCTGTAACATCGGTTAACCCAGTTTAAACCATAATTTTATGACAGACATAGGTGTTGTTTATATGAGAAGATACTTATCTTGACAAAACTTTTACAAGTTGTGTTTTTTTTTTGCGTTGTGCTTTTTTTTTTGAGTTTTCAAGAAAATAGAAGAAAAGGTTTTTTTTTCATGTTTTATCGTTTTCATCGCAAAATGTTGTACCTACCTACATTTATGGATGTTCTAATTTTTTTTTTTTGCCGACAAAGAAAATAGGTATTGTCATTATTGCCATTATTGACGATCTAAGTCAAACTTATGAACATTTATAGTATTTTAGCTGATTCATGTTTACAAGCTATTTTGTGTACAACAATTAATGACAAACGACCGACATGGCATAGCCAGAAGTCCAAACGTTCAAAATTGAATATTTATGAGGCCCACAAATGCCTTATTTCGTATAGAACCCGGTTTCAGGGAACGTTTTGACAGTTATGTATATACCCAAGCGCGTAAGCAGGATGGGGGGGAGGTCAAACTCACTCAAGAAATAATTTCGGTGACTTTTTATGTAATTTTTTTTGTTATTATAAAACTTAAAAGAACAATTTTCAGATGAACAAATAAATAAAAATAAATAAATAAGTTGAGGAAGTTCCGTATGTAACATTTAGATTTTAAAAATAGGTGATTCTATTTTTACTTTTTATTCTAAAAATGTACCTTATAATGGGTGATTTTTTAAGAGGTTTAGAACTTTAAAAAAAAAAAAAAACACAAAAAATTCGAAAAAATGAATGAAATATTTATTTGAATCGATAGTTTGAACCTTGCAATTTAATGTTTAAAGATAATTTCATGCAAATGTTGACCGCGGCTGCGTCTCAGGTAGCCCATCCGCTGAGTCCAATTTTGGCATACTCTTTCACACATATCGGCCGGTATCTCACGAATGAATGCATGGGTGTTGGCTTCCAGTGCGTCAATCGAAGCGGGCTTGTCCCTATAGACATTAGCCTTGACATACCCCCACGAAAAATAATCTAATGGTGTCAAATCGCACGATCTAGGCGGCCAATTGACCGGCCCGAAACGTGAAATTAACTGTTCACCAAACTCGCCTCGCAATTGCGCCATTGTTTCGCGTGCTGTGTGGCATGTGGCACCGTCTTGTTGAAACCACATATCATGCAAGTCAAGAACTTCCATTTCGGGCAAAAAAAAGTTTGTTATCATCGCTCGGTAGCGTTCACCATTGATAGTAACGCTGCGATTCGCATCATCTTTGAAGATATAGGCCCAATAATGCCGCCGGCCCATAAACCGCACCAAACAGTGGCTTTTTCGGGATGCATTGGTAGCTGTTGCAATGCTTCTGGCTGATCTTCACTCCAAATGCGGCAATTTTGCTTATTTACGTACCCATTCAACCGAAAATGAGCCTCATCGCTGAACACAAGCAGCGCGCGATGAACATTTCGAACCGAGCACGAATTTTGATAGTAAAATTCAATAATTTGCAAGCGTTGTTCATTTGTAAGACGATCCATGGTTAAATTGCAAACCAAACTGAAGCTGTTTGACAGTGACACAAGGTACTAAACACACGTCAGCTGTCAAAACCAGTGTTGCCAAAACCAAACCAGCTTAAAAATCACCCGTTATTATTCTTGACTTCTGGACCTGGGCAAAGGTGGTTCTAGACCTGGACACAGATGGGATTTTTTTTTTGTTGAAAAAAAATTAACTTTTCTCAACTTTTTTTTTGGATAAATTAAAAAAAATATCTTTTTTTCTTAAATTTTATTTGTTTTTTTTATTTTTTTTGACAAAAAAAGAGAGATTTGTTTCTTTTTTGAAAAAAAAAGTAAAAAAAGAGTAAAAAAATGTTTTTTTTTTTGAAAAAAAAATTGAAAAAAAAGGTTTTATTTTAGTTGAAAATTGTTGAAATTGGCGCCTGCCAGGCGACTGAACATATCCTAAGCGGAGCAACAGAGCAACGGAGTTGCGTGAGCGTGATGACTACCCGAAAAAGGTAGTTAAAATCCTTAGAGACCGCGCAGCGGGCCACCCAAGGTACTATTGCGCAAGAAAACTGTTGAAATAGACGCCTTCCAGAGTGGATCATGTTTCAAAAAATGTCCAAGTTCCAGAGTCACCTCCAGAACTTGTGTCCCGGTTCCAGATCCACATCCAGAAGCTTTGTCCCAGATCCAGAACCTCCGTCCCAGTTCCAGAACCTCCGTCCGAGTTCCAGGCCCAAGGCCAGAACCTCCCCCGTCAGACCCATAGCCGTCGACCAGCCAGATCCGGACACCAGCCCAGAAAAAATAGCAGGAAACTTCGTTTTTCGTGATCTTCATACAATCGAGGCACCAATTCTTATGGGAAAGAAAAATTGTATGCGCTGTCGCACTGTAGTAGATGCTGCTGGATTACGTGCTGCGGGATTTTGTGATACGGAATTTTGTGATGCGGGATTTCGTACCCAACCCACCAAAATAATGTTGTGAAAATATTAAATCAATCAAATTTTAAATAATTTTAAAAAAAATTAACCTTTAAAATTTTGTATTTTTCATATTAAATACAAAATACATATTCTTACACAACATCGAGACTACACCACAAAGAAATAACAGTGTTCATTTTAGAATGAAACCCCAACTTAAAACTTCTTCCTAATTTTATATCAAAATCTACAAAAAAAAATGTGAGATTCAAAAAGATATCTAAATGCATTTAGACGGATCCATTATCTGAGTATCTGAGTGACTACACAAACATTTGCTGGTGTCTTATTGTGTGTGTGTGTTTAAGACACTTTTCTCATATCTCTTTCTCTAGCTAACAGTGACATGATGAATTGTATTTTTCAACAATTAAACGAAAAAATTACAATGCCGAGTAAACAAAACTTAAAAACTCTTCACAATTAAAAGCCCAAACATAAAAGGTGTGAAATATGAACCTTTTTACAACTAACAAACACAATGCAGCCTCCACACCTTCAACAACACCAAAAAATATTCTTTTTTTTTGAATTTACAAGTATTTCTCGACTTAAAGACTACAAAACATGTTATAATTTTCTGAAGGTGTTAATTGATAGCTACAGTCGCACCGAGATGATTTATTACACTTTGGAGGATCTCTTGCATCTATGTATCTATACAACGTTCCTTAAGCTTGTAGCCTCTCTCTCTCTGAGATCTGAGGATTGAAGTGGCGATGCTTATGTATTTCCTTGGTGGTCGTAGCTGGGAATGGACTTTGAGATACCTTCGTAATAATGATGATGATTATTAAATGTTGTACCTTTTTTATCACTGATGCGATTTTATTGCTATGCTTGTTCGGTATGTGTTGTATAGCGTTTGGTTTATAGCAATCTCATAACCAATGAATTTTATTTCGTTATGCTCTGAAAGAGCTCACTTCTTATGGTACCTATGTATGCATTTGTTATGTATGTAGATAGTCTGCCACAAGTCAGAGATACTCTCTTCAGATTGAACCATGATAAATTGCTTTTAATTCAAATATAATTATTTTTTTTTCTTTGTTACTGAGTCGTATAATAGTTTATAATGGATCGAGGGGTTATTAATAAAAGAAATGAAAATTTATAATAAATGGTCGTCGAGTATTTCATTTACCGGTAAATAATAAATGATCGAAAAGATTTATGGGAAATATTGCGAGTCTTGTCATTAATAGCGAATATTTGAAAAGAGGATATTTATGGATGGAATATTTTGTTTTGAAGTGAAGGTTAATGAAAGCTTTCGACTGATTTCTAAAACTTTTCGAACAAAAAACAAAAATCAATCAAATGGTCATTTTAAAGCAAGATCTATTAGAAATAGAAATTAGAGAGAAATGGGTGTTATGAAGGATATCCAAGAAAGTAATCACTTCTAGAGCCAAGTTGATTTGCTAAGTAATTAGTATCTTAGTGCGATTGGCAATGGTACAATGAATGCATACAGCTAGCTTAGAGTATTTGATTAAAGCCCTACAAGTTTAGAAAAATTAGACAACATAAAAAACCCTTAACTTCCGAAAGGCTGAATTTTGGCGGAGAGAATTCTCAGGTTTTTTTTAGAGGAATTTCAAAGCAAGAGCACTGTAGCTTATAAAAATTCATAAATATTAACACAGGGTCATAAGACCATAGGAAGCGGCTATAAAGAATGTGCAGCCCCACATGGCCAGGGGGCTTCTACGCACTGTGGTCCAAAGTTACTAACGGGTTTTCCAATAAGAGGTGTTATTTTGAATAGCCCGCTATTTCGGTAGCTGTCACTTTTGAAGCTGTCATTTTTTGACATTTGACAAGTAGAAACTACGCCATTAATAAAAATGGAACGATACACGCTTCAACAACGCATTGAAATTATTAAAATTCACTATAAAAATGGTGAAAATTTGGCAGAGACGGTTCGTAAAACTAAAACATTTTTGGGTCGTCGTGAAGCACCTTGTCGGACCGCAATACAGAAATTGGTGGACAAATTCGAGCTGTTGGGACAAGTTAGTGATGTGAAGAATAAAACCCGTGCACGTCGCTCAAGAACAACTGAGAATATTGCTGTTGTAGCCCAAAGTGTTGAAGAAAACCCAGGTTTGTCCATTCCTCGTCGTTCTTTGGAATTAGGCATTCCAAAAACGTCATTACACCGTCTTTTGCATAAAGACTTGGGTCTTAAGGCTTATAAAGTTCAGTTAACACAAGAACTCAAGCCGGCTGATCATCAACAACGTCGTGTCTTTGCTGATTGGGTCCTTGAAATGTGCGCATGAAAATGATCCGGAATTTCATCGAAAAATCATCTTGACTGATGAGGCCCATTTCCACCTCGGAGGCTACGTCAACAAGCAAAACTGTCGCATCTGGGGCTCGAAAAACCCAAGAATTATTGTTGAAAAGCCTCTCCATCCTCAACGCGTGACTGTTTGGTGCGGTTTATGGTCCGGCGGGGTCATTGGACCTTACTTTTTCGAAAATGAGGCTGGAGCAACAGTTACGGTCAATGGATTGCGCTATCGAGAGATGATTAATGATTTTTTATGGCCGGAATTGGATGGTATTGATCTGGACAACGTTTACTTTCAACAAGACGGTGCTACGTGCCACACAAGCAATGAAACCATCGATCTTTTACGGGAAAAGTTTCCGGACCGTGTTATCTCTCGAAGAGGTGATCACAATTGGCCACCGAGATCTTGTGATTTAACACCTTGCGACTTCTTCCTTTGGGGCCACGTGAAAGATAAGGTCTACGCCAACAGCCCAGCGTCGATTCAAGACCTCAAAGATGGAATTCGTGAGGCTATAGAGGACATAGGGCAGCCACTTTGCGATTTGGTTATGGAAAATTTCATGAAAAGGATATGGTCTTGTAAGCGTGGTCGTGGCGGCCATTTGGCTGATTTTGTGTTCCATTATTAACGGCATACCTTTCTCTTTATAATGAAATAAACATCCGATCAATTATCTCAAAAAATGCCATTTTTCTTTGAATATCAAAATAACACCTCTTATTTTGTTTGCAAAAATCATAGCTTTTGAACGTATAAAGATATCGCTTCAATTTTTTTTTTCTTCTTAACGGAACTTTCCAAGGCTATAGAATAAGTGAATTTTAAGAAAATATCTTCACAGGGTGTTTCTTAATCAAAGGCTGAAGTAAGATTTTCTAAGAAAAAGGAATTAACAAAGAAAGGAATTAACGGAAAACTATAAAAACAGTTCAAATTTTGTGAATTAAAAAAAAAAAAAACAGTCTGCGCTTATTCACAAGGTGTTCCAAAATAATCTTTTTTACAACACTGCTGGATGCATTAGGTACCGAACCAATTTTGGAAGTTATAAGCAAGTATTAGAAGAGTATTTTTTACATTTTGTGGGTCATCGACATATTTTATAAACTATTTCAGTGACTAATTTTTAAAACAGTATGATAAAAAAGTAAACCGACCAAAATTTTAATAAATATTTTTTTTTAATTTTTTTTTTAAATAAAATTTATACGTTTCTTTTAAATTAATTATAGAATTTAATTTTTAGAAAAAAAATCATTGGTATCATCATTTTTAACATTTAAAAGACTTACTAGTGCTGGACAATGAAAGTGACTCCAGACAGGCCAATTATAACAGTTTTGGTTTATAAAAGTGCTGTTTATGCGGCCCCGCAGGGCCAGGGCTCTCCTTCACGTACCCAGAGTTTTTTTTTTAAGTCGCGCAAAAACTGTTATAACTGTTATAAATTGGCATGTCTCAATACATCTGTTTTCAGCTCTTTTTGAGATCTCACGTGCCTTAAAGATGAAATAAGTGGATCCGATGATATAGCCATCATTTTCATTTTTGACGTTTCCGTGATAATTTTCAGGTATTTTGGTATCGATATCGCTCGTAGTCATTATTCCTTGATTCTTGTGCTTCTTCTGAAAGTTCTCCTATTGGCAAAATTTTATGCGTAATAAGTTCTCAACAATGGTCCAGAATGTTATGAAGCATTGGGGTCAAGAGTTTGTGACTGTATTTGGCTTTTAGTAAAGCGTATGTTTTTTTAGACGTGTGGTTTTCAAGGACAAATAAAACACATATTATTTAATGTTATAGCCAAGAAATTAGGTTTATTATAAAGATAAGGGTTTGCCATTATGTTTTAATAATGATTTCGGGCAAGTGGCCGCCGCGGCTGGCTCGAATAAATTCCAGCCGAGAGGCCCAAATTTCGACTCTTCCAATTGTTGCGCGCGATGACGGATGGACTCATTCGGGTCTTCTTCGATACTCTGCTCCACAGCGGCGGCGGCAGCGTCTCTGAGGATGCGCATTATCCACTAGAGTAAACGTGGTGCTAAACCGATCCATTGTTGCTCGAATTTATGCGATTATGTCGACCGAATATTGGACGCAGCGCACGATGCGTCGCGCGAACTGAACCATTATGTTGGTAATAAATTTCCACGATTTGCATACGTTGTTCATAAGTTAGTCTATTAATTATGAAATGGCAAACCAAACTGAGCATAAATAAAGTGACAGCTGTCAAAAAGACCAACTCTGAAAAAAGTATTGCCAGATTGAAAACCACACGTCTAAAAAAAAAACACCCTTTATTAGTTGTCACCTTCTTGTTCAAAAATTACAAAAGCTTTGGAGGACTGATTATGATATGGACCGTATTTCACGTTCTCTACTCTTGGTTAGGCACAGTGAACGGAAATGGACTGAGATGACTTCTGTAAATGGTTTGGATTTTTTTTTTGTTTTAAAGCCATATGGCTAAATTAACGTCAGAAATAATTTTTTTGGAGCAGGAGGTGCTTCCACAGATATTTTGTATTACAAATCCGATTTCCATCTACATCCACATATTAGCTGAGATTAACACAACAGATGTCAATAATGCGATGCACTCCGCTGGTAATGAGTTCCTCAGGGGTTACCCCTTAACAACTTCCATCTGATCAAAACAGTTCATAGAAAATCATTCCGAATCTCCGCCGGAAGTTGTCCGTGTTCGAAATAGAAACAACACCGTAACCCTGCATTCCACCAATGCACTTCTTTTTTGCGCCATGTGCTGCCAAAATAAAAAATAATAAAAAAAACACCGAACTACAAACAGAACTCGTTTGCAAAATCAACCAAACTATCAAAATGATTTAAGAGCTCTTAAGATCTTCCTAATGAGGATACCTCTCAACTCGATTCTGTTTACTTTCCGGTCAACACAATTTCCAATATATGCACAGTACCTACATCATAGGCATTCCTGCATCGTTAAATCACACACTCAGTGTTATTTTATTTAGTCAGTTCGCCTCCTGCATATAAATATATTCAAACAGAAGTGATGTGTGCTTTTTCGAGGACTAAAAATAAGTATGTTTTTTTTTTCTTCTCCAAATTGGATCGTCTTAATTGCGGTTATCAAAACAACATCTCCACAAATCGACAAAACCTAAACATACTTTGTACTCACTTCAACACATATCCAATCCATATACCCACGGCCATCACGTCAAGTCATCCATAAAGATCACCCTGAATGTAGAGTTTTTGAACGCGTCTTCAAGAAACAAGGAAAAAAAATAAAAATTAAAGAGTTTTGTAAGAGGAAATTGCACTTCCTCCAAACATTTATCCCACATGCAGCATCATCCTACAACGACAACCGACAACCAACATCAACAGCAGCAGCAAGAAACTCCAACAGGAGAGTGGCTGGATGGTGCAACACACACACATTTGGATATCAAAAAAAAAAAAAAAAAATATCTCCTCAGTTTGGACAGGAAAATGCTAGGAAAACCGATTTAGATAAAAAAACATTCTCAACACGAGCAGAAAATCCAAAAACTTAATTCTGGAATTGGAACTGAGAGTGTGGAAAGATGGGCACACGTGTTAACCAGAAGATCTGCATCCCGCAGAGCAGGTATTCCCTGCTGCACCACGCACACACTCTTCTGATTCTTTTTAGTTTCATCAGAAGTATAAAAAAAAGGATTTCAATGTAGTCTCCCTCCCACTCCCTGTTCTGCCCCGTCTTGCCACACAGGCATGTTCATCATCTGGTCTATGTGTTTGGATTTATTCCAAAATTAAATAACGCATTTGGGATAATTTTCTCGATTCTCGTTTTCAAGACTTGATTTTCATGTTTTCCCTAAAATAAGCAAAACAACAACAACAACAACGAGACAATCACACAAAATTGATTTCAACATCCCAGACATTAAGGCAGTTCCTTAGGCGATCTCTCAGCTCACACCGGGAATCGCCTGGGGCTGCTTTTGTGTAGGATTTCCATCAAAAGAAAACTCCATTTTCTTCCAAATTCTCATTGTCGGCTTTAAAATCTGACCTGCTATACAAATTGTAGGTATATAGAGACCAGACATAGAGATAGAGGTACCTATCCGTGTTCCATGCTCTAGCAGCTAGATGGTGGTCATAAATTACTTGGACACATGGACAGATGCGAACGGACACAATGTGTACGTCTACGTATAGGTATACCTTTTCTCGTTTGCACAAAACAAAGTCATATGTGGAATATCGTTATTCGGTTGGGTTCGGTTCGAATGGGATTTAGTCTTCTATATAAAATTCTGGAGAATGTTAAGCGTCCCACCACCACATGACCTGGAATTAATGTCTTTTCAAAAATCAAAATAAATCCGGGAACTATTAGGGGCACGAATAAGGAACGAACGATTGAACAAATTTCTATTCTCATATTTCATTTTTGAGTTGGAGTTTGTTGCGGAGTGTTCTTGTGCGCTATGGGTGGGTGACACTATTAGGTTTTTTTTTTTTTTTTTTTTTTTTTTTTTTTTTTTTTAAAGAAAATAAACAAACATGGTTGAATTATTTTGGAAAATGGATAGATATAGGATTCATTTGGATAGTGACAATAGGAGGGAATTATTAGACAAAACTGCCTATTTTTCACACCTTCTCTTTGAGGATTCGACAGTGATTTCTATGTGTGTGTTTCTTTTTTTAGATATAAGACGGATGTGGATATGCACCACTGTGTGTAAATATTCCGAAATACTTACATATATCTATTTCTAAAACTGTAGTTTTAAGAAATTTATAAACAAAATGATATTGTGACGATTGATGAATTTTCGATCACACTTCTTGGAAAGTACTTGAGTGGTATTGTTTTTTTACTTATAAGGGAGTTTATTCATTTCCATATTCATGTCTGCAGGTATAACAAAAAAAAAACTGGAACTTACCTGGAAAGAAAGAAGAAGAAAAAGAGAGGTTTTATTATAAAATCTTTAAAGATAAATTAATTTTAATGGATTTGTTAGGAAGGTAGCCTGAATTATGGCTGAAGCCCAAGACATATATTGAGCCCAGGGCCAAACAAACCATATGTGTATGATTTGGGGCCGCTTCGTGAACCCTGGGGACATTTTTTAATCACAACCTTATCCTTAACATTTTTTCTAATATTTTGCGTGCACTAAAGGTGTTGCCACTTACTTTTAAACAAAACTGCAAATTATAACAGTTTTGTTTATAATGATGTCGACTAGATTAGATAAACGCCATTCAAAGTATGAAATATCCTAGGCGTTTCGGACGGCTTATAAAAAAGGAAACGACTCTGGACTAGAGATGAGCCTAAAATCACGAACTGCTACTTATTCACAGCTAATGAAAATTCACATTCACAACCTGTTAACAGCTTGCGAATAAACTGTGAATGAAAAAACCTCTAATCGCTAGTCACAACGCAACATCATACATCACACAACTGTGAATTGTTAAACCGTGAATGTGAAACGAATATTCACTATTCACTACTATTCAAGATTTACTGCGTTGCTATTGCTAATGCTATCTAACCAAATCTAAGAATTAAAAGAGCTACATTCGCAACCCTGTGAGTTGATGACTGCTTGTGTTTGTGTGCTTGTGAAAGCAGGAGATACACGCATAATCGCATAACGCAATTGTTTGAATTTGAAGTGGAATGGAATTCGGTTGCTGAGACGATAAGTAGGTAAGGTAGAAAAAGGGTTGTAAGCTCGCAAAAAGAATGTATAAATACGTGTTTGATTGGAAAATAGAAAAATGCGCTCTGTAGGTGCAGTGTATGTAGGCCAATTTTGTTGTATCAATACTTTGTATGATACATTCAAGGTGGGTTTATAGATATTTATAAATATTTTTATTTGTGGCGGGATTTTCAATACTATTTTAGAACTATTAATAAAATATTTTATTTTGATTTATTTTTAAACAAATGGAAAGTATTTAAGGAACTGTTGGTTCGGGAAAAATTCAGTTCTTGTTTTGTTAGAACTACGAGGGGGTAAGACCTCCTACATCTTTAGAGATTGGTTTTGTCAATTATTTTTGGACATTTGACCAAAATAATTTGGACTTTTGCCAAAAATATTTTTGGACATTTTGTCAAAAATATTTTTTTCAACTAATTTTTTTTTCAACAGTTTTTTTTCATCAATTTTTTTCCAACAAATTTTTTTTTTTCAATAATAATTTTTTTTGAAGAAATTTTGATTTTTTTCTGGACATTTGTCAAAAATATTTTTTGACAAAAATTTGTCACCCAAAGTACTTTTAATCACAAAAACTGCTTACATTGGCGCCTGCCAGGCGACTTAACATACCCTAAGCAGAGCGACGGAGTCGTGTGAGCGGGTGTGTCCCCGAAAAAGGGGGTTAAAATCCTTAAGACCCGCGGATCGGGCCATCCAAAGTACTGTTTTTTAAACATAAACTGCAAGCACACCAATTGACAACATACATTATAAGAATAAAACTATTTTTATCTTTAAAAGCGATTTGCGGCTAAACGGTATTCGGCTAAACAGAGCTTCGTAGACCACCCAAAGTTGACATCTTCAAACGTGATTTCTGGTTAAACTAGGCACATTAAATATTCAAGTACGATAGAAGGAAACTTCGTTCTCGTTGATTCTCATTGATTCGTTTAACCATTACTATGGAAATGAAAATCCATACTGTGCTGTCAATTAATATTGAAATGGCGGGATTTCGTGATTCGGGATTTTGTGATTCGGGATTTTGTGATGCGCGATTTTGTGAATCGGGATTTTGTGATGCGTGATTTCGTACCCAACCCGTATTTCAAACTGTTTGTTGCCTTGTAGTTTTTTTTTTGAAAAATTTCCGTTGATTAATTGTGTTGCGGAAAAGTCGTTAAATCATTGTCTTTGAAAACTCTCTTTTACAGGAAACTAGCGTTTGTATTTTTATGCGGTTTCGCATGTATTTTTTTACTTTTCAGTACCCACAGAAAGTCAGCACTAGTTAATGAAATTCACAGTTTACATTCACAGTTTAAATTCACAGTGAATGAAAAATAGCATTCACAGTTATACCTGTGAATGCAAATTCACGACTTAGCTCATCATGTCCAGAGTCTGGACATGCCAATTATAACAGCTTTGATTCGTAAAAGTACTGTTTGGGGCCGCTTAAAGTACCGGCCCTTCGCCGGTGGGCATACTTCAGGCACGCAGAGTTTTTTTTTCAATTCGGAGGAAGCGCGTTAACGCACTCTCACTTTGAATAGCGAAAAACTGTTATAACTGTTATAAATTGGCATGGGTCTAGTCTCATCCACTTTTAATACCGATAACTGTTATTAATTGACAATTCTCTAAACTCGTCCTAAAAAAAACTATGGGTGCACGACATATGAACACTAGCAGAGGGCCCTGGCCCTTCCGGGCCGCATAAACAGTACTTTTATAAACAAAACTGTTATGAATTGGCATTTTAGAGTCACTTTCTACCCTCATAGTATCTTAAGTCGCACGAAGCACGTTATTTCACACCTACTTTTAATAGTGGAAAACTGTTATAAATTTGTATTTCTCTAGTTGTCAACAGATAAAAATTGTAGCTTATACCATTCTACACAAAACATATTGGGGCATGTTCATAGTCACTTTTAAACTCCAGTTTATCTTAGACTGGGGTTTATACAATGTTATTTAGGTAGGATAAACCCAGGTCTAAGATAAACTGGAGTTTAAAAGTGACTATGAATATGCTAATTTTTTTTTTTTTTTTTTTTAGTAATAGATTCGGAAAAACTTGCACAAACATTACAATCTCAGTTGTTTGTAATGTACTTTTTTAACATCTCCGCTTTTTTTAGAATCTATTGCTTTTATAAAAAAAAAAAATGTTATAATCCGTTCTGTGTTGAACTGTTTTTGGCTTGAATTTTGTATCCAAAAAAAACTGATACTTTTCAAGCAATTCACAAAAAAAAAAAAAAACAAAATTTTGCACTTTTCACCATACAAATTTGAAAGCCCTGGTCCAAATTCGAGGTACTTTTCAGAAAATGCTTATCACATTAACGGATTGCATAAAGGTATTTATCGAATTTGTCTTAAAAAATTCTTTCTAAAAATCTCCACTAAAATATAGCTTTGTCGGATTTTTCCCTGAGTCTCATTTCTAAGTGAAAGTCTAATAATTTTACTGGACTTTAAACACAATGCGAGCGTTGAGGAAAACAGGATTTAAAAGAAGAGTTAAATTGATTTACAATGTCTGAATATCGGCTTGAGAGAAAAATTGAGCTGCTTTTGATTATTCAACATTAACATATGTAGTGCGGTGTCAGTTGGTTTCATAATTTTAAATTGATTCAAAAATTTTCGAGTAAAGCAACGGCATGAACTGACCACAACGTACTACAGAACTTAACGAACAGAACGTAACGAACAAAAAGTAACGAAAATAACGTAATAAACATCAGGACGTAACGAACAGAACGTAACGAAATTCAACGTAACGAAATACAACGTTACGAAACACAACGTTAAGAACCACAACGTTACGAAACTCAACTTAACGAAACATATCGTAACGAAACATATCGTAACGAAACATAACGTAACGAAACGTAAAGTAGCGAAAAGACAGGTGACACTTTTTGTATTAAAGAATTATCCACAACATGTCTTAAGTAGGTTATTTAACTGCTTTGGAAAGGATAGCACAAAGGCATTTATCAAATTTGCCTTAAAAATTCTTTCTGTTCTAACAGCAGGTGCTGTCCATTTGATTAAAATGTTTTATTTATAAGTGTTTTTTTCCTGATTTTATGAAAATTGTGTTATCTTCAAAACAAATTGTATTCTTCATTTTTGCTTGCTATCAATTAGATCCATCTTTCTTACCAAAAGATTTGTTTGTATGCATTTCATATTCAAAAAGGGATTAAATGTCAAGATATTATGCAAACCCAGTCAGGAACTGATTGGCCCCATTCAATATTTCGAATAAGGTGTAACCTATCCGAATCACAAATGAAGTAAGATAACTAACTTCTGTGGTTGAAACGCATGTTTCTCTTCTGATCGATGTATTCAGAATATGATATTTATGATTTAAAAAAAAAAACAATATCTATTTTCAAGAAAAGAAAAAAAAACCCTTCTGCATAAAATTAAAATTTTTCAAAATTTCTGTCATCTTAAATTGACAAAATTAGTTCCAGTTGAAAAAAATCGATGTCATCTTTTTTGAGTAGGTGTTAAGTTGGTAGTTTCTTTTTTCCATTACAAAAAAGAAATCAAAATTAACAAAGCTTGCCCCCGCAATGGCACGTGGGCATGATAATACCTACCTTTTATCTTCTTTACATATTTTTGAATTTTTAAATTTCAAAAAAATAAAAAACCCCAAATTAATAACATCACACATGAACTAAGAAATCATAAACGAAAGCCATAAAACATTTCCTCTGAATATTATTAACCTTCTTAACATCGCCTACAATAACACATAAGTCATGTTAGGTCTTCGAAATTATCAATTCCATGTTAGGGTAACAAAAAAAAAAAAAAAAAAAAAAAAAAAAAAACAATAAAACTGCTTGAGAAATCCAATCAGCCGGTGCTCATAAATTCTTCACCGAAAGATAAGATAAATTGGAAAATTGAGCAAACATCAATCTATATTTTCTGGTCGTTTATTATGCAGAAGTACCCATTACAGTTGCACTATGTCACAAGAGTTCTACATAATGTACATATATGCCTCTCCAATCCAATTTCTTTCCTTAATTTTACTAAAATGACACGTGTAGATAAAAAGTATTCAATGATTTTGTAAAAATAAAAAAAAAAAAATACAAAATAAAAAGATACGTCTAGTAGATACTTCTGATGTTTTTCCCCAGAACTAAGCAAACGACTTGAGAATATAAAAAAAAAAATAATAAAAACACGAATCCTAAGGACAGAACTATCATAATGCGCTGTTGCACTTTGTTCACAGCGATGTTGCACGAAAATTCTCACAGCAATATAATTCTATGAATAGATGGTCACAACGCTGGCGATGACAACGTCGAACACCATTCGAGAAGACTATATACGAATACGAAGCCGAAACCGAAGCAATTACAACGTTCCTTCTCCTGCTGAAGTATAGGCCTATATAAATAAACTTATAATTACTTTACTTACTTAGCATCGACAAGTCCGTGCAACTTAAAAGTAGTAAATCGTTTAGTGTACAACTCGAATTGTGGATTTATTATTTGTGCGCGTTCGCTTCTGTTACGAATCGAAAGGCGCGACATATGGCATCAGCGGGACGCACCTATATACAATACTAGGCCTTGATATTTATACCACAAAGTTAAGGTGGGAACGGATTGCCAGCCTTACTTCGCTGGCCTATGGCACTGCAAAGTGCTCTAGTTGAGATATTTCTGCAATCCAATTCGATAGGCTTGGATGGTATAAAAGAAAAAAAAATACAAAAATTCCTTGCGTTAGATACTTATACGAACTTTTCTTCTCTTCTGATATTTTTTTTTTTTTTTTTTTTGTATCAAATACTCTTGTGCATAGTTGGAAATATTAAATCAAATTCTGTGAACTCTTTCGTCTAATTAATTAAAACCGTCTGGGGTTATTATTTCTGGATATCTTAAAGGGTGTTTTTGTGAATGTAAAGAGTGTTTTTTTTAGACGTGTGGTTTTCAAGAAGAAATAAAACGCATATAATTTAATGTTATGGCCAAGAATTTAGCTTAATTATAAAGATAAGGGTTTGCCTTTATGTTTTCAAAATGATTTCGGGCAAGTGGCCGCCGCGGCTAGCTCGAATAAATTCCAGTCGAGAGGCCCAATTTTTGACTGATGGACTCATTCGGGTCTTCTTCGATACTCTGCTCCACAGCAGCAATGCCGTCTTCGGTGCGCACTGTACGGCGTCTCTGAGGATGCGCATTATCCACTCGAGTAAACGTGGTGCGAAACCAATCCATGGTTGCTCGAATTTATGCGTGTGTCGACCGAACATTGGTAGCAGCGCGCGATGCTCCGAACTATTTGTTTGGTAATAAATTTTAAATGTTGTTCAGGAGTAAGCCTATTAATTATGAAATGGCAAACCAAACTGAGCATAAATCAAGTGACAGCTGTCAAAAAGACCAACTCCGAAAAAAGTATTGCCAGATTAAAAAACCGCACGTCTATAAAAAAAACACCCTTTATTATTACTTTTTAACATTTTACACCAGCCTGTGGAAGGATTTTGATTGTATTTAAACAAAAAAATACGTCTGGCAGTTATTTGGCATTTTCAAAAACGCCTTTTTCATTTTTTTCCTAAGAAATAAACTAAAATCTTATGAATTTTGCTTATTGTAAACATTTTCGATTTAAAAAAAATATCTATGAACTTCATTTTCGTAAACAGATAGCTTCTTCTGTGCTTTCAAATAAAAAATATATTTTTTTACAAATTTGTTCCTTCCATTTGATTTGAAATTCCAGAAAATATATTTTGGCGATTGTGATTATTTTATTCTCATTATTTTTTAACTCTAAATAAACAGTTTTGGTTTGTTTGTTTGGTTTTGTTTTGAAATTAAAAAGCATCTGCCAAACGTTTGGCACTTTATCAAGTCCTACAAAAGACCTATTTGGATCGCAATTAACAAGACTGGTTTTATTTTAAATAGGTGGCTTAATATAATTGCACGACTGCAGCTCTGGAACTAATAGACCGTCAATAAACTGCATAACAGCTATTCAATCCTTAGCTGCAGCCGTGCAATCAATAAACATAATCCGTGATAGACGAAGAAGAAGAAGAAGTCTTCCTTATTGCTCTGCCACCTCGTTTGCATCATTGAATGGGACACATTCTCCTGCTGTCCAAGGAATCTCAGCTTTAGTTAGTTAGTCCTAAATTAGCTAAAACTGAAGGAGCTTCACCAGGCAACATTGAAGCTAGAACTCTAGCTTTCCCCTGCTCATCTCAACCATTTCCTTCAGCGACAATCACGAACTGTACTACATAATTACTATAATGAGTGGGACTACTATCAAACGGCTAAGGAGTCAGTTTTGAAAGTTCAACAGCTCTACCATTTTTAGTAGCCGAGTCTTGTGGGTTTTGGTGGATCTAGAAATAGGTGGCGTTCTTATACGTCCGGAGTTGTACAGTCGAAAACTCTGGCAGTTCCTCCCAATGTCTTCAATTCCTCAGACTGACGTTGTTGGTCAGATCTTAATTGAGTGAGTTGGTCATTTTGTTGCGTTAAGATTAAACTCAGTGATGTTAATTGTTTGGAAATTTTACTAAATTTTTCTTCGATCCCTTGGGCAACTATGAAAAGATCCCACTTCTGACACCACTTGTTGTAAAAAATTCCAGGATTTCTAAAATAAAATCCGATTAAATAACAATTGCAGCACAAAATCAAAAAAAACGTGCAACTTTATTGAATTCTATATGTAGGTTAACAACATTTGACAATAGATTTTTATTGCTGTCATCTTTGACATTTTACTTGATGGGTAGCGTTCCTTGGTGCAACAATTATTTAAACGCATCTGGTACGGTTTTGTCACTTCAAAACAAAACATCTGGAACTCATTTCCATAACTTAAAATCAATCTTTTAACATATATGCCAAAAGCGTCTGGCAGGCATTTGGTAAGTCAAAAACTTTTCGAGATCTACAAAACTTCTAAACAAAAGCACGACTTGAACTTGATTTTAATAAACAAACTAAAATTAAGACTTATTACTTATTATTGTAAAAGCGTTTGGCAAGTATTTGGCTCCTTACTAAATAGCCTCGGACTTTATTTAACAGTTTTTTTGGTAAAAAAACATTAAGTCCCATAAAGTCACCAAATCGTATCTGACAGGCATTTGTCCATATCGACTTTCCGTTGTCAATATTTTCCATAATTAAAAAAAAATTAGTTTTGATGATTTACAAGACTTGATTCTTGTATGAGCATAAAGTTCTACCCTCGTGGAGAAATGTTTAAAAACACGTCATATTACTTCATGTTTATTAATTTTTTTTTGCAGTTGGTAGAAGTAGCAGTTTTTGTTTTATATGTCAAGGTATTAAACTCCTCTTTTTTGCATCAGCACATCTGAATTTTTATTCAACCCTTGAGAGATTTAAAGCGATTTTTTCCAAAGACGGCATCAACGAAATCAGGCCATATAAATTGGTAAAACAAAAAGTATTCGCTAAAAATTGGATAGAATAGAGTTTGCAAAACTATGCCATCAATCTCTGCCATTTAAAATATTTGAATCATAAAATAAATGCTTCAATTAAAAATTGATCTCTTTTCATTGATTTTTACTATGTTTCATTCCAGTTCAATTAAATTTCAGGAGTACTTAAAAAAAAAAAACAAACACCAACAAAAAAAAACACCCTTTACAAACAGACTTTTTCAATTATTCTATTAGGTATCTCGCAAAAGGTAGCTGACCTTAGGTTGAGTTCAAAAAGTCGTGCGTCGGAATGCCTTAAAATAAGAAACACGGATGCACAGCTTGCACACGATGTGTGCAGGTATTGTATTGCAGTCTAGTGCTGTGTAGTGCATCTAAATTCTTAAGTGTTTTCTTTCTGTCTTTGAATGCATTTGAAGATCTTACATCATCGATCTTGTCTAATTACTATGCATATATCAGTACGTGTTTTGATTAATGCAACTCTAATTAATGAATTATATTGGGTAATGGATAGGTGGGATGGGATGGGATGGGATGGAATGGGATGGGATGGGATTATAGGGCGGGTAAATAAGAACGTGCTCTTAAGTGCATTTTTAAGGGCTGGACATCAGAAAGAAATTGGGGGAGTTTGATTTAATACTTAAACCCAATATGGATATAGTGAATTTTAACACTGATGTTTTCCTTATTCTTTCGGATAAAGGAATTTTTTTTTTTTTTTTTTTTTTTTTTTATTCAGCGCGCACTATAGGGATTTTGACTACCCTTAAAATGTTTTAACACAGGGCGAGCGTTAGGAAAATAGGGAAGGATTTAATAGGAGATACCGATGCACATTGGTTTTGAATTTCTGAATATCAAAATGGGAGGTAAAAATAGAGCCAGGCAATGCATTCCACATTCTTGTAGTGCGGCTTAAGAATGAATCTCTATACTTGACGGTATGTCCGAAATTGGGCTCAAGGGCATATATAGTTAGAGCTGTATTATAATAAAAAAAATTGTATTTAATCATTGTATATATAATCTATAGTACTATCATGATGACGAACGACCGACGCGCTACCATACGGCCACACATAAAGCTAATGTTGCTAACAATTGTTGCAAAGGAAAGTGGAGACTTTGAATTCTCCAACAAAGGAGAATAGTTTTTTAATACAAAAATGAGAGCCCACTAAATTTATGAAAGTTAGAGGGAGGCAGGAAGTAACAATTTTGTGCTTTTTTGTTTTATGAATGGGGTTTGGTTTTTTTGCAGAGGAAGGGGTTGTTTTTGCTTTTATCATTTTTTATAGAAAAGGGAAAATGTTTTTTTTTTGTTTGTTTTTTGGGTATAGGAAGAACGAAAATAAATATTGTTCAAAAGAAGGCTTGATTTTTTGGCTTTTGCCTTTTGCCTGTGACGTAGTGTGGGAATAGAGGAAATGTATAATATGCATGCAAATTATTCAAACTCGGTTACCACTAAGAATAATAATGTTGTTGTAAATGAATACTTTTTGACTGAATTGTATGGCGAAGGATGTTATACGCCTTTGTAGGTAGATTTTCCGTTGAGATTTAAGTTAAGTAAATACATAGGTATAAATATATTAGAAAGGCTCTATTTAAGGTTTTTTTGTGATATCAGGTTAAATCAGGTTAGTATCTAGGTAGGTATATATGGAAAGGTATTGACAGATGATTGTTCGTTATGTTGTAAAATTCAAAAACTGACCATCAGATTGAGCTGAAACTTAGACAATGCAATTGTTCACGTAATAATTTGTTTAAACTTTTCTATAAATTGAGCTGAACATCGAAATATAAAAATTAGTTAAAAACTGAAGAAAAAATAATCCGTTTGAGCTGAAACTTGAGAAGTTTTAAGTTTACCATCATACCGGAATATCATCTGATGAATATATTACGTGCAGTTTTTCATTTAATTTTTAAATTCATGTGGCCTTAGGTTTTTTATTCAGACAAATTCATAGTTTAGACTTTAAGAAGAGAAAAGTATCCTAATTAAATTAAAATTAATGTGTTTTTTCTTGAAAATTAATTATCAATGTTCTGGAAAGATAAAACAAAACACTTATTTTTCTGCATTCGGCTTCGGAAATACTTAATTAAGTTAATTTTTTTAAGAAATCGGTTTGGAATGCTAAACAATTAACAAATGTGGTAATCATGTCTTACTTTTTCTTATAAGTTTGACCTTTTTTTCTAGTAAAATTGGGGATATAGGTTGGTTTGTTTCTTATAGTAACGACTAAGTGGGTGTTTGAGTGGGATTATTTGCTTGCGAATAAGTTTAAGAGTTCATTTTGAAATAATAAATTGTATTTATGCTCACAAAAACTCTTTTTAACTTAATTTTATTTAAAAAAATAGTTTTTAGGAGTATTGAAATTGTTTTTTTTTAAATAAACACCAAAGTTTTGTCTTTTTTTAATTTTTCAAAATTATTTGTATTCAAAAAAACTTATTTTTTCGAAATAATTTCCTTAATTTTTTTAAAAAATAATTTTAAGGAGCATTGCAATTGTTTTTTTTTTAAATTAAAACACCAAATTTTTGTTTTTTTTTTTTAATTTTTTTAAAAATATAAATTTTTTTTTTCGGAAAAAATGTACTTAATTTTTTTTGATAATATTTTTAAGGTGTATTTCAATGGATTTTCAAAATTGGTTAGCCAAATTAATTTTTTTTTTTAATTTTTGAAAAATTGTCTGCTGATGAAAGCAAATTTTTTCCGAAAAAAACATTGATTTTTTCAAATCTTGCTAAATTGGCTATATGTATTCCTATTTTCATTTCAATTTTTTTTTCAGTCTCAATACCTTCATACATACATAAATATGTAGGTACCTACTTAAAAAAAATTAATTTTTTAAATTTTTGTCTCAATTGTATAATTAGTCAAGTACCTACCTACAAAATGTTTTTTTTGGAAAGAAAGGTACCTTTTTTACCCATAAATAGGTAGATACCTAGGTTGTATTTTTTTTCCAAAAAGAAAGCTAGGTAGGTTGTAGGTATTTGATTTGGTTTGAAAAATAATTTTTAATAGGTGGGTGGTTGGTTAATATTTAAAATTTACGTACATACCTACCTACCTACCAAATACATTCATATACCTATATGTATGTAGGTTAGGTACCTATCTACATTTCTTTCAAATGTTTAAAAATTAAATGTTTTAATAGGTACCACCCTATGCATACACACCCACCCACCCACCTACATCCCTACATTGATATTTACATAATGTACCTATAACTATACCTTCATACCTACCTAAACTTTAAAAAACAAATTATACCTACCTACCGAATACCTACATAATTATTATTAATTTTGTTATTCAAAATTCCAATTACCCATCTTCTTTTTGAATAACAAACATAATAAAATACCTACTGTGAAAAAAGCCTACCAAAAATCTATTAAATATATGTAGCTATACCTATGTACCTACTATACTTGAAAATTGGGTATACCTACCTATGCACCATAATTCAAAATGTAGCAACGTTGTATTCCACTAAGCTATAGTGAAATTTAACAACGTTGCTTTGAAAATCAAAACTGAAAATTTAAAAACAAATTCAATATTGTGTTGAAAAATAAAATCATGAAGTAATTATATATAAACATATGCCTATAGCCTGGCAATAGAAAAAAAATTAATTCTTATACATTCAAATACCTACCTACTCAAGTTTTCCTTGTAAAAAATAATAAACGATAGAATACCTACATACAAATGTAAACATATAGCAATTTTTCTCCTATATTCTGGTCGTTGTCATGGCAAAAATGTCTGATTTAGTTATCTCCTTTACTCCCCTTATTGTTGTCAGAACAATAAAATACAACCCTCTCCTTCTATTTTTTTCTTTTACTTCTTACTTTTTCCGTCTGTCTCAAGTCTCCACTGCCAACTAATCGACGAGCCCAGCGCCACGTAACGGCCACATATAAAGAAGAAAAAATCAGTCTCGTGGTAGTACTATAGGTTCTATATACAATGATTTAAATACCTACCCTATATGTATGTATATAAAAATTAAAATTTCATACCCGTTAAGTACTATTTTTTTAATGATAAAAAAAAACAGTTGATACAACTTAAACCCCAAATAAGTATACGAGTATGTTGTTGTTGTTGTTGTTTTACGAAATAAAAAGAAATAAAAATATAAATAAAATAAGAATAAAAATTAAAAAAAAAAAAAGGAATGTTTAAAAAAAAAAATGTTCCTACTCTCAGAAAAAACTAGCTCTTTGCTTTCGTAGCAATAGGTCCACTGGTTATCTCATCAAAAAGTGGCACCAATCCTTACATCATTTTGGAGAAACAAAGGTAATTGCATGTCAAAGGCCAAACTCTAGGCACGAAGCTCTCTTTTTTGGTATCGATGAGTCTCTCCTTCGGTGGATTAGAAATTACCTTCAATTCGAGTTGTTTAGGATAGTTTCAAGACTGATATTCATAAAATAAATGCTGGTGTGCCCCAAGGCTCCGTTTTGTCTACGACACTATTCCTTATTTTCATAAAAGATCTCTTGACTACAACTTCTAATCTGCTACATTGTTTCGCTGACGACAGCGATAGCGTTCTAGGTGGGTCAAGAGATGACGATTAGATTCTGAAAGTTGAATTTGTTGCCTGTTGTCCCAAAAACTGTCCTAAAAGATCAGAATACTAGGTATGTAAATGTAAGTCTTCAAAGCTCAAGCTTGTGAAATAATCCCGTTATTGTTGAATGAGGATGTACATACATTTGTGTAGTAATCGATTTCGTTGATAATTTAAATTTCAAATATAAAACGCAATAAACATACATAGAATGTAACCTGCGGAAATATCACAAGAAATTGTAAATTAATCTGTATCTACTTGGTTTTAAGGGAATTCACCTCATATAGGCATCAAGGTCAGCTAAAATCGTTCGTTAACATTTCAATAAAATTTGATAATATTGTAAAGCATCCAAGTCAAATAAATTAAAAAAAAAAATGCCTCAATCAATACCTTTATCAATAGCTCAAATAGCCCACCCAATTTCCTTTCCAGCGATAGCAAAAAGATCCCGCGCGATTGTCACTTTCGATTCCTGATTAATTGCTTTCTACAAGTTTTCAGATTCAAACAAAATGAAGCCGACCATAAACAATAAAATGTCTACGCCCTCTCCATACTAAAATAATTTATAATAATTATTTTTAATTGTTTATATAAATTTTTATAGTAGTTCAAAATAGAAACAAACAAAAAAATCGATTACTATAATCCCCAGACACGCCTGCACTTAAAGAACGTATGCTCTAAAAAAAAAAAAAATTAAAAAAAAAAATAATCTTCCCCTTCAAAATGTTATCAGTTTTGAAAACCACAAGATCGCGATAGTTGTTGATTGTATACGCGAGTAGCACGCGGCCGAGCAACCAACACGCTCCACAAATTTGTTTCAATGCAATTTAATTACTTTATTTACTAATTTTTATTTAATTTGTGCTTTGTTTTGATTACAATTTTATTAATAGCGCGCAAATTGCGTATTTGTGATTGACTGATTGTGTGTACATAATTAGAGCACTCGATTGACAGTATATATACCTATGCTATGATGGGGCAAAAGCGTGCGCGCGGGGATCGATTACATAAACTTAAAACAGCTATAAAACTGCTTGAAAGCTTCAATCTACAGATTCATCTGCTCTAAAAACAAAAGCAACATAACAACAACAACAACAATAACAGGCACATGAAGTGATGTACTGATTTTGAGAGGACGATTAGATTGATGATGATGAAACTGCTTACGATGATGACGATGATATGTCAGTCATTCATCAAGTGTGCTGAAGCTGGAGGCGCCACAATTGCTATACGAGTGTGTTGGGGCTAAGTCAGTAACAGTAATTGGCGCCTATATCATTTTTTTGTTCCAACACAATTATGCACACAGACGTACACACACACACACACGAAAAATGCGGCCAGTTTGTTTGTGGTTGTGCTTGCATACATGTGATGCACTTATCATCTAGTTAACATATTTATTGAATAAGGAAGCTTTTGGTGCAGCCATCATAGAATTTTATTTGCAGTTGCTGTGGAACTGAGGCATGTGTCTCATTTGGTAACAATTTTTTTATAAATAAACCTAATTAACCGAGAGTTGCAGTAATTGCACTGCAAATTACGGCAATAATATTGAGGGAGATAGAGATAGAGAAAGAGAGAGAGATAAGTTCTTATATAGGCGTATATTCGTATAGTAATGTGAAGCATTGCGCTTTTATTATTTATTTGATTAGTTTAATTGAAAGGCGTCTAGGCAGTTGCAGTTGGGAATATTATTGACATTCTATCAGGCACCTGATGTTCTCACTCAAAAGTGTCAATGATTTCCGTTTTGATTTATGCCTTTGCGAATGAGGGCCAGAATATATCACCCTCTCCACCCCCACTCCATTATGATCTGTGGAGCAAAATCTGTTTAGCTGAATACGAATTATTTAAGTCTTGCATCACGCAATATTTATAATATTTTGATATATTGAAAGCCATTGGCAGTTTAAGTTTATTACCTATTTGGAATTTTTTCAATGCGATATTGACATCACTCTGTTACCTATGTATACATATGTATGTAAATTATAGAGAAGATATTTATGAAGCAACATTGTAAAGGGTTTTTCAACAGGGACGCTACAAAAGTAGAGCAACACGGACAGCAAACGAAGCCATATTTCTTGCCGCTACGTCCAATTTATGGTCGTCATAATCGTCCTAGCAGATCAACAATTGAGCGTCTAGTGGAAAAATTTGAATCCACAGGCACAGTACAAAATGTTCCCGTGCCAGTGAGACAAGGAAGTGCCCGTAATGTCGAGAATATTGCTGCCGCTGAAGCTTCAGTTGCAGAAAGCCCAAATGTGTCTCTCACACGTCGTTCTCAAGCGTTGGGCATCTCTGTGACGTCGTTGTGGCGAATTTTGCGAAAAGATCCTGGCCTACATCCTTACAAGATTAAATTGACGCAAGAACTGAAGCCGCTTGACCACCAGAAGCGTCGTATGTTCGTGAATTGGGCTGAGCAACAACTTGAAAATGATTGGGATTTTCATTGAAAAATCATCTTCAGCGATGAGGCTCATTTCTGGCTGAATGGCTTCGTCAATAAACAAAATATGCGGTATTGGTCAGGCAGCAATACACACGTACTCCATGAGTCATCATTGCATCCCGAAAAAATTACGGTTTGGTGTGGTTTATGGGCCCTCGGAGTCATTGGGCCGTACTTCTTCCGTGATGATCAAGACCGGCACGTTACTGTGAATGGGGATCGCTACCGTTCAATGATAACCGAATATTTTTGGCCCTAATTGGATGATATGGACTTGGAGGACATGTGGTTCCAACAGGACGGCGCCACAAACCACACAGCGAATGTCACAATCAATTTATTGGAAACCAAGTTTGGAGAACGTGTTATTTCACGAAATGGTCCAGTCGCTTTGCCGCCTCGGTCGTGCGATTTGACGCCGTTAGACTATTTCCTGTGGGGCTACGTCAAGTCTATGGTCTATGCCAACAAGCCAGCGACGATTGATGAATTTCGTACGAATATCGAACGTGAAATTGCAGCAGTATCGGCCGATTTATGCTTGAAAACCGTCGAAAATTGGGTTCAGCGTCTGGACTTCTGCAAGCGTGCCCGTGGTGGCCATTCAAAAGAAATCGAGTTCCATACATAATGCCATCGAACGTACTTATAACGGGTGATTTTTTAGCTGGTTTGGTTTTGGCAACACTGGTTTTGACAGCTGACGTGTGTTTAGTACCTTGTGTCACTGTCAAACAGCTTCAGTTTGGTTTGCAATTTAACCATGGATCGTCTTACAAATGAACAACGCTTGCAAATTATTGAATTTTACTATCAAAATTCGTGCTCGGTTCGAAATGTTCATCGCGCGCTGCTTCCATTTTATGATCGGCATTCTCGACCTTCTGAGCAGTCTATTCGGAAGATTGTGACCAAATTTCGCACCAAATTTACTTTGTTGGACATTAAACCACCAACACGTTTACGTACTGTGCGTAGTGAAGAAAATATTGCGGCCCTATCAGCTAGTGTGACAGAAGACCGCGAAATGTCGATTCGGCGCCGTTCCCAGCAGTTAGGCCTTTGTTACAGTGAATGGGCTCTTGGAAAGCTGGCCGAGGATCCGCTTTTTTATCGAAAAATTGTGTTCAGCGATGAGGCTCATTTTTGGTTGAATGGGTACGTAAATAAGCAAAATTGCCGCATTTGGAGTGAAGATCAGCCAGAAGCATTGCAACAGCTACCAATGCATCCCAAAAAAGCCACTGTTTGGTGCGGTTTATGGGCCGGCGGCATTATTGGGCCATATTTCTTCAAAGATGATGCGAATCGCAGCGTTACTGTCAATGGTGAACGCTACCGAGCGATGATAACAAACTTGCCCGAAATGGAAGTTCTTGACTTGCATGATATGTGGTTTCAACAAGACGGTGCCACATGCCACACAGCACGCGAAACAATGGCGCAATTGCGAGGCGAGTTTGGTGAACAGTTAATTTCACGCTTCGGGCCGGTCAATTGGCCGCCTAGATCGTGCGATTTGACACCATTAGATTATTTTTTGTGGGGGTATGTCAAGGCTAATGTCTATAGGGACAAGCCCGCTTCGATTGACGCACTGGAAGCCAACATCCATGCATTCATTCGTGAGATACCGGCTGATATGTGTGAAAGAGTATGCCAAAATTGGACTCAGCGGATGGGCTACCTGAGACGCAGCCGCGGTCAACATTTGCATGAAATTATCTTTAAACATTAAATTGCAAGGTTCAAACTATCGATTCAAATAAATATTTGATTCATTTTTTCGAATTTTTTTTGTTCTAAACCTCTTAAAAAATCACCCGTTACAACAACGTACAATAAAATAAATATTTTTACAATTTATATTTAAATACACAGATTGATCCGCAAATGACAACAAGCGTGTAGGTTTGGTCGAGACAACAAAAAAATATCGTATTGGAAGGGTCTATTTCCTTTGTTTAGCCGGGAGGGATTATTTTCTAAATATTTGACTTAAAACAGCAAAAAAAAATTATAAAAAAACAACGGTAACACTAACAATGTCTGCTATAAATTTTTGTAAAGCCACAAATCTCTTCTTGTTTTTAATAAAGTTGTTTTAGTGAACAGTTTTTGCAAAATAAATTTTCAAACTCAAAATTTTGAAAAATAATGTTTTTTGTTTTAAAGCGAAAAACGTACTCCAGTAGATGTTTTATTGATTTGTTGTTAATTATCTAAACAACTTGCTGTGGTTAATAGAATTTTCTATTCAAAAGTCAGTTTCAAGCGACTGTTGTTTCGTTGTTGTCGACTCGTTGGAATCTCATAGACACACTTAGTACAAACTAGCTGAGCAGCCAGACTTCGCACGGGTATAGACAAACTTAAGCTCCGCATACAAATTACAAAAGAAAATACAGGGTGTCCGCCGCAAAGGTATACTACTTTGTTTGTTTATAATTTTTTGTTAATAATGAGAAGAGAATGGATCTTATATTGATAAATGATTTAATTAATGTCGGCGATTATGTATATGGAATAGAATTTTTGGTAAATGTCCGCCTCTGTTAGTCTCACAAATGCGAGCTATTTTAAGCACATTTTTCATTACATTCTCACACATTTCACGCGGTTTTTCATTAATTTCATCACGAATATTTCGTTTGAGATGATCAAGGGTTTCTGGTTTGTTTGCCTTGCTTTAACCTTGCTTTTTAGATATCCCCACAAAAAGAAATCCGTAGCAGTCAAATCAAGCGACCGTGGAGGCCAATCAACATCACCATTTCTTGAAATAACTTTTTGTGGAAAGAGGTATCGCAGTAATTCCATTGTAATCCTGGCTGTATATGCGATGTGGCACCGTCTTGTTGATATCAAATGTTAATCAAGCCCAAAGCATGCAGTCGATCATATCACGATATCGCTTCCCGTTCACAGTTGCCGTCGAATTGAGGTTGATGGATTGTTTTGAACACTTCCTTGAGCAGCAGTAATGTGTTCAGCCGATCTTGCAGTATTTTGTGGTCCATGATTGGGCCTATCACTTACAGACCCTCTTTCTTCGAAATCATTCACTTCACGATAAATAGTGCGTTTTGTTGTTTCTCCCAAAAATTTCACGTAACTTTCTCATCGTCACAGTAATCGATGATTGATTTTGATAAAATGTTGTTTTAACGATTAAAACACGTTGGTTTATCGAATATTTTTCCATAATAAATTTGCCACGTGTCTACTTCACGACTGCCAAATATGAACTGTCAAGACTAATGTTTACCAAAATGGCGGACACCCTGTTATTTAAGTATACCTACTACTTTCTATAATAATTTAATACTTCTTTCTGGGCTTAAACCCACTTCACGTTATGACAAATTTGTAAAAATATGATCCTTATTTATTTTTCTTATTTTTTCAAACAAACATAATTTTTGAAATTGGATATCACTTTTTTGCGTTTTCTCCACTTCACCATCTAAATATCTTCTTTTTTTTGTTGAAAAAAAGCCATCCACTAAAAATAACCTTTTAAAGAACTGTTTTTCTTTTTTAATTCATGTAGATTTTCAAATGATAATATTTTCCGCTTGAAAAGATTATTGTCCTATTTTTTTTTTTTTTTTTTTTTTTCTTTTTACTTGAGAATAAATCATCTGTTTTATGGTGATTATTAAGAAAAACTAACATTAAAACCGTTTTTTAATGGTTTATATGACACAGATCTGTTTATAGTTTTTATTCATAAAGACACAAAATAGGACCGTTCCATGTGTTTTATAATCTTTTTATTGACAAACAAACAAAAAAAAAACTCAAGTATTACGAAACTCTTTTAAATACAGAAGTTCTAAAAATGTCTTCAATTCGATACCTTTGTTATACATAAAACTTTTTAATTAATTATTCACTAAATCATTGGCACCAAAATAAATGTTTCAAATCCAGCATAATGCTCAAACGTCTTATTTAGTATCCGGAAAATAAAATTCAATATGATTTATATTTTAAAGTGAACAAATATATTTATCAAAATTCACATAAATTAACTTATGAAATCGCGGGCTTTTTTAATTTATCTACATTCGAAAAAGATATATAAACCTCCATCAGCACTACACTATACCTATACCTTCCTACAGCATGATGCCGCATGCGAATATATATGTATATAAATCCATCTCTAAGATATTTTCAGTCCTCGTACTAGAGAGTGTATATTTATGAATTTACCTTGTAGATATTATTCCCCCATGAAGATATATGCGCTCGACTATTCCTGTCATAATGAATTTGTGCGTTAAATTTTCCTCATTAATTATAGAAGCCTCAATTTCCATCACCATTCTCTCAGTCGTTCTCTCCAATCGCAACCACCCTGCTCTGAATTTTTTTTTTTTAATTTTTGTTTAAAGACTCTTGGAAGAGCAGAGCGAAGAAGGGCATTGACAAACGATGTTATTGCATTGCGATACTTTTATCTATGACAGCCGTTTTAATTATAACTCATCGCGAAGAGCGATTGCCAACTTTCAAGATATTCTCGGATGATGGAGGTTGGGGGATACTCATGTTGTTGTATCTGTCCCCCTGTAAACACAACAAAGTTGTAAAGCAAGATTTCCTTTCCTTGCCTTGCCTTGTCTCTTCATTCGCGCCCACCTATACTCCATCTTGTCCTGATGCTGCGAAGGAAGTGTGGAACACCACTTCATATGAATAACATACACTGGAAAAAAACAACAACAAAAACAAGGAACTATACAAATTAATACCTTCTTCCCTGAATTATGCGGCACACGACTCTTATGGATCTAGATCTTAGGGCTTAGGGAGGAGCAGCAAGCACATCACTGCACACAGAAGGAAAGATAATAATTTAAGATTTTGTGTTCTGAGACGAATAAGATGCAGGTATGTATATTTGCAAAGATGTTAAGGGAGTTCCAACTTCCGTTCAAATTTCTCGCCAGCAGCGGGTGTGCAATTAATAAAATTTGATATTCCAATTCTTTTTTTTTTGCATTTTTTTATTTCTGATTAACAATATAAAAAAATCAAGAAAAACGAAATATGGATATTCTAATTTATATGCATTTGGAGTTTTATTTTATTTTATTTTAGTTTTACTAAGTCGAATCCGAACTTGGAATCACATCCCATAATAAATATTTAAAACGATTCTTTTCTCCCAAGAATTTATTATTTATCATTTTTTTTTTCCCATAACTTACAAAGAAACAAAAATGGAAGTGTACGACTGAGTCGAAGATTTTTGCTCGCTCTTTTTTTCTGAATCATACAAAATTAAAAGTTATAGTTAAAAATAGACGGACATTTTCAAAGAAAATATCATTTAAGGGTTTTTAACTTATTAACTTTATTCATTGATTTAATGATATTTTCCATTGTAAATGGCAGTTTACATATTTTGAATTATAACTTTTGTATTTTCAATTTCTTAACCAAAATTGAAGAGAATTCAATTCTCTTCAAAAACTTGGTAAAATTTTGTTTGTGGAATTGTAATTTAGCAACGTCGGCTATCTCAGACTGTAATTTAGGGACGTTTGCTTTCTGAGACTGTTATTAAGTGGACACTGCTATCTCCGACTGTAATTAAGCGGACACTGCTATCTCAGGCTATAATTTAGTAAAGATTACAATGTCAGCTGAAATTTACTTGCGTTTGTAACCTCAGACTGTAGTTTTGTGTCATTTTCTATTTCAGGCTGTAATTTTGTGACGCTTGCTATCTCAGACTGTAATTTAGGGACGTGTGCTATCTCAGACTCTAGTTTAGTGACGTTTTCTATCTCATACTGTAATTTTGTGACGTCTGCTATCTTAGTGTGTAATTTAGGGACGTTTGCTATCTCATACTGTAATTTTGTGACGTCTGCTATCTTAGACTGTAATTTAGGGACGTTTGCTATATCAGACTATAATCTAGTGACGTTTCCTACCTGAGACTGTAATTTTGTGACGTCTGCCATATCGTAGATACTGTAATTTACTGACGTCTGTTATAATTTAGTGAGGCCTGTTATCTGAGACTTTAATTTAGTGGTCACTGCTATCTCAGGCTATAATTTACCATTGTTTGATATTTCAGACTGTAATTTTGTAACGTTTGCTATCTCATACTGTAATTTAGTGGCATTTTCTATCTCATACTGTAATTTTGTGACGTCTGCCATATCGTATTGTAATTTACTGACGTTTGTTATCATTTAGTGACGTCTGCTATCTGTGGACTGTAATTAAGTGGACACTACTATCTCCGACTGTAAGTTAGCGAGGACTGCTATTTTAGGCTATAATATAGCAACGACTGCAATCTCAGCTGAAATTTACTAATTTTTTGCTATTTCAGACTGTAAATTTTTTTACTACCTCAGACTGTAATTTGACTATTAATTGATGTCTGTTATCTCAGACTGTAATTTAGTTATGTCTACTATCTCGGACTGTTACTTTGTGACGTCTCAGACTGTTATTAAATAACATCTGCTCTGTCAGACTGTAATTTTGTGATGTCTGATTTCACAGACTGTAATTTGGTGGACACTGCTATTTTGGATATATTTGGATTGTATCTATAATAAAAGATGTAAAAAAATATAGAAATTATAAAGAAACACTAATTGGTAAATTAAAATAACTTCGAATATACTAAAGTTAGTTGCTTCTGAACCCGTACCTGTACCTATTCCCCTAAAACCAAAAATTCACTGGAAAAAAAGTAAAAATTTTACAAAACAAGTCACAACTTTCCAATAAATTAGAAGAGAGTCATATAGTTACAGGCCCCCGCAGCAGATTGTGTTGTTTTTGGGTAAGTACAAAGGGAATACAGAGACTATAACAACAATGGAAGGAAAGGATGCTATAGAAAACGACGGCAATGTGTAGAAAGAGTTTGGGGTTTGCTTGACTATAAGAAGGGCTTCAAAGCCCATGCAATTTCAAAATCGCAGGCAGTAAATTGTTTTTGACATAATGTACCTACCAACATATTTTTTATGTTTTATGAATACCTACTTAAAAAAAAAAAAACAATTTATGACAAAGTTCCTAGAATGGATGTATATACTCGTATCTAGTACCTAAGCGGATTGATAGAATTTTGAGAATATTATTATTTTTTTTATGGAATGATTAAATTTTTAAATCGACTTTTTTGACTGACAAATTATTTCATAAAGCTCTTTTTGTTCTTGTTTTCTATCTTGTTTGGGATTTTTTTTTGCAAAAATTCCTATCTTGCCTTTATAAAAATAAAACAAAATATTTAAACCACATTTCATTAAATCGGACGCAAAAAATCGACGACAGGGTTTCACATTAAATGAAAAAAAAAATAATATAAAAAGTAAGGTGAAAGAAAAAAAACAGAATTTATTAGTCTCATAACAAGATCATTATAATTTTGTTTCTTATATTTTTATTAAAAACGTGGGGGTCGCCAATGGAGGTTTTTATTTTGAAACCGCCAATAAAATGGAGAGACATAAGGTGAGGCAAACGTATATTGACACAGACACATATGTATGCATAATGGGAATCTTTTTGGAGGTGTCAAGAAACATTTATAACAACTTTGTGAGTTGGTCTAAAGAAGGTTGCCATTTTATAAATATGAAAGCTATTTTTCTAATTTAATTTTTTTTTATTTTCAAGAAAATAAAAAGTAATAAAAATAAAATGCAAGATTTGTTTGTCACGATTATAGCAATTTATTTTTGATTTAGTATTTTAACTTAGTTTATTGTCAGTAAATTATATTATTCTGGGAACAAAGTTAATTCACATCAAATGTTGAATAATTAACTCAAATGATAACCTTGAAGATGTGTATCTATACTTTGTATTAGCGAAATAAAAATATTTCACGAATGATAAATCTGGTTTTTAATTTGGGGAATTAAAAATGATTTAAGTAGTGTGAGACAAATTTAAAGATCAATCTTGAGCAATGGAAAAACGTAGGTAAGCTTTGAATTTGACACAAGTTATAAACATTTTTCTACCCGAGATTTAAAAATTCTTTTTATATATAAGGACTAATTTTAGACTCTAGAGGAAATTTAACATTTAAACAAAAATCGATTTTAGAAAATAAGAACGTTTTTTCGTCAAAAAATAAGGGAATTTAAGTTGGCATAGAGCTATTTAAACTTGATCAATAAGGTACTATTCCAAGTGGTATATTCATCGATTGTGTTTTGCTAACCAACATTTTAAACAGTCGTACCTTTCACCAACAATTTGGTAAGTTAAACAGAATACAAATAAACCCGCTGAATTTAGTAGGTGTAATTAGTTAATTTTTGTAATAGCAATTAATGTAATTTATTAATTAAATTGTGAATGGATTTTTGGATATTTTTAAATTTTCATTATTTTCTATAAATAAAATATTTATTTAAAGATGTTCATGGTTGGATATCACACTTAGTTATAAAAATAAAAAAAAAATATATCAAATCAAAAACTAGAAATGAAATCTTTAACACGAACAAATGGTGTCATATCCTGGTGAATATTATTTTCCTTAATAAAAATCCTGTCCCATTTCTTTTTTTTTTTACTATGCCATAAAATCAATTTCCATTAAATTATTCTGGGAGCATGTTTGTCAATATTATTTGATTATATTAAATCCTATAAACTCCCTTAGTAAAAATAACCATGATTCTCAAAAAAAAAAAAAACATCCCTTGTAATTTGACACTTGAATTGGTTAATGGAAGAAAATAAAATTCCCTAGCCTTCAGTTAATCTTAAGAACACTTCTGCATGACACACTTTAATAATATTTACTTTTCCGAAGCAAAATCAAAATTGAATCACTTATGGGGGGGAAAAAAATTTTTTTTGTCGTGCATAAATCGCGTTTATAGTTCGAGATTGAGCGTTTTGCATTCATACAATATTATTAGTTTTATGAAAGAATACTCAGTTGCCACTTCGGTATTCACTTGGGATCCACTATAAAGGTTTTCCACGAGACGTCTCTGTCTCGTTAAATCATAAATTTCAGTATCGTTTCGGTATCGTCTCGACATCGCATCGATATTTTCTCGATATCGTATCGATATTGTGTCGATATCGTCTCAATATGGTATCGATACTGCCTCGATATCGTATCGATATAGTTTCGATATCGTTTTGATATTGTCTCGATATTGAATCGATATTGTATAGATATTGTCTCGATATAGTCTTGATATTGTCTTGATTGTCTTAATATCGTCTCAATATCGTTTCATGCGGATATCGTCTCGATATTGTCATGATATGGTATCGATATTGTCTTGATATCGTATCGATATCATCTCAATATCGTCTCGGCATATTCTCAATAAAATCTCGATAAGGTCTTTCAATCGTCACGTTTTGTTATGTTTTTAGGGAAGGAATATGGAACTTAATTTTAGATCTAGAACCTACTTAATATTTGGTTTGATGAATTCAATTATATGATTTTAAAATGCATTTATTATAAATTTTGTGCCAAGACTTCCTACACAGCCGAGAAACTCGGTAAATTTCAGTCAAAAAATACGGTTTTCTCTCAGATGCCTCGGAGATAATTTCATCTCTATTCTTCAGTATTGAATACAACCGTAACTCTTTTTTGTTTAGTGATAATGGCGCCCAACGCGGGTCATAGAACTCAAAAATAGTGTTTTGTAACTATTCACTTACTGTTTTTTGGATATTTTTGTATGAACATTCGTAGACGAATAAATATCGTACACAATTCTGAGGCTTATTTTTTTGTACTTTCTTTCTACTCACGACAGTTGTAATTGTAAAAAGTCATCTGCGCTTTCATACTTTTGTGTACTTTAATAAAAATGATATGTACTACGAATAATTGTAGTCTATCGAAATAAGGTATGGAGAAAAATGGAGGCGGAACAAGACAGCATACTTAAAGGCGCTTACAAAAATTCTGATGCTCCAAACGCATTTGATAAACAAAACATCACATTTTCGATCTGTGACGTCAGTGGTCTCAAGTTGTGGAATGCGTAGTGCATAAGACTTCTAAGACTTGGGTTCGATTCCTATGGTGGGCATGTAGAAAGTTTTTCATAATAAAATTGGATTAAAGCTCAGCACCATTAATAATGAGGAGACTGATGATGGGCGGCTTGGCACCCCTTGAATCAACTGTATCTCTAGCCCAATAAACGAATTATAAATTAATTCGTAAACAATTTGTGGTAGCACCTATAAGTTGTTGTTGTTGTTCAAAAATTCAATACAATAATTCTTATTTCAACAAATTTGCGAGTAAATTTTTTTTTTTTTTTTGAAATGGCGCCCAACGAAGCCAACTGTTTTGAAAACAATGCTTGAGTAACTAGGAGCGATATTTTCATTTCATATTTTGTAAGTAAAACTTCATATCAATCAAAATAAGTAATTTGCAGCTTCATTTGGAAAGGGAAACCTAAAGTAAGACAGGCTTTCCAAGCAAATTTAAGTTCATAAAAAAGTCTCGGCTTATGTGTCCTGTACTACAAAAGATAATAAAGTTCATAAAACAAAATTTCGCAGATTGTTTAGACGTACTACCTATCTGAGTATCCCCTCGGTTTTTCGAGATCAAGACTTTTCTCGTCTCGTGACCAGCCCAATTTTATTAGGAAAATTTGGATTAATAACTTAATCATTGCCAACACTTTCTCCCGAACTATTTAAGATATCATATTTGATTTCTGTTAATACGGCATCAATCAACATCTTGAATTTTCCGAGTGGGTCGGTAAAATGCAAACAAGTTAAAATAACTTCAAAAGAGATGCAATTCAAGACTCAGAGTGATGCTGCTTGGATTGAATTGGATTTTGTTTATTATACAATCAATAAGATTGAGTTTTTTTTCTTTTTATTTTTTTCTTTAAAAAAATGTTTTTGGTTAAGACCGTCATGTGCAAGAACTCAAATGATGTGGTCGTTTGTTAAGTAGTAGCAGTATAAAAAAAAATAATAATAATAATATATTTCCGCTTGTGTTGTTGGTGTTTTTATGATCAAGTATAGAATTTTACGACTTCAGCCTTCATAATAATAATGTATGCGAAATTAAGATAATTTATATACTAATTTTGTGGGAGGATGAACAATGAACAAAAACGATGAAATTCAAAAAAAAAAATCCCAAGCATTATTGTTAGCTTTTTTTATTTATTTTGTTTAAGACATACAATTTTGTTTGTTTGACATTTCAACAAAACTGACATGTTTATTTTATGACATCATTCAAGAACTTGAAAAAATATTAAAAATTTAATTAAATAAAAAAAATAACTCATGTTTTTGTGTTTGGCCAAAAGGAAAATCAAGAAAAATATGAACATAATTTTGGCAGATGCCAACTACACAGGTCTGGTAACTGAACTAAAAGTCAATAATGGCGCCCAACGCGAGTCATTACATTAAAAAAAAAACTTAGAACCGATCCTTGTCGTTATTTATTTTTGCTTTTTAAAACAAAAGCTGACATTTCTTGTCAAATGAAGACTATCGACAAGTTGATTCCGATTTTAAAATTTTTTAAATAGCAAAAGAACCTGCTTTTTACAGAAGTTTTTGGGTATGAGACATTTATTGTTAAGTTATTAAAACTAACATTTCAGTTTGAAAGGTGTCAAAATGCGCCAACATTTTTGATACGGCGGATCGAAAAACGGAGTACGCAAATTGATTTAGGAGGTGGACATTACCTCATGTCACGCCCAGCTCTCTAGGTCCATTAGAACAATTTTATTTTGACAGGTGTCAAAATGTCAAATCAGAAGTCTGAAAATACGCGCTTCGTAACGTTTAACATTATATCTGTTTTCTTTTTTTTTTAATTGTTAAGAGCTCGTGACCGCTAAATTGCCTCGCTCTCGTCTCACTCTCAAGAGCGTGCGGTTTTGTTATCGCACATTATGAGAGCACTCTTGAAGTGAGCGCTTTGCTAGCGCACATTATGAGAGCGCTCTTGACGTGAGCGTTTATGAATTGAACGCGCGTGAGCGCGAGCCAAGCTAGAAGTGCGTATTTGGTAAGCGTTCATTTGGAAAGGCACGCTCGCGAGTCGCTCATGAGCGTCCGTTTCTGAATCCTGGTCCTCATTGCGGAGTATGTTTAAAAGTAATAATCACTGTGAGCCATACACCCAAGAAGCTGTTATACTTTATTTGAACATGTCAATCTAATTTGGCGCCCAACGCGAGTCATTATATTTGACATTTGGGAAAACAACTAAATTTAGGCAAAAGGGAAGAATTTCCAGATTTGTGAAATATTTTCAAAGCTTATAATCATCAACAGCGGAGGCAGTAGTAATGCACAGAAGTTGAATCTTTTTTTTTGTTAATTCATGGGAGGGGAGAGGAATGTACATGTTTATAAGTAAGTTGTTAAAATTCATTGAGCCGTAAATATCGCTGCATTTTTTATAATTAGTTTGAACATACATTCTCCATATTCAAATAACTTATGCATAGTTGATTTTTTGTTTAATGGCGCCCAACGCGAGTCTTAAAACAGTTAAGGCCGTTTTTTTTTATATTTTCTGATTTGTGTAAATTTTAATGTACAACATTTTCTATTAAGTTATTTGGGTGCGATAACAAAAATACATGCACCTAAATATAAACTTTTCTGATCAAATTCATTGAACCAAATATTTTTTGTTTCTGGAGCTAAGCACATAAGTTTCTGTACAACTTGTTTATTGAGAAAAAAAATTCTGAAGAGTCTAGATATTGCAGATATTTGACAAAGATCTAGTAGTGTATAAAACTCGCTATAAGCAACAATATAGGGCAAACAAACAACCAGACAAATTTCTCTTAGTTTTGAAACAGACCCAAAGGCTTTCTGCACAGACAAAGCCATCCGATAGGCACCCATTATTGATCGAGGGCATTAATATCGAAACTTCAGTAAATATTTAATTTAAATAAATTGGAAGTTCTACTGCATTCCAAGAAATTAACAAACAAAGAAGCCAATAAAAACTTTGGTTATTTCTTATCAAGAAACTAATATCTATAAAAAAAAAAAAAAAAATTCCAGTCGCCATCTTAATTGAGACAAAGCAACCGGGTGCGGCTATTAAAATCACCATCGCTTGTAAATAAATTGCAAAATCAAGCTTTATGCGATATCTAATCGAATCATTTTTAACTGTCTCGTCTGAGAGGGCAAATTTATGCATTCAATTTCTATGGATCTACCGAAACTAATCGATTTTTGTTTTTGAGAATATAATCGACAAAAATCGTAAAATTAAAAATTATGCTTATTTTGTTTGTTTAATAATGTTAATAAAGTTCAAGACTTATAATACTTAGTGTGACTTCACCTTAAAAAATTTAATCAAAAGATCAATAGATATGTCCCGCTATGGCTGATATACTAACGCCAGGGCGTTTAGTTTATGCTTGAAAATAATAAAGATACAATATTTAAGATAAAATTAATAAAAATAGTTTTGTGTTGTTTTTGTTTTCTATTTGTTTAGTTTGATAACTTTTTTTTCCGCATCGAACATGGACATAATACGATACCTTAACAACACTAATATGGTATTTTGTGCTTTTGGAATGTTAATGTAGAGAAAAATGTCACTTTTAATTTACGTACAGCATAATTAATGTAAGACCATTATTATTTGCCTTAAGGTTTCATATTACCGGCATGTTGTAATCTGCTTGTTGCCTACCAACTTGAATAGGCTTTTACTTCTTCTTCTTGTTGTTGTTCGACCGCACAACCTTTGGTGCGGCAAGTTATGGCCGGGTTCGGTTCCTTATACCTATAGACGAGCGAACTCCTATTTAATTTATGTTTTACTTTAACTTGATCAATAACCTAATAAAGTCACTGTCAATTTGTAACTTGATAACATAGTGAGTGCTGTTGGTTTTGTTGCTGTTGGTTTTGTTGCTGTTGGGCATTGCTATAGTGGACGCTGCCACTACCACTGCCGCCACCGCGATTGGTTACCGAAACCGAAGGGGTTACCATTCAGTTGCAGGCATTATATGTATTTATTATGTATGTGCCGGGGCTTAATAGTGAAACTATCTCTATGATCCCGACACACTGTCAATAGACAACAAAACAAATCTGTAACCACAGTTATTTGGTTTTTGCGGTACAGGTCAATAATTGTAACTTGATTTAAAAAAAAAAAAGGAACATTTCAGCCAAACCTCGTTACATACACACTGCTTGCCCTGTATCCTAAAAAAGAGCTGCTGAAATTAGAACATTAGTGGTAGGTAGTAGGGAACAATTGTACTTTCTTCACGGTCACTCAACTTCAGTTTACTAATCGAACGTAATCTATCTATCTATATGGGGTGATTCGCATGCGGTGTAACAAAAAGCTGGAGCGTGTAGGTTGGGTTGAGACAAGAAAATAATCGTATAGGAGGCGGAGAGTCTAACCCCATTGAATTATAAAAACAAAAATACTACTTAATGACGTAAAATTCTGAACAAAATTAGTTTGAACAAAATTTTTTCAATTTTTTTTTTCGAAGTTTTTGAGTTTAAAAATTAATTTTCAAAAACTATTCTCTAAAACAACTTTATTTAAAAATACAGTAAAAGAAGAGATTTCTGGCTTTACAAAAAAGTGCATCATGTCCTTCATTGTATGTGAAACTGTTGTTAATGAATATTTTTTTTTTCTGTTTTAAGTCAACTTTTTTTAGCAAATTACTCCTCCTGTGTCTAAACGGTCTCAACCCAACCTACATGTTCTAGCTTTTTGTCACTTTGTATGCGAATCACCCTGTATAGACTCAAGAACTACTGAACCGATTTTACAGCGTTTTTTTTTTAAGCAGTGTGTTGGTTGGCAGCGGGAAGGTTTGAAAAGTGGTTTTAGTAAAACAGGCCAACTCTTCCAACCTTAAGTTTTCTCATTATAAGTATTTAAATGAATATTGATCATGGAATGCATATTTTTATCTTATCTCTTTATCTTCAAACTTAAATTGAAAATATGTCGTTTATTCCGAAAATTCCACAAAACTCTTTTGGCTTATCTAAGGCCTAGTTTTTCAGTGGTGAGTTAAACCAGAGTTAGCTTATTCTAGAAGTAAATTAACCATAGTGAACTAAAAAAGAAGTTTTTCGGTGTTTTCATCTGTTCAGTTAATTCTGAGTTAACTCACCAAATTCGATGAGTTAACTCGGGTTTAACTTTAATCTCGCACTGAAAAACTGGACCTCAGTAGGGTATATATCCATAAATTTTTAATTTATACTTTTAGCCTGTAGGTTTTCTTAAAAAAAATGTGTTTTATGCTTATATATATAATGAAATGTGAGCTTAACACCTTCCCCTGATCGAAATTCTAGATTCATGGCTTGCTCCATTCAGCCGAGGAATACGAACACTCTAGCTTAAATTCTTCTCACTGAAAGTTTGAATAACGACATCCCTGATGCATAAAGATTTCCAACTGCATATACATGTACATAGATGCACCTTTATATTATGTACCTGTTGATTTTGCTGTTGACTCAAGCCTGTAATCAGAGCTAAAATAAAGTCATGTCTTGTTTTGAGTGAGAAATTGCTCGAATACAATAATAATAATTAAAATTTATACAAAAACCTACGGCAAAAAAAAAATATTAATTCATCAATCAAGTTTCCTCTGTCCTATACCAACCACTACACCACCTCTTGCAGTTGCAGTATTCAAAAATGCAAAGCAAATAATGCAGATGCAGTATATGAGAATACGAGTGCTTTTGCTGTGTGCTAGAGCAAGTAGTTAACACCTAATTGTGGCTAAAGATGGAGTGCCAATGTGAATGGTTTGAATTCTAGGCTTTACTTCTTGGGAAACTATATAGGAGCTGACAGGCGTAAACAAAGAATCGACGCGACCGACCAACGCACGTATACTTATATGATTTGCGGATATTTTGACATGACTTATGCGGTCTAGTGGGAATTAAATTGATATTGCTGAGGGAATAATATATACGTAATATAATAATAATGTGTGAAATAGAAAACAAGAATTGCATTATGTGTCAAAGCAAACAAATGCATACAGTTTTAGCTTACAGATGTCAGACAAAGTGCCAAGTTGATATGTAAATTATATTGTGTTTGCTGGTTAATTTTGCATAACCATAAACATGAGCTCAGCTAAGGATGGTTGTATAGAAGTTTTTTTGTTCTGTTAAATTTTCTTTAGTTCTGCATCAAGTTTCAGGGAATCTCAGGCATCAAACACTCAAGTGAAAATATTATGGAATAAATTGATGGATAAAGTTTGATTCGAATATCAATTTCACTCTTTCTGAACTACTGTATGTACGAAATGACCACATTAAATATTTAAACTTATGTAGGTACATCAATCAGGTCATATGAAAAAGTAAGTAAAAGCTAAATATTGAAAAAAGCTAATGCTCACTTTGCACAGTTAAGTATATAAGTGTCAACGAAATACTCACTTCTAATTTGGACTGAATTTCATGATAATAAAATCAAGCAACCACCAGATCGATTTTGGTTAATGCGAGTACAGGGTCGAGAGCTTTCGGGTGAAAGATGTTTATGTTAAGCTCAAGCCAACTTTTTGTTTGCATCAAGTACAAAATTTATTTTAGGTCCGTTTGTACTACCTCTTTAATAATCTAGAAGAGCTTTCGAACTTTTCCGAGGTTAAATTTTCGAATTTTATCAAAGCCTCCAAATGGCTGGACAATCCATGAAAAACTTTTATAGGTTAACTTATTGGGAGTGTTCAATCCTCCAGGGATCTACATTGATCTAAGTTTGGTAGAAATAAGATCCTCTAACAGCCCAAAAACCTAACCTATGTCTGTTTGTATGTAATATCACATCTTCAGAGGATGAAATTTATTTCTAAGTCCTCATGTTGTCAGGTAGATTTTGAGGTAAAATCAGTTCAGCATCATTTATAGTCAAAATAAATATTAAAGGTCCTAACCGGCTTCCTTCAGGTACTCCAGACAGTGCATGAATAGTTTTGAATGCAGGTACTGGTATTGTGGGATATTTTATGAAATGTTCCAATAGCATCTACTTCTTGGCCTTTCTCTAAAGCAAACAGTGTCATTGAGAAGAATACAGTCAGGTTGGTGGTTGTTGGCCGACCTTTCAATACCTCATGTTGCTTAGGGTAGCAAAATTGATTTACAGAGAAGAAACAATGACTTGTTTAGTATGTTTTCAAGAGAGTTGGGCAATGGCATTAGGTATAATTGGAAATATCATTTTTGCTCCCTTTGTGAATATAGATTATAAAAGAATCTTTCCACAGTTTGGGGAAAACACCACTTGCAGTTGCAATAGAGAGCTGGAAGAGCTTAGTAAGGGCAAGCGGTAGGGCTTATAAATTGTCAATACATTTCTACTTCTGATATATTTAGGTACCTACTATAGGGCTATTTAAGGAAATTTAAAAACAAAATAAGGTAATTTCATCAAACCATTACGGTGATAGTGATCACGAAAAAAGTGGTTTAGGCAATTCTGTTTGTCTGTTTTTAACTCGACCTACAGCCTTGACCACTGACGCGATTTTCTTGAAATTTGCAACTGAAGAATTTTTAATGATTTCCTACGGAAGGAAATTAAATCATTTACTAGCTCGGAAAATAACATTTCCTGCCATGCAACCATTATGAAAAAGGTAGGTAATTTATCTCGGAAACAGCTCTGATGATTTGATAAAAAAAATTTGTGCACTATGGTAAAGGTATGTACATATATGGTTTTTTGCATTTTTTTAAACAAAAAATACCGAAAACCCTTGATAGATATAAAAAGGCATATTTTACACTTCTTTACACACTTTTTTTTAGATTTTTCAAAAAAAAAATAAAATTGAAAAAAAAAACAACGATTTTTCTTTTACCTTTTTTTAAAGCCAGAAGTCTGCTCTTTTTTTTATTTTTAAGTCAACTTATTTCTATTAATAGTTTTCAAAAAAAATTACTTTCGAACTCAAAAATTTAGGAATTCAGGAAGGCGCAAAGTGCCGCAATAGCTGACATTAATTCCAAAAACTAAATTTAGGATATATATTTTTCGAATAGGTAATATCTAGTTTATTCAAAAATGCAAATCAATTCATTTAAGAGTCTCTGATTCATCACAGCGCAGCTTAGTTGAAGCTTTGTTGAATCCGAAAAAATTGGCGTTTTTTTCTACCTTCTATAGAACTTGAATTTTTGTTAATTTTCCATTCATTTCAAAATCTTGGTATGGAGCCTTCAATTTCGGGTATGTTACAATGTGTAAGACATAACAAAACACAAACAAAATTTGTGAAATAGAGGTGATGTCCTGTGGTAGGCGTGTCAGTTGGGTGGGTTCAAAAATATCTTGGGTTTGGTCTTACAAGCTTTCGTGCAAAATTTCAAGTTCCTAGCCTTAACGACTGATTAGTTGCCTCATTCAAGGGCATTCTGCCCCATTCTGCCACGTTTTTTTTTTTTTTTTTTTTTTTTTTTTGAGGTTAAAACTTTTTTAAGAGTTCTTTTTAACTATTTCAGAGACCGAGTTTCATGCTTCTGTACCATTTTCTCTGATTTATTTTGTGCATGTCCTTTAACAATTTTTTTTATTCTAGGTTAGGTTAGGTTGTTGGGCTGACAAATTGGTGTTGTTATTGTCACACTTAGATCAATGTAGATCCGTTGTGCTACCCATGAGTGTAATCACTCTATTGTGATAAAAACCTATGTGTTCTTTAATCAGTCAAGCCATTTTGAGGCATTGACGAAGTTCAATATTTTAGTTTCCGAAATATTTGATAGATCTTCTAGATTATCAAAGAAGTAACTACCAAGAAATTTCATTCTTTGGTGGCAGAGTGCAGGGCAGTGACAGAGAAAGTGCGATGTGTCTTCATGCACCTCTTCATCACCACATCCCCTACATATGTCATCTGTACTAAGTTTCATTTTAAATTTATGATATTTTAGTAAATTATGTCCGGTGATTATGCTCGTAAGAGAGCGAAGGGACTTCTTACTAAGTTGCATAATTTTTTCTGTTCTCTGCTTATTAAAGCAAGGCCATATTTTCCTAGTAGTATCACAGGTATCAAGTAGATTCCACCTTTCATTGGATTTCTCTAGGATTAAGTCTGAAATTTTCCGTTTAATGTTACAGGGCGGGATGTTGACCAGCTCTGCTTGACTAGCTTCAAGCGCTGATCCCTGTCTTGCCAACTCATCGGCATTTTCATTACCCGGTATCCCGCTGTGTCCTGGGACCCAGCAGAGTCTAATATTGTGCTGCGCGCCAAGAACCTTAAGCTCTTCGCGACAGCAAGAAACAAGCTTAGATTTAATCACATTGGCAGAAATCGCTTTTATTGCCGCTTGGCTATCAATGTAAAAGGTGATATCAGCCCGTGGTATCGCCATCATTGATACCTGTCTAGCAGCTGTTGTCACTGCCAGGACCTCCGCTTGGAAGACACTACTATAATCTGGGAGCCTAAGTGAGTTGTTTAGCTCAAGAGGCTCTGAGAAAAAGCCTGCACCAACACCCGTGTCCATTTTGGAGCCATCAGTATAGATCGCTATTGCGGATTCACTGGTGTAGGGTTGGTTATTCAACCATTCTTCTCTGCCTGGAAAGGCAGTTTTAAATGGTTTATGAAAGTCAAATTCGGGTGTTTTATAGTCTGTAATGATACTATCACTCGAATATTTGTGAAGAATCTGAGCATGTCCTTTTGTGCTGTTTTTCCAGGAATTAGTCTGGCTTAGCCGTAAGGCGCTATATGCTGCGGATTCTTGTACGAAAAGGTCTAGGGGTTTCAGGTTGAGTATCGCCTCCAACCCTGCAGTTGGAGTGGATTTCATGGTCCCTGTAATCCCAATGCACGCAAGTCTCTGAACTTTTGTCAGAGTTTTGAGGTTTGTGCTTTTTTCAATTGCATTCCACCAGACCAAATTACCATAAGTTAGTATTGGTCTAATTATTGCCAAATACATCCACCTGATAATTTTTGGACTCGGTCCCCAGGATTTCCCAAAGATTCTGTTACAAGAATAGAATGCAATCATTCCTTTTTTGGCTCGTTCCTTAGTGTTAAGACTCCAGTTTAGTTTCCTATCTAGAATCACACCGAGATACTTTGCCTTATCTGAAATCTTCAGAGGTGTCCCTTCAATTGAAGGAATTCTGAAGCTTGGTATTTTCGTTTTGTTTGTAAAAAGGACTAGTTCTGTTTTTGACGGATTAACCGTCAGGCCACATTTCTTAGTCCATCTATTAACTTTAGAAAGGGCATATTCGATCTGTTCGCTGATAGTGGATAAGAATTTTCCTGTCGCTAATAACGCAAGGTCGCCAGCGTAGGCTACTATCCTTACTCCGCAGTGTTTCAGATCGAGTAGGATTGTGTTCATAACTAGCACCCAGAGGAGTGGTGACAGGACTCCCCCTTGTGGGGTACCTCTGGATGTGGTTACTCTCATTTGTATACCAGCTAGTTCCGAGTTAATTTGCCTGTTTCTTAACATGCACATAACCCAATCTATTAACGAATTATCAACCTTATTGTCTACTAGAGCTGCTTTTACTGCTTCATTTTTCACGTTATTGAAAGCACCTTCAATATCAAGAAACGCAGCAAGGGTATACTCTTTGTCGCTTTTTGTTTTTTCAATCGTGCCAACGACGCTGTGAAGAGCCGTTTCTACACTCTTCCCCTTTGTGTAGGCATGCTGTGCTGGGGATAGTTCAACCAGTTTCAAAGTGCCTCGAATATGTAGGTCTATCAGTCTTTCAAACGTTTTAAGAATAAACGATGTCAGGCTAATTGGCCTGAAGTCTTTTGCTTCTGTGTGGCTTGGCTTGCCAGCTTTTGGAATAAAAACCACCTTGACTTCGCGCCATGACAAGGGAACATATCCCCATTTTAAACTATTAAGGAATATATTTTTCAGGTGCGGTATAATTAGGGTTTCGCTTTTCTGTAGCATCATTGGAAAGATGCCGTCAAGGCCAGGGGATTTATACGGAGAAAAGGAATGGATGGCCCATCTGATCTTTTCATCCGTTATAATATCCGATGGTACAATGTGTTCCGTGTAGGACTCTGTTTCCGGGTTGCTGTCATTTGACCCGCAGCCCGGGAAGTGAGTATTTATCAAGTGTTCAAGAGTCTCATTGCAGGATTCGGTCCAGCACCCAGTGGGCGTCTTAAGAGATCCTAGAGCGATCGAATCTTTGGAAAGAATTTTTCTTAGCCTGGCCGATTCGTTTGTACCTTCGATTTCACTGCAAAAAGTTCTCCATGAGTTACGTTTCGCTCGTTGCGTTTCTGCTTTAAATTTTCGCTGACTGGTTTTATAGATATCCCAGTCATTATCGCTTCTGGTATTTTTAGCAGCATTGAAAAGTCTTCTCGTTTCTTTTCTCAAATTGCCGAGTTCTACAGTCCACCAGGGTGGTTTCTTTTTTCCCTTCCCAGTATGTTTCAGTGGACAACCTTTCTCAAAGGCGTTACTTAGAATCACCCTGAGATCTTCAGATGCTTGATCAATATGTTTAGGTTCTTGAATCGCAGTGTAATTGAGATTTTTGCATCTCTTCTCTAATTCCCTGTTAAAGAGATCCCAGTTAGTATTCCTGAAATTCCTATAAGGTTTCGGTCTTTCCACTGTATCACCTATCAAGAAACTTATAAGTTTATGGTCTGAAAATGATTCTTCTTTGAGAACCTTCCATTGTTCGATTGAAACTGTATCGGAGTTATTAGTAACAGTTATATCGATCACTTCTTCCCTATTTTTAGTAACAAATGTGGGCTCATTGCCCCTATTTGCCACTAGTAAATTATGTTCTATTATGAATTCAAAAAGAGACTCACCTCTACTGTTAGTGTCGGTACTTCCCCATTGAGCATGATGTGAGTTAGCATCACATCCTAGGACCAAGTCCCAACCGTCAGTTGCTGCCCGCTCCACAAGCTGGCCTGTGAGATTCGCAGGTGGTCCCTCCGTCCCGTCGTAAGGCATATAACAGGATGCCAGGATGAGTGGTGGGAGCCCGATCCGCTCCAGCTTCACGGCAGTCTGATCTATATTGCTATACGTAGATAAAAGAAAGAGGTTAAACTGTTTCCTAGCTACAATGCAAGTTCTAAAATTACTGTTTGCTACCGCTTGCGCAGTTTTGAACAGTGTAAGTCCCTTTGAGTTTAAACCCTTAATTTTGCCACCTGATCCAATCCAGGGTTCCTGAATAAGGGCGATATCTATTTGGCTACTCTCCATGAGGTAGACAAGGTTAGCGCTGGCGGCTTTACTATGTTGAAGATTAATTTGTATTAATTTCATGTTCATATTTATTAAAAACCTCCCGCCCCTTACTTACTTGTTTGTTCTGATTGGCCATTAATCTCAGTTTACACCGGTTAATCCCGATGCGCACCTTGAAGCCAATTTTCTTCAGAAGTGGTATAGACTTGTGACTAAGCTGCACAACCACTTCTGCACCTTCCTTCGTCTGCTCCCCAATATCAAGCACTTTCCAGTTTTCACTGTGTTGTTCTGTATTTAGGGATTGCAGATACCTCTCAATTCTGTCTCTAGGGATGGTCGGACCCCGCAACATCATCTTCGCCTTAGGTTTATTAAGGTCTTTTATTTCCTTAAGACCTATTAGGCGAAGGTCAGCGTTAGGCCAGGGAGCTACCGTTCTTTTGACGAAGTTCTGCAGCCACACGAGAGTGTTGCCGTCCTCGCATGTCAGCAGCTTGAATCCGTGGACGGTTCTTAAGCTACCGAAGAGAGGCGGTGGCCCGTTCTTAACGATAGCATCGTTCACCTCGTCCAGGATTCTAACTTCCATCAATTGCCATTGATCATTGGAAAGTTTCCGAGAAGGTGTACCGAAATCCGCAATGGCAAATTGTCGCTTCTCAATGGTCCCTTCCGTAATCAAGGTCTTCGGTCTTTTTGTTTTTGGTGATGGGTTCGTAGGCGAAGACTTATCGTCCTGCCTAGCTCTTTTGAACGCCGTTGAGTTTGGTTCGGGGTGGGGCGCAGTGCCAGCCTTCTCCTTTGCCGCCCTCAAGGTCTTTGTTCTTTTGTTCGTCAAGTTGTTCGTTATGTCAGTGGTCGTCAGAGTCTTTAGTCTCTGAGTAGCATTGTCCAACGCTAGCTTCTCCCTGGCCGTTAAGGTTACGGGGTTCTTGCTAGAAAGACGTCGGACAATCCTCTCAGCGTTGCGTCGTCTCTTCCTTTGTATACGTTCATTGAGACTTCCAGCTCTCTGTGAGGCCTTGGTCTCAATGACGGTGTTCGTCGTCGTGTTCCCTGTCAGGTCTATGACGCTACTTCTGCTTGACGAAGATGGAAGAGTCGCGCCGGAGTAGCCTGCGGGGCTTGGGCCCCCAGCGCCACTCCCACACGGCTCCCCCACCCCCATCGCCAGTGGTCCCATTTTCCCGGTTGGGGGAAGTGATTCCGCTGTCTGCGTCGTTGGCGTCAATGTCGGTGTCTTTGTCGTGAGAGTATCTAATGGGATCGGACCTACCCTCGGCTGTGTTTTAGTACCAGTCGGTGGATTGGGCGGTCCCATCAGAGTACTCGCGCTCGTACCTTCTGTTGAGGTCACCTTTTTGGACGGTTGGGCAAGTGCCCCTCCTGTCTTCTTAGGATCATTCTCCAGAAAAGCACGTGCGTTTTGGAGTCGTATACGTTCGTTGTCGGTCAGTTCCTCCCAACTCCTTTTGCCAAGTCGTTTGATTGTCTTCTTACAGTTGGAGATTTTACTCCGAACTGAGGAAGTTGACAATCGTGAGAAGGTGGAGCTCGCAACGGAACATGCGTCGTCGTCAGTCAGAGTTCCGATGCTAACTCCATCATCTACACCGAGGTTGGAGAAGGGGGTGAGAAGAAGTTCTTCTTCCTCTTGTGTAATTGTCTTTGTCGTCTTGTCTTGTTGTTGTTTGTTGTTGTTGTTGTTGTTGTTGTTGTTGTTGTTTGTCACTGGCGACTTCTCCCCTCCTACTATTGGAGAGGCAAAGCCCGCGCCGGCAGCCGTGACTACTGTCGACGTTTCAACGTATATCCCCGTTGATGATTTGTTCGTTTGTTGTGTCTTGTCCATGGTTTTTATCGTTTTGGGTTCCTCTTTGTTGGCTTAGGACCACAGCTGACCGGCTGAAGATTTAAGAAATAAAAATCTACAGCCGCCCAGCTGAGGCCCCAAACGTAAGCCTCCCCACCGCACCAAGGTGGAAACCCGGCAACTTCAACCACAAGAGAGAGTTCGTGCGATCCAGACGTGCATTTTATTTGTTCTTGTTTCGAAACATCCTACTCGGTCTAGGATTTTGATGGACGCATCTTTCAACTTGTATATATAATTATATAAAGGGTTTTTCAATAAGAGGTGTTATTTTGAATAGCCCGCTATTTCGGTAGCTGTCACTTTTGAAGCTGTCATTTTTTGACATTTGACAAGTAGAAACTACACCATTAATAAAAATGGAACGATACAAGCTTTAATAACGCATTGAAATTATTAAAATTCACTATAAAAATGGTGAAAATTTGGCAGAGACGGTTCGTAAAACTAAAACATTTTTGGGTCGTCGTGAAGCACCTTGTCGGACCGCAATACAGAAATTGGTGGACAAATTCGAGCTGTTGGGACAAGTTAGTGACGTGAAGAATAAAACCCGTGCACGTCGCTCAAGAACAACTGAGAATATTGCTGTTGTAGCCCAAAGTGTTGAAGAAAACCCAGGTTTGTCCATTCCTCGTCGTTCTTTGGAATTAGGCATTCCACAAACGTCATTACACCGTATTTTGCATAAAGACTTGGATCTTAAGGCTTATAAAGTTCAGTTAACACAAGAACTCAAGCCGGCTGATCATCAACAACGTCGTGTCTATGCTGATTGGGTCCTTGAAATGCATGAAAATGATCCGGAATTTCATCGAAAAATCCTCTTGACTGATGAGGCCCACTTCCACCTCGGAGGCTACGTCAACAAGCAAAACTGTCGCATCTGGGGCTCGGAAAACCCAAGAGTTATTGTTGAAAAGCCTCTCCATCCTCAACGCGTGACTGTTTGGTGCGGTTTATGGTCCGGCGGGGTCATTGGACCTTACTTTTTCGAAAATGAGGCTGGAGCAACAGTTACGGTCAATGGATTGCGCTATCGAGAGATGATTAATGATTTTTTATGGCCGGAATTGGATGGTATTGATCTGGACAACGTTTACTTTCAACAAGACGGCGCTACGTGCCACACAAGCAATGAAACCATCGATCTTTTACGGGAAAAGTTTCCGGACCGTGTTATCTCTCGAAGAGGTGATCACAATTGGCCACCGAGATCTTGTGATTTAACACCTTGCGACTTCTTCCTTTTGGGCCACGTGAAAGATAAGGTCTACGCCAACAGCCCAGCGTCGATTCAAGATCTCAAAGATGGAATTCGTGAGGCTATCGAGGACATAGGGCAGCCACTTTGCGATTTGGTTATGTAAAATTTCATGAAAAGGATATGGTCCTGTAAGCGTGGTCGTGGCGGCCATTTGGCTGATGTTGTGTTCCATTATTAACGGCATACCTTCCTCTTTATAATGAAATAAACATCCGATCATCTATCTCAAAAAATGCCATTTTTCTTTGAATATCAAAATAACACCTCTTATTGGAAAACCCTTTAGTATGAAAAAGTGGACGTTTTGGTGGACGTGGTAATTGTTGGATTAAAAAATAACAATAAATAAGTTCTAACATTTCCTGAAATTTTAAGTTTTCTAACTCTTTTGGATCATTTATTGTCTAGAATTGGGTCATTCTGTCCCAGTGTGCGATGGACTGTATGAAGAAAGCCACTTTTTTCAATGATGAGTAGTTTGATTAAGATCTCGCATTTTTTTACATGAAAACATTGAGTGTCAATAGTTTTACAAGAAACTGCAATTACGTTACCTTCTAAAAATCAAAGCTCATGCCGGAAAATGTAACTTTAACTAGGTAACAGGTGTTTTTTTTTTTCTGACAAGCAATTAGTAGTAGTAGTAGCTAGAAGACACCTTTAGCTAGCTAAACAAACTTCTAAATAATTTAAAAAATCAAAATTTATTTTTTTTAGTATTTTCCTATTCATATAATCCCCTCAATTAACGAAAGTTCAACTTTGAGTCCATATAATTAAGATTTCACTTAATAACAAAAATTAGCGTTCGCCTTCTAAAATTTCAAATCCAAAAGTCAAATATTTAACAGGCCTGTACCAAGCAGCACCCGAACACGAGTATAGGTAGGTGCATACAAAAATACCTATACATATACCTACCTACTAAACATCATCAATAATATTATGGTTTTGTATTTCCTTTCAAACTAATTAGCATACACGTCTAAACTGCGCGCCTGGAAAAACATAAATCACGCGCTACGTAAATTGCCACCCACATGCATTTACGAGAATCCATTCACCTTCCATCGAAAATCAAACGTTGATTGGTGCTGTTTTGGCGTTGGTTGATTTGGTTTTGCCAGCATTCCTGTCTCCTCTCTCTCTCTCGCTGTGAGGCCGGTCATGCATCAAAACACCAAAGCCAAGGCAATCGATCAAATTCGTTCCTTCGTTCGTTCGTTTGCTTACGGTAAATATTTGACATTTTTCTACATGAGTTATCGATAACTCAACGAAATAATTCAATTGTTTACCTTTTTGCTGTTGATATTTGCAAAAATATCATCGCTTCGCCATTGACTTTAAGTCACGTCAATAATTCTCTTGATGTGGCTTTATGGTGACCATCATCTTCGTGCCAGAAAAAAAAAAAATACTCAGGATGCGAAATGCAAATATTTGGACATAAATATGAATGCGAGCCGAGGAGATGCGATGGAATGGATGCGCAATGGTGACAGATCTTGAACATCACATCACATCACATCTCCGGACGCGACGTTAGCTTCTGCGTTGTAGGTATAGTGTAGTGAACTGTGGAATACCTTAATATTTGACAAACTTATTCACTTCTTTAGTTCTCATAGTCGGGAACTTAGAGTTACAATATACGAAATAATCGAAATTGCATAATATGCGATAAAAGTTGATCGTACAAACAAGTTGTGCTTCATCAGACTTGTATTTTAAGCTGTCTGGAAAGCTTTGTATTGCTGTTTTAAGTTTAAGACAAATTACGATTTCAATAATCGTATATCGATATAAAACAAGCAATTTATCGATATACAAAAAACATTTTATTTTTTTTCCAATATTTAGGTATATATTTTAGGATAACTCAAAATTTTCATAATCGTCTATCGATAAAAAAGCCAATTATCGATAAACAAAAACTATTCCAAAATATACTTTTTTTCAATATTTATACATTCTTAAAACGCACTACAGACTGATTATCGCGTGAGAGAGAAGGCAACTCCAATTACAGTATTATTTTGACATAGTTATCGATCGTGTTATCAATCAGTTATCTATTTCAGTCGTAGACTAACACGGACACAGGAATGGTTGAGAGCTGTAATTCATTAGGCTTTGGTTCTCCACGTGCTGTTTTCTCTTCATCGCCATTATTGGCTTCAAAATTCAACAAAAATAATTGGTGAAGGGGTGATAACCGATATATTCTTGTTACCGATATTTTAAATGATACCGAATAAGTATACTTTTTTAAAGGGTATCACACCATCGACACTTCGTATTTAAAGCCAAGTTCAAACACAGGAGTTAAGTGTAGTTGAGGGCAGTTGGAGCTTTACAGCCCCCATTGACCGAATCCTAGATCCGCCCCTGTTTATATTTATAATAAGTCTGATTTCTCCTGAGATGGACCAGATGCCCAATGAGGATGATAAACTTTGAGATAAAGACCAACAAGGACTGAAAAGACTTAAAAATTTGCAACCTTCAGTCTCGGACTCTATTAGTCTCTTATAGAAATACAATAAAATAAAAAAAAAAACCATGATGTGTTGTAATAATATTTGACGAATTTTGAACATAGAATGTTGATTTTTCACCTCAGGAAAGGTGGGAAGTCGTCGTTGATGTTGTGTTATGAAATGGATACGTCTGAGACGACTGAAACAACTACTTAGCAAGGCTAATAGAAGTTTACAAAAAAAAAGAAACAACAAAAATTTAAAAGAAAACACATATAGGTATCTCTCGGCTGCAACATACCATCTACACCTATACAACTATACTCGAATCAATTTAAAATTAAATAGCAGATCTCTAAACCATACATAGCTCGCAGCTCACAGCCATGGCTAACAGGAAGCCTACGCGCAGCAGCATCCAATTTGAAAGGCTCGCAAAAAATAAAAATTACGGCCAATAAATTACATCTCAATCTAAAGTCAATTAATATGGGAATTACATAGTCGAGGCTTAGCTCAGGAGACCCCCTAATTAATACAACCGAAATCTGATGAATAAATTATTATACTTATGCATGGATATTGAATATCTTCAATGTGGCTCGTTACATGTTCGTGTACATATTTTAGTCGGAGCCCGATTTACCGGCTGATAAGGGTTAAAATCAATTTTCCTCCCATACCCATAGTTAATGCGCGAGTTTCGAAGAAAAAAAATATACAAGATAAAAGATGGAGCCTCTGGGACAATCTATTGTAAAAGGTCATTAGATTATTTATGTTGTCTGTTCATGAAATATGAGCCTTACTGTTTAACAGCGCAGTAGCCAACTAAAGCAATCAGTTAGTGTGTTTTCAATGTTAAAGTCACTTCCAGTCGAAATTGATTTAAATCCAAAGAAGAAAAAAGAGAACTTTGATTTATTAGTTTATTTAGATTAGGCAGTTTTAAAAGTTTTGCGTTAACATCTTTCACAACACATACACACACACGAAAAATGATTATTAATATATGAACGGGATTTTCTTGAAAAGAAAGATATACATTTAGTTTTAGGTATAGGCGAGGTTGAATGAAATTCCTCAATCTAAATACTATAGAGAGACTCGATTGATTTAATTTGAATAGTTATTAATATTAATAGCATGCGGTATACCTAGTATTATAACTGAACGAGCTGCTTATGGTTTTAAATAACTCAAATAACTCGTTCTTCGCACGATGTTAACACAAAAAAGCTTTATCTTAAATTTAATACGAAATTTCAAATAGAAGCCTTTTATGGATTTTTTTTTTGTTTTGTTTTCTTTTCTTTTCAATAGGAAGCCAGAAATAAAATGTTTTCCATGTTTTCAAATTGAATGAGATTCGGTTTTTATCAATTTAATTTTTCAATTTAAACTATGACTCATGTGATTATGCTGAATTAATTATTAAGCCACATTATTGAGTAATCAAGTTTTACCCTTGAAATGCTAACACAAAAAATTGGTCTCGAACTTTGTTACATTTTTAAGAAGAAGTCTTAAAAAAGTTTTTAAGGTCCAGTTTTTCAGTGCGTGTGATTAAAGTTAAACCCGAGTTAACTCATCAAATTTGGTGAGTTAACTCATCAAATTTGGTGAGTTAACTCAATATTAACTGAACAGACGATTTTTTTGTTTTATCCACCGAGCTTGGTTAGTCGTTCTGCATGCATTCTCCACCGAAAAACTGCTTCTACAGTTCACTATGGGTTAATTTAGTAATTTGCTTCTAGAGTTAGCTAACTCTGGTTTAACTCACCACCGAAAAACTGGGTCTTAATGTACCAAATTTAAGCATTTATCAACTATCAATTGATAATAAATTGGCAATAGGAATTGGGGTGAGATTTTTAGACTCTAGACATTAGGAATCCAACCAGTGAGTGCCAGAAAAGATGTAAAGAAAACATACTACAGAGGAGATGACCATGAGGTGTCCTTTAGATCTCTTCATCAAGTACATGGTATCCAACAGTGCTACCAGGCTTAAAAAAGCAGTTTGTTGGACAGACAAGTTGTTGGTCACACAAAAATTCTGGAACTGTTGCCAAGAAATCTGCGGTCGATCCATATTGACTACCACTCCCCCTCTCTAAACTTCCAAGAAAGTTTCAGTGTGCTTTTTCCAACCAGAGACGAGTGGAAAAATGATTATCGGTGACAAATGAGTATGACACCACAATTTTCACTGACGGCTCAAAGATGATTGATGGAGTTGGGGAGGGTGTTTTCTCGGAGGCACTAAAAATAAATAAATCTTATCGCCTGCCTAATACCTCCAGCGTATATCTGAGGTACTGAGGTACTAGCCATTAAAGAAGCCTATATAGGATACTCAAACAAAAAACAATATCTAACCAAAATATTCACAATGTGGCCACGATAGCTGCAATCAAAGCAATTGATAGCTTCCTGGTAACCTCAAAGTTAGTAAATCACTGCAGAGTTGAGCTCGTAGGCTTTAGTGATAGTACTAAAATTTCTCATATGGGTCCCTGGCCATCATAGTGACATCGAAGGTAATGAGCAAGCGAATGAGCTTGCCAGACAGGGATCAGTTCTTCTCATCTCTCAGGCAGAAGAAGTTGACCTTCCACTGGGATTCGTTAAGGGCAGAACATAAAAAGGTGGCAAGGTCTGTCAAACTGCAAGATATCTAGGAAGATGGGCTACCTATGACAAAAACATTTAATAAATTTTTATATTTTAATTTAATAAATGGAAACAGAACAGATACGGCCAGGATCGTTGCAATCATTACTGGCCGGTGTCCAATAGGAGAACATGCTGCTAAGTTCCGCATACCTTAATAGTTTCGTCGTAGCTGCAAGAACTCTCTAGAGAAATAAATCATCGAACAGTTTCTCTGTAACTGCCCAGCCCTGGACAGGTCTTGCTTCCTGGCATTTGAAAGCCCTGTTCTCGATAACCTAAACGTGCTGTCGAACAAAAGGATAAACGATTGTATCTCTTTCCTAAATGGATCTAAAAGACCAAACAATATCTTCTCCTCAACTCTTGCATTCGAAGTGTAAGGACTAGCAATGGTCTACCAAGGTTCGGTTCGGATCGAAAGTCATAGACTGTATCGCTATTGACTACTGCTTCGAACCAATTCTCGATGGAGTATTGTTGGCCTCATATAAGTTAAGGTAATAACACTAAAAATATAAAATTCATATACAAAAATCGTCACTAGCTTTTCGGACAACCACTTAATCTATAATTGGTGAAGGGCTTAAAGCTTTGCTTAAACCTAGGTAGGTTTGCCTTGACTTTGAAAAAGCTCAACCACAAGTTGATCTATAGTTATAGGGTATACGGCTGGTTCTCAACCCCAATGGGAACTACCTAGCACACAGTGTGAGCTCAACATTCCCTTGAGGCTGGCTGGCACAGACCAAAACCTATTCCCTACCAATCAACAAATTCGTAATTAACTTCTCGGACAATCACTTACTCTATAACTGGTGCAAGCCTTAAAGTATTGACATATACATACCTAGTAGGCATTACCTTGCTTGGAACAGGCTCAGCCACGAGTGGATCTGGTGAAGGGTTATATGGTCGGATCTCAACCCTAACGGAACCACCAAGCACACAGTTGTGAGCTTAGTGCTCTTTTAGGGCTGCGGGAAAAAACCATAACCTAGTCCCCTAAGCAATTCTATTTAGACTACCAACACTACCCCCATATCAACAAACAAATCAGGTCAAATGAGTTATGGTATCAAAACGGCAAGCGCGTCGCATAACAGCGCTAATTGGGTTCTTCGGGAACAGGTGTTCTTAGAACCGACATTTTTAGTTTGGGACTTTATTCATATGTCCCAATTTTTAATTTAATTCATTTTTATTTTGGGTTTAAGTCCATTCCACTTCCTAAAAATCATGACAGTATCTTCATTAGGAGTTAACTCACTTATGACCTACTTCCACTAGCGCCACGAAAAGTCTTCTTTCTTGTACATTGAACAACATAAATATAAACATTTAACTAGACAATTTTTAAGAAAATAAATAACTTAAAAATTAAAGGTTAAAATGAAAAAAAAAAAATATATAAAAATTCTTAAAATGTTTCCTACTTTTTGATTGTTTTTTTTCTAATTTTGTTATAAATCAAGCTCTGGAATTGGAAGGTTAAATTAAAGATATTCGAATTTTCTTTTTTAAATAGGGTTTAGTTATATTATACTTAAGTTAACCACAAAACTTTAATTTCGTTTATGTTAAAAATATTTTTGTATTATAAAGCTATCTAACGATACCCTACGTTGATTGAATTATTTAACAAAACTCGAACATAAAAAATAAAAATGAAACAATTTTACGATTCAACTTAAAAGGCTTAACAGAGCGTGACTTCCGTGTCAAGAAATTTGTTTTTATCGCTAGCTGTTACCAACCACATTCGTATAAGCTAGTGTTATACTACATATTTAAATAACTCTTAGGCGACGTACATTTTTTCGGCTAATTAGTCAAAGTTGGATTAAAAAAGATAACATCGCAAATTTGCATTTATCACACGTTTTTTTTTTTTTTTTTTTTTTTTTTTTGTATGTCGAACGCGCACGTTTTATTCTATTTTTAATTGCTCTCAACATGTCTGCAAGATTGTAGAAGTGTTTCGTGTGTTTGACAACAGGAAAAAAAAAAACTCATTTTTAATTGCATTCATATCTTAAAACTCTGTTTTTATCACTCCAAGGCATTTGTCAACAGTCTCCGTTTATTAAATTTAAATCTATACCAACCAACCACGCGCAATCAAAGTCATACTCTTTGGCACATGAACAAACAGCTTAATCCTACGACTTTGTTGCGCGCGCTCTGCTAATGTCCTCGGATTTCTTTCAATCTTATTATACTTGACTTTTATTATTTTTTTTTTTTTTTTATCTGACATGTATCACAGAACCATTTAATATTTTTTTTTTATTTTTAAACTTATCGCCGACACCATAAAGAATTGTAATTAACACGAAGCCTAAAAATATTATTTTACAATAAAAACTTGTTTTCTTCAAAAAGAAGAAGAAGAAGAATACAAATCAACCTAACCTAAAACCCAACAATAATTCAGCTGTGAAATGAGAATTTATTTTTTTTTTTAAGAAGAATAATTGTTCAGGGTGAAAAAATAAAAAAAAATGAAAAATAAAACAAAAATCTTACTTTACGCACGTAGAACGTAGATCTTTACGATCTAAACTTCCAAACTCTTGAATTCAACCAAAACCAATCCGACCCGTTCTTTTCTTCGATGGCCGGCCTCGTCGTCAGATTGCATTATCCCAAAGCAACAATCAATTGAATGACTTAAGAGTCTCTGTCTGAGCTCCAACGAAGAGGAAATTTATTATTATAGTCCCTATTGTGTTCAAATGAAACGAAACCAACTATAAGGAGAAGCCGAGATATCCCGTCCGAAGAAAAAATATACTGCGGGACTCGCAATCATGGTTGCCACTGGTATAAAGAAAAAAATCATAACAAGATTTTTTTTTTATCAAAGTTAAATATTTTTTTTGTAATATTAATAAGAAAATATTAATGCATACCAGTGCTGGGGGCGTTTTGTATGGAATTCCCTTCAGATAGTCAAAAAATTCCCTTTTTGTCCTACAAATTCTTGTTTCCCTTTTTATTTCACACAGCATAAAAAGAGGTATTTTCTTTAAGTAGGTATCTACCAATTTACATATTTGGATTTCTTTTACTAAATTAAATTCCTTGTTAAAAAAAAATAAACAGGATTCAATTTTATACCAGAAGTCTTCTATATTATTCAAGGAATCTTTAGCTTTTCAATATTATTAAAAACAAAGGAAGCGGTCAACACTTAAAAAAATAACTTGACAAGTTTCTTCATAAATATTACATTTTTAGTTTTTTGCAAATTTTATTCTTTCAGTTCAAATAAAGGCTTCTTGAGTTATCTGTGAGAGGAAATCGATTTTTTTTAAATCTTAATAAAAACTATTTTATAAAAATCATTACAGCGGTTCTTTTTCGTCAAGGAATTCCCACAAAATGAGTGAGTTTTCCTTTTCACTCATTAGAGGTCAAAATTCCCCGAGAAAGGGATTTTTTCCATGATCCCTCAGCACTGATAAATACATTAAACTAAGGGCTCGGCATTAAGCGACAAGTTCGAGAGACGTCTGGCCAGAAATTGAGCGACAGTCACAATACTCTTTAGGAGTAAGTTATGAAAATCCCGTTGCTTAGTAACGTTGGAAAAAATTGTAATCGCTCCGAACACATAGTATTTTGTCGCTCAGGATTCAATAGAATACAAAATAGAATAGATTTGAAAGCAGAGCGATGTCGCTCAGAAATGTCGTTTTCCGCTTTAATAACTACGTGGCCGCAACCAAACAGTCTCATAGGTCTTAATTAGTTTGCGTTACTCAGGATTTTGACACTCACTGCGTGGCCTGCACTAAAATAATTTATTTAACGTCCTGGGGAATTTTCACAACAAGCTGCTCAAGTGAATTATCGCTCGACTATTAATTTTTAAATAAGTAGATATTAATGAGAAATAACGCGTGGGTGATCATGTCAACCAGTCATGGTTCTTTTATTCAGTATTGCTTGACATTTCATCAAGGAAAAACTTAGCCCGGCACAGCGCCTACCAATTATTCACCATTTTAGTTTTTTTCGGCCATGAAAAAACTTAAAGAAGATCCACTGTTTTCAACTAAAATTTTGTTAAAATACCTTGTTTTGTCTAAACTATTTACTATCCTCTTTTTTAATGATTCTAAGCTTTTTTCTAAACAACAACCTTTAAAAAACTTGTTCAACGATGAGGCCTATTTCTGTCTGTATCACTACATCAATAAGCAACATTGCGAGAGATGCAACTTCATCCAGAAAAAAAAAAACGGTTTTGTTTATGGGCTGGTTGAATCATCGATTCATATTTTATCAAAAATGTCGCTGGCCAGAAACCAGCTGTGAATGGCGCCCATTATCGCCCTGAGAACGGAATATTTGCTGCCTGAAACTGAAGCTCCTCGTTTCGACTACATTTGCTGCAACAAGATGGCGCTACTTGCAACACAGTGCGTGAAACCATGGCTTTATTGTGAGAACAATTCGGTGAACAGTTGATGTCACGTTTTGGACCGGTGAATTGACCGCCTTGAGCAGGTGTTATCACACTTCTAGACTGACTTTTCGGTTTGGGGCTACGTATTGAAAAATTGGAAGCCACCACTTCGCGTCATTGGATATTGTATGCTTAACAGTTTCTTCATAGTGGTAACCATGACTCGGGTTCATCTATTGAACAACAACAAAAGAGTGAATAATATTTTGTTTTTTTTTCTGGTTTTTTGTTTGGTCCAAAATCATTTCTCAAACGTGGCCTTCAAATGACGACTTAAAAGAACACAAAGCTTGACTCAAAAGTAAAGGAAACCCAGAAGAATATAAGAAATCCAACTAAAGAACTGAAAACAACAAACGAAAAAAAATTAAAAAAAAAAAAAAAAACAAATTCAAAAGATCTCGGCGCGCAGAGTGTTATTATATTCCTTTTCAAGATCAATTTGAAAAGACGATCCTTCTTCGCTGCTCGCATCCTCCTTAGCGTCTCTTTAGACGTGTCATTCTTAACACTTTTCATTTTTTTTTTTTTTGTTTTTTTTTTTAATGATGCCATATAAGATATACCGCCATCCCCAACAGACACCGCTGCCGCTGCTGCTGCGATGGTATCCATCTATACAAGCGGTGTAGATAAAGATGCAGATATAGATACAAATACAAATACTATATACTCACCACACTTACCGGTTTCTATGCTTAGAACCGATTTCAAAGATATTAATACCATAGTGGGTTGAGACCAAGATGGGTTCAACTTAAGGGGGGTACAGTAGAAGCTCTCTTTCAAACCTTACATTCGATTTTGTTTACAACGACTTTCCCGAACTATGACTGCCACAGAAACATTTTTGTAGCTCAAAAATATATTGAAGAGAATTACTTGATATATGTATGTATGTATGTACAGTACATATGTAGCTTTAAAATGTGACTGTACCTTCACTACATAATTAAAAAGCAAAATCTTGCTTTGTTTGTTTGTTCGGGCTTATCTCAAAAACCACATCTCCGATTTTAAAAATCTTTTATTGCTTGAAAGGATATTCTTAGGGAATGGCCTAAGTTGTATTTTTTTTTTTTTTTTTTGAAATGTTGATGTTTATAGGGTGAAGTTGGGTAAACAAAAAAGTGGTATCCAAAAAAATTGTTTTTGTGTCTGAAAAGTAATCAAAGTTAAGCTTCGAGGATCACTGAAGGTCTACATATTTTTTTTCCAAATTAAGCTATTTATAGCGTGAAATGGGGTAAACACAAAAACGTGGTACATGATTTTTCAGTGGATGAACTGAAGGACCTATTCAGGGTTAAATATTAATTTTTTTAATTAGTAATTTACAGGGTAAACTGGGGTAACAACTAAAAATGGTATTCTATTTTAAAAATTTAAATTGAAATTGAAAAACAATTTTTGTTGGTATTTGAAATGTTTTATATTATGCACATATTTTGAGGATGGACTTCAAGAATGTAGTCCTACTACATGTAGTTGATATTTTTTTGGTTTTTCAACTTGAAAATATTTCGCGTGGCTACTTTAGCAATGTCGAATGTACCGAAAAAACCACAATTGTATCGACTTTTGCAGCAATTAATCCATACTTTGTGTGATGTTAGGGGGTTTCGGGAGCCCACCGAAGCGGGCGGGTAACAGCTATACAAAATTTTGTTTAAATAAAAATTATTTATAATTTTTTAAAATTATTTAAATTTTTTTTTTGCATATAGAGAATGTCAGAAGTGGACGTGTCAGTAAACCTTCATTTCAAGAGATGTTTTTTTTTGTCAACTAATTCAAAGCAAGTTTAATTATACTGTGTTACAGTGAAAAATTAATTTTGAAGTTACCTAGTAGAGGTTGTAGGCATGACTGAATAAATCTATTATGGCACTTGAAAACTTTCATAAACCCTCAAAACATCAATTTATTGTCAAAAAACCGTTTTTTTTAAATGTTTTAAGGCTTCAATGATTTTTTACTCAGTCATTTTTTAACTAATTGTAATTTTTTTTTAATTTTCACAAAGAGAAGTGCCTGCCCTTTTTAAAAATATAAACTTATGTTCATATACTACACAAAAATTGTATGTAGATTTGTTGATTAAATCTAAAAATAACACTTTTTTTCAAGTTTTATAGACTTTAAAAAACCTTTTTAAGCTACATTCTGCATTTAGATGTTTAATTTTGGTGCTGAATCGAATGAGCTACCATTTATCAAAATCGGTGAGAAATTGTGGACGCTATGAATCGTCGAAAAATCGTCGAAATCGAGAAAAAATGAAGGGCTTTTCAATTGGCGAGGGTAGATTTAGGCGGCCTATGGCAACCATGTTGTTTTGATGACATCTGTCAAATCTGTTTTTTATTCAGTTACTAAAATGGCAAATCAACATGGCAAGTTACACGAGTGAACAGCACGTCCAAATGATAAAACTTTTTTATCAAAATTGGTCACCGTGCCAATTGACTTCATTTTTTTTAATTTTGTAACAAAGTGTTTTACAGGTAGAAGAATTATTATTTATACATAAATAAAGTTATAAAACGCATTCCAATTCGGATGGCTGCAAGACTGCCGCTTCATTTTTCTGTAAACACTTATTTAACCTTCCGCCTAACAGAGATTACACTGTCGGTAGCAAAGTTCAAGCCTGACTTATGAGAATACCAAAAATTGAATAATAGAAGAAAAAAATAAAATAAAATAAAATAAAATAAAATAAAAAAAAAAATAAAAGAAAATGATGAATAATATTCCCGAGGAGCAAAAGGAGGCGCAAATGAAGCCAAGTGTTATTAAAATTTGTTAACGTCTCCTCTTTTTAGTGTCATTTGTCCACAATTGTTCATTTATTATTTTCTTTTCTTATAATTTTTTTTTTGAAAAAAATTAAATCGATTTGAAAGATAAGTGGGAGTAAAATTATTGCATATATGGAGAACGAAAGAAAAAAGAACGGGTGAAGCAGCAAGAAGGTGCATTCATTTAAAAAATCAAAATCAAGTATGTACTCTCGCAAGGCATAGCTATGTACCTACATATGTACAGTAGGTACATGAAGAGACGAACTCGAAATAAATCAAATTTAATTTGATGTGATTTGTGCATCCTTCTTGATTTGTGACAACGCGCCCTGGTGATGTCGGACGGACCCGTTGATGCTGATTTGGTATACGTTTGGTGTATATAGTGGTTGTTTGTTGCAATGATGATAATTTGTGTGGGACTCTGTGAATCTAAATTTGAATCTGTGTGTGCGCAGATTGACGTGACATTGTTTAGATTGTCACACGGAATTGAATTCAATTTGTCTGTTGAGAAAACCACGTCAAGGGGGGGGGGGGGGGGGGGGGGGGTAAGGAGGGGTAGTGCTGGGCGGCCTAACTCTATATTCTCTCCTTAATTTCGTCTCTATGCGGTGGGTGTCATTCAGATGTTGTTGTTTTTTTTTTTTTTTTTTTCGTTTCTTTAAGTGGATGTGGCATGGGTTAACGATCTGTGATTGTTATTATAAGCTGGGATTACAATGACTTTTGATGTTTCTCTGTTTTGATGTTTTTTTTACTTTTTATTTAGTTTTTTTTGTTGTTCGTTAAGGAATACAAAAGAAACATCTATGTAATTTGAAAAGCGTAGCAAACAATCAAGACTGATTGAAGAATGAAGGGTTCGTTGATAAGGGTAACGTTACACAAAAGTAATATGGGGTTGGTGTCTTATTAAATTATTTTCATTCAAAGAATGAATATAAAATAACACAACGCTTACGAGCACAGTGAGGGTTTGAATTTATCGAAATTAATGTTTGAATATACTTAGTGAATTAGTTCCAATTCGGTGCAATTGAATAAATTGATGGTGGTGAGTATGGAAGAAGAGTTTATAACACAAGTTCATACTAAGAGATATGTGTATTATTTCAAAGAAAAATTAATTATTTGTCTGTAGATGTCTCGGGTCTCCAAAATTAAGTGGATGGCTGAATATATTTTTCTTCAGGTAAGATTATTTTCAAAAAGATCAAGGTCATTTTTGAGGTCATTTTTAATGTCGTGATGACGATCACTACTAAATAATACGCCTCGTTAACATTATAAACTTTGCTCTTTAGAATGCTTCTATTTCTAGAGACGTCTAGAGCTCTAGTGTAACTGACCTTAGTGAAAATTTACTAACGACCTATGTACCTGTATGAATGCAAAATCTGAGGGGAGATCTGTAGAGGCAAAAAAAGTTTGTAAAAAGATATAGATTATAGCAAAACCCCCAAAAACAAAAGAAAAAACTCGTCTGACGTCTACAATTGATGACTTTAGAAGGATCGGACCAAGTGGGTTCGTTTATTCATCATTCTTATAAGGCTATACTGGCTTTATGTAGCCCTACTTAAATGTATCGAAGCAAATGATCGTATGTTGATAAAACAACAACAATTTATTCACGAAGCCAATAGGGATCAGGCCCTATCAAGCAATAATATTGTTCAATATCAAGAAACGCTGTGTCGCGCAATTACTGTGGTTAGCCCACTATTGAAAGAAAACTTTCTATAAACGAATTGTTGAAAAGAACGATTTCTATATACAGAGTCTTTAATTAAGCGCTTCCTATTTTTAAATTTCAATAAAACAAAGTGTGTGTCAGATATCATCGACATTTTTTATTCGTTTGAAAGGCCTATATCGATGCCATTATGTATGGAATATGACATCGTTCAAATGTCCGCCGCGGCTTCTCTGGGTGGCGCGCAGCCGAAATGTCAAATTTTCCATGACTCTGGAGCATAAATCAGAATGAATTTGACCGATGGCATGGGTTATGTTGGCTTTGAGGGCCGCTGTGGTTTATGGCTTATTCGCATAGACCTGCGACTTCAGAAAACCGCACAAGAAAAAGTCTAATGGGGTCAAATCGCACGATATCGGTGGCCAGTTCTCATCATCTCCACGTGAAATGAACATACCCTCGAATCGCTCTTACAGAATTTTCAATGTGGCGTGAGCTTTGTGGCACGTAGCGCCTCCTGTTAAAACCACATGTCGTTGGTGTCCATATCATTCAATTCAGGCCAAAAGTTGGTATTCATCCACCTATAGCGCTCGCCGTTGACGGTGAGGCCTAGCCAACGTCTTTTTCAAAGAAATATAGACCGATGACACCGCCAGCCCCAAAATCCCCACCAAACATTGACTTTTTCGGGATGCTTTGGACGCTCTTGGATCTCATGTGGATTGGTATCGTCCCAAATTCGACAATTTTGTTTGCTGATGTACTCATTCATCCAAAAATGGGCCTTATCGCTGAAGATGACCGTAAATGGTTGAAGTTGCCCTAACAGATAACCCATTTTGATAAAACAATTTTACGGGTCGTGAACGCTATATTCGTCCATAGTGATTTGGCGAAACAGATTGAATAAATGACAGCCAATATGACAGATGAACCTTCAACAATATGACCGCTATCAACTGTCAAAGTTCGGAAATCCCTATTGGAAGACCCTTTATAAATGTTTCAAAGTGCATTATCTAGACTATTTTTTTCTAAATGAATTTTGATCATTATTTTTCTCAAAAAAAGTTCGCGTGTCAGTGGGCTTTTTTATAAAGATGCCTTACGTCATTTTTTTACAATTGCTGAAAATTTCATGAAAATTGTTGAAGTTGTTCAGATTTTATCAATTTACGACTGCCTCTCCATACAAATTGGACCACTGTCAGTTCACAGTTGGTGACCGCATATCGGCAATTATCTACAAGCGTCTACGAGCGTTGTTCTGGCTTTAGTCTAATCATGGTGAAGTAGGCAAATAAACGAAGCACAAATCATCTGTCAGCAATCAAATTTACTGCCAATAGAAACAGTGTTGCCAATTCAAAAACAAAACCTCCATACAAAAATCAACCTCTATGACACCCTTCATTAAAGTTGCTATGGGCTTTTATATCGAAAAAAAAAACTAAGAATATGATGCACATTGCACAATTTGCAAGCGTTGTTCTGACGTAATTTAAATATGTAAATACCGAACCTCTATAAAATGAAACAAGCTATATTTATTAAACAGAGCGATACATCATCGATTGCTAATTTATATAAAAAGAATTGGTCCTAGGCGACTTCCCTGAGGAACTACGGATTTTCAATGCAGTGTTTGATTTAGAGCTTTCAATTTTACCACAATTCAAGATATAAAGTTATCTTTTTTGAAGAAACATACACGGCTGTTCTAATTTCCATTCGAATTCTTTATCCTCACGTTTTCGGATTTTTGCTGTTTCGAATTCCGTATTTGAAAACGTTTTGCGGATTCGGCAAAACGGACGGATCTACAATCCGCCAAATTGACGTTTTAAATTGGGTTATCCTTTTGTTGGCGGATTACAATTTCGTTTTTGACAGGTCTTGCATACATAACAGCTGATTTCGAAAATGTTTTGTTGATAAAATTGGTAAAACTTAAAAGTAAATCCGACTGGAAATCAGAACAATCGTTTTCAATCCGCACGGATTCAATTTTCGTTTCCGTTTTCAAATTCGACCGAATATTAGAACAGCCGTAATAGGTACCTTTTTTTTGAAAATAGAAAGAAGCAAAGTATGAAGATCCGTAAAACTCTAGACATTTTATTTCACATGGCAATGAAATTAAAAAATATGTCTACCATCCTTAGTGTTCACTTTCGAACACATTTCGCTATAACCAAGTAGAAATGTTTTTTTTTTTTCAAAAAGTTACTAAAAAAAACATTCTAAATAATTTGTTCGTGTTCAGATATTTCTTTTACTTCATTTTTATGAATTAACTCATTGGGATAAAAATACTTTTCTGAAATTCACACTCCATCGTTAAAATATCAATTTTAAAAGTCTATTCAATTAGGATTCCTTTTATCCAAAAGAAATATTCTCTAAATTAATTTAATTCTTTGATATCAAATGACATTGCAATTTCCTTACCGCCAAGTATCAACCTTCGAACACGTATCAAACATGTTGTTGAAGTGATTGAAAAAAAATTCTCCGAAAATCCAAAGAAAAAAATTTATTTATTTTTTTTTCGGCCGGTTTTAATAATATGAATATCACACCATCACCCAAGGAGGACGCTGAGGTGTTTTTAATCGATCGTATCACATATCTTCCAATCAAGATAATAACGTGCTTCATATATTATTATTACACTCCTTTTCTCCTACCTTTTTTTTTTTGTCCAATTCTATCTCCCTTATACTTTATTCTCCCTTCGTATTTTTTTTTGTTGTATTTTATTTTGTTTTGGAATATCTTTTACTACCGCATACCCATCAATCCTTCTTCTTGTCCATTTTTGACTCTGCAGCCAGATATACAAAGGAACAACAAAAAAAAAAAAAGATAATCTATTGTAACAGGAGAGATCGATTCCCCATCGATTCGAAATGCCTTTCAGGATTTAAACCTTTTCTTCTCTTCACCATTCATGGGTCTTGCATAAAAGAAACAAAAAATTCCAATCCCAAGTTCGAACTAAAAAAAACAAAACCAACAAAAAAAAACATCACTTGTTGAATAAAAATCAAGAAAATGAAAACAACCTACACCATGCATCAGAGAAGAGCTAAGTGTCATCCATTTTTCACTGACTTTGTGTGACATGTCAGGGCCTTTGGATTGGGACCCTTTTTTTGTGTATGTACTCGTATTTGAAAAAGAAGTGTGTAGGAAGGTTTTAGTTGGGTTTCGTTATTTTTTATTTTATGAGAATCCATTTCTGTTGGTGAAGGTAGGGAGGTGTTTATTCTTTAGACAAGACGTATAGCTATAAGAGAAACTTATTTTTATATCCTGCACGCAGATGTGCTACAGGTTTTTTTTTTATTTTCAGTTCAAAGAAATCAAATGAATATTTAAATAAAGTTGTTCAATGTTTTTGATAAGATAAAAGTTTCGGGACAAAAACTAAGACGAGTCACAATAACTCACAAAAGACCCAAATTGGATGTATGTGATTTTTTATCGAGGGTAAAAATTAAGACTTTTTTTGACTCAACATTTCATCACTACCTTTGGATGATTGCCCCGCTTTTGTAAAAATAGGGTTCATATTATTGTTATTCTTGTTGGAACTGTTGGGGTTGCATTTTTACAATAAAATCATTTCTTTGTCCTTTCTAACTAATATGTAAATAGAATGAATTGAAACTTACTCTAATACGTAGGTTAGTACGAAGTTCTTGAGATATGGCAACACCGATGTGAATATGTCAAAATTGAATTGTCATTGTCACCGTAAAGTTTGACATTTTGAATGATAGTAGTCATTGACTTATTAGCTGTGTTCCGCACCTGGTTTCAAACAGTTTGAGACTGCCAGATTTAGTAATTTTTAGTCCGAAGCCGTTACACACATCAAGAATTGTGCTATTTCTTGCTAAAGACAGCGCTCAAATGAGAGTAAAACATTTCTCCTCCTTATCAGTTTTAGTCCGAGAAATTTCTTCTGGCTATTTCTTACCGGCTATTTCTTATCAGGTTGAAGTATGTCAGATGACAGAATTTTGTCGGTTGAATTCAAATAACAGGGTTGCCTAAGTGTTATTTTTATTTTAGTTTCGGTGGATGGGAATGTTTTGTATTATTTTATTAATCTTTTGACTGACCAACTAATTTTTATAAAATATAAATCATTTAGCAAAACTGTTTCTGAGGAATAAAATATTAATTTAAATATTATATATTTTTTGTATATTTTAGTGTTTTTTGAAGAAAAAAAGAAACACACTGAGAGTCATATTTTAATGTATAATTCTATCTCTGTTTAGTTGTGATTCTTGAAAATGTTGATCAAGATTTATAATTGATCTACGGCAACCCTAGTCGAATATAATTGTGACGTTTGGCCCGAATCAGTGCAAAGTAGAGCGAAATCCGTTCCCGACATTTTGACAGTTTTCCTTCTCTCTGAGAGCCTTTCATCCCCTCTCCTCAAAATTTGACATTTAGTTAGATTTGGTGAAAAAAATCTAAAAACCTTTTTATGTATAAGTATATGGACTGCTAAAAGAGCCAACTTCACGTTGGTTCTATTTGTAACTAAACGCCACAAGAGCCAGTTGTAGAAAAGCGGAAAACATCGTGTAACTTTTGACACTTTTTGGTTTTGTGTTTGTTGTTATTAACATGATCTCACAGAGTGCTTATCGAAAAAATCAAAGAAAACTATTTATTTTTGAATTTATTCTTGAAAACTGAAAATAATAATGGCAAACGACAGATGTCAAACCAGGAATTTAAATTAAAACAGATGGTTCTGTTTTTTGTTTAAAATAATATTATAGATGTCCACACAGTTTCTCTGAAAAAAACTGTTTCAGTGATTAATTATAAGTGAAACAGTATATAGGAAAAAAGTAAACGGGTCAAAATATTAATAAAATATCAAATAGACTGAAAAATATGTATTTACAAAATTTTAATATTCAGAAAAAAAGTCATTGGCATCATCACCAATAACTTTAATTAGCTCTTTTTGAGATCTCACGTGCCCTAAAAATCAAACAAGTGTATCTGAAGATATAGCTCGTATCTTTAGAACGTTAAAATTTTGTAATTAAGCTCTATTCAATCTGAGAATGACATGTGTTCTTTGTCCTGCCCACAACCACGCACACTTACATATCTTGTTTTTGAATGTTATTCTTTTAAAACATCCTCAGACGAAGATTGAAAAATTGAAATAAATCTCTTCTGAGTAGAAATCTTGACAGGTGTATCTTTTTTGAAAACATTGTTAATGATGCCTTACACCATTTTTTACAATTGCTGAAAATTTCATCAAATTTGTTGAAGTTAAAATTTTATCGATTTATGACTGCTACTCCATACAACTTGGACCACTGTTAGTTGACAGTTGGTGGCTGCATATCGGCAATTATCTACAATTTGCGAGCGTTGTTCTGGCGTTAGTCTAATCATGGTGAAATAGCAAAATATACAAAGCACAAATCAACTGTCAGCAGCTAAAAACTTACTGTCGCTAGAAACAGTGTTGCCAATTCAAAAACTAAACATCTACACAAAAATCACCCTTTATGACACTTTGTAATAAACCCTTTATAAAAAATTGTAATAATTCTCTTTTGAGCAGAAACCTTGACAGGTGTCTCTTTTTTGAAAAAAAAAATTACTTACAAACATAACAACTGAGTAACATTAAAGAAAAATAAGATTTTTTATAAAATACGCCATAATTGCAAAAAATAACTGCATATTGGAAAACAAATTGATGAAAAAAACATGGATTTTTTCCACGACTTTTGGCTTTTGGGACCACAGTGAGCCATTGTCCCTTTTTCTGTGGGATAGTCGTTTGAACCACAATCCACGATTTAGATGCCATGGACCCAATCACTAGTTCTTTATTAATTATAATAGCAACTGAATATAACAAGAGATTACACATCTTTTCAGTGTTAAACAATTTGAATACATTTAAAACAAGCTTATCTTGTTCTTATAAGGTCTTGTGAATAAAAAAAAAAGCTAAAGCTAAAACTTGGATTTTTAAGTAAAACCTAGGTTTTTGGTGAATAAAGATAAGCTTAAACTAGCTAGTTAAAGATGTCATTTAGTAGTAGCTATTTTAAAATAGCCAACGCTAAACTTATTCAGTTTTAACTTGTTTTTCCAGCCTAAGCTTCAATTTGTGTGAATAAAAATAGCTTAAACTAGTATATTATAGTTTAAGCTACAAAAAATTAAGTTTTTTTGTACCTGTCTAGAAAGCTTTGACTAGTTCTTATTTTTAGTATCGTGTTTAGTTTTAGTGCAAATATGGCCGAGTTTATACGCGTAAGAAAACCAAAATTGTGTTAGAAACGGTTGGAAATTAGTGATGAGGATTTTCATAGTTTATTGCGGTTTTCAAAAGAAAATGTTCAGTGGCTTTCTGATTACTTTTAAGGAGATTCAACAGAGCGTAGAGGTGGTCCACTGACCTCTGAGCAGAGAATGTAGATATTTTTGAGATATCTGAGTGAACCTGGATTTCAGTGCGGTGTAGGACAAGATCTTGGAGTTGAACGCTCTTCTGTATGCAAGACTGTTAAGCACGTGACCAACAAGATTATGGAAAAGACTAACACTCATATTAGAATTCCGTTGAGTCGCAGAGAAATCGAAACAGAAAAGGCAAAAAAGGCGGAAAAATATACGTTTCCCGGAGCTTTTGGGGCAATAGACTGCACCAATATTGCTATCTCCAAACCTCAAAGATTTTCTGATGAATACATTAATCGGAAAGGCTTCCACAGCCTTAATGTACCAGCGACATGCTATGCATAGCCGAAGATTTGACAAGTGTGAACGCCAAGTGGCCAGCGTCAGTTCACGACTCACGGATCTTGAAAAGATCATCAATTTATGAAATTATGAACGAGAATTTGCACGTAAATGCTATAATTCTTGGAGATTCTGGGTACGGAATTACACCTTGGCTTCAAAAATCTTACAAAAATCCACCAACAGATGCGGAAACAAAAAATCCAATGAAATATTCTGCCGAGAGCGCGTTGTAATAGAGAGATGTTTTGGCCAAGTGAAGCAGAGGTTTTCATGTCTGCAATACAAAACGAATGTTGCAACAAGCCAAGGTACATATATTAAAGGTAATATCATTAGCGTTTAAATTTTTGTTCAGTTCTGCGCATCTGTGAAAATGGCGGATTCAGTGTCTCTTTACTTGTCAAAATGCTTATATTTGTTGTTGTTTCTAGTAATGCCATGTGCAGTTTTCGTAGACACTGGAGCCGCCATGTTTAATTTCTGACTGACAACCTGCGCAATATATTACCTTAGATTTGTGTACTGTGGCAACAAGCATGGTTCAATTGCACGAACTTGCTCTTGTTAAAAGATGGCTAGACTTGGAATATAAGAATAGGTACAATTACAAAGTTAATGGAAAAGTATGAAGCAGGTACTAAAAACTTAATAAAATATTAGAGAATAACTCAAAAATAAGACGGAAGTGCGAAACTTTTTTAAATATCAGAACTGTTTTATTGGAGCTAGCCGGCCTAGATGAATTATAAAATCAAATTTCTCTTCTAGGGCCATTACCTATGTAAGAATTTTGAAACAAATTGATCCACAGTGAACAAATAGACGCAGAGACTGACGGACAATATAATAAAAAGATTTTTTACCCGCAACCAATACTTGCCCTATAGTTATGGCAAAACAACCTTAATTTTCGCTTCGGTCTATATAAAAACAGTAGAAGCTAAAGCTATCTAAGTCAAAACATGTGAATAAAAAACCGAGATCTTAAATAACGAAGCTAAAGTTAGAATTTTCCAGCTCAAGCTATCATTTTTTTATTCACATAAAACAAAGCTTAAGCTCGGAGTGTCTAGCTTTAGCTGCTAGTAAAAGCTATGACTAGGGCTTTAGCTCCCTTCAACAAAATTTTTACTTTTTTTTATTCACAAGTCTCATAAATACAACAAACAGCCGTGCTATAACTATCCCAGAGCTTTTAAAATAATTCGACTTTGGAACGTCATAAAAATAGAACCTCCTTCAGTTCTTCAAACTTCAATTCATGGTTAACACAAACTCGGATTTCTTTCTACCTATAACTTGACTATAACTTTAGGCATTAAGTTAGATTTAATATCTTTTAATAATTTAATAATAATTTAAGCTAAGACCAAACAAGCTCAACCAATTAAGGTTAAGCCACTTTATAAAGGGGGTATAATTTATATACATATGTATATAAATCCCAGTATACCAACTTACACACCCATGCAATAAATCAAGCCTTAACTATCTAACTCTAAGCATTTGTCGAGATTATCTCCAAATTTTCAAATTATAACAATCAATTTAAAATACACCCAACAAAAAGACACATCGAAGCTAAGTTCCCTTGTACAGAAAGGAGAATAAAAAAAACAGCACCAAATTAAAGCACGCTAACACTTTATAACAATAAACTTCTCTTAACAATATATGTAATGCTGCGACAGTGGTAGGTACAATGTCTTAACACCTTTTCTCGGTCTCTCCATATTATTGCGCGAGCGACAAAAAGTAGCTTTAATCAACCGACAATTTGTGTTCAACAATATCACAAATCAACACTCTAATTAGGTTGTTAATTTGCCCAGTAGAGATAGATATACCATATGTTTTTTTTTTTTATTATTATTTTTATTTTATTAGGGTGTGTGGTTAGGTTTCGAGATATTTTTATGCAAATTTCAGATTCGAGCGGAAATTGTTAATCACTTGTGTTTTGTCAAAAAGCATTAGTACTTGAAAAACTCAAAATCAAATTGGAAAATTTTAAACGAGTTATTTTATGGCTTTCACCAAATCACTGATCCAAACAGGCGTGTTTTGCGAGGTTGTATATCTTTCTTCTTTGTTAAGCAATAAAAAAAAAAAAAACAGTTGACAGAGTCTTGTTAAGCCTCTAAAAAATAAATGTTTCTTTTCGTAGGCCCTAATAGGCTTCTTTTATAGGGTTTTAGAATAAAATTAACAACATTAACATACACTAAAAAAAAAAAATACAACAGATTTCATTATCATAACCATAAAATAGTAATTTGAATATTTGGAGGAAACGTGGCCAAAGTAACATAATAAACAAAACCCACACAATACCGTACTTATACTATACGAGTAGGTATATCTGCCCACCACGTGTGAAGCTTTTATGAATGAAGATGAAATTTTGTTAAAGACGTTTTGGTTTCATTTGGAGCAGTGGTTGTTAATTTCCATATTTGTATAATTTTTTTTATTTCTAATACAACTTTTATGTTTTCATAAGAAAGAAATTATAGTCGAAAGAAAACAGCTTAACCTGTTTAGCGAAATAAAATTCACCAATTTTCAAATAATTTGAAGTTAATAAAACCTTTTAGAAAATTATAAGAAGTGACTGCCTACGATTTCACTAAATGACAATAATTATTGCTACCGGAAATGGCCTGAAAGAGAGCTGAATTTTGGTATGTATTGGCGTGCATCGGTTAGGACTTCCCACACACCTTCATTATGTTGGGCACATGGGCTTGCAGGATATACAAAACATATTCCGAAACGTTTTGTAATTTTTAGGTATGTTCAGTATTGATTGACTAATTATGGGCATGTTTGGGACATGTTTGGTATATGTTTTGTATATGCTTAAATTTGTTTACGACATGTTTCTAACATGATTAATGGCAAGTTTAGAACGTATTTGGGATACATTTAGGACATATTTAGGACACGTTTTGGGACACGTTTAGGACACGCTTGGATATGTTTAAGACAAATTTAAAACATATTTAGGACATGTTTAAGACAAGTTTAGGACATGTTTCAGACATATTTAGGACATCTTCAGATCCAAACTAATTATGTAAGATCCCCGCTTACAGAAGCTGGATATTAAATACTTACTATACTTGCCATACAGGAAATAATGAAAACTGACAGCAGTTACGTAACTTACCTGAAAAAAAAAGAAAAGGATATATTTTAAACAATCTGAATATATTTATTTGATTTGATAGAAACATAATGTCTGTAAATTTTCAAGTACAACTTGGATTTGAACAAGACTATAGTTGAAAAGAAACAACTAGAGGAGAATATACTGCCGCAAGGGACTGTTTTTTTAGTTGGTTTTTGTTTCAGCTATACTTTGACACCTTTAAAGATATTTGAGATATTACCTCCGCATCCACACCGATATCCATTGCAAAAATAAAATTCTTTTCTATTTTTTTTTTTTTTTTTTGTTTAAGCGAATGTCTTTTTGAACAGTTTAGAGTATAAACAGGTAATGTTAGTATTTTTGGTGCCTTTGCATCTACGATTTGCCTATACATATTTAAGAACCAAGATTTATCAAAAGAATTTGAAAAAGAAAAAAAAAAATTATTGGCGCCCAACGTGGGAAGTACAATATTAATTTGCCTTGCTTTATATTTACAAGTTTTTGACTGTGTGTGTCTAGATTCCGAAAAAAACAAAATTGGAATTAAAAACCTGTCTTCATACAGAGGCTACAAAAACCACCAAATTCATAAATTCAGGAAAGCATTTTTAAAGCCATATACAAATATAAATTAGTTTGTTTTCAGTGTACCTACATATTATCTACAAATATGTATGTAGACAGTTTTGTTAGCTACAGTCTTTTTGAATCATTTGCACTCCGGATCAATAAATTGTAAATATGTACGTATAAGGGAAGGCAAAGCAATATGGTGGGTTCCACGTTGGGCGCCAGTTATGTTTTTTTTTTTAATCAATCCTGGTTTTTAAATAAAACCAAATGGAACAGGAAAAGAATTCAAATGCTAACATTAGCTGGTCAAGTTTGACACTAGTCGTAGACATTCAATATTAACATATATTTACAGGGTTTTAATCGACTAACTGCTGCAATTCAGTCAAATTCATTGGTTTAGTTTTGTACACCTCTTGCTTGACATAACAGCATACAAAAAAACTGGTGTAGTCAGGTCAGGTCACCTTTGGGGCCAGCGGAAAGTGGAGTTTCTGGATATTAATTTGTTTCGGAATTTTCCTTACAGCTCCGTCATAGCCGGTCTACCTATGTCTGGAGTTGCTCCATCTTTCCGGAACCAAATTCTGCTGGAAGGGATACGTCTTCGGCGCAGTTCAGCACCTTAAATAATGGTCCCCATTTGACAGTTACTGTTACACCGTTTACTTCAAAGAAATATCGCCCGAAAATGTACCTTGATGAAACTGCACACCACACAGTGCCTCGCTGTGGGTGCAATTCCGTCTCATGGATTATCTTCGTGGAATGCTATCACATTCGGCAAGCATGTTTACCAGCCTGATAATGGTCCATTTACTCGGGGGAGTGCCGCCAAGCTCCCTATTGACGGAAATGACGGACTGCAAAGCATGGAACCGCTGCACTCTCCAAATCCTCGTTTCGTTATCCCAAGCATTCATTTTAATAAATCTAAATAGTAATCTACAAAACAAAAAATAATAAGCCGATTACTCACACCAAAAAAAGATTATTAGGTTTTGTTTTTGTAGCATGATTGTGCGCCACCCTGTTCATAAATACAGAACATTTACTGTTGCAGCTATGATGTCCAGTGCATAAGCCAATTCTAAATGAATAAGAACGACGGACGCTCAACAGCAGCTATGATCTTTTTGTTGGGAATTCATAGTACAAATCTATGACAACGAGCCCGGTGTGATAGGGCCTTTCAATGGGCGGAAATTAGCTCTAATGATTCCTTATACCACAATTTATCGTACCTGCAAATGTCATACAACTCGAAAGAGTGAATCAGATTTGATCAATCTTTGATCGCATCTCCATAAAATTGGACCCACTGTACATCACGTTGGTTATCGATATCCATACTCTAATTTAAAATTGCAAAACCACGTATTTGAAAATATGTCAGTTAATGAATTTTGGGTGAACATCGATTATTAATGATTCTTTGTTACATTACTTCCTATTGATTTTCTCATTTCCAGTTTTCTTACATCAAACAAGTAAAATATTTACATCTTTTAAACAAAAATTCTTAAAACTTGTTTTATTAAAAAAAAAAAAAAAAAAAAAAAAAAAACCTTAATAGTTTCCCATTTATTAGAAAGATTGATTTGTATTGATTCCTATATATAGAAATTCTTTTATCGGGTTCATTATTATTTACCATATCGATTTTCGATACGGAAATAAACCTGAAATTACGCTCGAACTTAATTTTCTCCAATCAGTTTATGTATATCAACACGCTACTCAAGTTTGTTTTTTTTTTTTTTTTTTTTTTTGTTGTTTCTTATGGAGGGGGGTTTTGTTAAAAACGAGTAAAACTTATTAAGACTTCATTAACATCTGATTGTAAATCGATTTTAATCTAGCCATCAAACTTATCTTAAATATATGGATCTTTAGTAGACAATCATCGGCCGTCGTTGTCGTCGACCAGTTGAATAAATTGACACATTTTTTGTTTAGATTGAAAGAAATAAAAACAGGAAAAACAATAAAATAGCTGTGACGAGTAGTTTCATAGTTAAATCTAGATTAAATCAAATAAGTGATTTTCTATACCTATGTATATGAATTAATTTATGTTTAATCTCTTAGGCCCAGCAGTAAAATTTTGTTTCAATTTGGTTTGGTGGAACATTTAGGCACAGTTTTTCAGTGGTAAGATAAACCAGAGTTAGCTTATTCTAGAAGTAAATTAACCCAAAGTGAACTGAGGAAGCAGTTTTTCGGTGGAGAATGCATGCGAATCGACTAAACAAACTCCTTGGATAAAACACCAATAGCATATGTTCAGTTAATCCTGAGTTAACTCACCAAATTTGATGAGTTAACTCGGGTTTAACTTTAATCTCACACTGAAAAACTGGACCTTAGGCTAGTGAATATACCATTTAGTAAGAAACAATTGCTTCTAAGGGTTTTTATTATTTAATAAATGTTTGTATAGAATCCTACCATGGTCACAACATAAAATTATTCTAAATTCACTCATGCATTTCTGAGACAATGGTCACACTGGTCACTTTTCAATAGTTTTGGTATAACTCGAAAACTAAGGAGAATTTGAGAATTGAACTTATTAGACTTTTTGTAGGAAGTAAGATTATCTATCAAAACGGTGGGTTGAAATTTTTTTTGAAAATCGTTAAGCAGAAAAGGTTTAGAAAAACCAATCTAAACAAAATCGAAAATTCATAGATTTTAATTATTTTTTTTTACTAAATTGCTCAAAAGTTTTTTTTGGGCAAATACAAACGTAAGACACACTTAGATGAAAAAAAGTAGAGCCGGAACACAAGTTTTTTTTGATAAAAATTGTGTCATTTTTTTGGCAGTTTTTACCCGTAAGCACTTTTTTACTTGCAATGCATTGGTTTTCTACATAATTTGAAGTCGAGATTTCGATCAAATATGACAATATTATGATAGAGCGCAAATAAACAATAGTTTCCCCAATTTTGTCTGTTCGTATGTGTATTGGTATAGATCCAGATCAACAGACTGTACATTCTGGCACTTCTTCATGTATTCAGAAGTGGAATGATTTTCTTGTTTTTGATCACAAGGATAGAGGACAGCGTATTCCATTAATCCAAATGGAAGATTTATAGTCTTCAACAACATCAGGAAGATGATTGATACAAAATGAGAACAGAAGTGACCCCAAAACAGAACCCTGTGGTACTCCTGTGTTTACCCAAAAAAAGGGAGGAGAGATTATGCTGTTACATAACTCATTCCACTCTATTTTTCAAATTTTTACATAGTAAACGAAGAGATGCGTTTGAGAGCTTGAATATGAATAAGAATAGAGTATTCAATACAATCGGAAGCCTTTGAGAAATCCAACAGCACCAGTCCGTTGGCTGACCAATTTCAAAAACAAGTTGTCTTTTTTGACCAATTACTGACCTTTTACATGGGAGACTCTTCTGCGAATATCCCACATATGGGGTGCTAAGATCCCGAAGACGAAATTTCCAAATTAGATATAGAGGGTCCCTAAAACAACTATACACCTGCAATCAGATAAGAAAACATTGCTTCTTCATGTTTGCAACAGCAAAGTAGATAAACTATCAATTTTTCTTTAGCATTTGTATTTTTTTTTTTCGTTTCGCTGAGACTTAAAGTTATAAAAATCTTCCAGCTCTTTAACTGAACATCCTCAAGCTGCCATAATTCATTATAATCGGCTACACCAATCATCGGCCTTTCTAAGGAAAAACTTTTTCCTTGTCTGCGCGACATTAAATTTATTATTGGTCATGAGACAAACAAACAATTCGAATATTTCATAAAGAAGGAATCTTTGTAGGTATAGCTATTTACGGAGAAGAGAAAATAAACTTCTACTATAAAGAGGATATAGCTGATTCCCTTTACCCCCATAGATGGTAAGATAATCCTTGTGTCAATTATTATTTTCTCTCCTCTCGCCTGCCATATCCAAGAGAATTCAAACGATATATTATAGCTTCTGCGCAACAATGTGTGTCTGCGCTGTTAAAAGATATTCAAACCCTCAACAAAAGCCAACCAAATAAGCATCGACGCATTTTATTGTGTCCTTTTTGGGATTCCTTTGGACCCGAGAAAGGGAAATCTTCCTTTACCGATGCGATGGGATGGTATTATAAAAGTTACCTACGACGCGACGCGTCCGGACAGTTGTGAATGTGTGTACAACAAGTCGACAAACAAGCTAAAATGACACATCTGATTAAGGAATATCACCTCAGCACGCTTGATCCCCACGAACATAGGTATATCTATACCAATACCTTATACCTACATATACTGTATTGTATGGGTATCATCTTAAGACGATCGTCTCCAAGCATCCCAGGAAAACAACAAAACAATCGAGATTTGCAAAGAAAGAAGCTTCACGTTGCCTTCATTTGTAATTTCAATGCAAGTCAACACAAATTGCAGTGTAGAACACAATGTTCTCTCTCTTTCTGTCTGTCTCTTCCTTTTAAGCCCCCAAAAGATCCATCCACACAACACGGCCACATACAAAGTTATCAGAGATACACCAGTGGATAAGCTCTCCGAGCTCCGAGCTCCGACTTCGACTTCGAGAGGGTACTGAACCTTTCTTCCGATTTGTTATGGCTGCAAACGAAGGCAGCACGAATCATGGATATGTATGGGGACGACGAACGAGCATCCATAACCGAATCGAATTGTTGAAATTCGAGTATCTTCAAGACCAAACATCGAAGGAATCGTAATAATAATGGTCACTATGGTTGGTCGTCGTCGTTGTCTTCGTTGTTGTGATGCCATCGATTGCATGTGGATGCATTTTTATGGACTGAATTCGATATATTCATGCATGATGGTCATCCACACAAGGGCATCCGCGCACAAAAGTGAATAATAATAAAAAAAAAATTAAATAAAAAAAAAACATTTAGGCCCTTTTTAACACTTTACGTGAGAATATGGCACTAACGTGCCTGCCAGCATAAATTGCAGCCAGTTGCCAATACCAAACCAACGCCATAACGAGAAAACTAGCACCGAACCAAATCGCACTTAAAACGAAAAGTCGTCGAAGACCAAAACAAAAGATCATCTCCGAACTCTCCACGGAGCAGGCAGGAGGAGGCGAAGGAGGCGGAGGATGAACTCTGCACAGAGAACGATGATGGGAGAGAAAAAAAAAAAGAAGAAGAAAAGAATCCACAGACAGGCAAAAAATAATAACCGCCTGGCCAAACTCTTATCGTTCCCAAGGAATCATTACTTCACACTTCGAGGCATTTCCGAGGCCAGCCGAGCCAGCCAGCAACCAGCATCTAAACTTGGAATCATCATCATCTCCATGCAAGGCTTAAATTGGTTTCTCGTTAGAGAGTCGCGCACATCCGCAGCATTTGCGAACATCCCAGAATGGCCAAGTATTTATGAGTGTGCATTCGTAAAGAAGATTATATCAATTCCACCACATGATCCATGCAACAGCAGCAGCAGAAGCAGCCGCAGTTCCTTTTCTAGAATTGCCAGGATTCTTTTTATGAGCCCCCTTTTGTTCTGTTTTCTGTATAGGTATACACTCTTGACTAGGCATAGTCCGCCTCGTTTTGTCCAAATATAGATGCGCGCACATTATATCCCAGCTTGACCAGGCTGATTTTCTTCTCAAACTGCGCGCGGCTGAATATGGAGAAAAAGAAAAAACACCGATCGCAATAAATTACCGATTAGGCTACCTATACCTCACCTACCTACCACCGACCAACGCGTCTGCCTTCTAGTTTTTTTTTTGGTCATCCACCACCAGCTCCCCTTACATAGCGGAATCACAATAAATTCGAATTTACAGCGAAGTCGATAAGTATTTCCGCGGAAATATCACCCGGCCAAAGGAGTACCATGATCTTCTGTGCATGGTCTTTGGTGTGTGGCGGTAGTGGTGGTGTTGGTGGTGCTGATTCTAGCTTCTAGGATGCAGATGGCCGGTGGTTTCAAATATACGACTTGGCATAAAATAAATTACAAAGAAAATAAGCAGAGTCTCCGCATCAGCGAGAGATTCAAGAGTGTGGATTAAAAAATTTTTCTTTATGGCTAAAGGAGCTTTAAATAAGAAACAAAAAAAACACCAACAACAACTGTTTGAGATGAAACATAGTGGCTGTTTTGGCACAGCAAGCGCAACAAAGTCTACGTGGATCATTATGTGCAAAATTTCGTGTTTTACATGGACACCGGCTGATTTTGGTTCAAAAAACACGCGAGCACACGTGATATCACACAACACCTTGCGAAGAAGTGTAATTGTTAAGTTGAACACAACAAGAGGACGAGTATTCGCTACTGTGCTCTGCGGCTGTACATGGCAAGACAAGGTACAGCGACACAAGGGTGAGCTATACTTGAGTTGATAAACCCTCTGTCATTTGTTTTCGAGTATAATGTAGTGCAGGCATTTTGGGTTTATTTTTGGCTTATTAATTCGGGATTAGAGGTAAATCCGGGCTGTAAGCGACCTTGTCGACATCCGCCATTTTGGAAAACGCGAATTTGTCTCCGAAACAAATTGTTTTAGTGGGAAAGCTAAGTTGATCAAAGGTTGGGTAGCAAAAGGAGCTTTTATTTGAACTTGCGTTTTGTTCTGCAATGCACCTTACGTGTAATACGTTACGTGTAGCATGTAACATGGAAACGTTCAAAAACGAAAATCTGTGTCGATATGGCTGTTTTTGGAACACTGACAAAATCCATATATTTTTAATGATTATGTTGTACGAATTTTTTGTCTAAATACGTTCAAAAATGATAATGACAGCCGTCGCACTGCCTAAATTTGTTTTCTTAAAATATGATAGCGATATTTTAAAACCTTTGGAAACGGTCAGTAACTTTTGACCTGATTGATATTTTTTTAACAGTAGTAATTGCAGTCAAAAATTATAATGGTGTCATGTCGTATTGGTAAATTTTTGAAAATAGCAGTTATTTCTGACACGATCGAGCTATTCGTAGGAAATTACATTCAAAAATTGTCAAGAGCTCGCTAGCTTAAAAAAAATAAAACCCATATCGACACAATTCGTGTAGCGGCGGATTTGTATAATTTGTTTGTAGCCAATAACGCAAATTGCCTTTTTAGAGCTATAAATTTGGACTGCGATATCGAATCATTTTTTTAAAAATATATCACTTGATTCACATAAGGTGTGACAAAAAGTGTGTAGATTCGGAGGCCACACGAGCCAGTCCTGGCTACCCAGTCGCAATACACTAAAATCTTTTTACTCATACACACAAGCAACTTGCTTATCAACTGGCTTGCCATTTTCAAAGCCAGTTGAGCAGCCAGGAGAGAATCCTGTAGTGCGTTAATTTTTTAACTATAGTCAACATTCGTCTATTCTATTTTTCAAATTTCTGAAGTGATTCGATTTTGTGCAAAAAAAAAAATAAGTTAAAAGAAATTAAGTTTGCAATTTGTATGCATTTTAAAAATGTTAAAATTCAATTTTATACGAAACATCCATGACATTGCTTGACAGAATATTTGACGTTTGTGATTATTACGTTACGAGTCACCAGAAAAAGCTCTAAAATTGCCCTATTCAAAAAATATAATCTCAAAATTTTGGGATTTTTAGATATTTTTTTAATCCAGCGATATCCTAGACATCCTTCAATGAAATTTAACAGTTCATTACTCGGCGGATAGACAACAAACTGTATTCTGACATCTGTAGAATATTTCGTTACAAAAATCACCAGAAAGTTAAAAATTGCTTTTTTCTTCAAAATTCGAATTCTTAGAAGTTTTTTTTAATCTGTTCACATCGAAGCCATGCTTCAATTGAATTTGAAAGTTGATGGCTTGACATCTGTCAAGGGACAAATAATATTTGATCGCATCGAGAATATTTCATTCCAAATGTCAGCGGATTGCCCTGAAAATCCAATAAAATGGAAAATTTTTTCAATTTTTTGCTAGCCATTCTTCTATGGAATTTGACAGTTTATTGCTTGATAGTCTACATTAACCACGATTGGTATCGGAATTACTGTCCTTGTTCTGAAAAGAAAAAACCTTCTAAATTCAATTTGAACCAAAAGCTCTGACATATATAGAATTGATGTTCACTGGGCATTGGGCGCGTTCAACGCATATTTGAATTTTCAGAATTCTGAATTTTTGGAGCTCTCGATTGACAAGCTGTCATAAAAGGTTCTGAAAATTCAGATGATATCTTACTTTTTATGACAGCTGGCCAATCAGAAGCTTCAAAAATTCTAAATTCTGAAAATTCATATATTAACTATGCCCCTGCAAAAAGACACCTTCGACTAAGCCATTCTCATCAATTGGTGAGTCTAGAAATGGTAATAACACATTTACCAACTATGAAATTACAAAAGAAAAGCTTGGCAAATGGAGTGCCGCCTACATCACAGACAGTTCGCTGATACGAATTTGACACGCAATGTGTGAACATAACTGGCCAGCCAGTACTGGCGCATTTGGCCACCGGGTTAGCCGGGGGGTCAATTTTCTAAAAAAAAAAATTGACTTAAAACAGAGAACAAAATTATCAAAAATCATGGGTAACACTTAACCTTTTGTAAAGCCAGATATCTTTTATTTTATTTTATTTTATTTTATTTTATTTTATTTTATTTTATTTTATTTTATTTTATTTTATTTTATTTTATTTTATTTTATTTTATTTTATTTTATTTTACTTATTTTATTTTATTTTATTTTATTTTATTTTATTTTATTTTATTTTATTTTATTTTATTTTATTTTATTTTATTTTATTTTATTTAATTTCAAAAAAAAATATAACAAAAAAAAAATATTTAAAAAAAAAAATATTAAAAAAAAAATATTTAAAAAAAAATGTTTAAAAAAAAAATATTTCAAATTTTTTTTTTTTCAAAATTGTACGTAATTGAATAGATAGGTACTATTTTTGTTTTAATATTCAATGCTGTTATTTGTTTTAAGTCTTAAGTTTGTCATAACATAACCTCGAAAACATTGCCCTTGGAGACAAATATTTACAAACATATAGAAGATAATTTCACTTCTTACAAATTCAATTATTTCGCCAAACAAAAAGTTTCGGTGACATGAATCAATTAGCGTTTTCCAAAATTTCTACAAAGTCCAACTTTCTTGTACTTTCGTCATCTCCTAGACTTTATTTGAAAAATGCAACCATCAGTTCAACGTCACGAATAAATTTTAGAAATCCGCCCACTTCCATGCCCTTTTTGAGCTAATCCAGCTTATTACTAAGTCAAAAGGATTATAGAAATTTTAAAAAAGTGCTTTTCATAAAAATGCTTCATTTTAAAATTGGTCCACAAAACGCCTACTTTTTGTTTATTTGATTTAGAACCCTCGAAAAATGTTACCTACGTTTACTTCATCTGTATTTGCTTACGGGAAATTTGAATATTTATCTAACAGACTTATTTTGAAGGCATAGTAAATTTTTTTGCATCCGCATTGCCAGCACCATACTTGCCTCTTTTGTCTTTGATTTTAAAATTTTTTTGAACTTTCGAAGACCGAAACAATGCTTCTGTGAAAAGAATACAAATTTAAATCTTACACAACTCATAGATAACAACCATTTAAATCCCTCACGAAACACAGCTTGACAAAAAAAAAATAAATTAAATCACTTATATTGGATTTGCTACTGTTTCCTTTGTCATAATTCTGTCTGCGCCGCCGGTACCGGTATAGTTCCAAACTAAATAGCAGTTTCAAAAAAAAAAAAAACGACCAACCAAATATTTCATTTCAGGGCAATTTGAAAGCCCCAATCAATTTATAGTTTAAGACCCCGAACCGAAGGTATAGCGATATCTAAAACTGTTGCGAGTTAACTCTTTGTAAAGAATCATAACAAAGCCAATCAACATTTATCTATCTGCTGGCATATAATCAGGAAGGGACAACAATATACAAATTCAGGGGCTTTCCAAACAATACAATTGATAAATCTCCGGCGCGTGACAAATATGTATGCATTTTTTTTTTAAATCATTGGGTTTTGAAAAAGAGTTGATATTGAGCTGGGAATCAAAAAAAAAAAAAAAAAAAAAAAAAAAAAAAAGAGTAAAGTTTTGCCAGAAAAATATACGAACGAAGTAGGTTATCCGCTCCGCCTCTAGTTTGCAGATACTTTTGATTAATTGTATGAATGGATTGTAACAAAAAGAACTTTAAGCTTTGCCTCAACCCAAACGGTCAAGATCCATTTTAAATTTCAACCTCAAAAAGAGTGAAGTGCCTGAAAAATTAATGATAGTTCCTGCTTCTCCGAGTCTACCAACCGATCTAACCTAAGATTATGGCAACGCGTCATAAAAATAAAAAAAAATAAAAAAAAACAAGAAGAAACCTTCAAGACGTGGAAAACCACTTACCAAGATGAACACTAAGTGGGTGAAGAAGAAAACGACCATAAACTTAGCGGAGGTGGAGTTTTACGTCGTGTCAGCATCATCCACAAAAAAAATAACAATAAAAAAGAAAAAAAAAAAAAAAAAAAAAATCCAAGATAATTGCAAAGATCCCACACATTTCACCCACCATCAAGAGATGTATCTATGATCAAACTAACTGATGATCTTGCAACATAACGCCTGTCTTACACGTGTTGCGAGAAGGTTCAGTGACTCGTAGGCTTGGATTTGAGTTAAGAAGTGAAAGAACTCCAGAGGCTATATTCGATTAAGAGACTAACTTGGTCGTGTTGTGAATTTCCTTCAATGATGGAGAAACTTTGAAAACATAAAGGATAAAGGCCATAAGATAAGCAGTAGAGGCATAGATAAAAAAAAAAGTCCAGAAAACGAATTTGTATATAATCTCGAATCAAAATAATCTCCGGGGTTAACAAGATGGTTACAACACTTTGAAAAAAATGTGAATTATTCTAGTTAGCGTTGCGTGAAAATAAGTACTTTATGGTCTATTATAATAATCTGCACATAGGCGAAAGGCTCTTATTGCACAAACGTTGAAAGCCTTAGAGCCAGAGTGTATGGTGATAAATTACACGAACAAATTTCGACAATAAGATCTGATGCAATGCACACATAGGTACAAAAATCTGAGTAGAGATTAGACTGTTTAAAAAATTGGCAAAATATCGGGTCCTTATATTGTTCTTGCTTTGGGTCGAAGATCTAAAATGGAAAATGTGCAAAATTCTAAATGTTACCTTACATTATATTATAGTGAAAAGTTTTACCTTGATGAACACATATAAAGGGTTTTTCAACAGGGACGCTACAAAAGTAGAGCAACAGGGACAGCAAACGACGCCATATTTCTTGCCGCTCTTTTGACATTTCTCTTCAGTAAGGTTTGACATTTCATGATGGAAAGATATACGAGCCAACAATGAGTCGAAATTATTAAAATTTACTACCGAAATTCGGAGTCAGTGGCCTCAACGTTAAGAGCGCTAAAAATCGAAAAATCATCTTCAGCGATGAGGCTCATTTCTGGCTGAATGACTTCGTCAATAAACAAAATATGCGGTATTGGTCAGACAGCAATCCACACGTACTCTATGAGTCATCATTTTATCCCGAAAAAATTACGGTTTGGTGTGGTTTATGGGCCGGCGGCGTCATTGGGCCGTACTTCTTCCGTGATAATCAAGACCGGCACGTTACTGTGAATGGGAATCGCTACCGTTCAATGATAACCGAATATTTTTGGCCCCAATTGGATGATATGGACTTGGAGGACATGTGGTTCCAACAGGACGGCGCCAGAAGCCACACAGCGAATGTCACAATCAATTTATTGGAAACCAAGTTTGGAGAACGTGTTATCTCACGAAATGGTCCAGTCGCTTGGCCGCCTCGGTCGTGCGATTTGACGCCGTTAGACTATTTCCTGTGGGGCTACGTCAAGTCTGTGGTCTATGCCAACAAGCCAGCGACGATTGATGAACTTCGTACGAATATCGAACGTAAAATTTCAGCCCTATCGGCCGATTTATGCTTGAAAACCGTCGAAAATTTGGTTCAGTGTCTGGACTTTTGCAAGCGTGCCCGTGGTGGCCATGCAAAAGAAATCGAGTTCCATTTATAATGGCATCGAACTTAGCGCTCTTATTGAAAAACCCGATATAAGTCATGCTTTACTGTATTGGGTATAAGCCTTAATGTATTATTGTAGGGTACTTCAAAAATTAAATATTGTTTGTACTACTTTCATTATTGTTTCTAAAATGGAACATGCTAATTTATAACGGTTTTGTTTATAAAAGTACTTCTTTATGTGGCCACAAATTTTGGGGACTATATTCTACAAAGTTGCTACACTATGCACTGCGAAATGTAAGTAATACAACAGGAGCGAGGATAGGGGAACTTTTATGAAGTTTTGACAAAACAAAAACAAAAAAATCCTTTAAACCTGCTTAAAAGTCAATATTTAGTACTATACTCTGTCCAACAAAAATTGGCAGTGTAGGCAAGATAGGACTTTTGCCTCTTATTCTGGCTGCAGTGGATTGCATACATATGTCTGTCATTAAAGCTTTCACAGGGTTGTCGTAGTGTACACGATAACATTCACCATTAAAAGCTTTTTCTTAAAGCTCTAAAATCAAAAGCAACTTAACAGAAACTCAAGGAAAAAAAAGCTTAACGAATTACCAAATGGACAAGGGTAACTCTGAATGCACATCAAGCAGCAGCCAATCGCCATTGGCCACAGGAATTCAGTGCACACTCAGATGTGCCTTGAATAGGACGTTGGGTCTGTGTCAGATGCTATTGGAAATTCACGGGCGGGCAACAACTTTTTGTGGAGGAGTTATTTCAATTTAAAATGGTGCAAAAATATGGCACGCTACTGATTTTGAAAAAGCTTTCCCATAAGACGTGTACTGCCTATTTTTGTTGGACAGAGTATAGTTAAAAGCAAACAAAACTTAAGTAGAGTAAGGCCATTAAAACATTCTAATATGTCATAGAAAAAAACATAAAATGGATCTCATCCTATTTAGAAAATATTTAGATGCTATAGTGTTTCTTTTAGAAATGAGCGGTCGGCTCAGTTTTATTTATTTTATTTATAAATGACATAGTCTCGATCATTAGAAATTCTTCTGTTCTTATTTTATGCTGATGACATTAAACTTTACAAAAGAATAAAATCGCCCACTGAATGTATACTTTTACAAGATTAACTTGACAGATTTAGGGAATGGTGCAATTTAAATCTTCTTTTTTTAAATACAAATGCAAAACTGTGTTTTTCACGTAAAAAAGACACAATTTTACACATAGTTACATGTTTGATTTGTCTCCCTTAAGTAAATTGTCTGTATTTTCTGATCTTGGAATAATTCTGGATTCAAAACTGACATTTAATGATCACTTTAATTTTATAATAAAAAAAGCTAATAGGGTTTTAGGATTTGTAAAACGTTTTTCGCGTGAATTTCGGAATCCCTACGTTTTGAAGCTTCTTTTCGTATCTCTTGTGAGATCAATTCTAGAGTACGGATATGTCATTACTACTCTGTCCTTACTTCTCTGTAACTAGATTAGAAGAATAGGTGCAGAGAAGATTGATGCGTCTCTGCTTTCGACTTCTCCCATGGTCGCAAAGACTTATTCTACCTCCTTAATCACATAGATTAAAGTTAAAAGACCTCCCATTGGTGGGAAAGTTTAACAAACTGCGTCATATCCAGAAAAATATGGGTCATCTATAATAAATCTCGAACAACTGATTGTTGCCACATGTTCTGGCCACTGGCCTATAGGAGAACATGCGGCGAAGCTGGGCATTCCATACAATACTTTCTGACGCAGTTGTGGGGACCATCAGGAGAAGGAAACAGTGGCCCACTTCCTCTGTAAATGCCCTGCTCTGGCCAGATCGAGAGCGAAATCTTTTGGAAATGCTTTTCTTGAAGATCTACACGAACTTTCTGCGATAAAGATCAAAGATTTGATTGCTTTCCTCAACGCGACAAAATGGATCTAGGTCAAGCTTCGACCTTAATTCCTTTACCTCACCCTTCGGACTCCCTTAGACAGCGCGTAAGCCGAAGAAGGGCGTTTTTTTAAGGACCCGTAATAGGGTGCAAACCCCTCCAATAGTATTTAAAGAGGAAAAAAGAAAGGGAAAACTAAAAACAAAAAAAAATAAAACCGCTTTTCACCCAACAGGTCAATGCGAGTTATGGTGTCAAAACGGCGCACTCTAGCGCTAATTGGGTAACGGAGCGAGTTGGCTCTGGGCCGCCATCTCTACCTACTTGCCTAGACCTCCCATTACTCTCTAAACATAGGCAATATCTTCAATTTTGTTTCATGGCTGAAATTTTAAATGGTTCAACAACATCGCCATCAGCTCTATGCAAGATAAATTTAGTTTTAGTCAGTCAAGTTTAAGAAGACAACAGTCTTTTATCCCATTATTTATTAGATCTAACTATGGTTCATATATATGTACGTATAGCAATAACAATTAATAGCAATTTTTAGTAAATTTTACTTCCTAATATTTTCTATAAATGACAATTTTAAATGTATAAAATTTAAAGCTATGTTTTATAAAACATAATAATTTACATTAAGAACTTAATTTTTATATAAGAATTTTGTATAAGAAAAAAAATATTTAACGTTGGTATTTAACGGTTTGTTAATAAATAAATAAAAGAAAGAAATAAAGTGCCATAAATTTTGAACGAAAAGTCATGCTGGTCCACTTAGAAACGAATATTCGATATTTAAGCTGGAGCTGTGCTTAAATGCTAGGCTAAATTTAACCTTAGCAACATTTTAGCTGGCCTAAATTCTGGACGCGTTCTGCGTTCTATGCTTTTGTAACAAAAATTAATTTTAAAATTATCTGTAACAACTTAATGGGGTTTAAGGAAAAAAGAATTTTGATTTTATCGAAAACTTCTGTTATAATTTATTTTTATTTGAACCATAGTACGTAGATTGCCCTCTCCAAAAATTAATCAAGCTAAAATAAAGCCATGCATTTAATTCGAGAGGTACGCAGTTCGAGGTTAATAAAATCAAATGTTCGTTCCTTAGTGAACATTTACTATTATCTGTCAAAAATGTATCACTAGAAATAATTATTGTTCGGCACATCAAAAAAATTATCATAGATCCGTGGCAACTCTGTTCGATTCTCGTTTTGACGTTTAAAAAGTAGTGGCAACAATTGTAACGTTGCCAACATTTTTGGCGGTTTTCTTCTAGCTGAGAAGATTTCATCTCCGCTCCTCAAAATTTGACAGACTGCCCATTTCTAGCCATAAAAGTCTGGAGCAAACTTCATTTCTTCTCAGAGAAAAGCTTCTTCTTCTGACATATTCTCCACTAAGTTCTTATGTCAAAATTTAGCTATTGTTTTTAGCTGATGTTTAGAGAGAAAAGCATGCACGTACAACAAAAAAAAAAAACACACTTATTATACGTGTACCAGAAATACTAACTTACCTAAGTCCAAAAGTAACGAAAACTGTATACTAAATTTTTTACTGTCAAAATATCTTTACAAAAAAATATACATAAATATAAGAAATGATACTATTGAAATTTTTCACTGCCATCTAGTAAATATGTGAAATATGTAAAAATAATACTTATTTCAGTTCTTTATTGGTATAATTGCTAAGTGGTATAAAATCTTATTGGTATAACCTCTTAGTGGTATAAACTATTATCGGTGTAAACATTTGTTGGTACAAAATCTCATTGATATATACTTTTGTTGGTATAAATTCTCATGTATACAATTTTATTGGTATAAACTAGTGTAACGCCCATGCAAAGTAGATTTTTGATTAATTCATTACCAAAACGACCTATCAACTGTCGAAAAGAGTAACTAAACAAAAACAAAAATGTATTTAAACATTATTTGTAAAGGCTTGACTTGACACCTTTTCAACTTTAAACAAACCATCAAAACAAAGCATCATCGTGTCAAACGATAATAACTCTCTTATACTCCCACATTGGCACATTAATTCATTGCCATGTCATGTCGTGAGTGATGGATGAATTATAAAACTATTAATTCACGATTAGCAGCAGCATGAGAGAGGGTGGCAATTATAAAAGCAACACAATGTTGCAATATTATACGAGTATGCACAAAGTCTCAGATTTCTCATAAATAAATTTATAATCGAAACTATCAACTCAACAATAAATTGATATATCCAATCCTATGTTTTGATTATTCCGTAAATATTAAATCGATAAAAATCTGATACTGGTTCACTTCGACCTCTAATTATAAAAAAAAAAAAAAAATTGATATTCAAGAACCGCAAAACAAAGATATAATTATGTGCTAACAGAAACACGAAGCTTACCCTCCTCTTACAATGAAACAGAAAAAAAAATAAAACAAATCCAAAGATGGAAAATAAAAGGTTTACCGTATGGCGAATATCCAAGCACAAGCCCACAAAAGATGCAAATTATGATTTTTCTCATTTTCCATTTGCACCGTGCGCCTGATGCTTAAGCATAGCGTTCTGGGTGTTGTTGCAACATTATGCGGCTTTAAACGACGAACCAATCTGCATGAACCGATCATAATAAAGCTTAAAAAAAAAGTGGATCCTGAAGAAACGCCATAGAATCGCATGAGTGCCTGTACTGGCTGGCATATAATATCCGAAACACCAAGCGATGCATTCCAACTGATTATGGGCTGGGGCAAAACCAAACGTTCGTCGTTTCGGGTTTCTAATCACCATGCATCCATCTGAATGAAGGAACAAAACCCCAAGAGTGCGAGCCAACACATAAAGACTATAAAGAGCAATACGAAGAGGGGCACAAACTTAAAAAAAAAAAAATACAAAGAGTACAGCACCATTAGTACAAACAGGCCCATGCTCATGCCCATAGAGTATTTGGTATCCTTTGGCTTATATATGCGCAATAGCAATGCAGCGTACCTAGACTAGATATGGAGGTTTGTTTGGAGCAAGTTCGTGACTTATGTTCGAATAGTAGATCGGAGAACTATATAATCGACGATTTGGCTTAAATTATAAACGGGCATTCTCGAAGCACAGCACACACTAATAGGTGTAGCTCGAGACATACATATATACATAAGAGGCCAGAATGAGGGTATCTATTGTTGGAAAAATGTAGTAAATTTAAAAAGTTCCATACGAACGCGAGGGAAATTTTTTGAAAAGAATTTTTTATAAATAATACGCAGTTGGGTGCTGGAAAACACTGAAAGAGTCGAACGTATCAAATTTAGAGCCGTTTTGCTGACACGGAACTTATGTAAGTATTTATGTTCAACTTAAACGCCTATGGCCTACTTTTTTCTCAGCGTAAACTGTTAAGCTGTTATTTTGAACTTAAATATTTATGCTTCGTTTCAGGAAATGGGCACAGACAGATAACTCGTGGGTCGTGTTTGACTGTCATGGTATATTTGTTCGGTATTGTTCGACATTTCATCATGGAAAGACTAAGAACTAAAAAGTTGCATTCTTTGGGCTCTTGAGAAACTTCAAAAACCCGCCTGGAAAAGCAATCTAGTTTTTAATGAGGCCCTAGAAAGTTTTACATTGATACTGATAAGGGGCTTACAAGGATATTTGTTGGCTAGGCCCTCACTAGTTATGTACCCGCCTGGAAAAGCAATCTAGTTTTTAATGAGGCCCTAGAAAGTTGTACATTGATACTGACAAGGGGCTAACAAGGGTATTTGTTGGCTAGGCCCTCACTAGTTATGTACCCGCCTGGAAAAGCAATCTAGTTTTTAATGAGGCCCTAGAAAGTTTTACATTGATACTGATAAGGGGCTACCAAGGATATTTGTTGGCTAGGCCCTCGCTAGTTATGAAAGCAATCTAGTTTTTAATGAGGCCCTAGAAAGTTTTACATTGATACTGATAAGGGGCTGACAAAAGTGTTTGTTGGCTAGGCCATCGCTAGTTATGTACCCTTCTACCTCGAGAGACAAAAAAAAATGGACTTAGCAAAACTTGCCCCAACAAGTTGTTTATACTAGCAAGGGCCTCGCGAGTTTTTACATGTTTTTCTCGTGTTCCCTAACGAAAAATTCAAATGCCTTGACTTAACTTGGCAAAAGTTTGCCATTTTTTCAAGCGGGAAGATTCACTATTTTCGACCAAAATTTTGGGCACCGATGAGGCCTATTTCCGTCTACTTCAGTAAGCAAATTTGCTGGGAATAGCCCAAAAAAAAACTTCAATACCCTATCAGCGTTGTGCAATTGTTTTGGACAAAAACCAGAAAATGCAGGATTTATGCAATCGCTTTTAACACCACAGAAACAAAATTTAATCAAAATCGTTAGAGCCGTTTTTGAGAAAATTCGAAAAAAAGCAGAAATTGGTGTACGTCAGCTACCCGTTCTAGGCGAGCTTAGACAACAAAATTGAAGGAAATCCTTCACAGGCTCTTGCTCGACATACAACTGAAATAAAACGGACGAATAGACGCGCAGACTTACAGAGGTACAGACGCACTGACGCGATAACGCACTTATAGGGCCCCTAGACACAACACTTGTGTGCACACCACTCAAGACACCGACAGCAATAAATTGGTGTCACCATTGGTGTGATGTGTATGGGGAAGTGTTATGACACCGGTGTGCACACAAGTGTTGTGTGTATGGGCCCTATAACGAGATAACGCACAAGTAAATCGAATTTTGCACATCATAGTGAAGTTAGTTTTGATTGAAACCTATACGAGCTACGACACGAAACCAAGGCTTGCCCTAAACAGAAAGTACAAATTTGAAGAGAGTGTTTATAAGCTTTTAAGGGGCTGACCGAAATGTTAAATTTCAAAAAGATAAGTATCATATGGAGGCGGACAGAATGCCTCTTTGCAATGATTTTTTAAGCACCCACGCTAATATGGCCCAGCATTTTACTCCCAGAATTTACTCTACATATTCTCAAGGTTTGTCTCAGTGTATAGTGTAGATATAGTTAAAAAGGGCGACATTTTCACAATCCCCCACAATCGTCATTCACATATAGGTAAGTACTGTACCATACGAAAATCAAACGTAGAAAATCGATTGGTAAATGCTGTGCAATCGACTGCAAAACGTCTTCCACCTACAGACTATTGGCGACACCAACAATCGTCCCCCCGTTGGCCTAATATGAGCCGTGCTGCTCCAGCAAGAGCTATACACATAACTGGTCATATTGCATGGCAAGGCAAAACGATCGCCAGAGTCGATAGCTTACGGCAAGCAAAATAAAACGAAAATAAAAGGCAAGAAATATGAAACTCGGTCTTATACTTAAGCCGCATTTACCCTCGCGTGCAAATGAAGAAAACAATTCCAATTCATAGATAGAACTCGCCTCCTGCCCAGGCGAAATTCCGAATCCAAGCCATCATGCAGCCCGGCACAGAGGGAGCAACAGCAGTAGAAGCAGACCTTGGCCCAGCTCTGAGCCCAATCATCCGGGAAGAGAGTTCATCGCATCCGCTGAACTCAGACTCAGCCAAAGCGTATTTATTATTGCGCGTTTGGTTATTTTCTGTTTTGCTTTTGGGTCTCCGAAGGCTTATATGCTGATGTTGAGCATAAACGCGCGGGGTGAGACGGGCGGCGAGAAGAGAAGAGATGACAGACGATGATTATTGGAACCGTAAACGGACCCTTCTTCCACATGCACCATCATCGCGGGCAGGCTGACTTTGGCGACTCCGTACACAGTGAGATATGTTGCGCGCGATCTAGACGAATAAATTTTATATCGAACGAATGAAAAATTAGCAAAACTTTTGTATAGGAACAGCGACAGAGACGTCAAGCGGGAGGGTATAGAGGTACATCAGCATCAGCATCATCCCATCCGCATAGAACACATCGTTCTAATCTGATACGAAGTTTCCATTTGTTTTTCTTTTGCACAGATGTATGCTTTTGGAAAAACTATGGGGGTACATATTTATATTGTTTGGCATCGCACAGCACAGCAAAACACATTCAGACACAGACAGACACACTTTTCTGGGATGCACATAAATTTTCCCTTTGATATAGCACTCGCTGTGTTGTGCTATTCCCTTGCGATCCCCATCCCCATTGGTCCCTTTGAAGTTGTGGCCGCTTTGAAAGAACATATCCGCGATTATATCAAAATAAGTTTTACGCCACAAGAAACATAAATACGATTTGTAATTTATTATTTTAGCTTGTCCGTTTACACGGAATCTTTTACGGGCGTTTTTTTGTTTCAAAATACGTATATAAATAGAAGCTATGTATGTACAGCTACAGCTAGTATAACTAGCCCAGCATCAGAGCTATTTATTTTCAAGCGATGCACGATGGTTTCGTATTTGTTGTCACAGGTGTAACAGCGAATAGCTATAATAGCACACATGGGCTATAAGGTAAATTTTTAATGATTACTCTGGCGCGGTGTTTTATTTTCTGTGACAATTTATTATTAGGTCTCCAATTCAAAACAAAAGTCGTAACTCAAATCTGTTCATTGAGAAAATATTGATTCACATGGAAAAGTTTTGGCGTTACACAATAATTTAGAAAGTACGAGTTTATATTGAAAAATAAAAAGAAAAAAAAAATTAACTCGCATTTCGGTTGCTGCATCTTTGAGGCGGAGCGAGTGCGAGTTAGAGAAACAAGACGATTTTAGTCCTATTGGCAGTTCCACACGAAAATATTTTACTTAAAATTTTGTGTATGGAAGCAATTTCAAAAGATAAGGAGTTTGAATCAAATTTATGTAATATCGTTTCGAAAAAAAGTTTCGAAGAATAGTTGCATTTCGAAGAAAAGTGACATTTCGAAGAAGTGACATTTGGAAGAAAAGTGACATTTCGAAGAAAAATAAAATTTCGAAGAAAAGCGACATTTCGAAGAGAAGTTACATTTCGAAGAAAAGCAACATTTCGAAGAAAAGTGACATTTCGAAGAGAAGGGACATTTCGAAGAAAAGTGACATTTCGAAGAAAAGTGACATTTGGATGAAAAGTGAAATTTCAAAGAAAAATTAAATTTCGAACAAAAGCGACATTTCGAAGAGAAGCTACATATCGAAGAAAAGCAACATTTCGAAAGAAAAGTGACATTTCGAAGATAAGTGACATTTCGAAGAAAAGTGACATTTAGAAGAAAAGTGACATTTCGAAGAAAAGTGACATTTCGAAGAAAAGTGACATTTCGAAGAAAAGTGACATTTCGAAGAAAAGTGACATTTCGAAGAAAAGTGTCATTTCGAAGAAAAGTGACATTTTGAAGAAAAGTAATATTTCGAAGAAAAGTAATAGATTTTTGGCATGTGGTTATTGATGTGAGGAGTGAGAATTTTATACACAAAATTGGTTTAATGCGCTTGTTAACTTTCTTGTAAGTCACTCCATGTTCGAGAAATTCTTTCACACTTTGGTATTTTGACAGGTTTTACTGATTTTCCTGCGAAAAAAAAAGATACGAAAAATATCTTTTATAGCTGCGGGAATGTTTCGGAAATGTTATTATTAATTTTTTTTTTGTAAATGTGACCTTTTGTTTTGATAAAAAGGTCAAAGTGGATGGAAGATATACCTATGCCATTACGACGCGGCCGTGATTGAGTATCGACTCTATCGACTCAGCAATTAACAGGTGTGTAAAGCTAGCCGGAAACTTTTGAGATTTTGGAATAAAAAGTATGTGGTAATCAGCTGCTAGTTAATCAGTAATAAGTTAATTAGAAAATTACGTGTCCTTCTTACTTTACGTCAGGTTAGCAGGACACCCATTATTTCGGAATCCAACAGAGCGATTAAATTGTTTTTTTTTTTTTTTTGGCGTAACTATTTATGTAGCTATTAACTAGCAGCTAATTACTATACATTCTTTTTACATTAAATTCTTGAAAGTGTGATTGCATCCAGTTGCCATTCGTATAGTATTTGGTCTAAACATAAAATCACTGAGATGAGCAAATAGTACGAAGTAGTAGGTCAGTAGGTCAGTAGGTAGCCCTTTGATACTTTTTTGTTTGTTTCTTACACTAAATACACTTGACAAGGCTAAGGAAATGCTTAAAAATTATCTTCAGTTCCAACAAGAAATTATAAAAAGGGTTTTCCAATAAGAGGTGTTATTTTGAATAGCCCTCTATTTCGGTAGCTGTCACTTTTGAAGCTGTCATTTTTTGACATTTGACAAGAAGAAACTACGCCATTAATAAAAATGGAACGATACACGCTTCAACAACGCACTGAAATTATTAAAATTCACTATAAAATGGTGAAAATTTGGCAGAGACGGTTCGTAAAACTAAAACATTTTTGGGTCGTCGTGAAGCACCTTGTCGGACCGCAATACAGAAATTGGTGGACAAATTCGAGCTGTTGGGACAAGTTAGTGATGTGAAGAATAAAACCCGTGCACGTTGCTCAAGAACAACTGAGAATATTGCTGTTGTAGCCCAAAGTGTTGAAGAAAACCCAGGTTTGTCCATTCCTCGTCGTTCTTTGGAATTAGGCATTCCACAAACGTCATTACACCTTATTTTGCATAAAGACATGGGTCTTAAGGCTTATAAAGTTCAGTTAACACAAGAACTCAAGCCGGCTGATCATCAACAACGTCGTGTCTTTGCTGATTGGGTCCTTGAAATGCATGAAAATGATCCGGAATTTCATCGAAAAATCATCTTGACTGATGAGGCCCATTTCCACCTCGGAGGCTACGTCAACAAGCAAAACTGTCGCATCTGGGGCTCGGAAAACCCAAGAGTTATTGTTGAAAAGCCTCTCCATCCTCAACGCGTGACTGTTTGGTGCGGTTTATGGTCCGGCGGGGTCATTGGACCTTACTTTTTCGAAAATGAGGCTGGAGCAACAGTTACGGTCAATGAATTGCGCTATCGAGAGATGATTAATGATTTTTTATGGCCGGAATTGGATGGTATTGATCTGGACAACGTTTACTTTCAACAAGACGGCGCTACGTGCCACACAAGCAATGAAACCATCGATATTTTACGGGAAAAGTTTCCGGACCGTGTTATCTCTCGAAGAGGTGATCACAATTGGCCACCGAGACCTTGTGATTTAACACCTTGCGACTTCTTCCTTTGGGGCCACGTGAAAGATAAGGTCTACGCCAACAGCCCAGCGTCGATTCAAGACCTCAAAGATGGAATTCGTGAGGCTATCGAGGACATAGGGCAGCCACTTTGCGATTTGGTCATGGAAAATTTCATGAAAAGGATATGGTCCTGTAAGCGTGGTCGTGGCGGCCATTTGGCTGATGTTGTGTTCCATTATTAACGGCATACCTTCCTCTTTATAATGAAATAAACATCCGATCATTTATCTCAAAAAATGCCATTTTTCTTTGAATATCAAAATAACACCTCTTATTGGAAAACCCTTTATCTTTTCTTTTTTCAATGCCTATATCTTATTCACTTATAGAATATTACCCCCTATGTTGCATCATCCTCACATCTTAACCGGGTGCAAGGTATTATTCTCCCTGAGCTACCAGGTGCTTATCTCTCCATCATGATGATCAATATTATTACCATCGTGCGTCGTCTTCGTCGTCATCGTCGTTGCGGTCGGCAACATCATCTCACACCAGTGGCCATCCTCACGCTGTCAGTCTTGTGTTACAGCGGTTGACTTCTATACTGGACTGACGTTGTCCGTTTACGTAATCGTCAAACGGGGGAAAGATATATAATTTAAATTTGAACCAAAAAAATGCACGGTAGGTCAAAAAACTGTCAGAAAAAAAAATAATGTACTATCAAAAATCTTCTTCTTCTTCTTCTTCTTTGTCTGATCATCATTTTTGGAAATTTAATATTTCATCCTTCCACTTTTCATTGTTAATCACGAATTGATTTACTTGATCGTTTTAATGGTGTTATTGCCTTTTGTCATATTTTTTTTTTTTTTTTTTTTTTTTTTTGGAAATTGAAAACAAGTTCCCCTGGGAGATTTATTGAATTTTACCGATTAAAACAAAAAATATTTATAAATAATAATATGTTCATTCATATTTAATGCGAACACACTGCTGAACTCAGAAGCTTCTGAATTTGATTATGAAAATTTTTAAAGTTTAAAAGATTAAAATTTAAAAATTGAAAACGATCTCCAAGGTATATTCATTCTAATATATTTTTAATCTCAAAATTAATGGGCACCTTGTCAGCACCAAAAACAAAAGGCCCTAGGGAACAAAAACCATAAGATTTATGAAACTGATTATGATTGTGAGAAATTTTATTTGAGGGAACTGATTTTAAAAATTGATTTTCATTGATTATAGTTTTCTTGAATACGAAATAAGAGAACAGTGGCGTTTGAAAAAGAAAGGTTGGCTTACTTCTGCTAATGTTTATGCGGCCCCGGTAAGCATAATCCGGGCATTCAGTTTAAATCACGTGTATAACGGTGGGCCTTGAACCCACACCTCTTATGTAAGATTGCATGTAAGTAATACTGAAATTATCACCTGGAATTTTCTATTTCCTTAAATGCCTAAAAGTAGAAAATATAGATTACTATCAATCAAATCACAAAACATTGGTGAACCCTTTTTGAAGTTTTAAAGTAAAAGAGTATTCTAGCATATAAACCGCAAGAGAATGTTCTTCTTCAGGTATTTCAGTTCAATGTTCTTTAAATGAACTACAACAAACAAACAATTAAACATCCTGTTTGCAAAAGGAATCAATCACTCATTCTCTAATCAAATCACATTATCTTTGCAAGCATTAATAAAATATTTTATTAGTACCTACATACTGTCACAACAAGCTCACACTTTGTACAATTTATGATGGCAAAACTGTATTGTTATCTGATTAGTTGGGGATTTTATATTGAATTTTTATTCAAGAATAATTAAATTCTTTTGTTCTCAGAATGAAATCAAAAAGCAATAAATCTCGAATGAAATATATAAAATTGGTACTTGCATAGTTTGTAGTGTACACTTAATGTTTTTATTATAAGTTATTATAGTTAAGAATCTAACAAGTGGATCATATATGTATGAAAAGGGTCAGATCGTGGAAAGCATGAAAACTCGGTATTGTTAAGAGTTCAGAACTTCAATTAACTGTCAATTTTTGTTCGATTTTACAATCTTACAAAATAAATTCTACTTAAAATAAAATATCACGGTATTTTTTTATAACTTGAAACTGATTGCCTAACTAAACTAACAAGGAATGTCATATAAATTGAGATTGAGTCCCCGGCACTAGTCCAATCTAAGGGCCAAACAAACGAGAAACTGCGAAACTCTTATATAATGCACCACCCACTCAGCAGTCAGTGTGTCTCTTTGTCTTTGGTACTTCTACCTTTTGTCCACGAGAATATTATACGTCCAACACTGGTAAAGGCAGTAGACGAATTTCCATCATCATCATCATCGTCGGCTCGACAACCGGGGTCCGGTCCTGGCCTCCTTCAACAAGTCTCTCCACCCATCCCGGTCTCGAGCCGCCGCCATCCAGTTGCGCACCCCAAGGCTCCGGGCGTCCTGGTCTACGCCATCTCTCCAGCGCAAGCATGGTCTACCACGCTGTCGTCTACCATAGAATATACCACAAAGAACTTTCCGAGCAGGTTCCTCTTCGCTCATGCGAGCTAGGTGCCCTGCCCACCGGAGTCTACCGAGCTTAATTTTTGTCACGATATCTGCTTCAAGGTAGATTGCGTACAATTCATGATTGTACCGTCTCCGGAATCGTCCTTCATCACATATGGGGCCAACAATTCTCCTTAAGACTTTTCTCTCGAACGCGGCTAAGAGGTCGGAGTGCCTTTTGCTAAGCACCCAAGTCTCGGATCCATATGTGAGTACTGGCAGGACCATGGTCCTGTACAGCAGCAGTTTTGAAGTTATGGTGAGATTTCTGGATTTGAAGAGCTTTGACAGACTATAGTAGGCCCTGTTGGATTTGAGAAGCCGCCCGCGTATTTCTTCTTCTATATTGTTATCGGCTGCTACTATTGACCCAAGGTATTTAAAGGATTGCACCACTTCAAATTCGTGCTCCGCTACCTTGATTGTTTGACCAACTGTTCCTCTCGCATTCGACGCCACCATGTAGTTTGTTTTACCTTCACTAATGTGCAGCCCCAGATTTTGTGCCGCCTGCTCGATCTGGATGAAGGAATCATGTACATGTACAGCTTGCTCAGTTCTTCCGATGATGTCGATGTCGTCTGCGTAAGCCAGTATCTGGCTGGACCTGTTGACGATGGTCCCTCTTGTTGCCGTGCCAGAGTCACGGATTGCTTTCTCAAACGCCAGGTTGAAGAGGAGGCAGGCCAAACCATCCCCTTGTCGGAGTCCATTAAAGATGTTGATTGGTTTGGATAGCAATCCGGCTATGTTTACTTGGCTTGTTACGTTGGTCATGGTCAACCTACATAGTCGTGTCAATTTATTTGGGATGCCGAATTCTCTCATGGCTTTGTAAAGTTCTACCCTGGCTATGCTATCGTAGGCGGCCTTAAAGTCTATAAACAGGTGGTATGTTGGGATGTTAAATTCTAGACATTTTTCCATCGCCTGCCTAAGGGTAAAGACGAATTTCCATACAAATTTCAATATCCCATATCATATGTATCTGTGGTAAAAAGATGATGTGAATTGTAAAAATGCAAAACAAAATCGACGCCTCCAAAGGAAAACGGCTTTTCTACGGAGAAACAAAGCTGGCTAAGGCATTGCACATTCGTGTAGTGCGGCAAAGTTAAGTTCAAGGATAATCCAATAACCAAAGTGACGCGGTGCGAGTGTTACGGTGGATTTAATTTTAAGGGAGAAATGAAGCTGACTTTTTTTTATTAAAGAATTGTTAGTAAAAGTTTCGCTAGTAATTGTTTCTGTTATCGAACTGTCACTACCTAATTAGCTTAAAACCTCTGTTTTGGATGCTATCTTAACTTAACGATGAATTTCTTCTTGGCCCTGACGGTATCCCTACCAAATTTCTAAAAAATGCTCCTCAACACTTTCTCAATCCCTTTCAAAAATCTTTAGTTTATGTCTATCTCAAGGAAAATTCCCTATGATATGGAAAACCTCTTTTGTAACCCCAATTCACAAAAAAAGGTCAAAAATCTGATGTCAAAAACTATCGCCCCATCGCTAAACTTTCATATATTCCGAAAATCTTTGAAAGTATTTTGTATGAACTTATAAGCTTTCGCTGTAAGTCTCTCATTTGCCCCAGACAACACGGTTTCCTTAAATGTAGATCTACAACCACTAACCTTGTCGAATTTGTATCTTTTACCCTCTCCGCTTTAGAGAATGGAAATGAAGTCGAAGTTGATAAAATTTCGCAGAATTATACTCTTCAAATTGTCCTCTCTCGGCTTTGAACCTTTATTCTTGAATTGGATATCTTCTTACTTAGAGAACCGTTACTACAGCGTGCCCTTCAGATCGGCCCTTTCGAATCCTTTCCTTGCTACCTCCGGCGTACCCCAAGGCAGCCATTTGGGTCCCATTCTTTTTATTCTTACTATTAACGATATCGATTTACTCTCTCTCCTCTTCTACATGCCTACCAACCGCACCTCATATGGATCCAAAGAGCCTTTAACTCGAATGTTGCGAAGTGTTTATTTGAACGAAAACTTTTTCGACTTTAACCTAAGCAAATCCAGTCTTAAACTCCGTTTACTCAATCCTTCCACCAATACATCCCTATCTTAGCTTTAAGTTTCGTAATTTTTAAGTTAGATTAAGTCCTTAGTTTTAAGTTAGATTAAGCTTGCATTAAGCCGAATAAATGGGGGTTTTGCCCCCACCTAAATATCCAACACATGCTACTATGGTATTCGATCACCGACTTAGATGAGAGAATTATACTAAAGGTTTGAGCGAATGTAAGACTTAATTTAGTCAGATCAGAAGAGGAAAACAGTTTTTTGCCTAATCTTATCATTTCCCAGCATTTTCGGCGACTTCAAATACATATATGGTTATTCCACAAAAGGTGATTAGTGATACACATACATTCATACATGTAAAGGTTTTTTATTAATTTATGGGTATTGGATGTATTACATTCCACACGGTTAATTCTGCGATGGTTTTTCTTCGAGGCAGAGGTAAGCTCGCCAGTGTCCAGGGGTCTTGCCAAAGAAGCAACTAAACTTGGGCTTGGAGGGTTTAACTCCGAAATAATAAATTCTTTATTTATCTGTAATTTCGGTTAAAACGCTTTACAATGTTCATTCGCTTAAAATAACTAACATGGTATTTCATATACTTCTCAGGTTTTGACAATTTGTTAACCCATTATAAATAACAGGGCATTACGTACATTTTGTCCCCAGTACAGAATCTGAGGCAAGGTCAGGTCGGAATCCTCTTGGGGAACCTTGTCCAAAGGAACCTTGAAGAGGCAACCTGAGGAAAGTTCTGTCGGAATGCTCTTAGGGAAACCTTGTCCCTAGTGAGAAAACTAAGGATAGTTTTGGTCGGAAGCCTCAAGGGGAACCTTGTCCAAAGGAACCTTGAAGAGACAACCTGAGGAAAATTCTGTCAGAATCCTCTTAGGGAAACCTTCTCCCTAGTGAGAAAACTAAGGAGTTTTGGTCGGAATCCTCGTAAGGAGTTCCTTGTCCAAAGGAACCTTGAACAGTTTTCCTAAGGAAAGGACTATAAGTCTATCTAAATAACCTAACGGCCCTACAAAAAATATTTAAAAAATACTTAGAGTGGCTTCTTAGGCAGTGTATTAACACCAACATAGCGTGCTTCTCTTTCAGTCGTCACGCCTGTTATGGACATGTGTCGAACAAATCTTCTAGTCTCTATACTCTTGATTGGTACCCATAACTTGGCTAAGATTAAAAGACAATTTCGGTGATTTCTTTACAACCTCATGTTATATTTTTGGTCACAATTGAATGTGAACTGAAAAGTGAAGAAGTTTAAATTTTATGAAAATTAAGATTTCATTCAAATTACCTACAAAAAAAGTTGCATCTGGGAATAAGTTGTAAAAAGCTTCGTTACAATTGAATGCTCCGAAAAGCAGGGATGCGAATCAACAAACGAATATGAAAAGCTGATGACCCATGTCGTCTGCGATACAATAAAATGGATTAAAAGTTTAGAAGAAGAAATCATTAGCAAAAATATCAAAGAGAGTCACAGACAAAACGGAGCCTTGCGGCACACCAGCATTAAGTTTGTGAATACCAGAATGAAAACTGTCCAAAACAACTCTAATTGAAGACCCCTAGAGGACCCATTGACACCAAAGCCATATACTGCCGGTGCCGGTCATTAAGAAGCTATCGTTTTTTACCGTATTTCTTATGCTGATCATTTTCATGACCTTGGAAATTAGTACGTCAGTTAGGAGAGGAGTGAAGAAGAAGAATAATTTATATTGTTTTTATCATCTCTTTCAATCACTGTGATTCTATTTTAAAGAATGTTTAATGATGATGTCAAGTGCCTTTGCTAGTTTTACCATGATCCTGACTTCCGATATTTTTCCCTATAATGTACGTGAGAGTTTTCAATAGGTATTTAATTTGTTTTTTTTTTTCTAATTTAGCTAATTTATTAAATGGCAAAACAAATGCCGTGGGTGGAAACGTGACATAATTTACAATTGTATGACAATTAAACAAACAACATGTTTTCTGCACCCCAAACTGATTGTTCGATAAGATTTATATACACAAATATGTGGGTACATGACTTGTTTTTCCAATCCAAACCAGCCAGTAGACCGACGTAGTCATTGCACTGTGTAAACCTACTATATATGGTGGTTTTCAGAAGAAAACAAATTAAATATGGTATTCCAATATTAGTGGAGACCAGCCCTATAAATGACACACTTAATATTCTCAATTTTAATAGAATCTAAAGTGTCATTGACATGATTTAAGGCTTCAACTAAAAGTGACAGATTTATATTACTGCCCCTCCCACCACACACACACGATCTACAAACGAGCTCAATCTTTATAAGTTGTGGAGAAGATATTTGTCTTTTTGAAGCAAGCTTTCAATCAAATGTCAATAAACGATACGATCGTATATTTGTTCGTTTTATACAACCACTTTGGGTCTGTTTCTTTCGACCGGCCGCGTGTAAATAATTATTATGTATACACCCCCCACAACGGAACAACTTAACAAACTCTTGTCACATTTCAAGAAAAATAATATTGTTTAGCAAGTTGTCAAGAAAAGATACAATAAATCGATAGGGAAAAATAAACAACAAACAATATAAAAAAAAAAAACTGATAAAACACATTATCGATATAAATCAACGATAACGAATGCATTTTTTTTTTTTTTTTTTTTTTTTGTTAACGGAAAAACTTTGTTCAATAAAATCGAAATGTGTTTTCGATCTATTTTTAAGAGAGTAATTAAAAAAAAAATTGGTTCCTCGACATAAGAGGTTAGGTATAGGGGGTTCCACATATAAAATAATAAGCAAAAGGGTCAACCCGTCAATCAAATGGACGAAGGAAACATAGGTAATAAAATAAAAAATCGTTTTGAATAAAAGATTAAATGAAAATAAAAAGAACGAAAAGATTTTGAAAATAACAACAACAACAACAACAACAACAAAAAAAACGAATATCATCCAATGAATCTCATAAATCGAATAAAAACAAGCGATGCAACAACAGTCGCGACTTTCGGACGCCTGTCAGTTTGAGTTGGAACGAATCTTTTGTAAAGAGTTTGGTTGGTATGGGATTGAGAATAATGTATTATGTATAGGTACCTTTAAGCTGCATCTTGTGTCCCAAGCCCAACCAGTGTTAAATTTTCCACGATCTCTCTTTTGTGTTCAGCATCCTGCTACAGCATTCATCGATTTTGAAAGGTGAAATTCATAAGAATAGGATATACGAGCATTTGTATTGAAAAGTTTTACTGAATCTTGGCTTGGCTAATTGCAATAAATATTTAAATATTATATTTCTCGACTTTAAGTTCGAGAATTATGAATGTTAAATAAATGTTCAGAATTTTCAAAATCCAGAGAAAAAAAAGAGTTGAATCAAAACAAAATGGTTTACTTCCATAAATTGACAATAGAACACTGCATTATCGACACAAGTTTTTCCGAAGTTATAATTGTTTTTGCTTTGCATTTTTATTACAACTGTGATGATATTTTTTCTCGAGGCCCAGGTAAGCTTACCCTAGTCCAGTATAATCCCGAAGAAAGCTGGTTAAACTGAGACTTAGAAGGAGTAAACAGAAAGAACGGTAGAAATCTGAATGCTGCCCAAGTCTAACCAAAGAGAAAATTACTTTTATCCCAAGATCTCATTCAGAAGGAGCAAGCAGAGAGAACAAATGTAGAATTCTGATTCCTGCCACAGACTCATCCAAGGGAAAAGTACTTTATCCAATGATTTCACTCAGAAGGAGCAAGCAGGGATATCAGTGACTCACCGAAGGGAAAATTACTTTGGCCCAAGATTTAATTCAAAAGGAGCAAGAAGCCATAACTACGGCGGAATTCTGTTTGCTGTCCAAGGTTAATCCAACGGAAAACAACAATTTTTTAAAACCAAAATGGGTTTACTTTAAAATTTATTAGCATGCATCAAACAAGGCAACTTAAAGCGACTAAAAGATGATATTAACTTGTCCCTTGTCCTTAGCGCACAAACTAAGGAACAAAACGGTCGGAAACTCTCTGAGGAGAACCTTGTCCAGGGGGCTGCTTGAAGAGGAGTCCAAAGGAACCAAACGGTCGGGAATCTGTATAGCGCACTAACGAACCCCTAGCGCACAAACTAAGGAACAAAACGGTCGGAAACTCGGAGGAGAACCTTGTCCAGCTGGTTCGTGGAGGAGGAACACGGAGGAACCAAACGGTCGGGAACTCTTATAGAAAAACCTTGCACACAAACTAAGGAATAAAGCGGTCGGAACTCACGGAGGAGCACCTTGTCCAATGAGCTACTTGAAGAGGAGCTCAGAGAAAAGAAACGGGGTCGGGGCTCGGGGATCCTTATCGGAAGTCCTATGTATGTCTATAGTAAGTAACCTAGAGAGCAAAGCGGTCGGAACTCACGGAGAAGAACCTTGTCCAGTAAGCTTCTTGAAGAGGAGCCCAAAGAATCCAAACGGTCGGGAATCTGTATAGAAAGCCTTGTCTCAAGCGCACAAACTAAGGAACAAAGCGGTCGGAACTCTAGTCCAGAGGGCTTCTTGAAGAGGAGCCCAAAGGAACGAAACGGTCGGGGATACTTATAGGAACAACCTAGTGAACGAAATGGTCGGGGGATCTTAAAAATAAATACTTAATACCTAATAAAATAAAAATGTCTGTCCTACTCTCTAGCTAATATCCCTTACAATTTAATAAAAGAAATTAAATGTTAAGTTAAGCAATGCCTATCTGTCACCGAAACACCTTATGAAAGACTTTTGTTACGGCCCGATCTTTGATTGATACCTAACACTTGATTGTTACCCACCCTTGGACGAGAAAGACAGATAATTTTGTTGTTTTCTTCACCTCGTCTTATAAAATCTGCGGCTATAACACAGTGTGAACTATGAAAATTAAATAACAAAAATGTATGAAATTTTACAGTCTGTAATTTTATTCATGGTAAATGATTATTGGTGGGTTGGGTGCACAGCGAATTATGCCATGTGCTTTACATGACAGCATATAGCTATACGATTAGAGTTTATGTAGGAGTTGAAGCGCTTCGTTACTCTCTTATTGAATTTTCGGATAAGACATACTGTGAACTGTAAAGGTGACACACGAAATATATTTAGATACTATGATTATCGACGTAGCGTTGTGCTGTATTCGAGTACTGGGTCGGTTGTCGATAATGATAATTCGGTGGGTGGTTGGCACATGTTGGTAGAATGGTGATGAAGGTTGATGCCATACATATATCGCGTCGTTGATATTGATTTTGTTGGTAATGCATGGTGAAGTTAAATAAATATTGATTGGTTCTGTCGGCGGTAGTTGATTTATTCTGGACTCGGTTCTGGGGAGTGTAACACTTCGTTATAAATCTAAATCAATTTTTGATGTGTAAACATCTATGCTGGCGGTAGTTTGAAAACAAAAAAACGTGAACGTTCGTGTGCAACGTTATGTCGTGCAACGTTACGATCTGCATACTAGGATGGGTGCGTTCAGTGAAAAAAATCTGAATATCCCCTTCAAACAAAAACAAGTCCGTTTTGGATCCGCGCACGTTGATGTTTACACATATTAACCGTGAGTCCCGGCACTCACACAATTTTTTTTTTATTTAAAACTATACAACATTTTCCAAAGAATGCATTTTAAGTGGATCATTCATACTTAACTTTTGAACAATTATAACCAATGATATTTTGTATTATTCCATTACGTTGGCAATTTAATTTAACACGAACTTCAAGCAGTCTACTTTTCTGGATGTAATTGAGTCTCGTGAACCTCTTATGAATGTAAACATTTAAAATAGCGAGTGGAAAATAATTCTGTTTTAAGTTCTTTAACAAAACTTCCATAAACAAACACCATTAAAATAGAGGCGCCAGGTGTTTGTTTGTGACTTGATAGAACTTAAAATAATGTGCTGAATGCAATTTCAAACTGCAAACGGTGCGTGGTCCAAATTCTGGGTACTTTTAAAAATAAACAGTTTGTTCCTTATTTCATTTAAGAGACAGGTATATTTCCAATTTTTCTTCGCAGAAGTATGATGACTAGTTCTGGGCTTAAAAAAGAAAAACAAAAATCTTTAAAGAAAAAAAAAAATAAGTAGCTGATGAATTTCACCTGATTTCACCTGAGGTTCTTGCTATAATGGTGCTCTATGTGCTGGGTAAGGATTATATCCGGGAGCTTGACAACACACAGAATAATATGGAAACAAAAAAAATCTTCAATGCCATCGCGATGAAATAAATTGCAAAAATTATTATTAAACGAGGTGCAGGATGGGGGCAAATTCAGCATCTATCATGATACATGCGCAGGATAAAAACTCTGTACGCGCAACCGAACCGCGCTATTGCCAAGAATTATTATATGATGGCCAGAAGGCAACAGGAACAGTTCAACAACATATTATACTTGCGCAGATCTGCAAAGTGAGATTTCCATGAATGATGGCAGTCGCAGTGCGCATATGCGCTATTCCATATACGCGTCTTTGCATACACGGAGTCACATCACAGCCTCAAACCACAAAAAATAAACGATCCGGACGTTCTTGAGGATAATAAGTTCCCCCATCGTCCGTTTTTGTTGTTATTCCTGTTGGGAACTGATGGTGGTGGTGTTGGTTGTGGTGGCAGCTTTTGTGTTATTTATCGAAAATCTCAGCATCACAGGCAATTAATCATATCGCGCGTCGTAGAATACCTTCGGCATGCAGCATGCTGCACAATGAAGTTATGGGGTGTAATAAAGTTTGTGGTGAATGTCCGTGTCGCGGCTTGTGGCTGTGACGGCCGGCCGGCGGGGCGGTGCGGAGATGCGGAGATGCAAATTCGAAGGCTTCCCTCGCTCAGCCATAGCATCATGTAGTCATGGGATCAGATTGTGTTGGACATGATGGGTTTTGGGTTTGGTCGATCCGCTGACGGTTAAAAGTTTGTGGTGTTATTGTGATCACTTCTTTGTTGTATTTTTTGTTTTTGTTTGTGCCTGATGCCTGCTGTGAGATGATGGCTGTGATTGTGACGAAAATTTTGATTGGATTTTTGTTCATTCTTCAAATGAGACTAGATACATGTGTCTCTGAGTCAAAAAAAAAATTATGTTATTCAAATGTGTCTGTCTGTCTGATGATGAGGGCATTAAAGTGCGGTCGTAAAACAGCACCATTTAGAGATCAAATCGGTGATGTTATAAATTGGTTCTCATATATTAAAAACTGTCGAGTTGTTTTTTTTGATAATGACAACGGAAAAAGGAGAATGATTTTTTTTTTGGAGAGGGATGCCCAACAACATCAAACCTTCCAAATGTTTTGTGTTAATTCTCAAGGTCTTAAAAATGTAATTGTTTCTGCTGGTAATATTTTCATATATCCGAATTTTTAATAATTTTCCGCCACGTAATATGGACCACTAGCTAGAATTAACATGGCGAACATGATAGTCCTTATTACCCACAGCAAATAGTTTGTAAGGAAAAGGCTTTATGTGAAAAATTTAAGTTTCTAACAAAATTTAGTATAACAAAAATTAGTGCCCCGAAGTTCATACAGTTTAATAGCGAAGAAACAAAATATCTACCAAGAGAAAAAAATAATGAGCAACTCCAATTTTAGAAAATTTTACAAAACTCACAAACGCGTTGAAATTGGTAGATTAAATTAAATTTTAGGTAAGTTTTACATGTTTTCTCATCATTCTAGATAATTTTGTATCAAGTTTACATTACTGTGTTGCGTAAAAGCTGGGAGTCCACATTACCCACATAGTCCATAATACCTAATTTTACTGATAAGTAAATTTTTTTCCACACAAAAGTTTTGTCACTTCTAAAATAACCTTGACATTAAAAAAACTTAGAGCTACAAATCATCATACTTGGAGCTTGTCGGTCAAATGGCACCCTCCATAAATCATACAATATAGAAACCTTTTTTTTTTCGAGGTTATAGTGAACTCTTTCAAGCGTTGTAACCGTATTTTGGACGATTTCCGGGGTTCTGGGATGATTTAAGGTAGCCCCATCACAGGATAAAAATATGGCACGGGGTCAAATCAGGAAAGCATGCGGGCCAGATGAGACTTGACATCGCCTCGCTGCAAGCATGGCTGTCAATTGAGAGATGGTTTAATAGCAGCTCGATGTTTTCTGGACTTCTGGAAGGTTCTCCGGGGTCCCCTCTCTGTCGTTGACATATTTCATGTCCTCCCAAATGCATATACCCGTAAAATAATCTGATATCGATCAGAAAGTCGACCACAGCACCGAATTACGAACTGAGATTGGAAGGCACGATGCACGGTGAAGACAGAACGAGATTTCGCAAAAACCGAATTCAGCCTTAAAAGCGCACAGCTCAGAGGATTCCTTCATTTTTGGTGTAAACTAAAATTCCCAATGTTGTACAATACAGAGAAAATACAAAAAAAAATTGTTCTGCTTCAAAACATTCCACTTTCATTTCAATTTAAACAAAACCGTTTTGCCGCGCTCCCAGTATGATGATTTACGGCTCCATATTTTTAAATGTAAAGGTTATTAATTTTAGAACTAAAAAAATGACATATCAGCAAGATCAGGTAATATTAACTGTGTGGGTAATGTGGACTCCCAGCTCCAGATCGTTATGAAAACTGTAAAGATGCATAACACGTATATATACATAACTATACATGAATATCAATTTTGTTTTAGTCCTTCTTACTCTAATTAGATAAATTTCGGTTGAAAAATATGCAAGACTCACCTGAAAAAAAAAAAAAAAAATATTAGATACTCATTCATACAAGAAATAAAATAAAAAAATAAATATCTTAAATTGAATTGATTTAATTAAAACAACATTCAGATCGTACAATAAACATGCCATTCACATCCCAAAAATTTAACAAATATACCTTACCCACCACCCACCACGTTTACTGCTGGATGCATTCATAAATTTACACAATCTTGTAAAATACTACTCGTAGATCCTATCCATATAAGAGAAAGGTTCACAAAAATTAACACAAATTCAACTCGACCCTTGGACATGGACTTTTTAATTACAAAAAGATGTAAAGACTCGAATAGTGCATTAGAGCGGTCATGTTCGATGGAAACCACAAAAATGTTCACCACTTCTTCTCTTGTTTCACCTGTCTGTTGGCTGGTCGGACGGTCGGACGGTCCGTCGGTCGATTGGTCGTTGCTCTTCGGTCCCAGTCTTTTCCTCGGAAGGTCGAAATCTTGAATATACATATTGTGTAGAATACAAAAAAAAAAAAGACGAAACCTTAAGGAATTCACGCAAGAGCATCAAAAGGAACAAAATAAAATATATGTGGGTATATTTGGAATACAACCAAATCAAAATAAATAAAAACGAAGCATGAGAAATTTAAAAACTCGTTTTCGAAGTATCGAGAAGGAACTTCGAGGGACAAAAGGTTGCATTTAAATTACCATAACAATCCGATTTAAGATAAAAAGTTAAACAACAACAACAAAAAAAAATTAAAATCTAAGGGAATCCATACAGATGTTATACGAGTAATCCTAGAGACTCACATAACAGCAACGTATTTCTCATCATCAAAAAAAAAAAAAAAGAATCCCTAGAGTCGTAATGGCAAATAAATTTCCAAATGACACATTCTCTTATCTCATCCAAAACCTAGTCACCTATCTATCTGAATTTTATTTATTTTTGTCAGTCATCTCTCGTCCACACAACTTATTCAGTAGCAAATTCCCTGAATTGGATTGGATTGGATTGGATAGCGCGGCAGGGATACTCTGGAGACGACGACGAAGCCGACGACCGACGTGTGTCTACTTAATTAAAAACCCCGTGTTAAAAGTGTGTTTAATTAAAATGCGTCCTCAATCGGTGGAGAGTGTATAGAAATATTGGAAACACGGGATAAAAAAAAAGGTAGAATTTCTTCTTTTTTTTTTTTTCTTCCTCTGCTTCATTAGGGATGTGTTAGGGAGTCTTTTTTATTAGTTTATTTTTTTTTTTTATCGGTGATTGGATTCAAGAATCAAGGCGAAATTGGTTACGAAAACAGAAACGATGAAGGAATCAATTCTTAAATTTAGAAGGGAGCACAGAGGGCTAGAGGAACGATACCGAGCTCTACCACATCCTACACATCGTTGTATTGTGCGGAAGGTAACATCCGCTGGAAAGTTTATGAGATAAATTTGGTAGCCTAACTTTAACGAGAGTTTTTGAGTGGACGGTTTTTTTTTTTTAAATAAAGGGTTTATTAATAAGAGGTGTTATTTTGATATTCAAGGAAAAATGGCATTTTTTGAGATAAATGATCGGATGTTTATTTCATTATAAAAAGGAAATAATGCCGTTAATAATGGAACACAACATCAGCCAAATGGCCGCCACGACCACGCTTACAGGACCATATCCTTTTCATGAAATTTTCCATAACCAAATCGCAAAGTGGCTGCCCTATGTCCTCGATAGCCTCACGAATTCCATCTTTGAGGTCTTGAATCGACGCTGGGCTGTTGGCGTAGACCTTATCTTTAACGTGGCCCCAAAGGAAGAAGTCGCAAGGTGTTAAATCACAAGATCTCGGTTGCCAATTGTGATCACCTCTTCGAGAGATAACACAGTCCGGAAACTTTTCCCGTAAAAGATCGATGGTTTCATTGCTTGTGCGGCACGTAGCGCCGTCTTGTTGAAAGTAAACGTTGTCCAGATCAATACCATCCAATTCCGGCCATAAAAAATCATTAATCATCTCTCGATAGCGCAATCCATTGACCGTACCTGTTGCTCCAGCCTCATTTTCGAAAAAGTAAGGTCCAATGACCCCGCCGGACCATAACCCGCACCAAACAGTCACGCGTTGAGGATGGAGAGGCTTTTCAACAATAACTCTTGGGTTTTCCGAGCCCCAGATGCGACAGTTTTGCTTGTTGACGTAGCCTCCGAGGTGGAAATGGGCCTCATCAGTCAAGATGATTTTTCGATGAAATTCCGGATCATTTTCATGTATTTCAAGGACCCAATCAGCAAAGACACGACGTTGTTGATGATCAGCCGGCTTGAGTTCTTGTGTTAACTGAACTTTATAAGCCTTAAGACCCAAGTCTTTATGCAAAATACGGTGTAATGACGTTTGTGGAATGCCTAATTCCAAAGAACGAAGAGGAATGGACAAACCTGGGTTTTCTTCAACACTTTGGGCTACAACAGCAATATTCTCAGTTGTTCTTGAGCGACGTGCACGGGTTTTATTCTTCACATCACTAACTTGTCCCAACAGCTCGAATTTGTCCACCAATTTCTGTATTGCGGTCCGACAAGGTGCTTCACGACGACCCAAAAATGTTTTAGTTTTACGAACCGTCTCTGCCAAATTTTCACCATTTTTATAGTGAATTTTAATAATTTCAATGCGTTGTTGAAGCGTGTATCGTTCCATTTTTATTAATGGCGTAGTTTCTACTTGTCAAATGTCAAAAAATGACAGCTTCAAAAGTGACAGCTACCGAAATAGCGGGCTATTCAAAATAACACCTCTTATTGGAAAACCCTTTATATTTCCAGCTACCTGTATATACTATAGGTACGGTGACCATCCGTCCCGGGTTTCTCGGGATTGTCCCGTATTTATAAAGCCTGTCCTGGGTTTTTTTTTCAGAAACCCACGACGTACAAGTATCCCGTATTTAATTAATTGTCCCGTATTTGGACATTTTCTTATTTTTTTTTTGTATTAATTTCTATACTTTATAAAACAAAATGTTTTATATAAATATAGATATGTATGAAAGTGCAAATATCACTTATCAACTCACACAGAGGGATCTAATGCAATAGTAAAACAAATTTATTATAATTATGTTTGCATGCCCACTGAACGCATTCATTCAGCTTGTCAAACTTCACCTATCTGTCAACGATTTGGTTTACCGAAAGTCACTTATAAAAACAAAATCTTGTGCCAAATTACCGCATCATTACAGACTGATCGAGTGAGTGCCGTCAGTGATCGAATGAACGAGTAAAACCTATGGGGATGATGACTCCATAACGTGAGCGGTAATGCCAAACTCACATAATTCAGTCACGTATTACTCGATAACTGATGCGGTAATTCGGCCTCTGCTTATTAACAACAACTGTCTTCAAAATAGAAAAGGTGAACATTTATTTTTTTTTTTGTTAGATTTTGATATTTTTTTTAAGTTTAGAAATTATTAGATAATAATGGATGGAAAACAAAAAGACAGTAGTTGAAAAATGGGTACGCGTTTCTCAGATAAATTATTGGTTGTGCAAATCTTTTACGAATTGTAGAGTTCAGCTTGTTTTTGCCAGGTTCTAAAACTTGGCTTAGTGTGTATTTCGAAACGTAATATTTTTTGTAGCTATACATAATGTATGTATATTTAACTTATATTATTTAAAGGCTTATTTGCTTTCTTAAAGAAAACTGAATTATTTTAATAATGAAATTCAAAATGTTTAGTTTTAAGTTGTTTTTTTTTTTAGTTTTATTTTCTTATGTTACATTATAATCTGTTGTCTTGTTCCTCTGTTTTTAAGAATTTATAAAAAAATTAATGAAACGGCTAATATTTTTCACATTTTAAAATTTTTCTATTTTTGTCCCGAGTTTAGCTCCCAGAAATATGGTCACCGTAACTATAGGGCAATTGGTTGCGTGTAAAAAAAATATTTCGAGGTTGTAATCAAAACTAATACTATGTTTCCACCGAAGGTTGAAGTGAGACAGAGAGTTTCATGTTGGGCAAAAGAAGCAAGAAGGGTTGGATTTTCCAATGAATGCGTTCAGCGCGACATAAATTGGTTTGTTCGATTTGAAAAACTATTTGCCCTATGAAGATTTAACAAGATTTATTTGAAATCTTCTAGATTTACGAAATAAATATGTATGGTAAATCTTCGAGATTTGAAGAAGATTATGGCAATTCATATCAAATCTCGGTTTAGTGGTAGGTGGAAACATAGTAAAGGGTCCGCCAAATAACTTTCTTTTTCTTTTTGAAAATGGCGCAAAACATCGAGTGTAGCTTCGGCTGTGTGGCACGTAGCGCCGTCCTGTTGAAATCAAATGTTGCCAATATCCTCCTCTTCAATTTTTGTGAACAAAAATTCGTTCAACATGGCCCGATAACGATCGCCATTGACTGTAACGGCCACTCCTTGCTCATTTTCGAAAAATGGCCCAATTATGCCTCTGGACCAAAATCTGGACCAAACAGTGACTCGTTTTGGGTGTATCGGCTTTTCAATGTATGCGTGCGGGTTTTCTGTGCCCTAAATGCGACAATTTTGCTTGTTTACTACCCGCCAAGATCAAAATGAGCTTCATCTGAAAAGATGATTTTTTTTTGGCAAACTCGGCATCTTCTCTAAATCGATCGCAGGCCCACTTAGCGAAGCTTATACACAACCATATTCGTTCAGCGGAAGGATAAAACTAATTATCTGTCAAATCAGACATGAGCTAAGTGTTACCATTCACGAAATAAGCACTAGTTGAAAAAAAAACGTTAGATGGCGGACCCTTTATAACACTAAGATGATCGAGAAGTCTGGAAAAGTGAATTTCGTCATGCCATCCGTCGGTCTGTGCGTTAACTGTAATTTGAGCTAGAGTCTAAACGGATTGACCGATTTGCTTCAAATTTGGTACATAGCATTATTATGTAATTTCCTAGAGGGAAAATTCGAATTTTTGTTTTAGCTCATCTACAACGGGTAGCTTCCATACCTACTTTCTGGATTATGACCCACTTCAAGTTATAAATGGCTAAATTGGTAAAAATATGATCCCTTAAGCCGAAAACAGAAAGAATTTTTGTATTCGAAAACCACTGTTTAATTTTGATCCTATTTCAATCTATAAATAGCATTTTTTAAAAATAATCTTTCTAGCACAAATAGAATTTTTGAAATCGGATATCTCTTTTTTGTGCTTTTCCCCTATTAATATAATTATTTTTTGAAAACTTACCTTTTAAACACAAATACAATTTTCGAAATCGGATATCTTTTTTTGTTTTTACCCCACTTCACCCTATACAGAGCTAATTTATAAAAGAATATCTTTTAAGCCATCTTCTAGAAATAACCTTTCAAACAATATAAGAATTTTTGCAATCGGATACCACTATTCGTTTTACCACATTTTACAAAAAGCTAAATTTTCAAAAAAAAATATCCTTAAAGTCTTTTTCTAAGAATAACCTATTAAAAGCAGGCAGAGTTTTTTTTTATCGGATACGTCTTTTTCATTTTACCCAATTTCACCCTACAAAGTGAATTTTTCCAACATTTGAATAGTTATTCGGGCATAGACGTATCCAACAAATCAGAGATCATTAAAATCGTTCCAATTTTATGAAAAAAAAGTATTTAAAATGTAAAAAAATTTAAAAAAAAAATGGCAACACTTACTTAAAAGTGTTTTATCTTTTTTGAAAGCCAGAAGTCTGCTCTTTTATTTTACTTTTTAATCAATTAATTTCTATAAATAGTTTTCGAAAAAATTACTTTCAAACTCAAAAATGGTAAAAACCAAAAATTTTAATACTGATTTTTTCACAATTTTAATTCTCTTTTATTTCGTATTCAATCAAGAATTAGTAGACGTAGTGAATACTAAAAGCTAATTAAGTACTTGGTTTTTAAAATTTTGAAAATATCAGTATTCAATTGTTTTTTTTTTACCATTTTTGAGATTGAAAGCAATTTTTTTCAAAAACTATTAATAAAATAGAAGTGTTGCCATTTTTTTGAATAATTTTTTTTTCCATTTTAAATATTTTTTTTTTTATAAATACGCCTAAACACCATTTTCGCGATCGATTTCAATTAAGCTGCCATGTTTTGAAATAAAGTACTCTCCATAAGCTTCCATATGACATAAGTTTCATCACTGTTGAGCAATATTGAAAAACGGCCCAGAGTCCATACAATTTTGCCCATGGTCCTTTAAATTTTTTAATATGTAGTAAGAGGCGTGTGTTTTTGCAAGTTTAGGTAGAATTGGACGAAAGAAAAGACATTGTGGCCTACCAAAATGTACAGCAAAAAAAAAAAAAACAGCCCATCACTATCACATCACTAGCCTTTCAGCTTTGTGGCGAGGATGTAAAACAAAAACTAACCAGCAATGCCACATAAAAACAAAATTAGATCGGAATACTTGACAATAATTGTTTCACATTTAATGCAAATTTTAAAATTGTCAAATTATTTATGGGCAGAAATTTGACATTTTTCAAGATGTGAATTTACAAATTGTATAGTACCTCCCGCTCTTTTTATTTTGTATGAAACAGGGCCCAGCTGACGCATTGCAAATTTGCTTGTCTTTAATAATTATAAAAGTCAATTTAATTTAAATTCGTGAAAACAGAAATATACTGGGATTAGAAAGTTGACAAAATTTAATGCCCTATATGGATAGAGAACTAAGAGACGCGGCACGTAAAATCTTAAAATTCCTTTCATTAATTATTTTTACTTTCTCTATAGCTATAGGGGAAGTATTGGTTTCGTGTAAAAAAAAAATGTCGAGGTTATAATCAAAACTAACACTACGATAATCGAGAAGTCCGAAAAAGTGGGTTTCGTCATGCCGTCCGTCGGTCTGTTCGTCTTTGCGTCTGTGCGTCTGTGCGTCTATGCGTCTGTACGTCTGTGCGTCTGTGCGTCTGTGCGTCTGTGCGTCTGTGCGTCTGTGCGTCTGTGCGTCTGTGCGTCTGTACGTCTGTGCGTCCGTGCTTCCACTGTTATTTGAGCTAGAGCCTAAACGGGTGGACCGATTTGCATGAAATTTGGTACAGAGCATTTTTATGTGATTCCCTAGAGGGGAAATTCGAATTTTTGTTTTAGCTTATCTAAAACTGGTAGCTGCCATACAAATATTTTGGTTTCTTAAAATTTTCTCGAAAACGGCTCTAACGATTTTGATTAAACATCGTAGCTGTAATAACCAAGTCAATTGTAAGAAAACTGCATTTCAGGTTTTTCTCAAAAAATTCACATAACGGAATTAGGTATTCCACGTTTTTTGAGAAAATGGTCTTATTTTTGGGTTATTCGCGTATATCTTTGCCATCGTTAGACCGATTTTGTTATAATTTTGCAGTCTGATGCATCTCAATAGTTAAAACAATAATGCATTTAAAAATTTTAAAAAACATTTTGTATAAACAAAAATTCAATTTTTAGTACTTTTGACTCTTTTAATATTTTCTCGTTAAATATATACATCATGCATCTACAATGTGGGGTTACACACAGTATTTAACCACAAGAGCATAGTTTGTGCGACCAAGTCGTGCATATTTTTTTTTTTTAAGTTGTTTATCTAATTGATTTGTATTTTTTTTTATTTAAAAATTCAATACTGTCTTTTTTTTAATGGCGCCATTTTAAACCTTTTCAACTTAAAAACTTAAAATTCCCTTTTGCTAACGGGCCACCCTGTGCAAGCATTGTGATTATCTCTTTAATCTTTGTTTAATGGTAATGGGTATATTAAAAATGTTTTATTATTAAAATTTAACCGAAGTCAGAACCTACTAAATCATTGGTCGAATGAAATAGATACCCCTTGAAATAACCTTGTTTCTTAAATGATCACCTAACGAACTTTCAAAAAAAAAAAAAAAAAAAAAAAAAACTCAAATTAGCCTTCGACTTATACAAAATACCATAATTTATATAATGTTCGCAGGCAAACCCCTGTGAGAAAAAAAAAACGATGTTAAGAATTCATTAAAATATCAATCTTAACTCAACTCCATCTTTGAACAACATGAACAAAAACAACAACAATAGCTTGAGTTCCATCCATAAATCACCTTAAACAAACAAATAAAAAATCAATTTGTGTCAAAATCAAACATAATTTTCGAAGTAAACATGTAACGCCTTGAGATATAAGAGATCTTATATCACAATCACAATCATATCAATCCATTTCTCATTTTCCGCCCGAAATTATAAATGTTTTTTTTTTTTAGTTTATGATTGCATTTCAGATTTGATATGGAGCAAACTACTTGAAGTCACACTTGCGCAGTTGGACTCTTGCTGTGCCATGCACACGTGATAAGGATCAACCTCACAAATCCAGTTTGGTCATCTGGGCTTGAAACGTTACATATACATACATACATATAATATGTACAAAAAGATCCTAAGAAAAACCGAGGAGGGAGAGAAATAACGAAAAAAACAAGCCGAAGCCGAATGATGGAAATAAAACGCTGAGAACGCGTTAAAGACCTTCGGTATCACCCCAGCAAATGACAGCTTGACCCTAAACCTGTCAAAGTGAAACTCCACATCATGTAAATTATTTTTGGTGGTGGGGGGGGGGGAATGATTTGCCACGGCTTTCTTCTCTTTTCCTTCGCCATTGCCATTGGAATAACATGGAGCAGCACAAGAACAACAACAAGAATAACAACAACCACAACATCAGACAATCAACCTCATCCTATATACATTTTGTTTTTCTTTATATGTGACATTTTATCACGGCAATAATCGATGAAATGAATATTCTCGTTCGTAATAAAATCACTTTTTATGAGCGACAATAAAATTCTGTATTTATGGTGATTTTATTTGAAATTGATCTTATTTGTTGAAGTTGAAGAAAGACATTTTAAAAATTGTTCCTACTTCTTGGTAAAATAGTCGATGAGCTAGCAGTTAGCAGAACGACACGACACGACTTACCGACTACTCGACGACCGACATGAGTCTTTCTTTAGGGAATGCTTCCTCGCGGGCTTGAGGATGATGATCCAATTTTTATTTATTTAAGTAGAACAAATGAAAACATATTTATTGAACGAACGGAAATCATTTTGCATATGTCAGGAATAAAATAACAATAACAATAACAAAATAACAAGGTTTAAGAAGGAAGTCGTTATCATTAAGCAAAAAGAATTGGAAGAATAATAAATATCACCAATCACCACATTTAGAAGATTGAGTTATTTTTTTCTATTTTTTTTTATTTTCAAAAAGCGAGATTTTTTTTTTAACGAGCTACCTAAAATGTTTACTTATGCAAATTCATATTTTTTTTTGTTGACACTTTAGGTAAAAAAAAATTTTTTTTTTTTTTTGTTTAAACCAGCTTCTCAGAATAATAAAAAGCTATTTTGGAATAACAGTAAATAGCCAACAAAACGATTCGTGGGAAGTTAAAAGTGTTTGTATCCCGAAAAGTTTCCATAATTTATTTGACATGTAAACAACTTTGCAAATGTATAGAAACGAACAGTAAAGAGCTTCATGAAATTGATTCTTTGTATCTACACTTTAGCATGTGTTTTAGGAATTAGTCGAATAGGAACTATGGTTGGATATTTATATGCAGTTGCCATCACTCAATAAGTAAATCTCCATTAAATAGCAGGGGTTATTAAAGATGTCAATTTAAACAGTGGAAATGTTGTTGAGTTGGATAAAGACAATTCCAAATAAATAAACAAAATGCTAATTGCAATATAAAATAAAATTCCCGACAAAATGTATGTCCAGTTGTTTCCCAAAAGATATTTAGGTCCAGTTTCACAGTCAGAAAAGTGACACTTAAGTGGGGAATGTGAAAGATTAAATCCCAATATCACAGTGCACTGTTACCTTAATATGTGGCGATGTTAGTGACTTAAGTTCCACTTACACTGGCTATGAAATTAAGCTTAAATTCCTAATATGGGATTTATGAGTGCCATTTATTCCGGTAAGTGTCGACTGTGAAACTGGCCCTTAGAACCATTTTAGCTGTCGGACACTACAATAAGGATGAACTCTGAATTTTGAGCTGTTTTTGTATGTGTAAACGCATTTATGCCGGCGGTAGCGTAAACTTAAATCATGGGCCTGTTAGGTATAGCAATGTGTTAAACATATGAACATATCAATCGAAATTTAGAAATTTTCTTAAACAACGACTTGTCAACAGAATCCACAGAAATTCTCTCAAATCAGCTTACTGAATGTATTCGGAATTCCACTCCAAACAAAACTATAAACCAAAAGTCATCATTTAAACAAGAATGGTTTGACAAGGAATGCTGGACGTATAAAATCGTTCTCTATTCTGCGAGCAATCCGTTCCTCAAACAACCCACATCTTAGGATTTGGTACATTGAAACAAATACAAATTACAAAAACTTATGTTATCGAAAAAAAAACTGAATTTGAAAACCAACAAGCGCTACTATTGGGACACACTCGAAACTCCAAAGATTTCTGGAAGATTACGAGGGAAATCAGTGGAATGAATTACAAAATCGGTACAGGGGTATCTGCTGAATCGCTCGCAAACCACTTTAAGCGTCTCCTTTCGAATAATGCTAATCTGACTTTCTCATACGCAGAACCTTTATGCTCTGATGAATCATTAGACACCGATATCTCTATCGACGAAATACAAACTGTGTTGTTGAATGCGAAAAATGGAAAGGCACCAGGGGAAGATGGCATCCCTTATGAGTTTTATAAAAATTCAACACCAACGTTCTTTGACAGCTTACAAATCTTGTTCAACAAAATTTTATCAACGGCAAGCATTCCCTCTTCATTCAAGAAATCTGTTATTTTTCTGATCCACAAAAAAGGACCTTTAGACGCTGTGAAAATTATAGAGGAATTTCTTTCATGAATGTGATAGCAAAAATTTTCTGTGGTGTCATGGTTGGAAGACTAGAGAAATGGGTTGAAAGGAAAAACCTTCTATCTGAATTTCAAGCGGGATTTAGAAAGAATTACTCTACGATTGATCAAATATTTATTCTTACATCTATTGTGAAAGCGTTTCAAGCAAGGAATAAAAAAGTCTATTCGTTCTTTGTTGACTTTAAAGCTGCCTTCGACCTTATCAACAGAGATGCTCTTTTCTACAAAATGTCACAACTCGGTATATCTTCAAAGTTCATCAGAGTAATCAAAGAAATGTACACAAATACTAATGCAGCAGTTTGGGACGGCACAACGTACTCGGAGTGGTTCGGTACTAATTCTGGTGTAAAACAGGGCTGTCCACTCAGTGCATTGTTGTTCTCGTTCTTTATAAATGACGTAGTAGATGATATACCCGGTGGAGTAAGAATTGCAAGTTCTACACAATCAATGTGTTGCTCTACGCAGATGACCTCGTCATACACTCTGAATCACCTGAGCAGATGCAGTTAATGATAAATCGTTTATCAATCTATTGCAAGAGATGGGATCTATCAATCAATACCGAAAAATCGAAAATGATGGTCTTCGAGCGTCACTCAAGAACACATAATGAGAGATGGTGGTATTATGACGGACAAATTCTCGAAACCGTAAAAGAAATTAAATACCTAGGTGTGAGACTTAATTCAACCCTTAATTTCAAGAACCACCTAACCGACAAAACCAATAGCTCACAAAGCTTGATTAACCTTGCTTGGAAAAATGTGTTTTCAAACAAAAGAATCGTTTTATCTGCAAAACACAAAATATTCAATTCAGTTGTCAAATCGACCCTTTGCTACGCTTCACAAGTCTGGGGTGCCGATGAGTACGAGGAAATAGAACAATTTCAAAGGAATTTTCTGAAAAAAACTATTTAACCTACCGCAAAATACACCAAATTACTGTATATACTTGGAAACTGGTCTTCCAAAACTCCTAACGAACACCCTCAAGTCACAGGCTGACTTCATAATTAAGTTATGTAGTCATTATGATGAATCTCGACTTTTGAAAAAACTGTTTTTTTATGAGCTAAGGAATAAGGACTGGTGGTATAAAAGCTGGCAGTCTATTGGTAACGCTTGTGGTGAAAACTTTATTATTGACACCAACCACTTAAGCAACTTGAAAGAAAACCTCTACAGCATTATCCAGAAAAATGATGACTCATCTCGTGATATGTTAATCGTAAAAGCTCGAGGGTCCGCTAGCAGAGTCTTATACAGCCAATTGAATTTCAATTTAAACCAAAGAAATTACTTCCACGATTCGTTGAGTTATGATGAAATATCTATAATCTTTAAAGCAAGGTGTGAGGTCCTAACCTTTAATGGCAACCCCTATAATGGAAGCTTCGACCAATTTTGCTCTCTTTGCAACCTAAAATCGAAAGAAGATTGTTATCACATTATAAGTATATGCCCTATATTCAAACCACAAAGTCTTTTTCATTTTGGTAAACCCACTTTAACATTACAAGAATCTGTACAACTTATGAACAGGTGTGAATGGAAAACAAGTAAGTTTTTAAAAACAGTTTACAAATACAGAAAGTTGTTAATATCTCAATACGTTTAAGTATTTTTATCATATAATTATTGAAAATTTATTTATATTTATAAAATTAATATATAAATTTGCCAATCAGGCTGACGGCTAAGCCATAGCTCTAAAATTCAAATATTGTAATATAATTTTTGTATTTAATTGTTAATAAATGAATATCTTACTTACTTACTTACTTACTTACTTACTGTTAAACATTACGATACGTTTAAATAATGCATAGTGGGTACGTTGAGTAACAAAAATTCAGCACTCAGACTCGGCAATCTTACATTTTATTGATTGGTCCATATTACGGTTATCAAATATCAATTGATTGATAAAAGATAGAATTTATAAATTGGGTTGGGGAGTTGTTCACGAAAAACTCACCGTCACGAAAACATGTACAGCCTTCGAGCCACCGCTCAGTCACTGTTTGCACGCCAGAGCTCACAAATATACCGATCGACAGAGCAAGGTTGCCCAAACATCACTACAATACACAATTTTTTATACCTTGCGCCTTACTGTTTCAGGTGGTGAGTCATCGCGTTTGTAGCACTTAAATTCTTTCGCGCGCTATTATTGCTCTGAATATTTACGTGCTACGGACGTGATTGATATCTCATTTCGATAAGGCTTAAAAAAGGAACTCCCTTTGACATATTATGGTTTTTATATTCTGAGATCCTTACGAGTATTTTCCCAGTTACATAAATATGTAGGTATGTATGAATGTAACGTTGCATTTACACTCAGATTTACCGCCGTACAGTGGTCCTTTTGTTGAACTTTGGTGATAAAAAAAGAAAATTTGTAAAAAGTTCTCGGCACTAACCCTTTTTAAATAAGAAACAAGAAGCTCAGGCAATGTTTGTACCCCATCTAACTTCAGTACCAATTAAGCCAAATTCACAATATTTTTTGGGCAGTTTTTCATTTAGGAGGCGTGGTATCCACTCACTTTACCAGAATTTTGATAATTTATATGAAGCATTTCTAGTTGTTGTAGAGTTATGAAAATGAGAAGGGCGGTAGGAATGTATATTGCATACAAATTAAGAAATTGAAAACTTGGGATGTTCCATTAAGGGGGCGTGTTATCCACCCACTTTCTCAGAGTTGTTATCATTTTATATAATGGAGAACATACCAAATACAAGTCAATAATCACGCCGAAATATCAGTTGAAATACATGTCTATAAACTTAATTATGATAACTCTGTGCAACTTGTGTATAAATCTTATGTAAATTGTAAAGTTTTACAAAAATAAATACTGCATAAAAAGATCAAAAATAGTCACTCATAAAATAATACGCAAATGGGCGCCAAATTTCAGAATATTGTCGTTACATTGTCTCCAAATAACATGCCGTCTGGACACGATTTAATAATTCATTGCAGCAAGCAGACAAAAATAATAAATTCAAGTATGTCTATTTGCGGCGTTGTTAATTAGCAAAATATTTAATCGAAAATAAATATTCTTTTCCAAATCACTGCAATCAAAATCAATCGATATCACTTAGTGTGTAAAATCGATTAAAAATTTAAGTGATCACTTCAAAAAAGTATAATAAATATCGAAAGAGAATTTTGTTTTGACATACGCATTTATTCAACGGAGCGGTGGCAAACAGTAGACCAGAATGGCCTTAAAGCTGGCATTAAATCAACTAATAAAGCTAGGGGCTTGAAATTTTGCATAAATACTTATGGACACGCCCACTAAAAACTCTCGCATTTTGAAAAAAAAAAATATTTTCATATGATATGAAATAAATTATTTTCTGCCAGCTTTAGTGGTCTTCTGTCCCATTATATGTGGCGGCGGCGGCGGCGGCCGGTTCGATGTCAAATGGAAGATTTCAATGAAAATGTCAAAACATGCATTTAAAATTTCGTTCATCAACCCTTTTGTGTATGTTGCTTTCTTCACACAGTGCGCTCGAGCGCTTCAAACTTGACTTAATTCGACACTTTGTTTGAATTTTTGTTTGATTTGCTTTCTCCCGACATATCATTAGATCAATAAATATTTAAGCCCAACTCACTTAGGTATTTGATTAAATCAAATTATTCAAAACACTAAGGGCCAGTTTCACAGTCATAAAAGTGGCACTCAAGTGAGTAATGTGAAAGATTAAGGCGCAATATCACAGTGCACACTTACCTGAATAAGTGGCACTTATGTAAGTCTCCGATGTTGGTGACTTAGGATCCACTTACATTGGCTATGAAACTTAGCCTAAAGTCCTAATATGGGAAAGTTAAAAGTCACTTATTCCGGTAAGTGTCCACTATGAAACGGGCCCTAACACTCGTATAATTGATGATGATGGGGAAATAGCATCATTATGGTTTTTTTCTGAATAAAATCTTCGAATTTGGAGTTGTGCAATTTTATCTTAACCTTTAAACTCAACAACAGCTTTTAAGATTTTTGTTGACTTTATCAGTAATAGACCTCACCCGAAAGTACTTGTTATTTCGAAGTTGAAACTAGTCAAAATGGACATTATCGGCTCAACAATTTAGCTACAATTTCAATTGAATTAGAGCACTCTTTAAAACAATTCTTAATAATAGATTCAAATTTATTGTTACTGTTTATGAATAAATAAATAAAATACAAATAGTCTACAAGAAGAGCTAAAGCCCGACAAGTCGCCTTCATAATTAAATTAAATAATATTGTAGTTGATTTAAAAAGATATATGTTATTTCAACGTTAAATTCTTGTAAATGCAAAATTAAGCAAGATGTTTACATGATGGCGGTGTTAGTTCTTTTCACTAACTTTGAGCTATTTTAATAGGGTCCCTTTAAAATTTCAATATTACTTTATACCCTGTTGATTTAACGTTTCAGTTATGTTTGCAATTGTTTAACTTAACCTGGTGTAGAGTTAATTTAACCCTGTCTCTGTTAATTTAACCTGATCGCAGTGGTGATGTTCTCCGTCATTTGTACCTTTTATTATCAACGCACTGCTTTCAGGCAGTTTATAGGCCGGTTCGAATAGCCAAGAAGCAAAAAACACAACCAACCTTATTAAAAAATAATAATTCTAGGCCCCATCTAGGCTTTAACTTCAAAAGAACAGAAAGAAATAATAACAATTCCACAGTCCTCAGTCACTTTTTTTTACAATGAGTAAATTGAGAAGTGAAGTTCCTGTCGCCGATGCTGACACTGTCTGCCCAATCAACTATAAAACCGAACAGAGGCGACAATATGACGCGTAATCTAAATTCAATTCGTTCTTTCCGTTCCATTTTTTGTTTGCAATTTTTTTTTTCTCTCTCTCTTTTGCGAAAGTTCCCATTTATTCCCCGTGGTAAGTCCTGTTTTTTTTCCACTGCCCTACCTTTATATACACATTTTTATTTTCGTGAAAAAAATTGGAGATGACATCTACACGTGTATTCAAACTTCTCTGATGCGGGCTCTGGATCTCGGATTTCAGGTATACACGAGTAGCGAACAGCAAGCGAAGTGTAGCAACACCGTGCTTGGTGGCAGCAGCCAAACCGCCAACAGCAATCCCCTTCCCCTGGGTCCCCAGGTTAACACCAAAAACAATGGGAAACGAAGGATCAAAAACAACAACAACAAAAAAAAAGTCTAAAACAAAAACCGGCCAACCACGATCCAAGCACCAATTTACGGAGGGGGGGGGGGGGGGGGGGGGGGGGAGGGGATAAATTGGAGAAAGAGCAGGTAAATTATAGCAGTGGCCCTTTGTGAGATCACCTCTCTTTGGGCTTTGTTTTTGGTTTCTCGCATTTGGCAACCGATCGGTTCTTGTGATTCAAAACAGCAGCAGCAGCAACATTGGCCACATGCCCCATAAATACTGAAACGTCGCAGCATTTTGTGGCGACTGCTTTTGGTTTTCGACCCATAAAAACAACAACAACAACAACAAGAACAGATATCGTGGTTTTGCACATTTGAAAGCCCCAAGAAATGGCGGTATCTTTGCCGTGACTATTAATACAACGACATAAAAGATGGCAGCAGACGTGGCTTTGGCACATTCATTGTGAAGCCCTTCTTAGGCCGCCACAAATTTAACACACCGCAGAGCGTCTTGAGTGTCCGTCCGCCGTTGGGCCAAAGGATTTATGGTTTTCCACCATATCAACAGAACAACAACAAAAAATCCGTTTTCTTAACTTGGAGATTCTGACAATGAAGTTGATGATGATGGCAAAGGATCGATTCTATTGAAAGTCTCACTCACTCTTCCTCCTATTTCCTTGGCTTTGCAATACATATTGTTCTCCGCATAAGATGTAGACGCATGCATTGAAATGGTTTAATATATCACTCTGATTTAGGAAATACCTTGGTAAAATTGAAGGCGTGAAAAAAGTTTAACAAAGAACCAAAACAAAGACCTTCGTTGGGCTATGTATAGCTAGCTAGGGATATATATGTATAATCGCTTGGGTCATCATCAGATGTGACATTCAGAATAGAGAAGCAGCAGCTTGCGCAGGAAATAATACGAGTTTGTGGATGGATGGCTGGCTGGGTTGGTGATGGCGGAAAAGATGTAAGGATTTTATCTTTGAGATCTAATGGTTGTGTGTGAGTGGAATGGAGAGGACGTGTTGAAAAATGTATTCGTCCGAATTCCGTCCTGGATGGCGATTTATTCTTTTTTTAAGTTTCAAATAAAATAACGATGTTTTGAAGAATTGTTTACATCAGATAGAAAAGGTTTATGTTGTCGCAAAGAAAATTCACCAGAAATCCCTTCTTATCAGTTTTACTATTTTCGTAGAAAAACTTCTTCAAATGTCCTACATGATGAGTTTCTAAATAGGTTAAGACTCATAATAGTTTGCGACGAAAAAAGGCTTGGTGATGTAACGATCGCGGAAGAGATGGAAAATGCAGGTCTCGTATCTAAAACCATAATAGATGGACAGATTTTTTAATTTAAAAATTCATACTCAACAGAACAGAAGAAACGGCAATAAGTATTCATATTTCAAAGAAAAAGTGGCTGGGGTACCACAATGAAGTGTTTTAGGTACTATACTGTGTACATTTTGTTTGCAAACGATATAACTGGAACAGAAAACACTATTGTAGCCACGTTTGCTGACGAAAAAGCTTCAATTAACTTACAAAACGCTCTTTATAATGTCAACGAATAGACAAAAACATGGCGATAACTTGTGACAATTTTAATTTTGTCGTGCGATGTTTTCTATGTTTTTATTTTTTTAATTCATATGAAGTTAGCGAAGGACCCCCTCAAAAGTGGTAAAAACTTGCCGAATTGAATGTTCTATTGCTTTATGATTCGCCTTTCATTACTTGTGGCAATATCAATTTTGTCGTGCGATGTTTTCTGCTATTTGTTAGTTTATTCATATGATTTAAGCAAAGCACATCCTTGAAAATGGGTTTAAAACTCCTTGTACTAAATTGTTTATTGCATAGTAATTTGGTATTAATTAAACACGGTAAAGTCGACAAACGATAGTAGAAGCCAATAAGATACGAATAAAAACATCGCACGACAAAATTAAAATGGCCACAACTAATTGACGATTTATGACCGTAAAATTATTGCGCAATAAAACATTCAGTATTACAAGTTTTTAGCACTTTTTGAAGGGGTGCTTCGATAACTCCATATGAAGTTAGAAAAAAAAAACATAGGACAAGAAAATTTAAATTTTCACAAATAATTAAAAATTACCGAACGGCAAATTATTAAGTAGAAAACCATTCAGTATAACAAGGTTGTACCCATTTTTGAGAGGACAAAAAAAAACATAGAACGACAAATTAAAAATTATCACAGCTAATTAACGGCAAATTATCCACCTAACCACTTTTCGATCGGTGAATGTTGTCTTGCTAAGTTGTCACAAGAAACAATAAAACAAACACGAATAAAACTTAAATGTCATTTTCCGCACTCAATAAATAGACCGGGCAAATAAATCTGTGCGAACTAAAAAAAATGGAGACTTCTCCAAGTAATCTGCTACATAATCAATTTTGCTCGTTAAACACTGTAGGTAGGACGTAATGAAGAACAAAAAGCAATTAACAAAATTTTGTCGTTATTGTGTCATTTGTTTTATGCAACTTTTCATTTCGCATCAGCAACGTACTAGGCATTATTCGTTAATGACCAATATTCTTAACTTCGACAGTGGTAATCAGCTATAAACTTAACGAATGTTGTTTGATCTTTCAAATATCGTTAATGGAAAAAGGATTTTTGATTGCACATTAATCTGCTGCTATCGAAAAGAAGATTTTCAATTAAAAAACTATTAAACGGAACTATATAATTTGTGCAGGGTAGTATCCACTTTTATTTGTGGTTAAAGTTTTTTACTTTGTCACTAATTATGTACCCATATAATATACCTACTTCTTAAGGATCAACTTTAAACTAATAGTAGTTGCTAAACGACATTAAAAAGTTACCAATAAAATGATCATGAAAAAAATACATACACACGATGATATAAAATTTAAAAAAAAATATACTGCGTCTAAAAACAAGTAGCATGAACTTGGCTTCAAATTAAAATGTTCTCGTTTTAATAACTTTAAAACAAATCGCAAAAAGATAAATATTGCAACAAACGAAAAAAATACTTTAGCGCAAGACGAGAAACAATAAAGTTCTCAGAGTGAAATCTAAACTTTAACCACGCCGATGATCCAATCCTATATATAATTTTATAGTCGAGAAGGTAACGTTGTCAAAATGATTCAACGTTATAGTTTTATTGAATTTTGTTTCGATGGTATAAGTTGCATTGAATATGTTTGTAAGGCCCAATTTTTAAGTGGTGAGTTAAAGCAGAGTTAGCTACAATTAAATTAAACCACGAATAAACAAACTCGGTGGATAAAACATCAAACGCATATGTTCAGTTAATCCTGAGTAAACTAACCAAATTTGATGAGTTAATCTCGCACTGAAAAACTGCACCTAAGTATCGTCTCGATGTGCATAATTAAATCTCGCATCGGCATCGTTTCAGTATCGACGTGGTGACATCATGTTCTTTTTTATTTGTTGTCGAAGAAACGTCGAACTAAAGTTTGCGCATCCAGCAGCTTCTTAACATTGAAAGATTTAACGTTATAAATTAAAAGCGCAATTTTTTTTTAATTTGTATTCTTTTTTGACGAGACCACCTTGTACACCGAGAGTCTCGGTAGATTTCAGTCCAACAAATACGGTTTCGTCTCGGATGATTGGGAGGAAATAGCGAGAAGGCGATGACACTAAAACCTTTCTCGTCTCGTGTCTAAGCCTAAGACTTTTTTTTTTGCACGGCTACTGCCTCTTGCTAGAAATTTACAAAACCTCCAATAGTAAAGGGTTTTCCAATAAGAGGTGTTATTTTGATATTCAAAGAAAAATGGCATTTTTTGAGATAAATGATCGGATATTTATTTCATTATAAAGAGAAAGGTATGCCGTAAATAATGGAACACAACATCAGCCAAATGGCCGCCACGACCACGCTTACAGGACCATATCCTTTTCATGAAATTTTCCATAACCAAATCGCAAAGTGGCTGCCCTATGTCCTCGATAGCCTCACGAATTCCATCTTTGAGGTCTTGAATCGACGCTGGGCTGTTGGCGGAGACCTTATCTTTCACGTGGCCCCAAAGGAAGAAGTCGCAAGGTGTTAAATCACAAGATCTCGGTGGCCAATTGTGATCACCTCTTCGAGAGATAACACGGTCCGGAAACTTTTCCCGTAAAAGAACGATGGTTTCATTGCTTGTGTGGCACGTAGCGCCGTCTTGTTGAAAGTAAACGTTGCCCAGATCAATACCATCCAATTCCGGCCATAAAAAATCATTAATCATCTCTCGATAGCGCAATCCATTGACCGTAACTGTTGCTCCAGCCTCATTTTCGAAAAAGTAAGGTCCAATGACCCCGCCGGACCATAAACCGCACCAAACAGTCACGCGTTGAGGATGGAGAGGCTTTCAACAATAACTCTTGGGTTTTCCGAGCCCCAGATGCGACAGTTTTGCTTGTTGACGTAGCCTCAGAGGTGGAAATGGGCCTCATCAGTCAAGATGATTTTTCGATGAAATTCCGGATCATTTTCATGCATTTCAAGGACCCAATCAGCAAAGACCCGACGTTGTTGATGATCAGCCGGCTTGAGTTCTTGTGTTAACTGAACTTTATAAGCCTTCAGACCCAAGTCTTTATGCAAAATACGGTGTAATGACGTTTGTGGAATGCCTAATTCCAAAGAACGACGAGGAATGGACAAACCTGGGTTTTCTTCAACACTTTGGGCTACAACAGCAATATTCTCAGTTGTTCTTGAGCGACGTGCACGGGTTTTATTCTTCACATCACTAACTTGTCCCAACAGCTCGAATTTGTCCACCAATTTCTGTATTGCGGTCCGACAAGGTGCTTCACGACGACCCAAAAATGTTTTAGTTTTACGAACCGTCTCTGCCAAATTTTCACCATTTTTATAGTGAATTTTAATAATTTCAATGCGTTGTTGAAGCGTGTATCGTTCCATTATTATTAATGGCGTAGTTTCTACTTGTCAAATGTCAAAAAATGACAGCTTCAAAAGTGACAACTACTGAAATAGCGGGCTATTCAAAATAACACCTCTTATTGGAAAACCCTTTATATCTATCGTGAGAGTGTCCACCATTCCTGCCACACGCACTCTGCAATGATTGTGACGTTAAGAGTTGTTACCAATTTTTTTGTATAAAAGCTTAAGAGCCAATTTTTTAAGAACGTATCAATACTGAAATGTACATAATTATGGGGCCATTTGTGAAATACAGATATAATATATATTACATTTATGTTTTTAGTTGGAAAATTGATCGTTTTTTTTAATTTTTTTTCCCAAATCAAAACTTCTCAGTGACTAAATCAATTCCCAAAAAAACAACTCAACCTCCCAGAATATTAGCCGCAACATAAACAACTTTAAGCGGGGAGATTTTTTTATGCTACCCCCAACCGAGGCTTATCTTAATGAAGGCAAGCGATTTAATAAACTACGCCACTGTGCAACGACGAGTGAAGGAAAACAAAACCAAACTGAGGACTGTGGAAGTGTGGATATATAGAATTGCAAACTATCCTCACAGGTAGATTCGCGGTCACACCTCAGGAGCACCACCGCTATCCGATGATGGTGAAGCTGCAGCTTTTGGTTTAAGGTGAAGTGAGGATGTGCAAAGGGTTAAAGCTGTCGTAAAAATCATCAGTGCTGACCATTTCGAGTCCGAGGAGGGAGGCTTGTGGCTGAGTCGATGGAGGTTTTGTTTTTCTGGTTAGCTTCAAAAAAAAAACTTTGCGGCATCGAATTTCAAAAGAATACTAACCCAGAGAATAATAATTCTCTTCGCCTCGCATCAAATAACTTAAATAATAATACACACACACACACACACATACATGCATATATACGTTCATATTTTGTTTTATTTCAGTGCAGGTGTTGGGGAGATCTTGAAACGATGTGAGATGAAAGGCGACGACACCTTCAAAAGAAGCCGACTTTTCCCGCCTTCACTAATTGAGTGCGACATATGAAGGTATATGGATGCTATAGCATAGCGTATATATGTATAGTGGGAAAAGGAGAGCGGATGAATAAATACACGAACGAAACGAATTTTAAGAAGATCATTGAATGGAAATAAATTTGAAGTGTGAACAACTGTCAGAGAGACGTGTTGTGGGTTGACAGTTTTGTCGTAGGAGAAACGACACACGTTCACGACAAGAAGAAGAAGAAGACTTGTCAAAAAAAGAAAAAAGGTGTAGTTTTGTATAAGTAGAGGTAACGATGATTCCTGGAAAAGGTTTTTATCATTTTTTTTTTTTTTACTTTTGTTTAATCACGAATTCTTGCATAATTTTTTTTTTTTAAATCGCTTTTTTAAGCAATAAATATCTACACAAAACTGTCAAAATAAAGATTCGAATGCAATAACTGTTACCTTCCATCTTCTCTGAATTTGTTTATGTGTCAACTGTCAAAATACTTCGCAGCCGTTTGCCTGGGCGATAAATTCCCCCCCACTAGAAGTGTCAGAATAGCACAATTTGCTTCACAGCGAATCTTTTGTTATCTTAAAATATTTAAACAATAACATTAAATTTAAATAAGAAACCTATTTTAAGGCTTTGCTTGATGAGACGCTTTTTTAGTTGCTATTTCTTTTTTTTTTTAATTTTGTAGACCTTTCAAATGTGACAATGTAAATGTGGAATCGGAATGAGTTTGAAATTCACACGATATCGATTAATTAATGGCGGTTTCAAAAAAAAAACTAAAAAAACTTACTAAGCTCATCGAAATGACGGAGACCGTGTGGTCTTTTTTAATTTTGGGGATTTTGCCATTTCATTAAGAATTATGCAAAATATTATATCGCTGCCGACCGCCTTCGAAAAATGAATGGCTTGGGATTGGGCTTAAGCTTGGGGATAAAAAAAAAGACGATTCATAGAATGGCAAGAGGTTTATTTATGGCTAGTAACCAAAAAGTTATGCGGTAATATTCATAGTGGGAATTCGTTAAAGTTAGAGTTTTGTTTTTTTAAGATTGTTCCTTTTTATTTATATTTATTTAAATTTTATGAGAGGGTTTGGTTTAAATTTATGGTATGGTAGGTAGTTTTGTGGATTTGTCAGACTTTACAGAGGTTCAAAATTGGTTTGGTCAAGAAGTTGTTGGGAGAAAGAATTGTTGTTAGCTAAATTATTGTTTACTGTTAGAAGGGTATAGTCTCAAAATACTATAAATACCTATAGACTCCGAATGACTCGAGTTTTGTATGAAGCTTCTTCTGAAAATATCTTAGTCATAACGACAATTTTGTCACATGTCTTAAATAAAACTAAATGTTTGGAGGTATGTTATATTATACAGAATTGATGTTCTTAAACATTCCTATCCATTAGGCTAAGCATTTATGCTCAAACCATAAATAATTAAGTTCAAAACAAATTCCATATATTTTATGTTGAACTTAAATACATTCTTTACTTAAGCTTGCTCTACAGGTCTGGTAACCTTTGGCGTCAAGTTATAAGCCTCTCGAGCCGGCTCGATCTCTAGCCCGCCGTCTTCAGCTTCGTATAGCAAGTCGTTGGAGATTTTCCTCTAGGTACTTGATCACTAAACCAAAGATGAGGTCTGCCTTGATCTCTCGTTTCCTCTCTAGTCTGGTGTTGAAGACCTTACGGGCTGGAGCGTCGGTGTCCATTTGATCTATATAGCCCACCCAATTTAAACGCTGAAGACTAAGTTTTTAAACTTGGTTCATGCCGCTGTACAGCCCGTTGTGTAAGATGTTGTGTTCTTTGTCAACACGAACACTACCAAAAATTTTCTCTCAAATATGTTCATCAAAGCAGCTTTCATCCGATAGGGAAAGGCTCCATGCTTCTGAACCATACAGCAGGACCGGGATAATGAGGGTTTTTGTAAGCGTCTCCTTGGTTCTTCTCGATAGGGCTTTATTCCTCAATTGCTTACTCAGCCCAAAGAAACAGCAATTAGCAAGAGTTAATCTACGTTTGATTTCTGTGCTGATGATATCTGTAGAGTTTACAGCAGTGCCCAGGTATCACTAGATTCCTCGAAGTTATACTTATCAATGGTCACGTTTTGACCTACGAGTAGACCTACGAGGGGATCTGATTTTTATTGATGAATAAAGCATCTACTTCGTCTTATCCTCGTTAACATCAAGACCCATTTTTCTCGCTTCAGACTCGAAATTTGCGAAAGCACGAGTGACTTCTCGTTTGTTTCTCCCTATTTTTGACGGAGCAGCGAGGCGAGCATTCTCCAACGTCATCCTGGTAAGCCTTATCAGTTTGGCAGGGATATCAAAACTAGAAATAGTCCGATATAATTCATCTCTATTTATACTGTCATAAGCGGCTTTGAAATCGATATCGATATTAAATTCTCGACTCGTCTCCAGAATCTATGGTAGATTTTCCAGGTCTAAAACCACATTGGTAGGGTCCAATGAGATCCTCCAAAAGTGGCTTGAGACGTTCATATAAAAAGGTAGATAGGATCCTATATAGGCGATGTTTAAAATGCTAATGCCTCTGTAGTTGTTGCAGAGTAGGCGATCTCCTTTTTTGTGGGTCGGGGAGATGGTACTGAGATTCCAATCGTCGGGCATGCTTTCCTCTGACCATATTTTACGGATGAGTTGGTGCTTGGTGCATGTTCCTAACCAGATCATCTCCAGCGTATTTAAATAGCTCCGCTTGAAGATTATCAGCGCCAGCAGCTTTGTTTGATTTGAGTCTGGCGATGGCATTTTTAATCTCACTTTGGTCGGGTACCTGGAACTCTTGGTCATCATCTAGATTAACTGGCTGATCCTGCTCATTTGAGGGATTGGGGACGTCATCGCCGTTTAGCAGCTGGTTGAAATCTCTTCTCTAGATATTCACCATCGACTGAATGTCTAACACGGTATTCCCTTCGCTATCTTTACAGGCTCCAGGGCGGCTACTGATCTGACTTCATGGACACTTCTGTAAAAGCTACGAACCTGTTTCCTCTCGAAGCATCTCTGCATCTTCTCGACTTTACCCCGCCCTTGGTCCTTTTTTTTTCTTTGTGAGCAGGCGTTTTTCATCCCTTCTTTTGTCTACATATACCTTCCGAGCTGTTCATTCGTTGTCCATAAATAATGTCTCTTAAATTCCCTTTAGCGTTTTTTTTTTGCTATATGTACAAACGGACCTTAGCGATCTTCGATAAGTTTTTCATATCATTCAAATTACAGCAATATAAAAGTCCATACATTATTTTTACCATGCAATTATTTCAGTCGCCCAAGGCCACGACGAAAATAAAACCTCAATTTGCATCACTCCAAATGTATGTGGTATGTGCACTATCGAACTTGGAAGCGATAAAAATATTAAAATCTCAAATAGTGTTCATAATTCAAATGATTTTTTTTTATTTACCTGAGAGCAGTGTAACCTCAATGACTACTTCTTATGAAATCGTGCATACCTCATATTAAATACCTCCATGATTTCCTCCACAATCCACGTTGTACCAAAAAAGGAGAGGTATTTAGCCTGCACTACACTATATACTAGCATAGCTGGTATGGTAGCAAAAATATCCAAAAACGTCAAAAACAATTTTGTTTTTTTTTTTTTTCATATGCAAAAGAAAATTGCCCTCGCTCCTACACACTACACACATCACATCAAAACAATTGTTGCACATTTTAATGTTTTGCTGTGGCTGCGGTGGCGATGGCGGTCGTTGGTGCTGATGCCGGCAAGCGTTTAAACCGTGATTGCGGTTTAAACACCAATCAAGCGTTTCTTTTTGCTGTTAATTCACCGCTCTACTTTTGTTGGTTTATTTGTTGCCTTGCAGCCTCCAAATTGGTCTATCAACTTTGGTTAATTTTATATTTGCACGATGATGATGGAAAAATTATTAACAAAAATAGTAAATGCTCTCGCATTAACAGGGTAAAGCATACATATATACAAAACTGAAATGCCATATTGGTCTTATTGACAGCTATACGTTATAATGAACAGGTTTTTTTCGAAATGACAGATGAGTTTTTTTTTGCTGAGAATCCGCTGATTCAAAAATTTTTGCTTAATCTTTATTCGTTCAGTCGTGAATCGTGAAAATTGTTTGTAGGTATACTTCAAACGGACTTTTATTAATTATTTAATAATTGATTGCATCTCCTAGTAAGAATTCAGGTAAGGCTATACTAGTACACTGTTCCGTTTTGTTTTCCGTTTACACAAGAATGCTCATTAGGTAGAACAAAATGTTCTCCAATAGTGAGTTCCAGTATAAGACTTTGTTCACATTGGACCAACTTAGCCGACTTATTTTGATGTTCAAACACAAACTAATGTGAACACATTCAACACACTTTGACGTTCAGCAGTCGTTAAAACAAAACGTAAATCTGTGCTCGTTGAAGGATTAATTAGATATTTTTTAATAGCAAAATTTAAATTTTATTAAATAAATATGTTTCCAAATGAAAATAGGTTTGATTCTGTAGTATTTGAGTCCCGAAGAAAAAGTACAGACAGAGAAAACAGATGTCAGAAATGAAAACGTCAAAAAATGCCTTTCTTGGCTTACGCTTTCTCACCATGAAGTGAGAGTGAGCAAAAGCACAGAGACGTAAAAAAAAAAAAAACAATTGTGTGAGGCGGGACTCACGGTTAATATGTGTAAACATCAACGTGCGCGGATCCAAAACGGACTTGTATTTGCTTGGAGGGGATTTTTAAATTTTTTCACTGAACGCACCCATCCTAGTATGCAGATCGTAACGTTGCACACCGTAACGTTGCACGATGTAACGTTGCACACAAAGCTAGTTAGTCAATCCTAAACTGTCATATAAATGACAGATGTAGAGATGTTAAATAAGGTAACATTTGTGTTTTGAGAACTTTTAATAAACTTTTTTTACAGTTTAAATTAAATTAAATGTATATTTTCATATTGCACCATTAATTTCAATTTGAAAATATCTTCTGATTGTGAAATGTCAAAATCATTAGTGGATAACTTTGTAGCCGAAAATTTTACACTAGGTCGAAGGGGAAATTTGAATTAAGTTTTTAGTTGTTTTTAGCCAATCAGAGTGAGTTGACTTTACGTAGAAACTACATTAGTGAATGCGCCCATTGTCTGAAACCCTTTTTCTTAGACGTTGTTTGCATTGTACCGACTCCTTAGACTTTTTGGTGTGTAAACATCTATTTTGTGGTGTAATACGAACAGTGGTGTTTACTCACCACGAGTCCCGGTACCCAAACATATTTTTAAGACACTTAAAAAAGTTTAATATCCAGGAAGTGGCCCTTAACTATATATTCAGACATATAAAAGGGCTTCCAATAGGGACGGGTCGATGTTGACAGCTTGTGGCGGCCATGTTGTTTTGGCTTCGTCTGTCAAATCTGTTATTTATTATTCTGTCACTGATGCCAAATCACCATGGCAAGTTTCACGAGTGAGTAGCACGTCCAATAAAACTTTATAAGGCGTGTTTTTTTGCAAGCCCGGAGGGATTTGGTTGGAAAAAGTCGCCATTACAGAAAAAATGGAGTTTCCATAGAAATTATCGATAACAAGTATGGAATTTACGCCGGTAACACAGTTTTTCTCCGTGCTAAGCCCGAAGGGGATAAGTTGTTGCAAACGTTGCCCCCATTTTACGGCAGACGCAATGGCCCTTCAAAGCCGACGCTCCAACGTTTGGTATCCAAATTCGAGGCGACCCGATTCGGTAAAAAAAAAATCAGCCAACCCCGTACATCATAGGAACGCCAGATCGGCCGAGAACTTGTGCAGGAGAAACCTAACCTAGTCAGTCGATTCCTCGCCGCGCGGTGCATAAGAACTCAGTCTTTCGCAGACTTCAACCTCTCAAATTTTGGGTCGGGAATTAGCCCTGCATCTGTACAAGATCCAACACCGGCCGTTTGTTTGCAGACTGGGCTTCGGAAGGTTTGGAAGAGGACCCCAATTTTGGCGAAAATTCATCATTAGCGACGGCGACGAGGCGCATTTTTAAGATGAATGCTCTGAAAATTGGACCTCTCGGATCCGTGCCACCCTGAGAAGCGCGGCGTTGGAAATTTGAACTATGTCATATCGCATACATAATCGCATATCAAATACAAAAATTAAAATTAATTCTTCACACACATCTTGTTCTATTCCATTTCAACATCGACCCGCGCTTATTGGAAGATCCTTTATTTTCCAATCTTAAAGTTTTGGAGGCTTGGAACAGTCGGCATTGCGTCATGGAAAAATATTTCGAATTATTTTAACAAATTAGGGGAAATGAGTTTTGGATATCGCAATGCAGCAACGATATTAGGCAGTTTGGTTTGTTTATTTTTTATTTGGTTAACGAGCTAAAAAAAAAATATCTCATAATAAGTCTCTTACTAGGTACTGGGAAACTCTCTGTTACATGAATCTTTTCAATACAAAAAGGAAAAAAGTATTGGAAAGTTTGCATTTTCTAGATACATGACACTTTAAATGACAATCTACTCCCTTGTTAGTTCCAGCCAGTTTCGTAAAACTTTTAACTGTTTTTTTTTTTTGTAAAGAAAATATCTATCGTAATATGACTAAAATACCGTTTAAGTGTTACGACGAAGAGTAGAAGCGTGTGGGTGATAGTTGGAGCTAGAGAGAAGAAAAAAAAAATCAAATAAAAAATGTTAAAATTCCATATTCGATTATACTTGCAGACTATAATGTTCATGTCCATCGTACGCCGCTAATGCCGATGCCATCTATACAACAGTTCAACGCTTAACGTTTATTCACATATATGGCACAAAGATTAGACAACCATATTAAGAGCACAGCACCACAAAGAGGAGATGCACTTTTTTGGCCGAAAGCGCTTCTTAGTGTTTCGCGGTTTTCGCTTCGGATTCGGATGCACATGCACATGCACACACGTCTCATACTACCATTTATGCGCATACCGCCACCGCACCATCTAAGGTGATGACGTCGTCGTCTAAGTCCTATATAGTCTTCGTTTTCTTCTTCTTCGAAGCCGCGTCTCACTATATGGCTTTAAATATATATAGCTAATAGCCCTGGACCGAGCTAGATACCTAACTCCTCTACGATGACTATATGGCTGATTGGATTCTCTTCCTTTTGTGAGAGCGCGCACAAATTCCGAAATACAGTTGTTACTTACTGCACTGCGCGGCTAGTTGCCTTTAATGGAAAGTAAAATGCTTTTTGTGCAATGCAGTCCTTGTGTTGCATGGGCAAGTCATATATCTATAGATACTTGCAACTAAGTCTTTCCTTTGCCAATATAGGAACATTATACTATGTGGCAGGCTCATACTTGTATGCTCTTAATAAACCGCTCATAGAAAATAGATTCGCAATTCGATACTTGGACGGACTTTGTGGCTTTGTGGTTTTTTGTTTTTGATTTTCTTTTCTTTTGGGAAATTTATGGAGAAATAATTTCTTTAGACATCGGGGTAGGCTTTGAGCATGTAAGTTATCGTCGTTAAGTGCAATCAATGATTTTTAATTGAAAATGATGGCTCAGCCGGTACTGCAGCAAATAAGACAGACAAAAAAAAAACAGATCTCCACAGAAAGATGCGAACGAACCATACCATATTGCCGGTTTAATTCCTTTAAGATGATGATGTAGATGGTCAGGGGTTCAAAGTACATACGTTAGTTGATTCGAATTCAACTCTTTAACCAATAATCGATAATTGATTGGTCATATGGCGACTCGTATATGCTCCAATTGCCAGCGCATGCATAAATTATATTTATTTCTAAGTTTTCGTCGAGGAGATAGGCAATTGCATTAAGATCGATAAGAATGAGTAATACAAAAATTTGCAGTTCAGTGCATTTGTGAAATATATATGTTGACCCTGCTGTTTCTGTAGCACCGCTAACTTCTTTTTTAAATCCTTATGAGGGTCAGTTTGAGATAATTAATGACTTTGTGAATCAAATATTTGGCATCATCGACGTTATTTGAATCAAATCCCACAGTGTGTGTACATTTGAAGACACGCACCGGTTGGAAACGGAAAGGTTTCCGCCTTCTCGAACAGGGTGTGACAGTTTTTTTTTTTGCATCAGTGATATAAACACGAAGTAGCCCGTGGCATAATGGTTAGTACGTAGAACTGTCATGACGGAGGTCTGGGTTCGATTCCCAGCCTCTTCCACCCCCAAACAAAAATATTTTTCATGGCTACTGTCCCTTACGAAGATGTGAAAAATCTTCCAAGTGTATCTCTTGTCATGAATAAGTGCCTATAAGATATGGCTAAACACATACTGGAGCTACGAGCAGAGCTGTGATGCGAGAGTTCAGCAGATCGGCGAAAACAAACAAAATGTTCTCAGAAAACATTTGCCGCTCTGCCCAACTCTCACATCACCGCAATATGTACTTGTTAGATGAATAAATAAATAAAAAAATGTTGGGAAATACGAATAGTACAAAATTTTGATATTCATTCGGCCCTATCGTGGTAACCGTCGGAGCGGAAGTCTCTCCGATTTCCTACGAATCGGAGATATTTTGCTTCGAGGTAGTTCTCCGATCAGTTGATCAGAAATTCTGTCCGACGAAATTCAACGCATGCCATTTGTTTGCGATGCTTTGCGATGAAGTACTTCTAATAGTTTTATTTTTGACAGATACAAACAAAATTCTCTCCGAAGTCCTCCGATAAGTTCTTGTTGCGGAAAGGGTTTTGTTTTTAAAGAAGTAGTTAATTAATATGTAAGTAATAAACAAATTAACTTTATTTTCGTTAACTTGTATTAACTTGTGGACTTTTTGCTTCTAGGCAGACCGAAAAAACAAGTTCACAACAATATGAGCGGATGGTGAATCTACTGAGCGAATATCCCGATATTGCACAAAATCACACCAAAAGAACACCATAAATTGTATGGCTGTCTTTTGGGAAGATCTGGCCAATCAGCTGAATTCATTGGGACCAAGACAAAGGGATGTTGGTGGATGGAAAAAAATATGTTTGTGATTTTTTGTTTTGTGCATTATTTATCCATTTTCATTGTGATTAAAGTTTTTTTTTTTTAATTTATTCTTTTTTGACACTTCAAATGGAAACAAAAAACATATTTTGGAAATAGAGAGGGGACTTTATTGATAGTTTTGATTTAAAAATCGGTGGCGGTGATTCTAATTACACGCTAGCGCATTATAATTGAAAAAAAAAACTACTTTTTATAAACAATAAATTACACTCTAGTACCGATTTGTCATGGTTTAAAATGCTTATGGTCCTTATTTGATAAAAAATTATCGAAAATATATCGCATTTTCGATATATCGGTTAATTTGCACATCCCTGTCTGAAATTTATATCCATCGCAAGGCGTCGTTGCATTTCTCTAAAATTTCATCCGATGAAAGCTTCTTCGAACCGAAATTGAATTTCCGACGAAGGATGCGTTGTGGAGAAAATTCCGTTTCGACGGTTACCTCGATAGCGCCGATTGTTTGGACTTCTAGTTAACTTTTTGTTTTTACATTTTATTCATATTTCACTAATTTCAATCCTATTATATACTTATACAGTTTCCACATTACCGGGGAATGTGAGTGACAAAACAAGAACGTACGAGCTGATTTTTCAATCACTATATAGAGTCGCATCGGAAATGGTACCTTCACAATTAAGGGAACTACCTACATATGTACATGATGATAGTTACAGAGAATTCCTAGGGCTACAACTTTTATAATGGCCATTTTTCATCTCCAATATACATAGGTTTTATGTAAAAACTAAGTCTAACTCCCAGCGGCGTGAGTTAGACTCATTCCCGCCATATTCCTACTACAAAATTTGAGAATCCGTTGATCATTTGCTCTGCATAAAACTATTTTCCTTTCACATCCCCACCAGGAGTGTTGCGACTTGATCGCACGAACTTGCTCTTGTGGTTAAATACTGTATGTAACCCAACATTATAGATGCATAATGTAGGTATATATTTAACGAGTAAATATTAAAAGAGTCAAAAGCACTAAAAAATTGATTTTTCGTTAGATTTTTTTTTTGTTTATAAAATAATGTTTTTAAAAATTTTTAAATGCATTATTGTTTAAATTATTGAGAAGCATCAGATTGCAAAATTATAACAAAATCGATTTAACTATGGCAAAGATATACGCGAAAAACTCAAAAATAAGACCATTTTCTCAAAAAACCTTGAATACCTAATTCCGTAATGTGAATTTAATTTTTTGAGAAAAACCTGAAATGCAATTTTCTTACAATTGACTTGGTTATTACAGGTACGAAGTTTAATCAAAATCGTCAGAGCCGTTTTCGAGAAAATTTGAAGAAGCCAAAATATTTGTAGATATGGCAGCTATACCCGTTCAAGATGAGCTAAAACAAAAATTCGAATTTCCCCTCTAGGGAATCACATAAAAATGCCCTGAACCAAATTTCATGCAAATCGGTCCGACCGTTTAGGCTCTAGCTCAAATTACAGTGGACGCACCGACGGATTTCTCTATTATCGAAGTGTTAGTTTTGATTATAACCTCGAAATTTTTTTTTTACAAGAAACCAATACTTGCCCTATAGTCCTATATAGATCAAGTAAAAACAATGCATTAATTTCAAATAGACAAGTATCATTAAACAAATTTGAAAAAAAAAACGCCAACTCTCCGGGAGTAAAATATTGCGGATTTCATAATCAGCATGAATATTTGTTCATCAAATTTAAGATGACATCTCCCTCTTTCTGCATCCGAGATCGCGAGTGTGAATTGTTTGGTAAATATTTCCCTACATACAATTAATATTTTACTGGACTTCGATTTAATGTTATAATAGTTGAAAATAAAGGCTTTAATAAATTTGGCTGCTTTCTTCCGTGTTATTTGAACAAGTGTGTTTTTTTAAGCTTTTAAAGCGAATCACAAACCCTTGAAAATGTTCAAATGAATAAATATTGACAAACTTACTTGGTTTACCCTAAACTACAGCTAGGAATGCAAAAAAAAAAAAAGTAAACAAAAAGATAAACTCACCCAACGAAGCGATGTACATGTACAAGCATCGTCAACGACACAATAATCGTGCTACTAGCTTCAACTTGGAACAAATTAATCAACATTTATTGCTGGCTTTACATCAGAGACACAACAACTTGAGGCTGCTTCCTTCATGGCTACGCTGTACACCCCACAAAACCGCGCCGGCCTCATATACACTACACAGCTGTTACACCAATAAGGCAATTCTCATATCAAAGTGATGATCTACAGATTATTCACGCGCCCAAGACACGCCTCGGACAAATTTATTTGCCAGTGCAGTCTCCGACTCAGTTTTAGTTTTTTGTTTTCTTTTTTTGTTTTACTTGTTTGTGGCTCATTCTGTCTATGAAGGAGAGAAAAATTAAGACAAGCTAAAGTGCACTAATCAAAGCCGGCATAAGCACGCACGGATCATGGCTAATTTGCTGAGTAAAATGCTCTGGCCAAGTGCAATAAATTTGCATTTCTGCCCAATGATTTATGACTGAATTCGAAAGCAATTGGTATTTACCTGGAATTGTGATATCTATCAAATCGATCAACTTATAGCACCAACAACAACCAACACCAGAGGACCTGCTGATCGAACTATGCATATAGTGCTGTTCGTTTTTACTTCAATTCCGATGACGACATCGTTGGAGTTGGGAGTCTTTGATACAGGATCAGTGTGAAAAAAAAAATAAAATGGTAGCGTTCAACGAGAGCGATCATGTGAAAGAATTCAACATGAAATTTTGTGTTCATGGTTTATAATTAATTGCGCTTTTTTCCTAAAATTCAAAAAAAAAAAATAATAATAAGACAAAATGAACCAGTGAGATAAATTGGTGTTTCTCTGGACAACATCACGATTAATTAGTTTAAGTTAGACCAACCTCTTGTTTTGAGTTTAGCATATGTATGTACATACCGATATGGCTTCGGGGAGTGAAACTCTCCCATATAAATTTATAACACAGTTTTTAAACATAATAAATGATTTTTGGTTTTTGTGGATACAGATCTACATGTTGAACAAAATATCAACAATATGAATTAGATTTAACAGGTGTTGTTGTTTTATTGCTTGTCGTTTATCAAAAATGTAGATTTCAGGTAAAACTTCAGCTTCAACTTCAAATATAATTTATTTCCAATTTGAGTCAACGAAGTTTTAGTTTAAATGTTTGGGTGACAGAAGAGTTAATTAAGATTCGTGTTTTTTAATTAAATTTATAAAATAACCAGTGGACGACCGGGAAAAAAAAACAACCTGAAACCGATGTGCAGGAAAAGTACTTGCGTAACTTCAAAACAATGAAGGTATTTCCATTTCACAGCCTGAATGCTATGTGTCCCATAGACAAATTAAATTACAATTGCTGATGTTTTCAAAAATATTTTTTAAAAATCAAATTGACAAGTTCCCAGTGCGAAAAAGGAAGTAAGTTTTCGAAAGAAGTGCGAAGTTCCAAGTGTCTGAAGTCAAGTGTCAAAAGTCAAGTGTCAAAAGTCAAGTGTCAAAAGTCAAGTGTCAAAAGTCAAGTGTCAGGTGATAAATATCAACTGTCAAGTTGACAACAATACCCAATTATTAGACGGTGTTCACATTGGACTCACTCCGCGCGACTCATTTTGACATCTTTTTCTTTTATCTCACTCTACACAACTATATGAGAAAGTGAGGCAGGATTTTTGATTTTTTTGAAAAAATCCTGCCTCACTAGACTCTCTCTTTCTCATCATGAGTTGGAGTGAAATAAAACAATGAAATGTCAATATGAGTCGCGCGGAGTGAGTCCAATGTGAACACCGTCTTAGGCGTTTTTCTTTTTTAGTTCAGAGCATTCAGAGCTCCAATTTTGTGTTTCTTTTTTCGCTCTGAGCATGTTCAGAGCATGTACAGAGCGCGCTCTATGAGCTCAGAAAAAAAAATTACTGAGCAGACAGAGTTAAATGCTGAACACAAGCATTCGACAGCTGTAAGTGTTGAGGTGTGTTTCAAAAATAGTTCAGAGTGCTCAGAACTCAGAACACGCTTCGTTCAGAGGACGTTCAGAACATGCTCGACATGCTCGGACTCTGTTCAGAGCTCTATTCTGAACTAAAAAGGAAAAACGCCTATTAAAGTAATTTATGTTTTTTATGTTAAAGTGAATATATTATTTATGCATATCATATGAAGACTATGGCTGAGTTCGTTATTGAAAAACTTCCGCAGTACTGCAAAAATTGCGTTCATAAATGTAAACAAACAGCATAAACTCTGCGTAATCATGGTAACATTTGTGTTCATAAAAGTAAAACGACAATCAATTTGCGGTAAAGTTGGCATTTGTTTTTATTATGTTGCTGAATGTTCACGAAAATGGCAGAGGAGCAAATGTGAGTATTTTTTAATTAAATTTATTTATAATCGTAATATTATTAAATTATTTTTCTTTCACAAATAATTTATTTCTCATTTTGTCAACGTTTGCTATTATGAACTCATTTTAAACAAAGTATGATGACCGCACACATGCAGTTGTAATTGTGTTCATAAACGTATTTGAGCATATTTTAGGCAGGGCATGGGCAACAAAGCCTGCAATTACGAACACAGCCTATGTATTCACCACCAATTGCCAAAAGCGAAGTCCGAAAACAAAGCGTGAAAAGTGAAGTGCGAAAACTGAAGTACGAAGTGTCAAATGTCAGGAATCAAATTAGGTGCTTTCGCGTAGTAGTCCAAAACTACCCAATTCTTTTGGTTGGGAAGTAAACGAACAGAGGTATTGATAAAAAGTGCAAAATGCGAAGTGCGAAAAGTGGTGTCAAAATTCAAGTGGTAAATGTCAAAAAAAAATCACAGCTTATTAATTTTGAATTTTAATCTTGGATTAGTGATACAAGTGATAGTGATAGTAGGCTTAATGAAAGTGTGACATAATGTGAAAAACGGGGAGGACGGTTTAGAAATCTGAAAATTCGTTTAACGTAATTTATGGACGGCTCCTAACTATGACCAGTGTAAATTGTCATTAACGTCACATTGTGACTCGATCGTTTTTTTTTTTGTCATATTCTTAAAGTGAAACAAATGAACTTCAGTGAAAATTGTGGGTGTGTCTAATTGCCCAAAAATCAAAAAACCAAATCCCCAAAATCCAAAAACTGACCCTATGCCAAATAGCCCAAAACCAAAAACTAAGAAACGTCATAACGACTTATTTGTTTGGGCGATCGGCGCGCGGTTAAATTCGGCGTAAATTTAAAGTAATGAGTTATTTTTTGTGTGCATAGTGCGTATAATCAAACGGGCCTAAAAGTACAGTTTCCTAAGAAAGCGTTTTAGTAAAAAGGCGGCTATGTAAATGATTTTTAGAGTTATGACTTTATTTTATTTTTTGGTAATATTATTTTCATTTTATTTTTGACTCATAAATTGAGTTCAGTTGTTAACTACCTCAGTTTTAAAAATAATGTAAGGCTTTACTTTAATTTTGAAAATTTGTCAATTATAAATACTATACATGCTCATATTGCTCGAGTCGTTAAGCACGACGAAACACCCAAGAAAAACCTCAACCGCTGCTGGAATGTTTCATATATACTACAATTATTATTATTAATAGCATCGATTGGTAATTATGCGAGGCCCATACAAATGCAATTCCAATAACTACAAGAAACTTCATTCGGCGCAGCGCGGCCAGAACATATATCGCTGCTCTTTGATTTGTACGCTAATGAGTTTGAACCCATTAGCCTAGAGCTATAGAGGTGCACAAGTTTTTCTTCTTATCCGACTTATAGGCGATTTATTTTAACACTTCTGATTGAGTCAGTGAGTGGAAAAGCAACACACAATTTGGCGCTGACGACAACTGTTGGCAAAAAAAAAAAATTAATGACAGAATGGAGAAACACAAAAATGCATATACACCTGATGGCTGTTGACAGGAAAATATCGTGTTTTAAATTAATGACTTATGATAAGTTCATTTGGTTAATGAATATTTAGTTTCGGTTAATATGGTTTTTGAAAATATATAAAAGTAGCTACATACACAGGTGGGTATATTGAATCAGTTAAAACAATAAACAAGACAAGGGACAGACTGGAAAATGTCAAAAAGGGTATGTTTGCTTACTTTTTTGCACGCTCTGATGATACTAGTTAAACCGTGTATAAAACTAGGAAATTTTAAGTTAAGAGCTTTATAGTTAAAAAATTGTTAAGTATTCCTTTTATTAATGGGGTGACAGTGGCATCCTGTTTGGAATCAAAAAATAATTTTGTCCAGCTAGATTCGATTTTTGACCACTGTGCCCCATTCACTTAAACGTCTGTTAAGTTATTTTAATCTATTCTAATGGTTTGCTTTTCTCCTACACCAAAATTTGAACCTTTCTACTTTAAAAATTGCAGTGAAAGTCAAGAACAAACACCTACACTTCCTACACGCTACGCCTTTGACAGTAGATCTCAGCTCACCTTTCCTTAGTTAACTTTCAAATTTCTCACTTAAATATCAAAATATCAGGGGCAATGTTTTTTTTCTGCTTAAAAAGATCACCATAAAGATAGATACATACATATATTACCAGCGTCCGTTAAATCATTAAAATAGGAGAGAAAAAACATAAAATTAATTTGAAAACTTAAAATTTTATTGAATACCCACATCGACATCACAACACCAATTAAAACTACACAAAACAAGAACTTCAAATCGTTAATATAGAGATCATCAATATTCTGTCACGGCCCGATGTCTGATCATCATTAAAACGAAGAAGCTTAATAAAACATTATTTAAAACATTGTAATTACTATTTTTATGACACCATTCTCCATTCAACACCTGACTCTTAATTGGCAGCTCATATGCTAATATATAGTATTTTTCTATAAATGGTACTTTGCCGTACAATATCCAAAGTGTATGTCATAAAATAATCATTTCCTGCACTCAGGGAAAAACATACCATTGAAATATCAATGGTACAACCATTGTTTTTATAGTACGTGTTTCAATGGGATTTTACTATTGAAACAATAGATTTCTAGGATTTTGTACCATTGATCCAATGGTTTTGAAACCATTATTATTAATAGTATAAAAACTATTGGTTCAATGGTAAAAACTATTAGTTCAATAGTAAAAAACTATTAATAATTTTAATGGTATACCATTGTCCCATTAAAAAATACCATTGATTATTAATGGTAGTGATACCATTAAAAAAACTTCGTTTTAATAGTAAATCCTATTAATATAATATAAACCCAATGGGGTGGACCATTAGATCAATAGTATTTTCATAAATAAACACTATTGACCCATACAAATTTTTTTTAATAGTATTTCACTTCCGAAAATTAATAAGACGTACCATTCTTTCAATAGTTTCATGTTATTAAACTTTTTATGAGCAAAAAAAACACAATAAATTCAATGGTATATCTCATTGAAATAATGGGATAACTAATATTCGTACTATTAATAAAACAAAATAATGTTTAATAGTCTGTCTTATTAGTTCAATGGGGCGCACCATTGAACTTATGGTATTTGACAACTCAGCTTTAATAAGACGTACCATTCTTTCAATAGTTTCATGTTATTAAACTTTTCATGAGCAAAAAAAAACACAATAAATTCAATGGTATATCTCATTGAAATAATGGGATAACTAATATTCGTACTATTGATAAAACAAAATAATGTTTAATAGTGTGTCTTATTAGTTCAATGGGGCGCACCATTGAACTTATGGTATTTGACAACTCAGCTTTAATAAGACGTACCATTCTTTCAATAGTTTCATGTTATTAAACTTTTTATGAGCAAAAAAAACACAATAAATTCAATGGTATGTCTCATTGAAATAATGGGATAACTAATATTCGTACTATTAATAACACAAAACAATGTTTAATAGTGTGTCTTATTAGTTCAATGGGGCGCACCATTGAACTTATGGTATTTGACAACTCAGCTTTAATAAGACGTACCATTCTTTCAATAGTTTCATGTTATTAAACTTTTCATGAGCAAAAAAAAACACAATAAATTCAATGGTATATCTCATTGAAATAATGGGATAACTAATATTCGTACTATTGATAAAACAAAATAATGTTTAATAGTGTGTCTTATTAGTTCAATGGGGCGCACCATTGAACTTATGGTATTTGACAACTCAGCTTTAATAAGACGTACCATTCTTTCAATAGTTTCATGTTATTAAACTTTTTATGAGCAAAAAAAACACAATAAATTCAATGGTATGTCTCATTGAAATAATGGGATAACTAATATTCGTACTATTAATAACACAAAACAATGTTTAATAGTGTGTCTTATTAGTTCAATGGGGCGCACCATTGAACTTATGGTATTTGACAACTCAGCTTTAATAAGACGTACCATTCTTTCAATAGTTTCATGTTATTAAACTTTTTATGAGCAAAAAAAACACAATAAATTCAATGGTATATCTCATTGAAATAATGGGATAACTAATATTCGTACTATTAATAAAACAAAATAATGTTTAATAGTCTGTCTTATTAGTTCAATGGGGCGCACCATTGAACTTATGGTATTTGACAACTCAGCTTTAATAAAACGTACCATTCTTTCAATAGTTTCATGTTATTAAACTTTTCATGAGCAAAAAAAAACACAATAAATTCAATGGTATATCTCATTGAAATAATGGGATAACTAATATTCGTACTATTAATAAAACAAAATAATGTTTAATAGTGTGTCTTATTAGTTCAATGGGGCGCACCATTGAACTTATGGTATTTGACAACTCACCTTTAATAAGACGTACCATTCTTTCAATAGTTTCATGTTATTAAACTTTTTATGAGCAAAAAAAACACAATAAATTCAATGGTATGTCTCATTGAAATAATGGGATAACTAATATTCGTACTATTAATAAAACAAAACAATGTTTAATAGTGTGTCTTATTAGTTCAATGGGGCGCACCATTGACCTTATGGTATTTGACAACTCAGCTTTAATAAGACGTACCATTCTTTCAATAGTTTCATGTTATTAAACTTTTTATGAGCAAAAAAAAACACAATAAATTCAATGGTATGTCTCATTGAAATAATGGGATAACTAATATTCGTACTATTAATAAAACAAAAAAAATGTTTAATAGTGTGTCTTATTAGTTCAGTGGGGCGCACCATTGAACTTATGGTATTTGACAACTCAGCTTTAATAAGACGTACCATTCTTTCAATAGTTTCATGTTATTAAACTTTTCATGAGCAAAAAAAAACACAATAAATTCAATGGTATGTCTCATTGAAATAATGGGATAACTAATATTCGTACTATTAATAAAACAAAACAATGTTTAATAGTGTGTCTTATTAGTTCAATGGGGCGCACCATTGAACTTATGGTATTTGACAAGTCAGCTTTAATAAGACGTACCATTCTTTCAATAGTTTCATGTTATTAAACTTTTTATGAGCAAAAAAAACACAATAAATTCAATGGTATGTCTCATTGAAATAATGGGATAACTAATATTCGTACTATTAATAAAACAAAAAAATGTTTAATAGTGTGTCTTATTAGTTCAATGGGGCGCACCATTGAACTTATGGTATTTGACAAGTCAGCTTTAATAAGACGTACCATTCTTTCAATAGTTTCATGTTATTAAACTTTTTATGAGCAAAAAAAACACAATAAATTCAATGGTATGTCTCATTGAAATAATGGGATAACTAATATTCGTACTATTAATAAAATAAAACAATGTTTAATAGTGTGTCTTATTAGTTCAATGGGGCGCACCATTGAACTTATGGTATTTGACAACTCAGCTTTAATAAGACGTACCATTCTTTCAATAGTTTCATGTTATTAAACTTTTTATGAGCAAAAAAAACACAATAAATTCAATGGTATGTCTCATTGAAATAATGGGATAACTAATATTCGTACTATTAATAAAACAAAACAATGTTTAATAGTGTGTCTTATTAGTTCAATGGGGCGCACCATTGAACTTATGGTATTTGACAACTCAGCTTTAATAAGACGTACCATTCTTTCAATAGTTTCATGTTATTAAACTTTTCATGAGCAAAAAAAAACACAATAAATTCAATGGTATGTCTCATTGAAATAATGGGATAACTAATATTCGTACTATTAATAAAACAAAAAAAATGTTTAATAGTGTGTCTTATTAGTTCAATGGGGCGCACCATTGAACTTATGGTATTTGACAACTCAGCTTTAATAAGACGTACCATTCTTTCAATAGTTTCATGTTATTAAACTTTTTATGAGCAAAAAAACACAATAAATTCAATGGTATATCTCATTGAAATAATGGGATAACTTATATTCATACTATTAATAAAACAAAATAAAGTAAAAGTGTGACAATGGATAAAAGCAAGATATTTCATGTCCTATCTGAAACTTGGGCTTCACAAAGCATATAATGTGCCAAATAATGCAGATCGCATACTCAAAAGTAAAAAATTGCACGTGTAAACAGAACTTTATTGATCACCGAAACTGCAAATTGATAATTTTAATGCTTTAACATCGATATTTTATTACTTATGGATAAGTGTAAGTGAAAATCAAATAAATTTCAAGAAAACAATTTCAAGAAAACAATAATTCTCCTTTTTTGATAAAAAATGTTGTAAAAAGCAAGATATTTCATGTCCTATCTGAAACTTGGGCTTCACAAAGCATATAATGTGCCAAATAATGCAGATCGCATACTCAAAAGTAAAAAATTGCACGTGTTAACAGAACTTTATTGATCACCGAAACTGCAAATTGATAATTTTAATGCTTTAACATCGATATTTTATTACTTATGGATAAGTGTAAGTGAAAATCAAATAAATTTCAAGAAAACAATTTCAAGAAAACAATAATTCTCCTTTTTTGATAAAAATGTTGTAAAAAGCAAGATATTTCATGTCCTATCTGAAACTTGGGCTTCACAAAGCATATAATGTGCCAAATAATGCAAATCGCATACTCAAAAGTAAAAAATTGCACGTGTAAACAGTACTTTATTGATCACCGAAACTGCAAATTGATAATTTTAATGCTTAAACATCGATATTTTATTACTTATGGATAAGTGTAAGTGAAAATCAAATAAATTTCAAGAAAACAATTTCAAGAAAACAATAATTCTCCTTTTTTGATAAAAATGTTGTAAAAAGCAAGATATTTCATGTCCTATCTGAAACTTGGGCTTCACAAAGCATATAATGTGCCAAATAATGCAAATCGCATACTCAAAAGTAAAAAATTGCACGTGTAAACAGAACTTTATTGATCACCGAAACTGCAAATTGATAATTTTAATGCTTAAACATCGATATTTTATTACTTATGGATAAGTGTAAGTGAAAATCAAATAAATTTCAAGAAAACAATTTCAAGAAAACAATAATTCTCCTTTTTTGATAAAAATGTTGTAAAAAGCAGGATATTTCATGTCCTATCTGAAACTTGGGCTTCACAAAGCATATAATGTGCCAAATAATGCAGATCGCATACTCAAAAGTAAAAAATTGCACGTGTAAACAGAACTTTATTGATCACCGAAACTGCAAATTGATAATTTTAATGCTTAAACATCGATATTTTATTACTTATGGATAAGTGTAAGTGAAAATCAAATAAATTTCAAGAAAACAATTTCAAGAAAACAATAATTCTCCTTTTTTGATAAAAATGTTGTAAAAACCAAGATATTTCATGTCCTATCTGAAACTTGGGCTTCACAAAGCATATAATGTGCCAAATAATGCAGATCGCATACTCAAAAGTAAAAAATTGCACGTGTAAACAGAACTTTATTGATCACCGAAACTGCAAATTGATAATTTTAATGCTTAAACATCGATATTTTATTACTTATGGATAAGTGTAAGTGAAAATCAAATAAATTTCAAGAAAACAATTTCAAGAAAACAATAATTCTCCTTTTTTGATAAAAATGTTGTAAAAACCAAGATATTTCATGTCCTATCTGAAACTTGGGCTTCACAAAGCATATAATGTGCCAAATAATGCAAATCGCATACTCAAAAGTAAAAAATTGCACGTGTAAACAGAACTTTATTGATCACCGAAACTGCAAATTGATAATTTTAATGCTTAAACATCGATATTTTATTACTTATGGATAAGTGTAAGTGAAAATCAAATAAATTTCAAGAAAACAATTTCAAGAAAACAATAATTCTCCTTTTTTGATAAAAATGTTGTAAAAAGCAAGATATTTCATGTCCTATCTGAAACTTGGGCTTCACAAAGCATATAATGTGCCAAATAATGCAGATCGCATACTCAAAAGTAAAAAATTGCACGTGTAAACAGAACTTTATTGATCACCGAAACTGCAAATTGATAATTTTAATGCTTAAACATCGATATTTTATTACTTATGGATAAGTGTAAGTGAAAATCAAATAAATTTCAAGAAAACAATTTCAAGAAAACAATAATTCTCCTTTTTTGATAAAAATGTTGTAAAAACCAAGATATTTCATGTCCTATCTGAAACTTGGGCTTCACAAAGCATATAATGTGCCAAATAATGCAAATCGCATACTCAAAAGTAAAAAATTGCACGTGTAAACAGAACTTTATTGATCACCGAAACTGCAAATTGATAATTTTAATGCTTAAACATCGATATTTTATTACTTATGGATAAGTGTAAGTGAAAATCAAATAAATTTCAAGAAAACAATTTCAAGAAAACAATAATTCTCCTTTTTTGATAAAAATGTTGTAAAAACCAAGATATTTCATGTCCTATCTGAAACTTGGGCTTCACAAAGCATATAATGTGCCAAATAATGCAAATCGCATACTCAAAAGTAAAAAATTGCACGTGTAAACAGAACTTTATTGATCACCGAAACTGCAAATTGATAATTTTAATGCTTAAACATCGATATTTTATTACTTATGGATAAGTGTAAGTGAAAATCAAATAAATTTCAAGAAAACAATAATTCTCCTTTTTTGATAAAAATGTTGTAAAAAGCAAGATATTTCATGTCCTATCTGAAACTTGGGCTTCACAAAGCATATAATGTGCCAAATAATGCAGATCGCATACTCAAAAGTAAAAAATTGCACGTGTAAACAGAACTTTATTGATCACCGAAACTGCAAATTGATAATTTTAATGCTTTAACATCGATATTTTATTACTTATGGATAAGTGTAAGTGAAAATCAAATAAATTTCAAGAAAACAATTTCAAGAAAACAATAATTCTCCTTTTTTGATAAAAATGTTGTAAAAAGCAAGATATTTCATGTCCTATCTGAAACTTGGGCTTCACAAAGCATATAATGTGCCAAATAATGCAAATCGCATACTCAAAAGTAAAAAATTGCACGTGTAAACAGAACTTTATTGATCACCGAAACTGCAAATTGATAATTTTAATGCTTAAACATCGATATTTTATTACTTATGGATAAGTGTAAGTGAAAATCAAATAAATTTCAAGAAAACAATTTCAAGAAAACAATAATTCTCCTTTTTTGATAAAAATGTTGTAAAAAGCAAGATATTTCATGTCCTATCTGAAACTTGGGCTTCACAAAGCATATAATGTGCCAAATAATGCAAATCGCATACTCAAAAGTAAAAAATTGCACGTGTAAACAGAACTTTATTGATCACCGAAACTGCAAATTGATAATTTTAATGCTTAAACATCGATATTTTATTACTTATGGATAAGTGTAAGTGAAAATCAAATAAATTTCAAGAAAACAATTTCAAGAAAACAATAATTCTCCTTTTTTGATAAAAATGTTGTAAAAAGCAAGATATTTCATGTCCTATCTGAAACTTGGGCTTCACAAAGCATATAATGTGCCAAATAATGCAGATCGCAAACTCAAAAGTAAAAAATTGCACGTGTAAACAGAACTTTATTGATCACCGAAACTGCAAATTGATAATTTTAATGCTTAAACATCGATATTTTATTACTTATGGATAAGTGTAAGTGAAAATCAAATAAATTTCAAGAAAACAATTTCAAGAAAACAATAATTCTCCTTTTTTGATAAAAATGTTGTAAAAACCAAGATATTTCATGTCCTATCTGAAACTTGGGCTTCACAAAGCATATAATGTGCCAAATAATGCAGATCGCATACTCAAAAGTAAAAAATTGCACGTGTAAACAGAACTTTATTGATCACCGAAACTGCAAATTGATAATTTTAATGCTTAAACATCGATATTTTATTACTTATGGATAAGTGTAAGTGAAAATCAAATAAATTTCAAGAAAACAATAATTCTCCTTTTTTGATAAAAATGTTGTAAAAACCAAGATATTTCATGTCCTATCTGAAACTTGGGCTTCACAAAGCATATAATGTGCCAAATAATGCAAATCGCATACTCAAAAGTAAAAAATTGCACGTGTAAACAGAACTTTATTGATCACCGAAACTGCAAATTGATAATTTTAATGCTTAAACATCGATATTTTATTACTTATGGATAAGTGTAAGTGAAAATCAAATAAATTTCAAGAAAACAATTTCAAGAAAACAATAATTCTCCTTTTTTGATAAAAATGTTGTAAAAAGCAAGATATTTCATGTCCTATCTGAAACTTGGGCTTCACAAAGCATATAATGTGCCAAATAATGCAGATCGCATACTCAAAAGTAAAAAATTGCACGTGTAAACAGAACTTTATTGATCACCGAAACTGCAAATTGATAATTTTAATGCTTAAACATCGATATTTTATTACTTATGGATAAGTGTAAGTGAAAATCAAATAAATTTCAAGAAAACAATTTCAAGAAAACAATAATTCTCCTTTTTTGATAAAAATGTTGTAAAAACCAAGATATTTCATGTCCTATCTGAAACTTGGGCTTCACAAAGCATATAATGTGCCAAATAATGCAAATCGCATACTCAAAAGTAAAAAATTGCACGTGTAAACAGAACTTTATTGATCACCGAAACTGCAAATTGATAATTTTAATGCTTAAACATCGATATTTTATTACTTATGGATAAGTGTAAGTGAAAATCAAATAAATTTCAAGAAAACAATTTCAAGAAAACAATAATTCTCCTTTTTTGATAAAAATGTTGTAAAAACCAAGATATTTCATGTCCTATCTGAAACTTGGGCTTCACAAAGCATATAATGTGCCAAATAATGCAAATCGCATACTCAAAAGTAAAAAATTGCACGTGTAAACAGAACTTTATTGATCACCGAAACTGCAAATTGATAATTTTAATGCTTAAACATCGATATTTTATTACTTATGGATAAGTGTAAGTGAAAATCAAATAAATTTCAAGAAAACAATAATTCTCCTTTTTTGATAAAAATGTTGTAAAAAGCAAGATATTTCATGTCCTATCTGAAACTTGGGCTTCACAAAGCATATAATGTGCCAAATAATGCAGATCGCATACTCAAAAGTAAAAAATTGCACGTGTAAACAGAACTTTATTGATCACCGAAACTGCAAATTGATAATTTTAATGCTTTAACATCGATATTTTATTACTTATGGATAAGTGTAAGTGAAAATCAAATAAATTTCAAGAAAACAATTTCAAGAAAACAATAATTCTCCTTTTTTGATAAAAATGTTGTAAAAAGCAAGATATTTCATGTCCTATCTGAAACTTGGGCTTCACAAAGCATATAATGTGCCAAATAATGCAAATCGCATACTCAAAAGTAAAAAATTGCACGTGTAAACAGAACTTTATTGATCACCGAAACTGCAAATTGATAATTTTAATGCTTAAACATCGATATTTTATTACTTATGGATAAGTGTAAGTGAAAATCAAATAAATGTCATTAACTTTTAATTCCGTGAAAGTGAAAAGTGATGTTATTTTACGTATGAAACACAAATAGACAATGAATAAAGGTAAGTACATTATGTTTTAATTATTAAAATTAATAAACGCTAGCAGTCGCAGTACTCAATTTTCCCAATCTTAACTCTGTTTAAACTATTGTTTATAATAACTTTAAGATCAAAGTTCTACTACAAATGTTAAGAACACATTAACACTTCAAAATTTTAGCTTGTGAATCTGACTTCACTTTGGAATCTGACTTCACTTTGGAAAATTTCTCATACCTAAACAATGTATTTTTCCTGCTACCTAATGCTTGTTTTCTTTTGTCTCACAAAAACGTTTCAAACTATTGAATACATGTTGTTTTTCTAAAATTTTAGAATCCTTTCATATTTAAAACTTATATTTTTATTAAAAAAAACCGCAAATAATAAAAATCACTGAAAATATCATTCGCTGCTGTATGTTTGTACCTATTTGTTTGTTTTACCTCTGACTAGGATTCTTTTTACTACTGTAAAACAAGAAAGAGAAAAGACAGAGATAGTTTCCCGAAAAGCCCAATTTTCTAAGGTTGCTTGTGCGTTAGCAATACTATCTCTTTCCTTGTTAAAGTTTCGCTGGCAAAAATGTTGCCATTACTTTTTTTAGTTGTTCATGAAGTTGTGCGGTGTTCGGTGTGTTCGGTGTGTTCGGGAAATAATAAAAAAAAAAATATTCAACTTAAAAGGAAAAAATAAAAAGTAAAAAAATAAACAAAAGCTAAACAAACAAAAAAATGTAAAACTTAGGTAAGTTTCATTCATTTATTTTAATAATAAAAGTGTTTTAGTAAGTGTACAAATTGCTTGAATATTCTAAAATATTATTCAGAGCCTCATACAAGCATTCCGTTAGTTTAGTATTATGTATCCCATTATCTCTAAGCGGCGTCATTCGACAAAAGTACCGTTATCATCTAATAGTATATATCCCATTACTTCGAAGTAATAATAGTATATACCATTGAAACATATAGTTTTTTAAGATGTTAATAGTATACATCCCATTACTTCACTCCAATTTATAGTACATCCCATTAAAATTTAAAGGTTTCACTAGAAAGGCTGGCAAAAATGTTACCAAGCCATTACTCTCGTTGTCGTCAAGCTGTGTGGTGTTCGGTTCCTATTATACAAAATATTAAACTCAAATTTTAGTGGCAAAAGTATAAAAATAAACAAAATATAAAACTAGTGCAACTCAGGTATGTTTCATAAATGTATTTTAATAACAAAAGTGTTTCATTAAGTGTACAAATTGCTTGAATTTTCTTAAATCTAATTCAGATTCTCATACAAGAGTTCCGTTAGTTTGATATTATGTATCAAATTATCTCTAAGCGATTATAGGATATCCCATTAAATTTAGGCGTCATTCGATAAAAGTTCCGTTATCATCTAATAGTATATATCCCATTACTTCGAAGTAATAATAGTATATACCATTGAAACATATAGTTTTTTAAGATGTTAATAGTATACATCCCATTACTTCACTCCAATTTATAGTAAATACCATTAAAATTTTAAGGTTTCACTAGAAAAGCTGGCAAAAATGTTACCAAGCCATTACTCTCGTTGTCGTCAAGCTGTGTGGTGTTTGGTTCCTATTATACAAAATATTAAACTCAAATTTTAGTGGCAAAAGTATAAAAATAAACAAAATATAAAACTAGTGCAACTCAGGTATGTTTCATAAATGTATTTTAATAACAAAAGTGTTTCATTAAGTGTACAAATTGCTTGAATTTTCTAAAATCTAATTCAGATTCTCAAACAAGAGTTCCGTTAGTTTGATATTATGTATCAAATTATCTCTAAGCGATAATAGGATATCCCATTAAATTTAGGCGTCATTCGATAAAAGTTCCGTTATCATCTAATAGTATATATCCCATTACTTCGAAGTAATAATAGTATATACCATTGAAACATATAGTTTTTTAAGATGTTAATAGTATACATCCCATTACTTCACTCCAATTTATAGTAAATACCATTAAAATTTTAAGGTTTCACTAGAAAAGCTGGCAAAAATGTTACCAAGCCATTACTCTCGTTGTCGTCAAGCTATGTGGTGTTTGGTTCCTATTATACAAAATATTAAACTCAAATTTTAGTGGCAAAAGTATAAAAATAAACAAAATATAAAACTAGTGCAACTCAGGTATGTTTCATAAATGTATTTTAATAACAAAAGTGTTTCATTAAGTGTACAAATTGCTTGAATTTTCTAAAATCTAATTCAGATTCTCAAACAAGAGTTCCGTTAGTTTGATATTATGTATCAAATTATCTCTAAGCGATAATAGGATATCCCATTAAATTTAGGCGTCATTCGATAAAAGTTCCGTTATCATCTAATAGTATATATCCCATTACTTCGAAGTAATAATAGTATATACCATTGAAACATATAGTTTTTTAAGATGTTAATAGTATACATCCCATTACTTCACTCCAATTTATAGTAAATACCATTAAAATTTTAAGGTTTCACTAGAAAAGCTGGCAAAAATGTTACCAAGCCATTACTCTCGTTGTCGTCAAGCTATGTGGTGTTTGGTTCCTATTATACAAAATATTAAACTCAAATTTTAGTGGCAAAAGTATAAAAATAAACAAAATATAAAACTAGTGCAACTCAGGTATGTTTCATAAATGTATTTTAATAACAAAAGTGTTTCATTAAGTGTACAAATTGCTTGAATTTTCTAAAATCTAATTCAGATTCTCAAACAAGAGTTCCGTTAGTTTGATATTATGTATCAAATTATCTCTAAGCGATAATAGGATATCCCATTAAATTTAGGCGTCATTCGATAAAAGTTCCGTTATCATCTAATAGTATATATCCCATTACTTCGAAGTAATAATAGTATATACCATTGAAACATATAGTTTTTTAAGATGTTAATAGTATACATCCCATTACTTCACTCCAATTTATAGTAAATACCATTAAAATTTTAAGGTTTCACTAGAAAAGCTGGCAAAAATGTTACCAAGCCATTACTCTCGTTGTCGTCAAGCTATGTGGTGTTTGGTTCCTATTATACAAAATATTAAACTCAAATTTTAGTGGCAAAAGTATAAAAATAAACAAAATATAAAACTAGTGCAACTCAGGTATGTTTCATAAATGTATTTTAATAACAAAAGTGTTTCATTAAGTGTACAAATTGCTTGAATTTTCTAAAATCTAATTCAGATTCTCAAACAAGAGTTCCGTTAGTTTGATATTATGTATCAAATTATCTCTAAGCGATTATAGGATATCCCATTAAATTAAGGCGTCATTCGATAAAAGTTCCGTTATCATCTAATAGTATATATCCCATTACTTCGAAGTAATAATAGTATATACCATTGAAACATATAGTTTTTTAAGATGTTAATAGTATACATCCCATTACTTCACTCCAATTTATAGTAAATACCATTAAAATTTTAAGGTTTCACTAGAAAAGCTGGCAAAAATGTTACCAAGCCATTACTCTCGTTGTCGTCAAGCTGTGTGGTGTTTGGTTCCTATTATACAAAATATTAAACTCAAATTTTAGTGGCAAAAGTATAAAAATAAACAAAATATAAAACTAGTGCAACTCAGGTATGTTTCATAAATGTATTTTAATAACAAAAGTGTTTCATTAAGTGTACAAATTGCTTGAATTTTCTTAAATCTTATTCAGATTCTCATACAGGAGTTCCGTTAGTTTGATATTATGTATCAAATTATCTCTAAGCGATAATAGGATATCCCATTAAATTTAGGCGTCATTCGATAAAAGTTCCGTTATCATCTAATAGTATATATCCCATTACTTCGAAGTAATAATAGTATATACCATTGAAACATATAGTTTTTTAAGATGTTAATAGTATACATCCCATTACTTCACTCCAATTCATAGTACATCCTATTAAAATTTTAAGGTTTCACTTGATAGGCTGGCAAAAATGTTGTCAAGCCATTATTTTCATTGTCGTGAAGCTGTGCAGTTCATATTGAAAAGTTTTTAACTTAAATTTGAGTGGGAAAAATTGCAAAATAATCAAAATATAAAGCGACTGCAACTCTGGTATGTTTCATAGAATGTATTTTAATAATAACAGTGTTTCATTAAGTGTTTTCAAATTGTTTGAATTTTCTTAAATCAAATTGAGATAATGCATCATACAAAAGTTCCATTAGATTTTAATATTATGTATCGCATTACCTCTAAGCGATAATATGATATCCCATAAAATACTAAGGTTTCACTAGTTAGTTTAAATTGCAGTGAAAAAAATAGCAAAATAAACAAAATATAAAACGAGTGCAACTTAGGTATGTTTCATAGAATTTATGTTGATAATATAAGTATTTTGAAATTTTTGAATTCCACTATACAGTACAACATGGATATAAGAAACTCCGAAAAGCCAAGAAATTTCTTTCTTATATCCGAGTTTTTCTTATATGCAAACAAATTCAAGATGCGGAACAGAATCACTTAAACCTCTGTCAGCAATAGAAAAAATCAACAGTTATATACACTGTTTTCATTATTTACGAAATCTGACATAATAGATGCATCTGATTTAGTAACATCAAAAGGGCTTAACATATCCATTATACATATTATATATATGGGAGTATACTATTAGAAAAACCTTTTCTAGGACACCACTTTCTTTATACTTTTGAGGGGGCAGAACTTCTTTAGTAACAACACAACCTGGTTTATTTATAAATAATAAAACTCGAAACATAGGTATCTAGTGCGCAAATTTTTTTTTTAAGGTGGCAACGCTGGAAACTAGTGGGTATTAGAGGGCTGCAATGAATGTCTTGAAAGCAGTTTCAAAAGACATTCGATTAATTCCAAAACAAACTTTTTAACTGTACAATATGCTTGAAAATAGAATGAATGAATCAATTTTCAAATTGTTATCATACAAATCCTTCACTTATTTTAAAACAAGCACTGAGAGTAGTGTTCATTATAACACAAAACAAGTGGACACATCACTAAGTACACTGAGTAGGTGCATCTAGTACACTGAGTAGTGGGTATACTCCAAATACGGATTTACCTACTTTTCTTTTCATTCAAATTTGTTCTTCAATATGTAAGTGAGAAATGTCTGTAAAGAAATGGAGTAAAATATAATCGGTCTGTTTGGTAACGTGAATTTTTTTAAACAAATTTTCACAAATTGCTGTCAAAACCCATAGGAAAAAAACCCACTTTCTTGGTGAAAGTTTTAGTTACCAAACGGGCATAGTATGAAACAAACAAATAAATAAAGTTTTTTTTTTCATTTATTTTATATTTGTTATCTTTATAATTTGTCAAAATCTAGAAACCAACTAAACTATGTAATCGTTTTATTGAATGCATTCCAGCATACGATTCCTCTCACTTATATACTGAGTATTTTGTGTACTAATTGTCAGTGTAAAATGCACGGTTGGAGTTGTACACTCGTTTCGTGGAGTCATGCACTCATTTGAGAGAGAGAGACCAAATACTGTACCAGTTTTGATAATGAGGCAATGAATGGTTTACAGTGTTTGAAGCTAAAAAACGGGTACTTGGTTCAGTGTACACTGGATTATATGTATAAACAGTGTACACTGAGCTACTATACCCATTTAGAGGAAGCAAATTAATGTATTCATGCAGACCTCTATAGTAGGTATATTAGGATACAAAATGACTGGTTTACATAAGGGTTTGTTTAGAAAGAAAAAACAGGTGATTTATATGAAAATCCTTGGGATAAGATACAATAAAAGGCTTGAATCCTTGTATTTAATCCAGACAACAGTAATATGGAGGGGGGCGTCTATTTGTCTCCTACCTATAAGCTGTAATTTTTTATAACATCCTATACGAAAGTTTATTGTGAAACAAAAACAAATATTTATTTACATATATCCGTGTTTTTGTGAGATTAAATGAGGCTGTGAGTGCAAAACTGATGTTACCCACTTTTTTTTAACAAATGTGATTCATATCAATACAAAAATAACTTTACTCCATATAGTGTTACCCAACTCCAGATAATTATCGGGGTTTTAATTTAACGTTTCCGCGAAATTTAGAATTGACGCCAATATTCATTACAACACCTATTTGCTTAATAATTTTAGGTCCCGTATTTGCAATAAAAACAGCATTGAACTTCTTCAATACTTCATTTGCAATAGGGCTTTTTGCTAAAAAGGAAAAGTAGGCAAAAAAGGCACTAACTGGTAAAAAAGGAAAGCAGGGAACATGAAACAAGTTTGTATAAAGTCGATGCTTTCTTTTGATTACAGAAAACAAGGCAAAGTTAGCAAAATCCTATACAATGTACATACATTCATATCTTAAAAGCAAACTTTTTAAAAAATTCATGTTTATTAGATTTGACTTTTTAAAATTTCTGGCACTATTTAAAAGCAAGATCTTTTATCCCAAACAGTTATGGATAGGTGTGAAATCGGAGATATAATAAATATTGATGTGCAAGATATAATCATTTCGGCTGCTGATGGTACTAGCAAACAAAATGAAAATTCAAATTCTGAAAATGTTATTATCACTGAGTTTGTTGAGAGGTTTGAAGACCAGCCTGAAAATGAATTGAAAGATTTGATCTGCAATAAATTCGGATTTGAGGAAATGGTCTATAAGCGTGTTGTTGGTATGACTTTCTGGCTTTATATCATAATTATAGAGCTAAATATATTATTCTTAAATATATTATAGATAATGAGTTTGACATTGAAAGTCTTCTGGTTGTTACTGAATCTGAGATAAATGATCTGTTTCCTGCTCCCCTTTTAGGTACAAGGGCAAAATTCAAATACCATTTAAGCGTGTGGAGAAGAAATGTAGGTTACTCAAAGTTCAATTGCCTTAACTTTCGAATCTTAATTTTTGTATGTTTTGTTTCTTCTTATTCTTCTTTAATTATAAGTTGCCAAGCTACGTTTCAGATGCCTGTAAGGCTTGGATTGAGAACAATTGTACAACCAGTACTCCAAATACAACTGAATTGTACAGTACTATAAGTTCACCCACATCTTCACATGCTTCCCTTGGCGATGAGACAAGAATTGTGAATGATATAACACTGCAAGAACTGCTAAGAAAAACTGAGAAGGGCCAGTGCGTGTTGGAATACTTTGAAAAAAAACATTGTTTAGACGAAAAAAATAGAGAACTTTTGGTGTCCATTATTGTTGGCAGCTATGTTTCTTGCAATAAGGGGATGAATATGAGAGATATAGAAGCAGCTACAAATGCTGTTCATTGTCTTTTTCCTTCTGAAAGCAAAGTAAGCTTTTTTTTACTTTAAAAAATCAAAAAATACAGAACTTAACATGATCACTAATGTCGTTTTTCATTGAAATCTGAGAGATTCGATCTGAAATTCGAGAAGTGCGCTTTTGAATGAAACATCCCAGCAAACATTTTCTGAAGGTTCAGACTTTCTTCACCAAAAATGATTCCAATTAAGTGAATGAATTGTGAATGTTCATTTAAGAGAAGGGATTCTGAGTAAATACCTTCATTTAAATGAATCATAATGCAATCATATTTATGATTCAGAAAAGATAAAGAAATAATCTTATAGACTCTTATATACATTGATTTAAATTAAGTTTAAATGAAGATCATAAATCATTCACAAAAGCGATTCATATCGGTGTCCAAGTGCCCAGGTAAAAGAATTCAAATTGCATCATAAGTGAATTCTTTTCCGGTCAGGTTCTTCACTTTTGTGATTTATTTATGATTCAATTTTGAATTAAAATGTTTGCTGGGATGTGAGCATGATTTGATATAGTATTAGTGTAGAGGAAAATTACACAGAAATAGCCTGTCCACAACTTATGCAACAAAATTACCGACTCTTAAACTTTTTTGATAAAACATGTAAATATGGAAAAAGATCAAATCTTTTAGCAAACAGATCCAATTTTTTCTACAATGAAAAACGACATAAATCAAATGCATACTTTGATACCTACCTGCTTTTAATTCATTTCTTATTTAATTTTTGTCAGGAATATTATCTGCATAAAAGAGGTCGTGGGCTTAATCCAACAGGTAAGCTGCACGATAAAGCCGTAAATGCGAGAATTAAGCTTAGAGGATTAAAAAGGCAATTAATCGATGAAAGTAAAGACCAAGGTAAAACAAACAAAACAAAATCGGTTTAAACATTATTTTTGGGTAATTTTGTTTATGTCTAGAAACATCTGTACGTGATTCCCTAATTGACGAGTGTTCTTTAAGCACCGAAGAAACTGAGCAAACCATTATTTGGTTGACGCATAATAATGAGCCATGGTCTGAAGTTCAGACAAAATGGACTGCAGTATTTCAACAGCGGCACATAGACATAAAAACTGATGGTTTAAATGTCCTGACAAAATGGCCACTTTTTAAACATTCTTTGGGGCACACACTTGTAAGTCTATGCGCTATCTCTGCCCTTAATTCAATTTAAACAGCGTTACAGAGTCATTCCGTTATAAAGTATTTACATATGTGCTATGTATTTCATAAAAAATACGCAACATTGGTCTAGTTAAATTTTACAGTTCTTAAATTTAAATTTTAGGTTAAAATCGACTATGATATTTTAAACCCAAGCAACAAATCTCAGCTTTTTCAACTTTGGCCAGCATTCGTCACCAAACTTATTCCAATTCTGCAACAAAAAATAAAAGACAAGGCCTCATTGGTGCTATTAAAGGAACTTGAAAATTCTGACACAAGTAAGATAACATTTCGATTTATTTACATTTTGTTTTTACTTATACCATATACAGGGTGATACGCTTAATTTGTGACAAAAAGCTAGAGCGTGTAGGCTGGTTTAAGACAAGAACAAAATCGTATCGGAAGGGGGGGGCTATTCCCCCCGTTTAGCCAGGAGTGGCAATTTCCTAAAAAATTGACTTGAAACATAAAAACAAATATTAAAAAAAAAAGTTACACTTACACTTACAACAATTACACCTTTTTGTAAAATTAGAAGAGGTTTTAGCATTCAGTTTTTGGTATTTGACTAAAAATGAATTAAAACATTACATATTAAATATAAAATAACTACTACTTAACGTTAAATTTTGGAAAAAATTAGTTTGAACAAAATTTTTCAATTTTTTTCTTCAAAATTTTAAGTTTGAAAACTAAGTGTTCAAATACGATTCTTTGAAACAACTTTATTAAAAAAAAAAAACATAAAAGAAGAGATTTCTATCTTTACAAAAAGGTGTATCATGGTATTGTAAGTGTAACCGTTGTTTTTTAATAATTTTTTTTCAGTTTTAAGCCATTTTTTTTAGAAAATTGCCCCTCATGGCTGAAGGGGGGAAAACCCAAATGAATCTCTCTATAAAAATTTCAATTGTATTTCATACAAAATTAGTGTCCACTATACGGATACAGTCCATCACGGATAGATTTATTTGGGTTTTGTTTTTTTGTAACTTTTTATACAAAACAGTTTGAGAAATTAGGTAACACGATTGCGTTTTGCTATTTTATTATTGTTTCAGATTCACGCGATTTTTTAATCCTTTCCTTGCTCCATGCTGTGTTGAAACCACCGGTCTTATCAATTGGAAAAAGGGATACAAAAAAATCCAAATGGAAACCATCAATCAAAGACGCCCAAGATTCCTGCCTTATTTACTGCCAATCAGTATCGGACTATGCAGACAGGGTAGAGTCATTGAGACAAAAATATTTAACTAAGGGCCTAACTCTCCAGCCTTTAATAATTGGAATTGGTAAAGATAAACAAAATCTTGATTTATTTTATACGTTTTACGATGGCATACTATATAAATTCCCTAATTTATTGAAATGTGTAGATATAACCTTTAAACTTTTCCATGTTATGAATTTCAACTACCCCAAAGAGGGTAAAAATTTTTACTCATTCATCGAAAGCTTTTTTTACAATTTTGGTGAGCACCCAAACGCCAACATTAACAGCCTTATTAAATCATTGCGTGAATAAAATTTTTAATGTATTCTTCAATCAAATGATTTTTGTGTGTTTATTAACGGACTTATTTTTCGTCCAAATGGTTACATTCATGCCGATTATCGAATTCGTAATTCTGGATTCGCAGTGCAAGCACTCGTTTCTCTTTACTCATTTGCCATGAATCCAGTATTGCGAATTCCATAATCGGCATGATTATCTTTTGAAATCTGATAACTTCTTAAAAAGTATTTTGTGCTCAGAAAAAGAAAAATATTAATAAAGTACTAAAAGTTAAGCCAAATCTTCACACGCTTTCCTTGGCTATGAGACAAAAATTTTGGATGATATAATACTCCTAGAACTTGTAAGAAAAACAGAGAAGGGCCAGGGCGTTTTGGAATACTATGAAAAAAAACATTGTTTAGACTTTTTTCGTCTAAACAACTATTGGTGTCCATTTTTGTTGGCAGCTATGTTTCTTTCAATAAGAGGATGAATATGAGAGATATAGAAGCAGCCACAAATGATATTCATTGTCTTTTTCCATCAGAAATCAAAGTAAGCTTTTTTTTACAGAACTTTACATGATCACTAATGTCGTTTTTCATTGAAAACTGAAAGATTCGATCTGAAAATCAAAACTCCTTCGTCTTCAAAATCCAATGTTTAAATTTGTATTACATATTTTTTTAATAATAACGTCGAATGTCGCGTCCTCGGCACAAATAATAAAAATTTAAAACCAACAAATTTTCAATTGTCCATGTAAATATATGGAAAAAAATCAAATTTTTTCGCAAACAGATCCAATCTTTTCTACAATGAAAACCGACATAAATCAAATGCATATACTTTGATACCTACCTGCTTTTAATCCGTTTTTTATTTAATTTTTGTCAGGAATATTATCTGCAAAAAAGAGGTAATCCAACAGGTAAACTGCACGATAAAACCGTAAATGCGAGAATTAAGCATAGAGGATTAAAAATGCAATTAATCAATGAAAGCAAAGACCATAAGGCTAAACAAACAAAACACAATCGGTTTAAACATTATTTTTGAGAAATTCTGTTTGAAGAAACTGAGCAAACCATTATTTGGTTGACGCATAATAATGAGCCATGGTCTGAAGTTCAGAAAAAATGGACTGCAAGTATTTCAACAGCGGTACATAGACATAAAAACTGATGGTTTAAATGTCCTCACAAAATGGCCACTTTCTCTGCTCTGCCTTTAATTCAATTTAAACAGCGTTACAGAGTCAGTCAGTTATAAAGTATTTACATATGTGCTATGTATTTCATAAAAAATACACAACATTGGTCTAGTTAATTTTTACAGTTCTTAAACTTAAATTTTAGGTTGAAATCGACTATGACATTTTAAACCCAAACAACAAATCTCAGCTCTTTCAACTTTGGCCAGCATTCATCACCAAAATTATTCTGATTTTGCAACAGAAAATAGAAGACAACACCTCATTTGTGTAATAAAGGAACTCGAAAATACTGATACAGGTAAAGATAACATTTCGATTCATTTAAATTTTGTTTTTATTTACATGCATATGTATACATATAAGTATAACAGCAAAAATTTCCGCAGTGGTGTACAGGGAAATTGAAATTCCATCTAAAACACCGAACTATTTATTTTATTTGTATTTCATACAAAATTAACGTCCACTATACGGATACAGTCCAACGCCGATAGATTTTTTTGGGTTTTGTTTTTATTAAATCTTCTTTTATACAAAAAAAAAACAGTTTGAGAAACTAAGTAACACGATTTCGATATGATATTTTATTATTGTTTCAGATTAACATGATTTCGTAATCCTTTCTCCCCTTTTTCCTTTTTAAATACGGACTTTATTAACATTTAAAATTTATTGTATTACAATTTTTTTAATTGAACTTTTTATGAGTCATCTTCATGAAATTGTCTCATGCACTAATTTAGACTTGGTATAATTTCTGGTATACAATAGTTGTATTGTATTGAAAATATTTCTCCTTTTGAATTCCAACTCGAATAAAATTAAAAGTCATAAGCATTACTTTTGGGAAATTTAATGTCAAGTAATCCTGTCACTAATGCTTTTGATGAGACTTTGTCTTAAAATATAGAATCGATGTGTTATATTTTATTGTTTTTTGCAATAAATACGTAACGTTGATCTAGTTAATTTTTACAGTTCTTAAACTTAAATTTTAGGTTGAAATCGACTATGACATTTTAAACCCAAACAACAAATCTTAGCTCTTTCAACTTTGGCCAGCATTCATCACCAAAATTATTCTGATTTTGCAACAGAAAATAGAAGACAACACCTCATTTGTGTAATAAAGCAACTCGAAAATACTGATACAGGCAAAGATAACATTTCGATTCATTTAAATTTTGATTTTATTTATATGCATATGTATACATATAAGTATAACAGAAAAGCTTTCCGCAGTGGTGTACAGGGAAATTGAAATTCCATTTAAAACACCGAACTATTTATTTTATTTGTATTTCATACAAAATTAACGTCCACTATACGGATACAGTCCAACGCCGATAGATTTTTTTTTGGTTTTGTTTTTATTAAATCTTCTTTTATACAAAAAAAAAAAACAGTTTGAGAAACTAAGTAACACGATTTCGATATGATATTTTATTATTGTTTCATATTAACATGATTTCGTAATCCTTTCTCCCTTTTTTCCTTTTTAAATACGGACTTTATTAACATTTAAAATTTATTGTATTACAATTTTTTTAATTGAACTTTTTATGAGTCATCTTCATGAAATTGTCTCATGCACTAATTTAGACTTGGTATAATTTCTGGTATACAATAGTTGTATTGTATTGAAAATATTTCTCCATTTGAATTCCAACTCGAATAAAATTAAAAGTCATAAGCATTACTTTTGGGAAATTTAATGTCAAGTAATCCTGCCACTAATGCTTTTGATGAGACTTTGTCTTAAAATATAGAATCGATGTGTTATATTTTATTCTTTGATGCAATGAATACGTAACGTTGATCTAGTTAATTTTAACAGTTTTTAAACTTAAATTTCAGGTTTAAATCAACTACGACATTTTAAGTCCAACAAACAAATCCAGCTTTTTCAACTTTGGCCAGCATTCATCACCAAAATTATTCTAATTTTGCAACAGAAAATAGAAGACAACACCTCATTGGTGTAATAAAGGAACTCGAAAATACTTATACAGGTAAAGATAACATTTCTATTCATTTAAATTTTGTTTTTATTTAAATGCTTATGTATACATATAATTATAGCAGAAAAACTTTCCGCAGTGGTGTACAGGGAAAGTGAAATTCCATTTAAAACACCGAACTATTTATTTTATTTGTATTTCATACAAAATTAACGTCCACTATACGGATACAGTCCAACGCCGATAGATTTTTTTGGGTTTTGTTTTTATTAAATCTTCTTTTATACAAAAAAAAAAACAGTTTGAGAAACTAAGTAACACGATTTCGATATGATATTTTATTATTGTTTCAGATTAACATGATTTCGTAATCCTTTCTCCCCTTTTTCCTTTTTAAATACGGACTTTATTAACATTTAAAATTTATTGTATTACAATTTTTTTAATTGAACTTTTTATGAGTCATCTTCATGAAATTGTCTCATGCACTAATTTAGACTTGGTATAATTTCTGGTATACAATAGTTGTATTGTATTGAAAATATTTCTCCTTTTGAATTCCAACTCGAATAAAATTAAAAGTCATAAGCATTACTTTTGGGAAATTTAATGTCAAGTAATCCTGTCACTAATGCTTTTGATGAGACTTTGTCTTAAAATATAGAATCGATGTGTTATATTTTATTGTTTTTTGCAATAAATACGTAACGTTGATCTAGTTAATTTTTACAGTTCTTAAACTTAAATTTTAGGTTGAAATCGACTATGACATTTTAAACCCAAACAACAAATCTTAGCTCTTTCAACTTTGGCCAGCATTCATCACCAAAATTATTCTGATTTTGCAACAGAAAATAGAAGACAACACCTCATTTGTGTAATAAAGCAACTCGAAAATACTGATACAGGCAAAGATAACATTTCGATTCATTTAAATTTTGATTTTATTTATATGCATATGTATACATATAAGTATAACAGAAAAGCTTTCCGCAGTGGTGTACAGGGAAATTGAAATTCCATTTAAAACACCGAACTATTTATTTTATTTGTATTTCATACAAAATTAACGTCCACTATACGGATACAGTCCAACGCCGATAGATTTTTTTTTGGTTTTGTTTTTATTAAATCTTCTTTTATACAAAAAAAAAACAGTTTGAGAAACTAAGTAACACGATTTCGATATGATATTTTATTATTGTTTCAGATTAACATGATTTCGTAATCCTTTCTCCCTTTTTTCCTTTTTAAATACGGACTTTATTAACATTTAAAATTTATTGTATTACAATTTTTTTAATTGAACTTTTTATGAGTCATCTTCATGAAATTGTCTCATGCACTAATTTAGACTTGGTATAATTTCTGGTATACAATAGTTGTATTGTATTGAAAATATTTCTCCTTTTGAATTCCAACTCGAATAAAATTAAAAGTCATAAGCATTACTTTTGGGAAATTTAATGTCAAGTAATCCTGCTACTAATGCTTTTGATGAGACTTTGTCTTAAAATATAGAATCGATGTGTTATATTTTATTCTTTGTTGCAATGAATACGTAACGTTGATCTAGTTAATTTTAACAGTTTTTAAACTTAAATTTCAGGTTTAAATCAACTACGACATTTTAAGTCCAACAAACAAATCCAGCTTTTTCAACTTTGGCCAGCATTCATCACCAAAATTATTCTAATTTTGCAACAGAAAATAGAAGACAACACCTCATTGGTGTAATAAAGGAACTCGAAAATACTTATACAGATAAAGATAACATTTCGATTCATTTAAATTTTGATTTTATTTATATGCATATGTATACATATAAGTATAACAGAAAAGCTTTCCGCAGTGGTGTACAGGGAAAGTGAAATTCCATTTAAAACACCGAACTATTTATTTTATTTGTATTTCATACAAAATTAACGTCCACTATACGGATACAGTCCACCGCGGATAGATTTTTCTGGGTTTTGTTTTTATTAAATCTTCTTTCATACAAAAAAACAGTTTGAGAAATTAAGTAACACAATTTCGATATGGTATTGTATTTTTTTTCAGATTTACGTGATTTTGTAATCCTTTCTCCCCTTGATGCTGTGTTGAAGCCACCAGTTAACATCAGAACATGCTGAAACCAAGCCCCGCTAAAATTTTCTATAGGTAAAGATTAGAAAACAATATTATTTTGTATAGATCTAATATTTCATTAAAATTTTTGCTTGTAAATTGTAAATTTTACATGTAAAGAGTTTTTACTATCCCAAGAAAGGTAAATCTTTTTTTGTTTATCGATAGTTTATCTTACTACTTTGGAGTTCAATCGAACGCTCAATTATAATTATACTAAAATTAGTGCGTGAATACAAATTAATAACTGAATACAAATTTAGTTAGTAATTACTAGCATAGTCAAAATGAAATGTTTTTTGTGTGTTCAATCA